>CM021105.1:179719577-180307983 GCA_007115665.2 Sequoiadendron giganteum
CTCTCTCCCTCTCCCCCTCTCCCTCTCCCTCTCCCTCTCCCTTTGGTCTATGTGTGTACAAATCGGATATCTGATTTGTGAAACTTCATTGTGTAGAGGTGAAATCTTACCATTGTAGAACATGTTTTACAAATCGGATATCGGATTTGTGGGCCATAGAAAAACCCCATGTGGGCCATTTTTGTGCATTCCAACGGACCCTACATTCTGTTTGCAACACTTTGCAAGCGACAAACACACGGTTTTAGACAGGAAGAGACAAAGATAAACTTTTTGGAGCATCTTGTACTCAAATTTGTCATACATATTGATTTTTTAGCATCTTTTATTTGGTATAATGGGGAGTAGCAGTTGTCGAAAGAGAAAATGTAAGAGAAAGCTGACAAAAGAACAAATTGAAGGATATAGACAAAGAGATAGAGAAGGTCATAGGAAGAAAAGACAAGGTATGTTAAATATTGGTGAACCTGAGCCCTATGGTCTTTCAAGTGAAGGGGAAATTGAATATGTTCAAGGTGAAAATGTAGAACATGATATTGAAATTGGGAATGAAAATGTTCAAATTGATATTGAAAATTTTCAAGGTGAAAATGTTGGAATTGAAGATGTTGAACATGATATTGAAATTGGGAATGAAAATATTGAAATTGATAATGAAAATTTTGGAATTGAAGATGTTGAACATGATATTGAAATTGGGAATGAAAATATTGAAATTGATACTGAAAATGTTGGAATTGAAGATTTTGAACATGATATTGAAATTGGGAATGAAAATGTTGGAATTAAAGATGTTGAACATGATATTGAAATTGGGAATGAAATTGTTCAAATTGATATTGAAAATGTTCAAGGTGAAAATGTTGGAAATGAAGATGTTGAACATAATATTGAAGCAAGTGTAAATTATGTTTCACCAGATTACACGAGAAATGAAGAACCTTGTGTGGAAGAAAGACGTATTCCAAATTCAAGACCTTCAAGGATCCCTAAATGGTTAGTTGAAATTGATGATAACATTATAAACAATTTTGAAGGCAAGAGGTCAACACGCGGTTGTGGGATAGAATACTTTTCAACCAATATTTTAGCGATAAGACATTGACCGAGCAATGCCAACTTTTTGTACAATTGCTAAAGATGCAAAAGATGAGACCTTTGCTAGCCAAATTGAAGATTCGTCTGAACAAGAGGACCGAAAAAAATTCTATTATTGTCAAAAATATTTTTAATGCTCTCAAGTCTATTGGAAAAAATAACAAGGAAAAAGATAAGAGAGCTGCTCGGAGAGTGATTACCACCACCCTAGTAAGCCATCAATTGAAAAAGGCTCGCTTTATGAGACAAACTTGTATTGATTTTGACTTAAATCATAAAACTTTGGATAAAGCACTTGCAAGAAGAGAAAGAATAGATGATCCTCTTCAAAATGATACATGGGATTTTGCCGGAAGGCTTACACGTGTTGATAAGAAGCTAACCGATAATGTAAAGCAGACAATTCAACAATTTTGGCATGATAACTCTAGAGTATCACCCAATGCAAAGGATGTTTTAAAGTTAAGAATTGGCAGTCGAGACCGTACACCACATCCTAAACATTTCTTGGAATCAAGCCAAACAATGTTGTTCAACAAATTTATTCAAACACATCCAAATATGGAAATCTCGCAAAGGACTTTTGAAGGTTTGAAGCCATTTTATTGTGTGCCTCTTAAGATTCATAATACTTGTTGCAAATACCATGTGGAGTTTTCAATGTACCATGAACTATTATGCTATATCCGTTCTACTTTGCATACTAATGAAATGTTGCAGGAGTGTGGTGCAATGCATCTTCCGAAATCATCAAGGGACTTGCTAGATCTATTTTTATGTTATAGGGATGATGGTTCCTTTTTCTATAGAAATGATTGTTTAAATGCGAAGTGCTCACAATGTGGTGGCTTGTCAAAGTTTTTTCAATGTTTTCATGAGGGTTCCGAACATGAATTTGGAAAGAATCTTGTTGAGAAAAAGAGATATGAGATAGTCAAATATACTTTGCAGAGTGGAGGTGAAGGTTCTAGATGCGAGTTGGTTACAAAAGATTGCAGTGTTGCTGATTTTATTACAGATTTTAAGGACAATCTTTTCTACAAATATGCAAGGCATAGTCATAGGTCTCAGTGGTTGGATCAATAATTCAGGATATGTAAGGACTCTTTTCCGATTGGCACTATTATATCAGTGGTTGATTTTGCAGAAAACTACACATTGCAACCACAAAACGAGGTACAATCACAGTATTACAATTCCATTCAGATTGCTATTTTTGTCCACATAACGTTTAGACATGCACCTGATAGTACAAAGGAGGATCAAAAGATAATCAATGAGTATCATTTTTATATGAGTGATGATAGATCTCACTTGTCCGAGTATGTCCAACATTGTTTTGATAATTTTTTTGAGTTCTTGCAGGAGCATGATATAGCACTAGGCCAACATCTCATTTGGTTAAATAACTGTACAGGTCAATTCAAGAATGCTCATATATTTTATTGGTTGAGTAGAATGCATGTAGAGAGGGGTGTACCTAATATTTGGAGTTCTTTTGAAGATGGGCATGGGAAAGGGGAGCATGATGGAGCAGGTGCATGTGTAAAGAGAACTCTAGTTAAGGAGCCATTGAAGATTTCAGGAGCAAAATTCAGTGATGCACGTTCTATTGTTGATTGGTGTAGTTCAACATTGTCACAAGGAGGGACACTTGATTCAATAGTGCACAGATTCTTTTGGTTGGTTGAGGAGGGTACAATGGGAGGCAGATTGGATTGTCATACAATCAAAGATTCTTCAAAGATGCATTCATTTCGAAGCTCAGATGCAAGCACATGGACCATTTGGACACGACAGTTGGCTTATGTTTGTCAGAGTTGTATTCAGTGCGAGTGGGATCAATGCGAGTCAAGTGAGTGGGTGGATACATGGGTTCCATAGTATCTAACTCCTTTATCTCAAACTATATCCAAGACAAATTACATAATGGAAAGTTCACTTGATTACGACTGGCTTTCAGATCTACTACATCCAGGACATGTTTTTGCAGTTGTTGCACTGCAGGGGAATGAAGAGAGATTAGAATATTGGTTGGCTCGATGTGTGCAGGTAAAGCACAAGCTAACACAATTGATGGAAGATGATGATGGGTTCGTGTATCCTGCAGGTTCAGTTGTTGTTGCAGGAACTTGGTTGTGAAAATACATGATTAGAAAGAATGGCATACCTGCATTTGAAGAGTATGAGAAACACAAAACCATTCTTATGTATTCACACCTTGTTATAGCAACAAATGTTAAGTTGTTGAAGCATCATGCCAAACCAAAGACAAAACAACTATGGACACTTAGTAATGCTGATCATGAAGCAATATTGGATACTCTTAAGCAAAGAGATGACCCTTTAAGCACACTTGAATAGCATATTCAAGAATGGAAAGTACAATGCTTAAGCCTCTTTTTTGTTGTGACAATATAGATATATCATTTGACAAATTTTGTGATATTCTTGGCACGATTGATCATGGACCTGCTGCAACAATAGCCAACTCTGATCCTTTCAAAGAGGTATGCGACATATTACAATAATATAGATTGGTTATTCAAAGCATCTTTTATAGTTTGCATTACCAATTCATCATCATTCAGGTTGTTTAGATTGATATAGATTTGTTAGTTTAAGCATATTTTTTGTTGTTACAATATAGATTTATCATTTGACAAATTTTGTGATATTCTTGGCATGATTGATCATGGACTTGCTGTAACAATAGGCAACTCTGATTCTTTCAGAGAGGTATTTGATAAATTACAATAATATCGATTGGTTATTCTAAGCATATTTTCTATTGTATGTAGTTTAACTGGTACCTTGATGGTTTGTACAGGTGCTTTTCACTCCAAAATGCCAACATATTAATCTTGTGGAAGACTGTGCCTTGAATGCCTCAAATAGGAAAATTTTGTAAAAATTGAATTTTGAAATGTGAAACAATGTAAAAAGGTCATAACTGTGTATAGGCATAATCTATATCCAGTGATGTTTTTTGAAATACGGTTCAAATGGCTGCCATTGTATAAAGGGTATGTTTAAAACGTAAAAATATTTTTGTACTTAATTGAGCTACAACCGAAGGTTTTCTTCCTGGTTCTTTCCTGTCTGTATGCTTATTTGAACCAGGTTTTGTAATATCTCCTATTTATATATAACAAATTATAATGGCTTGCCACTTTTTCGAAAAACAAAAAAGTAAAAAGTTCATTGTGAATTTCATTTTCCATGTAATTGATTCAAGTTGATTGGGTAAGAGTTTTCTGATGCAAGAGTTAGGACTTGCAGAATCTTGATCCAACCTTAAATTTTTCTGCCCCCACATTTCATTGACATTAGCACTTTGGACTCTTAAGGGAAAACGTTGCTCCAATGTAGCTCAGAGCGATTCGGCATATTTGGGTGCAAAAGAGAACCATACCTAGCATAAACGTACCCATTCGGACTTGTTGGAATAGTGCATTGGGTCGTATGAGTTTGAGAATGAAAGTTGCACCACTTTGCAATTTTACACTACTTACATCTGGCAACTTTTCCCTCAACTGAAAACTCATCACCACAGGAAAACGCATTCGAGATAGAAAAACTGAGGGAGGTTATTGTAGATGGTCTCAACACGATCCCATATCCTCAGATGAAGAGTTTGTAAGCATCACGATTTCTAAGAAATAGTCCGTCAAAGTTTGCTGCCTTTTAACACTTTTGACTCTTAAGGGAAAACACCGCTCCAATGCAGCTCAGAGCGATTCGGCATATTTGGGTGCAAGAGAGAACCATACCTAGCGTAAATGTACCCATCTAGACGTGTTGGAATAGTTTGTTGGATCGTACGAGTTCGAGAATGAAAGTTGTACCACTTTGCAACTTTACATTGCTTGCATTTGGCAACTTTTCCCTCAACTGAAAACTCATCACCACGGGAAAACGCCTTCGAGATAGCAAAAACTGAGAGAGGTTATTGTAGATGGTCTCAACACGATCCCATATCCTTAGACGAAGAGTCTGTAAGCATCACGGTTTTTGAGAAATAGTCCGTCAAAGTTTGCTACCTTTTAGGACTTTGGACTCTTAAGGGAAAACTCCGCTCCAATGCAGCTCAGAGTGATTCGGCATATTTGGGTGCAAGAGAGAACCATACCTAGTGTAAACGTACCCATACGAATGTGTTGGAACAATCCTTTGGGTCGTAGGAGTTCGAGAATGAAAGTTGCACCACTTTGCAACTTTACACTGCTTGCATCTGGCAAGTTTTCCCTCAACTGAAAACTCATCACCACAAGAAAACACCTTCGAGATAGAAAAAACTGAGAGAGGTTATTGTAGATGGTCTCAACACGATCCCATATCCTCAGATGAAGAGTTTGTAAGCATCACGGTTTCTGAGCAATAGTCCGTCAAAGTTTGCTGCCTTTTAGCACTTTGGACTCTTAAGGGAAAACGCCGCTCCAATGCAGCTCAGAGCGATTCGATGTATTTGGGTGCAAGAGAGAACCATACCTAGTGTAAACGTACCCATCTAGATGTGTTGGAATAGTCCTTTGGGTCGTACGAGTTCGAGAATGAAAGTTGCACCACTTTGCAACTTTACACTGCTTGCATTTGGCAACTTTTCCCTCAACTGAAAACTCATCACCACAGGAAAATGCCTTTGAGATAGCAAAAAATGAGAGGTTATTGTAGATGGTCTCAACACAATCCCATATCCTTAGATGAAGATTCTGTAAGCATCACGGTTTTCGAGAAATAGTTCGTCAAAGTTTGCTACCTTTTAGCCCTTTGGGCTCTTAAGGGAAAACATCGCTCCAATGCAGCTCAAAGTGATTCGGTGTATTTGGGTACAAGAGAGAACCATAACTAGCGTAAACGTACCCATCTGGACGTGTTGGAATATTTCGTTGGGTCGTACAAGTTCGAGAATGAAAGTTGCACCACTTTGCAACTTTACACCTCTGTAGAGATTTAGGGATGTCCTCTTCAGATCACTCTAGTCTGAATAGGTTTGCTGAGCTACCAATGTTAAATCCAAGTTGAATGACTTTGAGAAAATCATATCCCAGTAAACACGATAGAGGTCCCACTTCTTCTTGAATGCAGGAGCACCATCTGACCCTTTATCTCCATTCCTCTTGAAGCATCTTTTCTTTCCTCCTTTTCCTTCCTTCTCTGAGGATTGAGCGGAAAGAACATGAATGTCTTAATTTGTAGGGATTCATCCAATACCTCTCGCAACCAACCTTGAATCCTCTTGAATATAGTCAACCCTCAACCGATCAAACTTGGGAAGTTTCGATCTCACGCCGATTCCTTGAATGTAAGACTCCCAAGATGAAGGAAGACCATTAAGAGCCAACATGGTCAAATCTTTGTCATGAAAAATATGACCATTTCTCTTGCTATCTTCAAATTAGAGATTAGATGATAGAATTGAAAGCACTCAAAAAATAAAACACATTTAAGACAATAAACACAACAAGAAATTTTCTTACAACTCAGGCCCAGCTCATGGATGAATTTGATACAATGAATAATAGCACCTCTCGTAGATGCAAAGATACAATAGAATATGCTTCTTCTTGAAATCGGCCTACTGCTGCAAGATGAAGCGTTGCTGCTCAAGTGCAAAATTTTGCTTGGATTGCAAATTATGCTGAATGAACTTGATTGAGGAAATGAACAAACATCACCTCGTATTTATACAAAATAAGGTGACTCTTCAAGGAGGTCGGCCTCTCTTGAAAATAATAAATTACAAAATAATATAAAGGAAGGTCGACCTCATCCATTTAAATAAAATGAGTATAAATTAAATAGCCATAGGCTATCATTTAATTTATTTCAACTTAATGTGATCACTATCATGTATGAAAAATGTGGTAGCATAGACAAGGCTGTGGACTATTTAAAACCAAGCTTCAAAGAAATGTGGTCTCATAGAATTCAATGACAAACAAATGCAATTGACAACTGCACATAGTTTTTAGTTATGCAATGTGAAGTAATTGCATAACTGTTTAGGTTGACTTTGTAAGAACTATATTGTAATTGAAAATTTTTCATCTATGAACATCTAGTTTTTAGTTATGCAATGTGAATTAATTATTTGAATTTGAAAGATGTGTAATGCAATGTAATCAGTGATATAAATATAAACTACATAATATAACCATTCAGTTTTAAGCTATTGTACATTGATATTTAACCATTGCTTAAGATAAAATTTTCAAAGAGTTTAATCATGCACATGAGGAACAAATTAAATTTTGATTGTCAACTTCTATATATCAAATTATCCAATAATCAAGTGTATGTCCATATACAAAAATGGCATCGACGCCAACTCAAACAAAGTTTTACAAAATGTGGCATATGCCATCTCAATATGTATTCAAAATTTACATGCCAAAATGTCTATCTCATCCTAAACTACTGGTGGATCATCAAAATGGAGCCTCTTTGAAGCACTCGTTGGCTCTGAAGGTAGCTGCACAAGAAAAATTCAAACCACAATTGAGATTAGTTATACTATATAATTTAAAATCGAATAATTAACATCAAAATCAATATACATTGAATTTTAATTGAACTCTAAAATTGAAATCTTGATTACCTGAAATATACGTCTCTTCAAAGGGTCAGGAGTACTAGAATATACCAAATCAAATTTTGAAATGCCAATCTATATATGTGAACAAAAACATAAAATTGATCCAAGTTAGCATACGATTATTGGTAATAGGAACTTATTTACCAAACAAAAAATAAAATAAGCACATACCTCTTTAGGTTGATCTTTCTCTTTATCTCCTTCAGGTGTTTCGACACCTCCTCCTTGAGGTGTTTCAACACCTACTCTTTGAGGTGTTCCAATAACTACTCCTTTAGGTGGTGTGTCCCTTGTCATCATATCTATATAGCTCATAATTGCTTGTACATAAAATTGAAAAGTACATATGAAACTACCAATCTATGTCGACGTATATATAATCAATATAAGATCTTAAAAATCTTAATTCAATCCAATTTGAGTTCAATTACCTTCCCCTTATCTAGATTTTCACCTCCATAGTCTGGACGATGCTGCACCTCACTCACACTAGGTATTTCCTACAGGAGGAAAACAAGATAAACATATAAGTTATTATATAATTTCATTAATGACAATTCAAATGAAAAGCAAGTATATAATATAAAATGTAAATGAGTGAGTGTGAAAATATATACTGCGTGTGTGTCCAAGCCAAATGAAATAGCCCTAAGGGTGCTATCAGTCACCCATGTGAGATCCTCCTCAGACATCAACTGTTAAATAGACCATGTAAAAAATTATTAGTACTTGATACTATCTCTTATTAATATTCATTTAAAAACAAATGCAAGTTATGAAATTACAACTTAAATCTTACCGGTGTCACTATTCCACTATCTCCCTCTCTAGTAGGAGAGGACTCTATAGGGTGCACTCCACTCCCCTGCGACTGATGTATAATGTCCACATCATGGAGGTCATAATCAGAAGTGTCCAAGGGATGCTCAACAGGCTGTACAAGAGGACCCAAGCATATATGGCGGCATATAGTGCAAGTATGTGGTACACAAATATGTGGACCTAAGGAGGATGATGCAACAACACTTGAGCCTTCGCCAACATCACCAAAATGTGGCTGAGCTACTGTAGAGGCATGCAAAACCAAATGACCACTGAAAGAGTGAATATCCTGAATAGTCTGTGTGGATGCATCCTGGATAATCTCTGGATGATATATTGGAGGTGGCGGAGGAAGGGGAGGAAGGGGAGGAAGGGGAACATTTGGTTGCGGGACTACTCTAACTGCCCCTGGTCTATCCTGGGGCATACCTCCACCGACGCCCTGGAAGGGTTTAACGCCAAAGTAATTGACATGATGCCCTAACACAAACTCAGCATATAATTTTTTAATAAAGTAAAATGGTATGTTGGAATTAGTGTTCGGTGGTTTATCAAAAACCATACACCAACGATCCCAAAAGTTAGCTACAATGTCCCTATGCATGCACCATTTTATGGAAAGTTTTGTTTTATTAACATTCACTAGCAAACCGGTACGGGGGTTAATGAATAAAGAGGCTATTTGGGCTTTGGTTATTTGGAGATCTTTCACATCATCATAAGATAATCCACATTCGATAATATTCCCTCATGTCTTCTCACCACAAATAAAAGGAATTATGTTGGGTGGAGAGGGTTTCTATATTTTTAATTATTTCTTTCAATGTGTTTGTCATATCTCTCAATCGAGGAATTGTTTGATAAATTTCACAAATGCCCCTCAATTGCCCCAATTTTTCACCAATTAAGTCTTCAATTGGTGGCTATGAAGGTGGTGGAGCATTTGGCTGCGGAGGTGGTGGAGCATTTGGCTGTAGAGGTGGTGGAGCGTTTGGCATTTGTGGATTTTCATTCGCAACCATAATACCTGATTAAAGTTAAAAACTAATTAAACTAATTGAATTTACACAATATAAATGAAATTATTGTAAAAAAACCCTAGCTTTTAATAAAAATCCAAAAAAAACCATACTTTTTCACAAAAATCAATAACAAACTCTTATTTTTGATAAAAATACATCAACAACACTAATTTTTAATCAAGATCCATTTCGAAACATTAAGTTTTAATAAAAAATCAATGTAAACTCTAGTTTTTTTAAAAAATCAATAGAAAACCCTATTTTTGAAAAAAAATTAATAAAACCTACTTAAACTTAAGAGAATCTACTTGAAAAATTGATTACAAGATTGAAAAAATCAAATACATACCTTTCAAATCAGATATCGGATTTGGGTTTTTCCTTTTGTGCCCACGTCAAACTGTGAGAAATGAAGTTAAACAGTCGACTATTTTTTTATATACACTTTCCAGAAATCGGATATCCGATTTGGATTGGATATCCGATTTGTGGAAACTAGGTTTGGTTTTTGGTTCGGGTAAATGTATTGACACCTGAACCTAGAAAAGTCAACTCGGCATTTCCGCATTTTTGAGCCGATCCAAAACATGATTTTTTCTCATTGCCACTTTTTGGCCCATCATGATCCTGCACATACCCATGTATCTTACATTTTGAAATTACAAATCTAATGCAGGTTCGCTCATATCTTCTAGAGATCACATGGATCAATTCAATAATATTTGCAATCCACCTTTGTGCCATCCATCTCCACCACCTTCACCTTAACCTCCACCCACTCCACCTCATAACCCCCCACCCCCACCACCTAAAGTCGATGGTGCTCGTTTGCAAGAATGAATCAATTCCAATGTTAGAACCATGCAAGATCAAATCAACATTATTGAAAATGAAGAATTTGTTGCACCACTTGTGAGGATGATTACATCTAGGATGCAAACGATTGTTGATGTTGTCAGGGCTATGGATGGGATCTTAGATGAGCATCGACAATGGCTAGAGGAGAGGAGAACTTCTGATCCTGAAAAGGAAAATGCAAATAAATCAAGACATGCAGTAGAGACCAAACAATAGTTTTTAAATTAAGACAATGATCTTAAATAGTAACTATGAATTTATGAATTTGGTGAACGATGGATATTTTGAGTGATGAATTTGGTGAACGATGAATATTTTGTGTGACGTGAATTTATGATTTTGGTTCTAGATGGATATTTTTAGTGACTTGAATTTATGAATTTGGTGGAATTTATGAACTTATAATGAGGAATTTAGAATAGTATATATTTTATGACTATCTAGTCTGATCATGATGGAAAATTGTAATATATATATATATATATATATATATATATATATATACATGCGTTAGACATAAAATGAGCTTTTTGTTAATGTTTCAAGTTTATTGTTTACTATTTACACATATTTTGAAATTTTTATGTATGTACATGCAAATTATGCATGGTATTTTTTATTTTAAATGTACATGTACATGTTAAATGTATGTATGTTAAATGCATGGTATTTTTCTTTTTAAATGTATGTACATAGGTTACTTGATCAATTTCAATCAATGTAGGAGTGTGTTTTAATTTTATATGATCTTAATATATGTATGCACATCATATTTAAACAAATTTGCATGTGTGTTTCAAATTTAACTATTTCTTGTAATTTTTTAAGTTTGTATGTTAATTCAGTATAATTTAATGTAGGTGCACACTTATATCTCATATCATGGATGATTTTAACATTGATGATATCATCAATCCACCTCCACCTCCCCCTCCGCCTAATATGCCACCTCCACAACCTGTTGCATCTAATGAGGCTCGCTTATGAGCATGCATAAATGATCAAGTTGCAAATATACAAAATGAAATCAATGTTATGTAGAGTCAAGCATTGATTCCACCACATGTTAGATGTTTTGTATTTGCAATGCAAAATGTTGTGGATGCGATCAGGACCATTGATTCTGATCTAGATAGGAATAGGCAAGAAAAAAAACAAATGAGACAATTTTATGCCAATGGTCTCTCTTATAAACAAATACTAGACCTTAAAATAATGAAATCCCACCTAGCCCCCTACTTTCTTGACCCTGTTACTTGACAACCCATTCTTGCAAACAAATCTAGAATATCCATGAGGTGGTGCATACATCCACAGATGAGTGCACATTTTTGGGATCGATGGTATATGGTTTTTGATAGTCCCCCACAAGCTAATTGGGAATGTCCATTGTATTTTTTGAGGAAATTGTATGTAGAGTTTGTTATGGGGAGAAAGCCCAATTATTTTGATTTTAAATCATTTTAGGGTGTTGGTGGCGGCATGCCACAATAGAGGTTAGGGGCGAGGGTTGATCCCCAATGCCCTGTGCACGCGCAACCCCTTGTTGTTGCTCCTGGTCCTCCCATTCCTGCACCTGTGCATCATCGATCTATGGTCTTGACATTAGGTTCCCTTAGTACACTCGCAGGAGATCTTGATCAACATGCTTCTGTGATAGCGAGTGGGGAGCATAGAGATGATGATGATGGAGGAGTGTTTTATGGAGCTAGTCCAAGTACCACTCCAGGAGTGTCGAGGCCCATCCCACATGTATGTACTAGTTGCCATCAAGTATGCTATGGACTGGATCAGGCCACACCTAGTTCGGGCGGACGTGGAGATTCTGGTGGTACATTTGGTACTATCTTATTCTTAAATTCACACATGAATGCATGCACACTAAATTTTTCTATAACTAAACCACAACACTTTCCTAGTTTTCCATCTTTTAAAGAATAGTGAACATTCTTAAATCTTTTAACTTCTACTAATTGTTGTCCAAAATCATTATCAACACTTTCATGCATACAAATTTGTAAGAATGAAAGATTTCCACAGTCAATGCATTGTCTAGAAATACAAGAACTTAAATAAAAAAATTTACCATTAGATCTTTCACAAAACAAACTTGAAATAAACTCCCTTATTGTTTTAGGTGGCATATTAATACCACATTCTTGTATAATCATGTTAGTATGCAAGGTACAATGTATATATCAAAAAACATCATAAAAATAATGAAATTGAACATGCATTTTACAAAAACAAGATATTCGTTGCTTATTAATTTTAACATACCATGGTTTACATTTTTCAAAATACCTTTGACTTATCTTAATATTGCCGGGTAACACTAAATCACCACAATTTTTTTTATAAAATTTAGTTTGTGTTGCATCTAATAGGTGTTTTGGGTGAGGATTGCGAACTTTGGACCCCACCCTTAATTTTAAAACATCTCTAGCATTAGATGAAACCCTAGTATTATCATGCCAATATTTTTCAATCAAAGATTTAATTTCAACATTCAATTTCATATCAAACCTCAGGAGTCGACCACTGAAACTCCAACATTGGTTGATAGGATCATTTTCTATAATTTCTCTTCTTTTTGCCACTCTTAGCAATGTTTTAGGATGTATTTTTAAAACTTCACTAATATTTCTTACCATTCTTTTATTCAAAGTTGCTTTATTAACTATAGCAGTTGTTATAGCTCTTCTTGCTGCATTTTTATCTTTAGATCGACTATTTTTTCCAATAGATTGAATGGCACTAGCAACAGTACACATAGCATGTTTTAATGATTGATCTTTTCTTTTTGGTTTAACAAAAAAGCCTAACCTTTTCATTATTTTCCTCATTTTTTGCATTCTCATCAATTTCATCATTAGTTGACATTGAATTGCAATTTTTTTACGATTAAAAAAATTGTTGTATATTTTATTTGCATGTGTTCTTATTTGCCTCCAAGAAATTTGACCAGGAAGATTATCAAAAACACCACTTTCAATTTAAAAAAAAAGTATTTTCATTAAATTCAACATCACATTCTAGATTTTCATCTTCATCTTCATCTTCATTTTCATTTTCATTTTCAACTTCAAAACGATTTACATTTTCATCTTCAATTTCATCAACAAAACGGTTTTCATTTTCATTTACATCTACAAATTGATTTTTGTTTTCATTTTCAATAAAAGGATTATTTTCAATTTCATTTTCAACAAAAGGATCATTCTCATTTTCATTTTCAACAAATTCTATAAAAGTTTCATCTCTTTGAATATTATCAATGTGTACATCGTTAAGTCCAACATCTTGTAAAA
The DNA here is from genome assembly GCA_007115665.2 of Sequoiadendron giganteum. Lineage (NCBI taxonomy): Eukaryota > Viridiplantae > Streptophyta > Pinopsida > Cupressales > Cupressaceae > Sequoiadendron > Sequoiadendron giganteum. The sequence goes on from CM021105.1 coordinate 179,733,287, forward strand.
TTTATACATACGAATTTACCATTTCACTAACAGGTGGATTTGAAGACGTACTTGGATTTGTGCATATTGAAACATTCTCCATAGCATTGAAAGAGGGATTTGAAGACATAGTAGGACTTGCTTTTATAATCATATTCTTCTCCAAATTGAATTCTTGCAAATTCGCTTCATCTACAACCATGGGCTCCTCTATGTTTTCATCTTCAATAGTTGTGGAATTGGATGCTCCCCCATCATTCATTGATTTAATTTTCACTCTTCTTTCTCTTTGTCTTTGTCTCTCCTTCTCTTTCTTTTCTTCAATTTCTTTAGGAGTCAATGTCTTCCTGCTCTTATTACGAGCTTTATCTCCCATGATTATAAAATTTTCAAGCACAAATGAATGCAAATAGTGAAATTTTTCAAAAAATGCAATTCAAATTCAAAGTTCAAGACCTATAAGGACTAAATTATTCCTTTTGTGTTCCTCAAAACAAGTAGAAAACTAGCACAATTCCACTTTAAAACTAATCTCTTCATGCCTCCTTTGAAAAAATCAATTCATATTGCAAGTTGAAGATCTTTTGTTCCTTTGAAAAAATGGGATCTCTCCTTTGAAAAAATTCATCAAAAAAACAAGTAAGCACCTATAAAAAAATTGCTTGATGTAAAATAGACCAATTTTACTGTTCTCTACCGTACATGTGAAGTTGCAAACTTCACAGTAAAATTTGATAGTAAATACAAATAATATAGTTAAAAGAAAGGGGATCCTGTTCTATAATCGGGATCCCGTTTTTTAAACAAATGAGATCCCGATTATAGAATGGGATCCCATTTTAACAAATGGGATCCCGCTCCACAATCGGGATCCTATTCCCAACATTTATTGTCGGGACCGTTGGTAGGGGGAATGGGAAAAACGGGATCCCGTTCTACAATCGGGATCTCGTTCCCAACGTTTATTGTCGGGACCGTTGGTAGGGGGAATGGGATCCCGTTTTAAACAGGATCCCGTTTTTTTAAGTTGAATTTTTTTTTGGCTTGTGGTTGGGTTTTTCCCTTGGATTTTGGTTCGGGAAAAGCATTGGGAGTCCGAACCTAGGCCTTCAACCTGGTTTGACCTGCAAGCTGAAGGTTTTAACAATGTTAGGGAAAAAATTCAAGTTTGGACATATGTTTGACAATTTTTTTTGTAGAGTTTTTCGATGAAATTAAAACCCATTATAGATTAGACAGTGAATATTCCAAATATGTAATTTTTTTTACAATTTGATTAATTTTTTTAATTTTTCATTTAATTTCTAATTAAACAGGTCCATAAACTTGAATTATCAGTGGTTTTTAATATTTAAATAACTTTCTATCAACATAACATTTTTATGAACGGATTGCACGAGAACAAGCTTCAGGAAATTCTTTTCAATTTGAAAAAAAAAAAATTCAAAAAATGATAAGTTTAGGTCATCTTATGCATGTTGTACACGATGATTTTTCAAAACGACAAATATGCCTAATAAAAATTTAACAAAAAAAAAATTCAATAAAAAATTACAAAAAAATATCAAAAACAAGCTTCAGTGAGTCACAAATCTTTTCCCAAAAGGATTTAGAAAAATACAATAATTTAGGTCAAAATATGGATGTCGTACACATGCATGGTATGGTAAAAAAAAGTCTTTTAAACAATGGTTTGTAGAAATGCGTATTGAAACTCAACTTGTACAATCTGGGTATTGAAATAAATTACATATTTGAAAACTAGACTCTGAGTACTACATTTTATGATTAGTGAATTTTTTAAAGATTCTATCTCTAGGTGCTTCAAATTTTAAGGTCAAAGTGTCAAATTCTGAAAATCAGGGAAAACACCCACTTTTTGGCCAAAAATTGGACTCAACTTCTTGCCAGCAGCCATTTGCAATGGTGGCCAAGATGCTCTCTTATGGTTTGATTCTTGGGATGGGCATCCTCCTATTTTTTCTTCCCATCCTCATCTATGAAATTTGGGCCAACTCTTTTTGGATAATGGTTGGCATTGTGCGACTGATTTTAAAACTCATCAGGTTCTTGGACAGGTCAATGTGTTCAGATGGAAGGATTCGATTGAGTGGCCTCCTAGTGGTATGATGGAGGATAGACAGGAGCTTGCTTTGCTGTTATCAGATCATATTTTTAATTCCCTTCCTAGGAGAGCTGTGTTGGCTTGGGGTCTTGATCCTAGAGGTAAATTTTTTGTCACCTCTAGCTACCAAGTTTTGGATAAACAACTATTTGGGAGTTTGGAGGTCTCTTGGTGGAAACAAGTTTGGAACAAGTTCACCTGGCCTAAGTGTAATTTCTTCACCTGGTTAGTGGTGCAAAGAAAGTGTCTCACTTGGGAGAATCTTTGGAAGCATGGGTTTCACGGCCCTTCCAGGTGTGTTATGTGTGTTGGTCATGAAGAGTGTATTCCTCATATTTTCTTTTAGTGTTCCTTTGCGAAGGTTATTTGGCACTTATGGTGGAATCTTTGGTGCCAGCCATGTAGGCATAGTTCTTCTTTGGATGATTTGTGGAGTAGTCGGGGGCCCCTTCCTATTAAGACATCTTTTCTTTCTATAGCTTGGACCATTGGCCCTTGTCTAATTCTTTGGCATATTTGGTTGTAGCATAATCACATGATTTTTTTGGATAGGAAATTGCTTGTTGGTCAACTTTGGATGCGAATTCTAGGGTCCTACAGGAAACTGTGATGGCTAAGTGTGATTTTTCTATTCCTGTTGATCCTGGTGATCTTGGAGTGGCTAGTGCTCTGGTCTTTCTATCTAGGGAAAGAAAAGTTTGATGCCTGTTCATCATGGTCATGGGTGAGAGAGGGTTGATTGTGTTGGTCACTAGTGTCCTCCTACTTTGGGGGAGTTAAAAATTAATACTGATGGCTCTTCTCGTGGTAATCCTAGGCATGATGGAGTTGGTGGGATTGGCAGAGATAGTTTGGGAGTGGTGGTGTTCTCTATTTATCGGGGTCAACATTTTAATAACCTCATGGAGGCTATAGATATTCTTTTGGTAGTGAAGCATGCTTATGCTCTTGGTTGGAGGTGGATGGTCTACGAGTGTAACTCTCAAGTTGTTATTGACATGCTAAATAAGAGAAATTTGGAGGATGTGAACTCGTAGTTGGCGGGGGTGGTTAAGAAAATTGTTTCTCTATGTTTTACTTAGGAGTAAATTGATTTTTGTCATATCTCTTGAGAGTGGAATAAGGTGGCTGATGGTTTTTCTAGGTGGGCATCTGAGCAGATGGGCACCTGGAATGTGGATGGTTGGGGCACCCTTCCAGGTGATTTAGCCCTTGTTCTTGAAGATTGGGTTATGGAGGATATGAGGTGTTTCTTGGTTGTGACTTAATTTCGGGTTTTGCTGATGGTTAGGGTGGATGGTTGATTTTGCTTTGTAATGCTCTTCTAATTTAATAAAGTTTTTAACCTCTTTTAAATAAAAAAATCTCCGAACCTCGCACTCATATGGTATGAAATTGGTAGGTCAAATGAATTTCATTGTCCACCTCTTTGAATAATCAAAGGTTGATAAAAAAGGAAACTCAAACATATTTCATGTTTCTTCTCTTGCTACAGTGTACAATGTGTAATTTTTTTTTGAGATCCTTCCAAGGCCCCCTTTTTTTTCTTTGTTTTCCCTATAAAAGGTATAAAAGTCCAATTTATTCTCCGTGTTTTAATGACATATTTATTTATTTATTTTAAAGCGTAGCATTAAAAAAAAAAGAAACATAGAAGCTATATGGAAAAAGTGTTTATATATATACACTTTTATTTTATTTTATCTTTGTTTTACCAAATTTATTTATTTATTTATTATCTATTGCACAACCTACCTAAATTCCATACTATAATTCATAATACCCATTTTGCATACAATATGAAATGTTCAGCTTAAATTTTCAGATTTGCAACTAGATTTGCAGTTCATTCTTTAGAGACTTAATGCATACACTTTCAATATTCAAAACCAAATTTGATTGATACCAATTTTCTCATAAAATAAAACACATCAATGGGACTTTCTCTCCACCCTACTGTAATGGTATCATGGAGCCCCGTGGGCTCTAGCCATACCCCCGAGCAAGGAATTATTTTAGCTCCATGATGATCAATGGAGTCTTTCTCATATTTACAAGGGATAAAACTAACATAGCACAAATTTAATGCATCTAGGTTCTCTACTTTCTAATTTCAACCATTATACATACACTATGTCACCTTCTTGCAACTAATGAACAAGGGTAAATGAAAATAAGAACTTATCTCTTTTCTCTTAGGTGAAGGGACTAAACTCTTGTATCCTTGTTTCCTCCCCATTTCAATCCATATTTACCACTCTCTTTCCAAGAGATGGAATCCTCTCCCCTTCTCATTATTTCTACCATCTACACTCAAGTTCTACATGAGGAGAAGTGGGTAACACCCACTCATTCTTTCTCCCCAAAATATATAGGAGCCCCAAGTTCAAACCCTACCTTTCTCTCAAAACTCGTCACCCATCATTATGAGGTCTTTTAAGGGGTTAAATCATGTCCTAGGGGCACTATATCATGCCCATTTTGTCTCTACATCTAAGGTATAGGCCCTAAGGGTCTATTTTTTAACCTTAACGAAAAAAATTTAACCAAAACCTCTCTTTAAAAACCCATTCAAGGGTCCATCCGAGTTTCAAACTTAGCTAGGTTTCCCAAGACCTAATTCCCCATTTACACATTCCATCAATCACAATTAAATTCCCTCACAAATTTAGTCTCAAAATACATTAACTCTACTCATTTTTAGGTCCCAAATGAATTCAAATTTATATCCTCAAGAAGAAGTCCTTAGATTTTATCTCGATGGTTCTCCCTCCTCATGCTAACATCATTACCTTCCTACACATTACCAACATGATCATAAGTAAAAATTGTATCACATTAATCTAATAGAAAAATATTCTAAACTTTATCTATATAAGGATCCACTTAAAATTTAAATTTGTATCCCATAGTATACAAGTGCATTTCACCCTCTTGGTGGTGAAAATGAAACATAATATCAAAATGGAATGCAAGAATATTTCCAAAATATTACCTTATTTATCATCACAACAAATTTAATCATCAATTCAAGAAAAGCATATAACCAATTAAGGTTGTATTAAGTACATACAAGCCAGGGTCATACTTCGAAAATGCCATCATTTTCATCGACCACTTCTGTTTGGACATGAGTCCAAGGATGAAATAATATTGATGTGGTCAGCATTTCTTCCAGTATAAACCAAATTTTCTTCTAGGAAGTGCTCAAGAATCTGGCATCTCTATCAAAAACTATTTATACACCACTACAAAAACATAATCATGACCTAGCCAAAAAATATACCATAAAAGTCATTCAACTTCACCTAGAAAAATGATTATAAGATCAAACTTTGAGATTATTGGGATAAAGAATTTGATAGAAGCCCTTGCTTTGTTCTCCAAATTATGAATATAGTTGTCTAGATGTAGAATCTCATGAAATTATTTTTCATAAATTTAAACGTGCTAATATTATAGTTAGCATATTGCTAGTCATCTTTCAATTGAATTTGTTAATCCAATTCATATTGGTGCCTAGGATTCAAGTTTAAAATGATCAGTTATAGAAATAGTGCATTTATATCAATCTCTTCGACACTTAAATCTATAACCCTTCCCAATGTCCCTTACAAAAAAATTAGAAGAGTGATAATTGCAGATGGAGACCCCTAACAAAATTTTGTTACAAAATGGGAAGCACCTTATTTAACAAGCAATGCACTTTGGCTCATAGATATATCTTCTCATCTTTAGTATGTATGTATCAAAAATATATTCTGAAACTATACTCACAACTATAGGGAACTTCACCTATGAAACCAAGCACTATTCTCAAAGATTGTAATTCCTTCATACTATTCTATAAACACCAAATGATATAAATAACCTTCAAGAGATATGCAAAGGGTGTATTAGAATTTAATTCATGAACTACTAATAGCATAATAAACTAATCCTTTTGACACCCATTCAATGGGGAGAAGTTAGTAATATAGTTTGAAAGGCTATTGTTTAGAAACTTCTTGCATAGGGCCCTTTTAAGGTCAAATTTTTGTGGAGCTTCTAAGAGGAACCTTGGACGGGTTGGGAGAGAGGTTGGGGAGGCAATATTAACCCAAGAATCTAAAGGTTATTTAGTTCAAGTTGGTTCTCTCCATTTTGGCCACAAGGAAAATAATGAATCAAAATGGATAACAGTGGTGGTAGGTTTAAATATTGGATTAGGAGAGATGTTATTGTTGCAAGATTTACTCAATGTTATCTTAGGCCTTTAGAAATAAGTTTATGTTAAATGGAAAGTTCAAAAATTCTTGATAAAGCTATTGATTTATGTACAGAATTCTCAAGTGTCTCTTCATTCTTTTTTATGGTATGCATCCTACAATGCGGAGTAAGTGATATTGGAAGATTGTGTTTGGATCACCATCCATCATGAATTGTTTGATTAGCTTGACTTTCCTCTTATTCCCTATAGGAGTCTTTTTTTCACCTCATTTTTTTCATTTTGAAGTGGAAAAACTTTTCTCATTTCTCTTCACTTGGGCTACTACTAAATAACCTATTTTATTCATATTCTTGTGGTTTATCTACTCTTAGTATTACATTTGTGGCTTCTTGTCTATTTTTCTCTGAGTTTAGGCTTAGGCTAGGTGGCTTTTTTCTATGTTTGATTATTTGTTTTATGGCTCTCAAGCATCACTCTAGTTTCTCATGAGACCCTTTGCTATGTGGGAAAGTGTCAAACTATCATCTAGAATTTATTTCTCATTGCACCTCTTTTCTATTAAATATGGTTAAAATAGTTTCAAGCCCAAAAAATCTAAGGGATTTTGATGAAATAAGCTCTCCTTACAAATCTTAAAACTCATAACACAACTCAAAATAGAACAACATATGCAAGAAGGAAAACAATATATTTTATTGCAGCAAATATGAATTTGGATTACAATATGCGGAATCTCATAAGCTCCCTTACAACATGGGCTTTTATACAAATATAAATTTACAACAATTGAGTCTTCAATCCTATGCTCAATCCAACAACATCTAGTTATGTAAACCTACAACTCCTCTAAAACCAACTTCACCAAATGAGCAACTTCACCAACTGAGAAACTTTAATATATAGAATTTTTGTGAGAAGAAAGCACTATTGGTTTCTCAAAACAACCTCCACTAAACCACCAAGAAAACCTGTCACTTTCTGCCTATCAATGCTCTGTCATTCATTAGAATTTCCTCAAATAGTATATGGGTTTGGTGCGCCTCATTTCCATCTTTCTGGATCATTTTAAAAATTTTAATGTATGAGAAATTTATGACCATTTTACTGGGCCTAGGTCTCACAATTACGACCCAGACATGCAAAAACATGCAAAATATAATGCAAGAACATGTAAGAAAAGTGGTCCCCTCATTTAAATGAATTCCCAAGAATCATATTCCCTTTGGAGATGCTTTAAAAACATTTATCAATACATAATTCCTTCAAAAATTATCTCTTCAAATAACCACAAGGGAAAATTATAATGTTGCAAATTAAAATATTTATTCTTCAAATCCCTAAGCCCTTATTGAAAATAAACCACATTAAAATAATTTTTTTTTTGGTGACACGGGATTTTCATTTCACCTTGGATGCCCATGCATCAGATTTTGGAGCACTCCATTCTAGGGTTTCTATCCTTGCTAAATTTAAGTCCAAATTTGGTACAAAAATAGTCTCCATTGTGGTGTGTGGTTGGATTGAGAATGGGTCTTGTGCTCCATCGTAAGGATCTAGTTTTCTCTATATCATTTGCATCAGGTCTTGGCGGGGATTTTCTACTAGATAGTAATGAGGAGGTGTCATTGGAGAATACTAATTTCTAAGGTCTTAGTTCTTTCAATATTTCTCAATCCCCTTGTCTGGTGAGTGATGTTTAGTCCCTTCAACATGAGATATGGGCCTTGTAGTAATAATTTCACTCTCTTTCATCTTTCTAGCTTGACATTCAAATAATGGTGAAAACTCTATTTATTACTTATAAGAACAACACCCTACAAGTTGAAAGAAAATTTATTTGATTCATTGTAGGAAGAAACAAGAGATTATTCATGTTGTTTATTTTGAGTCCTTGGCTAACTTGTTGATTGCAAAAATTCAACTTCTAAACAAGTCATCATAGCAGCACAAGGCTGAAATTTAAATCTATTGTTCTAAAATATTTTCTTGAGGTTGTGTTGGGCTAGGAGATTGGGGTGTCACAAAATTTTATGTTCCTAGTTTCTTTTGTCATGACTATATATTGTTTCTTGGCTCTATTGATAAGTTGCTCCTATTCCTTTGGGGTTTTTATATACTTAATTTTTTTTTAAGCTTGTTAGTTGCTTCACCTTGTTAACATAGGGACTTCTTTACGTTCATCTCTACTCCTTCAAACTCTTGGCGATTTGGTATGAATTTATGATAACTCATAATCATACTAGATATTTGATAGGTATTTGATATTATATAGGCGAGAGCCCTTAAATATCCCTCTCTATTAGTATAAAAATAAATAATGTAAACTTATACAACATAGTCAGCTCAAGCCTCAAACTATAGATATGCTAGTATACTACAATAGACATTTCAAAACTATTTTTTCACTCATATGATTGGAATAGAAAATGCAAAAAATAGTTGCAGGTTGGAAAACACAGTGGGTTGTGACTTACTTCTCAATTCTTGTTTAATGAGCACTTTCTATTTTGTAGATTGTAACAATGTATTGAAGTTTACCTTGATATTTTATAACAACCCTTAGTTTGAGTAAACATTGAATTTCAATATCTTCATATGTTTGGAACAAAAAATGTACATAATAGTTGTACGTTGGAAAACATATTGGGTTGTGACTTACTTCTCAATTCTTGTTCAATGCTCAAGGGTGTAGAGTTAGGGGTGAATTTTCAGTGTGGGGGATACATAAAAGTAACTAGATGGAGTTGAGGGATGACTGACTAATTGGGTTGTTGCATTTACATGCTTATCCAAGATTATGTAGTTTGCAAGTTGTATAGTACGCAGTGTTTTCCAACATTCAATTATATGTAGCTTGAGTATGGTTGTAATGAAAATATTGTGTTATTTAGACATTAAGAATTTAATGAAAGGAACTTTCAAAATTTATAACTCTTAGGTAGACTAAATTTTGGGTTTAAATTTCCTCATATGATGGTGAAAAAAATGCACTGAATAATTGTGGGTTGGAAAACACAATGTGGGATGTAGATGATTTTATGAAACCTGCATAGATTCCAAAAATCTCCTCATTTATTCAATACAATGGAAGTTGAAAAAATTCTCCCTTCTCTTAGTACAAGGGCCATGGTAGAAAATACCAACTACCCCTCTCTTATTCTAAAACAAAATTTTCCCCTTGCTTCATACGTTACTCATTCCAAAAGAATAACTGATTATTGAAAATATATTGCTAAAGAAACCTCCAATTCTACCTAGAATATGAAATGTATTATATTTCATATTTTAATTCTATCATTTTGAAAATATTAATATTTAAAATGAAATTGCAATCTTTCATTGCCTTTTGAAGGGTAGCAAGTTGAGGAACACAAGTATTGTGATGTTCATCTTTTGTTAATGCTTTGAGCTTGCATGTTTGTAGCTTTTTTTCCACTCTATAAACCAATTGAGTGAATGCATGGTGCTAATTTTTTTTATCTATATTTTCGAAAAATGAAAGATCTTAGGACTCCAGGTCTAGGTGAGATTTGAAATGTGAAAGCCTATTTTCCAATGGCAACAATGTTGTAATTTTTGCTTCAATTCTTTCTAGCACGTTTTGATGAATAACACACTAAGACTCTACATCAAACAATGCATGAATTTTCCTTAACAATTCACCTCCTCGCCTATCACTTCCACTAGTAAGAAGACCACTTGGCTAAAAAATTTAAACTTTAAGAGTTATAGTTTGAGATCACATATCTCTAGGAGAAGGAATTTTCTTTGCAGCATCTATATTTCTCCAAACAAATGCACTACAAAATACAAATTATATAACTGCTTCAACTTCATCTTCATATGCAACAAGAGATAGTTCCAGCCTTGTGTTTCCATTTCCCACCAATTTGGTTGATGATTGTTGAGTTTTTGATGAAATGGTATGGGCTTGGATTTTGTTAAAAGGGATAATCATTACTCTTCTATGTAGATGTCCTATTTGAAGTAGTAGATTTCCTGTTTGTTCCATGTATCCACTACTGCATTACATAACTTCCCTCCTCCACCAATCTCCAATGTAGTTATTATTGTGGCATCTTTAACTTTTATAAGTTGTGCAACAACACCTTTGAATTTTGATATATTAAAATGCTTTGCAAGACCATTATAGGTAATTTGAACATTTCCTAATTGAGCCTCAAGCAGTCTGATATCATCCTTCAACTTGGTAACTACGTTAGATTCTTGGAAACACTGATTTTCGAATGTCTCCATGTGCCCTTCTTCATGGGAAACACCTTCCATTGTTGTCTTTGTTTTCTCAACTTCCCATCTTTTAGATTTCAACTCTCTCCAAATTGTACTTGTTAAGCTCCTTTTCTTTTGATCATGACAACTTCTTCTTGTCTTTAAATTCCTTTTCTAATTGGTTAATTTTAGTCTTCAGTCATTTTTATCCACTTTCAACACTTCCAACTATTGCTTTTACATCTCCAAATTGATCATCGATATGCTTTTCCTGATCGCCATTGCTCTTACCTCTTAACATCCCTTACTATTCCTTTTTATGATCTTCTAACTTCTTTTTCATATCTTTTACTTAAAGATTTAGATAAGTTGCTCCCTCATTAGCCCTTATGACAACAACATCCCTTTCTTTGATAGAGTTTTGGAATTTCTTGAATAATTTTATGTACCTTTGTAGCTATTTTTAGGTGAATTTTTACAATAACTTTATCATTAGACTATGTAGGTGTTTCTTTTGACAAGCTCATTATAGAACTTGTATTCCTTTTCTGATAAAATTTTCATGCCTCCACCCAACTGATTCTCTTTTTCTACACTTAGATTTGGTTTTTCCTTTTCCTTATCATCCATTTCCAATTGCATTTGTTCCATGGAATTGTTAACTTCAAGAATTTTTGGCTTCATTTATTCAACTCCACTTATAGCATCATCTCTCTCATTCTTTGCTTGCACAAATTCATATGCAATACAAAACCTTTCAATTTAGCCCACTTCTACATTTTCATTTGCTTGTTGCACATACTGCACACGCTCCTTCATCAAATTCTCATAAGTAGGAAGAATCTCTTTAGTCAATACATTATCTATCTCATTCACTTTGGTCAGGTTCTTCCCAAGTATTTTTTAGAGAAGATTCCTTTTTTATTACATACTTTCTAGTATATCATCTTATTTTTTATTACTAGCATCTCATACATGTCTCATAACAATATTTTTTGGGTTCTGTCTCATTTTTTTGCAAGAAAAAGGGATTTAGAAGATCAAGCATGGCTATGCTTTTCATATTGGTTATGAGAAATAGGGCTAAAAAGGGGTTTTGTTATATAACACACTGTGATTAGCTATGTATCGTATTCCAAATTTTACATAAGTGAGTAATTGATGGTTATTTGTCTTTCTTTGGTATAAGAAAATATTGATTGTAGTTTTTTGAATTACTAAAAGGATCCTATAATTTTACAACGTACATGTTAGAAAATGCAGTGTATTTTTTGTATTATTTCAAGTGAGTGTTAAAAACTATCGTGTGTCTTTCAAACTTGTAGTTTTCCATACACAAATATAGTATAGTGAAATGATCTTCCAATTTACAATGCACACCTACACATGCAAATGTATGAGTATGTTATGAGAAAAAGGTGTTTGAAAAAACTATTGTGTTAGAGAACATAGTGTTGCTAACATTTTGATAAAAAAAAAAAGAAGAGCAGGATGAATTTGTTCAGTCAATACATTATCTATCTTTCGCTTTGGTTTGTTTCTTGTCAATTTTTTTTAGAGAAGATTATTTTTTCATTTCGTACATTCTACTACCTCTGCCTCTAGTTTTGCATGGCTATTTTTCCATTGCACATACTACACTCACTCCCTCCTCAACTTTTCAAGCCCAAGAAGAATCTCTTCAGTCAATACATTGTCTGTCTCATTCACTTTGGTGTGCTTCTTGTCGCATTCGATACATTGTAGTACTTGCTCCCTTCAATTTTACATTTATATTTTCCCATTGCTCAAAATAATAGTAGGTGGGAAAATATAGTGGGTTTTTGGTTGTCTCTTTATATATGTTTAATGCTAAGCATTGGAGATCAGGTGGCTAAGTTGTCAATTTGGGTACAGGTTCAAATATAGGTATGGGTAAGGGTACGATGGCACACTAATTTTATTTTTCCTTCTAGTTTTAATAACACCTAGTGATTTCCAACCTCTAATTCTAAGCTCCTTGAAGGTTTAGATAATATGCTCCCTCATCAACCCTTAGGAAAACAACATCCCTTTCTTGGATAGAATTTTGAATTTCTTGATTAATTTTATGTACCTTTGCAGCTGATTTTTGCCCAACTTTGAGAGTGTATTTATGATTACATAATTCAAATGTTTCTTTAAACAAGTTATTTGCAAAACTTGTCTGCATTTTCAAATAGGACTTTCATGTCTCCACCCAACTGATTCTCTTTTTTTGCACTTAGATCAAGTTTTTCCTTTTCCTTATCGTCCATTTCAAGTGTTTTTAGAGAATATTCCTTTTCCATTCCATACATTCTACTGCCTTCTCCCTTCATTTTTCCACTTCCCTTTGCCCCTTCCTCAAAATAATAGTAGGCATGATAACACAATGGGTTTTTGGTTGTCTCTTTCTATATGTTCAAATCTAATTGTTGGAGATTAGGGGGAGGAGTTGTAGGTGGGGGATGTATAAAAATAGCCAAATTGAGCTAATGGGTGAGCAACCAATCAGGTTGCTATGTGTAGAGGGTTTTACAATAGTAAGTGGGTTGTAGTTTTTATAACACCCAGTGTTTCCCAATCTCTAATTTTAGAAAATAATACTAATGTAACTAAGACCTTTTGTATTCATAAATACACTGCAATATTTATTTATTTATAGAAGTAGTGGATGAAGTAATAGTTGTAGAATTTTATTTTCTACATGCTCACAATGCTATCTGTTATTGGAAATTTTTTCTTTATTGAAAGTAGAACTGAAGATGTGGAACTCAAGGATTCGCATTGGCCAACTTCCTAGAAAGTCCAAGAAAAAAAATGGTGGTCCATTCATGACAAACAAGTTGCATTCTATTTTCAAGTTTAATGGTTGGACTATTGAGAATGTTGTTGCAAGTATGGATGAGTTTGGTGGTGTTGTCATTAATGTTGTTATTGATTTCAACACAGTTTAGTGTGATTGCAGATGGTACTTGTATAGTTGAGATACTGTAGAAGTGTTTAGAGTACATGGAGCTATATTTAGGAAGTTGCCACTGTGTTGTTGCCAAGTGCTTTTGAGAAAATTAAGAAATAATGAAGGCAGTGTTGAGTGTGTATTTGAGTGTGCTATGGTATTGTGCTCTGCATTTCTTCTATGTTGATCCTATGTCTGTGTGAATCTGTGGTAGTGTTCATGAGCTTCAATGGATAATATATCCAGAGATTTTTTATTTTTGATCGATGGAGAGTGAAAGATATGTTCACCGGTGTGTAAACCAGTTTGGAATAACTATTTTTTTTTTGGACTGGGAGAAATGTTCTTGCTCCGTAGTCTTCTGGTGTTTTGTTTCAGATCTTGTGGATTTGGAATAAGGTTAATCCTAATGTTCTTTGTGTTCTGGGAAACATCCCTATGGTTTGGTGCTCCAAAAGGCTTGTTCTAGAGTTTCAATATGTTTCTGCTCAGTCCAAATGGACTGTTGAAGAATGTTCTATTAGTGAAGATTGTTGTAGTTGCTACATATGTACTTGAAGGTTTCTAAGAGATGTTAGAATGTCTAGTGAAGTGTGTTGGGTGATCCATGTGTGATCATCTTGTTGTAGATGCGCGTACTTCAAAGATCATTGGTGTTTACATTAGGTTTGGCCGACCTAGTATTTACACATTACATAAAGATTTGCATCGAATTAAGGAAGTGTGTGATTGATCTAAAATGTTTTTTGGGTCCTAATTAAATATTTGTCCTCTCTCATTCTTATCCACTGTGGGAATGTTGAGTGGCTGACCTAATTTGAATTTGTAAAAATAATAATGTATAGCCGACCTTGGAGAATGATTCTAGGGTTGAAGATGGTATAAAATCAAGTTAAGATGTTGCAAATTAAAAGAAAAGCAAGTGAACTATGCGAAAAAGTGCAAAAAGAAGAGTGAGTAAGAGTGAATCAAGGGAGTAGTACTTTGATGTGCTAGATTCCTAAAAGCGATGAGCTAATGGTTTTTGCAATACTTTAATCAAGCTATAGTTGTGTGGAACCTATTGTGATAGTGTGCCTCCTTCTAGACAGTGAGTCCTATTGTAGGTAGTGAGCCTTTGTATCCGGATAGTGAGCCCGCTGGTAGTGAGCATTTGTATCTGGTATTGCATTATCACTATATTGTGAGTTAATCCTCACCGTGGTTTTTTCCCTCATTATGTTTTCCATGTAAATTTGGTGTCTCTAATATTTTCCTTCTGTTATTTGCATTTCATGTTTACACTAAATAACATATTGAGTTAAAGTGGAATTGATTAAGGTTAGAAGTAAATTAATTTGGTACATTTGATTCACCCCACCTCTCATTTGTCTTGTTCATTTCAACAATTGGTATCAGATCTCTGGTTCCTCAGTGAAAATCTTAACCGCTTAAGGTAGATCAAATGGCACACAAGTTGCAAATCCTTATTTTTGATGGAGCTGATTATAGTGACTAGAAAGTGCAGATGAGAGGTTACCTGGTCTCTCTTGGTTTCAAGACTTGGAAAGTTGTAGAGAAAAAATATGTTAAACCATCCGCTGGTCCTTCCTCTGCAGATGAGATTTTTGCCTACGACGAGAATGAAGAGGAAAGTTATGCTATCTTTTATGCTTTACCTAGAACTGAAAGGAAAAAAGTTATTTCTTTGGGCACTTCTTATGAAGTACGACAAAAATTGAAAGATATTTATGAAGGAAATGATAGAGTAAAATTGTCAAGGAAGCTAATAGCTAAGCACAAATTTTAGAACTTGAGAATGGAAGAGGGTGAAGATATTGCAAGCTATTATTAGAGAGTTGAACTTGTAGCAAATGAAATTAGAACCAAGGTGATACCATGATAGATGAAGATGTAATTGAGAAGATCTTGATGACTCTACTAGAGAATTATAGTGATAAGGTCTCTACTATTGAAGAATCATATGATCCAAAGACATTTACTAAGGAGCAGCTATTTGGCACCTTGATTGCATTTGAGATGAGGAAGTTTGGAAGAGAAAAGGAGAAAGTTGAAACAACGTTTAAAGAAATCTTGGAGATGATGATACTTTAGAAGAGTTGGAAGAAAACTTTGCAAGAAAATTGAAGAAAGGTACTGGTAAGTACACAAGTATATTTCCCTTCAAATGTTTCAGTTGTGGAAACATTGGTCGGTATGCTTCAAGATGTTAGAATATAGATACACACAAGAAGAACAAAGATAATAACAATTACAAAGACAAAAAGGATAGGAAGTCCAAGAAATTGTATTATGTTAAAGAAGATGCAAGAATTTATGATGATGAGTCTGATTTTGAGGATGATAAGGATGAATGCTTGTTTCTAGCCTTGGAAATTAAAGTTGTATCTTCTAACCATAGAAGATGTACAAGGGAATCTGGTCTAGAGAGCAAGAAGGATGAGATGGAAGGTACTTTGGTGACTAATTTTCATGCTAGACAAGATGAAGACTATTAGGTAATTGATATTGGATGTTCAAATCATATGAATGAAGACAAGAGTAAGTTCACTAAACTTGAAAAGTATGATGGAGGAATAGTTATGTTTGGAGATGATTCTGGTGCTAAGATTGTTGGGAAAGGAACAATTATTTTTGATGGAAAACATAGTACTGACGATGTCTACTATGTTAAGGGATTAAGACATAATATTTTGAGTGTTGGGAAAATGTGTAGCAAAGGATTTAAGCTTGTGTTTTGAGATAACACCTGTGAGATCAAAAAAGGATCCAAAATAGTTGTAGTAGTAGGAAGAAGAACTCATGGAAACATCTATCAGCTTAAGAGTGGTGATGGTCAATGCTTTGTTTCTTAGATTAATGAAATTTGGCCATGGCACTAGAGGATGGTACATGTAAATTTTGACAATCTGGTTAGGATCGGTTCAAGAGAAGTTGTTAGAGATCTTCCTAGAATCAAAAATCCTACAAATTCTATTTGCAGAATTTATCAGTTGGGAAAACAAACAAGATGTAGTTTTAAAGGAAAAGAACAATCATCTACTGGAATGTTGGAATTGATTCATACAGACCTTTGTGGTCCTACAAGAATAGGAAGCCTTAATGGTGACAATTATTTTATGTTGTTGATTGATGATTACTCTAGGATGACATGGGTTAATTTTCTTAGAGAGAAAGCTCAGGTTCTATATAGATTCAAAGTGTTTAAAGCAAGAGTAGAGAATGAGGTAAACATGATAATCAAATGTTTAAGGTCTGATAGAGGTGGAGAATTCACTTTTAGTGAGTTTAATGCATTTTGTGAAGAGCATGGCATAAAGAGATATTATTCTTCCCCTAGAACCCCTCAGCATAATGGAGTTGTGGAAAGGAAGAACTGGACTACTCAAGAGGCTACCAAAACCATGATGAAAGAAGCAAATGCTCTTGATGTGTATTGGAGAGAAGCAATCCACACTGATGTTTACATTCTTAACAAATTTTGGATCAGAGGTAACAACACAAAGACTCATTATTAGTTATGGACTGGTAAGACTCCTACTGTTAAATATTTTAAGGTATTTGGAAGTAGATGTTACATTAAAAGAGATGATGAGAATCTTGGAAAGTTTGATGCTCGATGTGATGGAGGAATTTTTCTTGGATATTCAAATAACAACAAAGCATATAGATGCTTCAATAAAAGACTGAGGAAAATAGTTGAAAGTGCAAAAGTCAAAGTTGATGAAGCTATGCATAGACCAGTAGAAATAAGTGAAGTTGAACCAGATGATCCTATCTGTGGAAAAATACAAGAGGAAGAAAAGGAAGAGAAAGAGAAAAGTGATGAAGAAGATATTTCAGAACCTGCACCTAAAATTCCTCAATATGTTCAGAAGAATCATCCAGAGGAATAGATAATTGGAGATATAAGTGAAGGTGCACAAAAAAGAAGAAAAGTGGTTGAGGTAAACTTGTGTTTACTTTCTAAGATAGAACCGAAGAATGTGAGTGAAGCATGCAAACATGAGAGTTGGTTTAGAGAAATGAAAGAGGAATTGTAGTAGATAGAGAAGAATCAAACATGGGAACTAGTACCTAGATCAATAAACAAGAATGCGATTGGTTCAAAATGGGTGTTTAGAAATAAATTTAATGAAGATGGTGAAGTGGTAAGAAATAAAGCAAGACTTGTATGAAAAGGTCCTTCACAAGTTGAAGGAATAGATTTTGAAGAGACATTTACACCAGTGGAAAGAATGTAGGTCATTCAGATGTTCTTGGCATTTTAAGCTCATAAAACTTTCAAAGTATACTAGATGGATGTCAAGTCTACATTTGTAAATGGAGAACTAGAAGAAGAAGTGTACATTGAACAACCAGAAGGATTTCAATTATCAGACAAACTAGACATGGTCAACAAGTTGAAAAAGCCACTATATGGACTTAAACAGGCTCCCAAAGCATGGTATGTAAGGTTGGATAAATACTTGACACAACAAGGATTCAAAAAAGGCTCTATTGTCAGTAATCTCTACTTCAAAGTTGAGAAAAAAAAATGTTGATTGTTATGGTATATGTTGATGATATCATCTTTGGTGGAAATGAAGGTATGTGTAAGAAATTTGAAGAAGAGATGCAAAAAGAGTTTGAAATGTCTATGATTGGTGAGTTGAATTTATTCTTTGGAATTCAAGTCAAACAAACTGATAAGGGGATATTCATTCCACAATCTAAGTATGTTAAGGAATTGTTGTAGAAGTTTGGAAGGGATGACTCCAAACTGGTTTACACCCCTATGGTAACAGGATGTAAAATAAGTAAGGATGATGAATCTTCTAAAGTTGATCAGAGCACATATAGATCCATTGTTGGTGGAGTGTTGTATCTTACTGGTACTAGATCATATATCATGCATGTAGTATGTTTGGTTACAAGATTTAAAGTAGAACCTAAAGAGACATATGTTACAGTTGTGAAGAGGATATTCAGATATCTAAAGGGAACTCCAGATTATGGGCTATGGTATCCTAAGGATAGTGATTTCACATTGAATGCCTACAAAAATGCAGATTGGGCTGGTTGTGTAGATGACCAAAAGAGTACAAGTGGTGGTGCATTATTCTTTGGAGGAAGATTGGTCTCATGGTTGAGTGAGAAACATGATTCAATTTCTTTATCCACTGCAAAAGCTAAGTATATTGAAACAACATCCTGTTGTACACATGTACTTTGGATGAAGCAAACTTTGAAGGACATAGGTGTGACAT
Organism: Sequoiadendron giganteum; assembly: GCA_007115665.2. NCBI lineage: Eukaryota > Viridiplantae > Streptophyta > Pinopsida > Cupressales > Cupressaceae > Sequoiadendron > Sequoiadendron giganteum. Next base: position 179,752,039 of record CM021105.1, read on the forward strand.
GTGATGGGCCTATCTCTATCTTTTGTGACAATACAAATGAAATAAAAATTTCAAATAATCTGGTGATGCATTCTATGACAAATAATATATCTATCAGGTATCACTTCTTGAGGGAGAAGGTGTTACAAAATGAAGTCAGACTTGAATATGTGTCTATCAAGGAACAAATTGCTGAAATATTCACTAAGGCCCTTCTGAAGGATAATTTTGAATATCTCAAGGGGAAGTTAGGGGTTACTACCCCTCCTTCCTTGAATTAGGTGCACATGGAAGTGCATGAGTCCAATGGGTTCACAAATTCTTATTTGGTCTAGACTGATGATTGTGGTCTACTCCTCAGGGGGAGTAGAGAGTTGCACTGCTGCAGTATGTGGTGTGGGTGCACTCCTAAGGGGGAGTGATCAAAGATTTATATGGAAGATGTTTCATGCAAAACCTTTCTTTCTCATTTATGTCAAAGGGGGAGAGAGTCATGTGAAAAAGTGTAAGGAGAAGAGAGTGCAGAAATGCTTGTGCATGTTGTCTAATCTAAAAAAGAAAGGGAAGAAGAAGGACAGTATGTATGTTGTCTTTGATGGTTTTTCACATCATGTGTTGCCATCAATGACAAAGGGGGAGATTGTTGAAAGTATGGATGAGTTTGGTGGTGTTGTCATTAATGTTGTCATTGATGTCAACACAGTTCAGTGTGATTGCAGATGGTACTTATATAGCTGAGATAAAATAGAAGTGTTTAGAGTACATGGAGCTATATTTATGAAGTTGCAGTTGTGTTGTTGCCAAGTGATTGTGAGAAAATTAAGAAATAATGAAGGAAATGTTGAGTGTGTGTTCTAAGTGTGCTTCAGTGTTGTGCTTTGTATTTCTTCTATGTTGATCCTATGCATGTGCAGATCTGTAGTAGTGTTCATGAGCTTCAATGGATAATATATCCTAACCTTTTGCTTCTAGATCAATGGAGAGTGAAAGATATGTTCACCGATGTGAGAACGAGTTTGGTAGAAGTATTTTTTTTTTGGACTGGGAGAAATGTTCTTGCTCCATAGTCTTTTGGTGTTTTGTTTCAAATATTGCAAATCTGGAAGAAGGTTAATCCTTATGTTCTCTATGTTTTGGAAAATGTCCCTGTGGTTTGGTGCTCCAGAAGGCTTGTTCCAGATCTTCAGTGTGTTTTTTCTCGGTCCAGATGGACTATTGAAGAATGTTTTATGAGTGAATATTGTTGCAGTTGTTGTGGGTGTACCTAAATTTTGTTAAGAGATGTTAGAATGTCTGGTGAAGTGTGTTGGGTTATCCACATGTGATAATCTTGCTGGAGATGTGTGTACTTCAAAGATCATTGGTGTTTTCATTAGGTTTGGTTGACCTGGTGTTTACACATTACATAAAGATTTGCATCGAATTAAGAAAATGTGTGATTGATCCAAAATGTTATTTGGGTCCTAATTAAATATTGGTTCTCTCTCATTCTTATCCACTCCGAGAATATTGAGTAGCCAACTTGATTTGAATTTGTAAAAAGAAGAATGTATAGATGACCTTGGAGAATGCTTCTAGGGTTGAATATGGTATAAAATAAATTCAAGATGTTGTGAATTAAAAGACAAGCAAGTGAAGTGTGCGGACAAGTGCAAAAAGTAGTGAGTAAGAATGAATCAAGGTATCAGTAATTTGATGTGCTAGATTCTTGAAAGGCATGAGCTAATGCTATCTGTAATCCTTTAATCAAGCTATGACTATGTGGAACCTATTGTGGTGCATCTTTATTTATCTTTGGTTTATCTATAGGTAGTGTGCCTCCTACTAGATAGTGAGTCCTATTGTAGGTAGTGAGCCTTTGTATCTAGGCAGTGATCCCTTTGGTAGTGAGCCTTTGTATCGAGTATTGCATTATTACTATATTGTGAGTTAATCCTCACCGTGGTTTTTTCCCTCATTAGGTTTTCCATGTAAATCTAGTGTCTCTGGTGTTTGCCTTCTAGTATTTTCATTTCATGTTTACAATTAATAATAGATTGAGTTAAAGTGGAATTGATTAAGTTTAGAAGTAAAGTAATTTGGTACTACTGATTCACCCCCCTCTTAGTTGTCTTGTGCATTTCAACAAATGCAATCTATAAGGTCAGAATATTTTTTATGTCGATGGATCCTACATGCTACTATTCTAGGGCTGACATAGCATGTGTTTCCTCTCCAACTCTATGGACCTATTACAAAGCCAAACTCTACTCCACATTCTCTCTATCAAGAATTTATGGAATTCTATGGTCAATACAACACAATTTGATGAAGCAATGAAGAGGTATGATTTTGATGAGGGTATATATCCCTCGGTGGAATCTTTATAGGTTCATTTCTTCAATCATTCTCAAAAGTGAGGTGTGTAAGAGCAACATTTACTAGCAGCCTATAAGATGATGGTCCTATTTTTTAGACCATGCAATGGAATTGCATGGTCATGTACTCGAGCCACATGTCAAACAAGATATAATGTAGGTTTTTTGTGCTCTCCACACATTGATAGACCACCTCATGCCAATCCTAATAAGAAATCAAATGCTTATTGAGGATATTGGCTTAGGATGCACCCACTATTTAGATGAGGATTGAAATGAAAATAGTGAATTTGATGAGAATCCACTTGCAATCAATTCTGATACTTAGTTATGAAGGGTGGAAAACTATTTTTCCATTGGATTTTTTCTTATACTAATGTTCAAAGAAAGATAACAACTTGGAATTGTATGTTGTATTATTTTTTGGTATTGAGGAGGTTGTCCCCTCTAAGATGCTTCTGATACTTGTTGGAATATTTTTTAATATAAGCATAATTGCAACTATATCTAAGCATCGTACTATCTTTATTTTCATTATCATAGAATTGGGAAGGTGGAAAAAGTTGGGGGGCCAAAAAGTGACAATTTTTTTAATTTTATTGAAAAGTCATAACACAAGCACATTATGGAATGGTGTGAGTGAGCCTAAGGCTCGGTCACATCGAGCCTATAATGCACTCACATTATAGCATGAGCATGTTATAATGCAAGAAAATTTTGAGTCTTTATAAGAAAATAAAAGAAAATCAAAATTATTTTAGACTATCATATTTCTTCATCTATAGCCTGAAAACCCTTCCAAAGTGTTCTCACATTGTGGAGACCTCAAATAAATCCATTTTCTTCATCGAATTGCTACTATTTATTCATTAGAATGTCGCCAAGTCGATAGGCAGCTCAAAGGAGCAAGCTTTTTTTTTTTTTTTAATTAGGTAGATTTAATATGTTTTTGATGTTAATTTATTTAATTATTAGGAGTTGAAAATCCACCTAATTCTCCTCCTCAAAATCCTTCTCCTCCTCATGAACAAGCACACCAAAAAAATCCTGATGATCAACCACAACAAAAAACTCCTCCAACAATTCCTCAACATCCTCCTATAACTCAACAAAATTTAATGGGGGAAATTGAAAACAACAAAAAACAAATTGAGGAGTTAATTGCAGGGTTGAACAATCTTGTAAGTTCAACCTTAGAAAGAACCACACTTGAAAATTCACTTCAAGCCATGTTAACACATGTAGATGCAATTAGCAAGCAATTAAGTGGTTGCGTAGATAAGAGGCAAAAGTGTAGAGATTTTTATGCAGATAAACTATCATACAAATAAGTTAGAAATGAAAAAATTACAAAATATGACTTGTGCTCACTATTCACTAACCCATGTTTAAATAAAATTCTTGACCTTAATAGATAGAGGTTTCCTATCCATTTGGTGCAACCACCAAGGGATTAAGGAATTTTTTTGGAAGAGCTAGTGGATGGTTTTTGACCATCCACCATGCAACAATAATGAGGTCCCCCAATATTTCTTGAGGAAAATCTATTGCAAGTTCATCCTCAACAAAATCTCCAACTATTTTGATATGTGGGACTTTCAAGGGAGAGGTTGTGGGTCAACATAGGATAGACCAAGTGCACGTCTCGATCCTCAGTGGCAAGCAAGATGAGCACTCACTAGGCTAGCTTATGAGCATGTTGATATCACTTTCGACATGAAGGAGAGTGATGAGGTGGGCACTCTATAGTTTATTATCTCTTTGACATAGAGTATCATCTAGCGTGTGAGTCCTGCAGTACAACATCATCCAGGGGAGGGTTCAAGGGGTAGATTTCAACCCAATTCTTGTCAAGTTTGTGGGTTGGCTTGTACATATGACCCCACAGACAGTTAGGAGGCTCGTGCATAGGATACATCTACAACTATCGAGTTGGCGATGGTAGATGCCATCTTGAATGAGGCTTTTGGCCTTCATACCAATATAAATTTTAGCATGTTCATTGAATTTAATTTATTAAATTTCATTTTTGAAATGCAAGATTAACTAATTTAGTTTAATGATTGTAATGAAATTTTAGGGTTATAGTGTTGATATAGTTTTCACTGGCCTTCCAAATTTTTTTTACTCCACTGCATCTACTCCTGAGGTATGTAACTAGTAAAAGATTATAAATATTACATGTGAATAGAATTGCTATATGAATGTATTCTAATATATGATTTTGGATTTTGAATAGGTTATTATTGGAGGTTTCACGGTAACACCTCCTAGTGCCATTGGAGTACAAACCTTCACTCAAGTAATAGAATAAAGAGTTTAACTAATGAATTGTACTTAATAAATTTTTATAGTTTATATTCATATCATTGATTACATTACATTGCACATCTTTCAAACTCAAAGAGTTACTTCACATTGCATAACTAATAACTAGATGTTGATAGATGAATTTTTTTAAATTACAATATATTTTTAAATCAGAATTTCAACATAAGTAGTGATGCAATTACTTCACATAGCATAACTAATAACTAGGAGAAGCTTCCAATTGCATTTTCTTGTCATGGCATTCCATGAGACCACATTTTATTGATACATTTTTTCATTAACTTCACTACCTTGTCTATGCTATGGATGGTTGAAAAATTATATGAAAGCATAATAGTAGGAAACAACATAGACAACGAAATGAGTTGTTTGAAAAAATACCTCAAAGAAATGTGGTCTCATGGTGATGTCCATCATCATGAGACCCAATTTCTTTGAGGCATTTTTTCAAATAGCTCACCGCCTTGTCTATGCTACGACATTTTCCATACATGTCTACCAAAGAATTTTATTGAACAGTTCACTTCCTTACTGCTATGGCTAAAATCTTAAAATAATCACTTTCCAACAAATTATGGATGCTTGGAAAAAATCTATCAAAGCATACTAGTAAGAAATAGCATAGAAAAGGTAGTGAGTTGTTTGAAAATAATTCTCAAAGAAATGTGGTCTCATGGTGATGGAATTCCATTCCACCACCATGAGACCAAATTTCTTTGAGGAATTTCTTCAAACAACTCACTCCCTTAAGAATAGAAACCAAGGCATTAGCCAAAATTCCCCTCCAAATCCTTTTCGAGGTCCTCATCCTCATCCTCAATTTACCAATCCATGGAAGCTTCCACCTCTTATTTCACTTTCATATCTGATGCAGAAAAGGGAGGGTGAATAAAAACCAACTCGAAACTAACACAAAAATGAAACTTTATAACTTAGAACCCTAATTTGGTGGGTTTCTCTCACAATCTTCCCGCTCTCCTTGTAGCACTCCTAAAGTGGTTTTTTCCCACACAATTTTTGAACCAGACCTCATACCAAAAAAATAATCATAGATTTAGATACCCATTATGGATTTTGACAACATACCAAATTTTTAGGTTGGGTTGTTTTAAAACATAAAGGTCAAAAAATTGCTGCTACGCTTGAAACTAGGCCTATTTAGGCTTATTCCACTAGGTCAAAATAGGGTTTTCACACTCCAGGCCTCAAAATTTCATAAAAATGGCTTAGAAATGTCCTAAATTGTCTTCCCAAACATTTCCAACCATTAAAAATTATTTCTCAAGAGCTTTTCTACAAAACCTAACTCTTGTGCATCTTATTTGCCTAAAACAAGAGGTTTCATGGGCTAGGGCATCACCCAACTTGCACAAAATTCCATCCCCTGCTCCTGAAACATTATGAACACTAAAAATACCCTATTCACATCCATTCCACCGAGTTTAAGGCCTATTCATTGGTGGAATGGAGAGAAGTCCATTATTTCTTGTCAAGGCACACCCTAGTGAGGGTTTCAAACAATTTTTAGTAAATCTGTTCTAACTTTCACCAAAATTGATGAAATCAAATGAAACCAATGGAAAAATAACAAGAATTCAGAACATCATAAATTCCAATCAATATTAGAGCACTCCCAAGCCATACAAGGTCGTAGTATGTTGTGTAGCAACAAATTATGCCTCTAAAAATGCAAAAAATAGTGTTTCTTTATTGTTCAATCTTCAAAATACACACTAGAACCTTGTCTTCAACTCCACAAGGCTTATTTAAGCCATTAAAAACAAAAACTAATCATTTATAATTGTCTTTTGAAAATCTAACCATTCAACTTCCCTAAAAATCCTAAAAAATGCAAAAATACAAAAGTTGGTTGACAACTTTTTGCAACTTTTATAAATTTTACCCTATTGACTCCAAAATGACTTCAAACCATCTACAAACCTAAGAAATTGTCTTAAAGAACTTATTACACAAAAAATTAAACTAACATCAGAAAAAATAACTCTTTGCAAATTGTTTGCATAAAAGCCTATGGTGCCCTGCACCATACACCCCAGGAAAAATGAATTCAAGTCCCCTTGAGGACAATGTTGTAGTAGTAGGTTCATGTTTGATATTGTCCTTATTGATGAGCCAAGTCTTTGGCACATTTTGATCATACTTTTACAAAAAAATTTCTATTTTTTATTATGCTAAAACAAAAATTCAGTCTGATTATGGGATAAGATATAGACCTTTCTTATGCTTAAATATGATGAGTATATTATGATAAAAAGTCCCATGATTATTACCTTTAATTTTTTATTAGTCTGATAAATACTTTATGGCTTTGTGTGATCATAAAACCTTCCTACAACTTCCACTACCAAAACTTCCTGCAACCATGTTTGGAACAATGTTTGCCTTAGTTTAATATTTAATGAATGTATGAATAAAGTAATGGATTGTCTTAAAATATGAATGTGTTGAGCTAACCTTCTTCCTCAAGAAAAGCTAGTGAGATATTTTGTAGGTACCACGATTGGAGGAAGGAATTCAATTTCCACTTGAAGAATAGAAGACCAAATCAATAAAGACTGGTTCAACAGCAAAAGATGGGGAGACAGTTTCAACTCATCCGCCATGCAGGGAGAATGTTCCAGATATCTAGGCCAGGCGTCTTGGTGGTGCATGAATCCAGGGTGGTGGCGCTTTAAGACTGATAAACCGATTTGACTTAGTTCTTGCATTATCATTCATCTATTTACTTAAGTTAGTTAAATGTAATAAATACCTCCCATTTTATAAGGGAAGGTTGGTTAGTAGTTAGATTTAGTTTTCAATAAATAGCCCATTCTCCTTCAGAGAATGGGCTGGAAGAAATTGCTATTGTAACACATTTTTCAATTTCAGAAATACAGTCAAACAATTGCGCTATGTACTTGTTCACTTTGAATCAATAAAGTTTATGGAGTTTTTCACCTAATCAGTTGTCTACTTTTGGCATTACCTAAGGTGGTCCACTTAGGGAACTATCCACACTTTCATTCTGCAAAATAGAATAGCTGCATTTCCTTTCATAGAAGTTAATGTGACTGTTCTTGCAGCTGGCAGAAATACAGAGCTATCAACTATTCCCGCAGCCACTAGATGAAGAATAGTTTAATCTTTCAATTTTCATTTCCAAGCAAGTTATCCAGTAAAGTTGTTTCCAGTGACTTAAATTCCAGTATAAAGCATATTAGGAAATCATGTATGTCTAGAAAGGTGATTAGTGCATATATTGTGCTGACCCATTTCAAGTTTACGTCCTCGGGTTGATGATTAAATGAGGTTCTTTAGCAGGTTATGACTGCTGGTTGTGATGTTCAATCCCTGAGTAGAGGAATTCATGGTCCTAGTTATTGAGCTGATTAAAGAACACTACATTTTTGGCACCGTTGTCGGGGATGGTGTCGAACTAAGGACCTATTACAGGCATGCTAGTAAAAAGTTAAGATTTCATTCTGAGTATTTTTAGTTTAGAATCTGCATTCCAATATCTCCATAGTTAGTTCACTTTTGTTGTATGCATAGAAGAAGAGACCAATTTGGAATATTCCTTCCTGGAAGAATAGATATTGAAGAGATTGAACCAAATCTATTCCAAGATGACCCAATATCGGGATGCTGACCAAGACTTAGTTACCTCATCTTCTTCCTCTGAGCTCAACTTTAACCTATTTGAAGAGCTAGATCACCTTGACCCACTTGTTCACCACCTAAATAATCTGCCCTTTCCTAACAAGCAAAAGGAATTAAGAAGCTTTCTAGGCCATTCTGGATACTATAGGAGGTTCATCAAGGACTGCAGTCCTTTATACAGTTTGCTGAAGAAGGATACAAATTTTTCTTGGACAAAGGAATGTGAAAAAGCATTCCTTGATTTAAAAGTTACCCTTACACAAGAACCTGTTTTGAAGGGACTTGATTGGTCACTTCCATTTCATATTCGTACTGATGCATTAGATTATGTCATTGGTGCTATGTTAGGACAAAAGGGTGGTTCGACAGAACATGCACTCTACTACATAAGCGTAAATCTACAGGGGGCTGAATTAAACTACATTGTTACAGAAAAAGAAATGCTGGCAATCATCTATGCCCTCAATAAATTCAGGCATTACATCATAGGTTATCAGATATTTTTCCACATTGATCATGCAGCAATCAGGTATCTTATTAACAAAATCTCAATAGCAGGAAGACTGGCAAGGTGGTTGTTGCTGATGCAGGAATTTGACATTACAATTGTGGACAAGCTAGGCAAAGCCAATGTGGTTACTAATTTCCTTTCTAGAATTCAAAGGCAAGATGACTCTGCACTTATTTAGGATTCCTTTCCTAATGAGCACCTGTTTGTAATCAAGGTTATTCACCCATGGTATGCAGATATAGCCAATTATCTCTCTGCAAGAAGAACTCCTCCTCAATTCTCCCCTAAGGAAAAATGATTATTGGTAGAGAAAAGTTTTAACTTTTCTTGGATTGCAGATTGCATGTTTTATACAGGCCCAGATCAAGTTATGAGGAGATGTGTACAGGAGGAATACACTCATGATATACTGCATGCAAGCCATGATGAGCCGTGTGGTGGATATTTTGCTGCCAAAAGAACAGCAATGCAAATTTTAAATACTTGCTATTATTGGCCAACTCTGCATAAAGATGCAACAAAATACACCAGGAGATGTGACAGATGCCAAAGGATGGGATGACCAACTAGATCTAATGAGATGCCTCTATTTCCACAAGTTGTTGTTACACCCTTCGACAAATGGGGACTGGATTTTGTAGGACCAATTGATCCACCTTCCAATGGTAAGTCCTACATCCTTGTATGCACAGATTATGTGACCAAATGGGTAGAAGCCAAACCTATGAAGCATGCTAGGGATAATAAGGTAGTAGAATTCCTCTATGAGGAAATATTCACCAGGTTTGGTGTCCCTAGGGAAATAGTGACCGATTAAGGAACACAATTTACCTCTACACTTATAATAGCCTTAGTAAATGAATATAACATACGACACAATAAATCAACTCCTTATCATCCACAGGCTAATGGTCAGGTAGAGGTCATCAACAGGGACATAGAGGCAATTTTGACTAAAACTATAGATTTGCATAGGAAGGACCGGGCCGCAAGATTACCAGAAGCTATATGGGCCTACCGAACTACTTGGAAGACTGCTATAGGATATACACCTTTTGAAATGGTGTATGGTAAAACAGCTGTGATGCCAATAGAGTTCGAACATAAGACTCTAAGATCAACATTAGAGATGGACATGGATTTAACAAATGCACAAAAGGACATAGTCATGCAGTTCAATGCTTTGGATGAGCTTCGAAAGAATGCCCTGCAACACACTAAGATAATACAAAACTAGAGAATGCGGTGGCATGATAAGTACATCAAGGAAAATAAATTCAAAGGAGACTGGGCTCTGCTTTATGACTCACGGTATAAGGACAGTCTAGGAAAACTGCAAACTAGATGGTTGGGTCCATATGAGATAGAAGAAGTATTCACAAATGGTGTTGTTCAATTGACGACCATTGATGAGATCCAATTCATGCTAATAGTCAATGGCCATTGCCTAAAGCTCTACTATAAGCCCATTGATAGGGAAACATTTTTGAAATAGTTCGAATTTGAGCAGGAAGGCAACAATCTTGCAGCCAAAGGAATGGAGTCTAGGCTCACTTCCCAAGGCCATGCATAAAGGTGCATGCCAAATCATAATAAAGGGGTTATCTATTAAGATCCCCATTCCATTCATTCATTTCATCCATAATCTGTACTCACTCTCTTTCTTCTACATCATCCACCTGTCATTTTCCATATCATCCACGTTTCTCCATGTCACATATTGCAATGAAGAAGGAGGTCACATCAGGTAATTATGATGATTCTCTCTAGGTACGCTCCACTTCACTTTAAGATTGCTTAAGTTTCTTTATTTATTACATTTAATTTAGTATTAATTAACACAAACAAATTTCCTATATGGTTGCCATTTCCTTGGTTCATCCTCATTATTGAGCATGTTTCTCTATGACATAACTTCTGCCACGTCCTTATTGCAGCCACCATAAGCTTTGTGATGTCAGTTGTCACGAACCCCCGATATTTGAAATCCGTAATTAATAATCAAACAGTCTTTCCTTCTTGCAATAATGAACCTAAATGTATTCCGATTATCTATGATTACTCTCTTCCTCCAAAAGATTGCATGATCACATTGTTTTTCCTATTTTTCTGTCACTTTTGAAGAGTGGTTCAAAAGTTTCGGTTGAGGGGAGGGGCAGAGTGCTATAGAATTACAGAAGGTTCATTGGTTGGATAGCAGGAAGTTCAATTGGAAAAGATAGGTGTGCATTGCTTAAAGCATTTAATTATAGAGAACCAAGGAGATGGGAGGTCAGCCTATTAGGCATGAGCCTACGGACCATATCATCCTGTTGCAGGATGTGCTACATGTGCCACTATTCAGAAAATATGGGTGGCTCAATTACTTCCTAAAGCTCAGAACTTTTAATACAGACATTGCAGAGGAGTTTACAAGGACATTTCAAGAAGGGGAAGCAAAAGTTAGAGGTATAATAGTGAATGCATCGATTGACAAAATTATTGAGATAACGGGATTACCTCAAGTCGGTGAGCTATTTCCTAGAGGAAGAGATGCAAGAAGCACCAGGGCAGAGTTTACTCGGCCAAATGACCCTCCTCTATGGGTAGTTAAGCAAGGTGCACAAAGAATGAGTCTACCGTAGGACTGGGTGTCACGAGCGAGATATATAATCAAATAAATAACCTGTGAAGGTAGGTTTTCAATCTTGCATTCTCATCACTTCAAATTTTTTTCTCATTTACACCATGGATTGTTGATGAATATTCCCAACTTCCTTTACAATTTGCTATGCAATAGTTCTACTGAATTTAAAAAGGGTAGGGTTAACTCCATATCTCACCACTACCTTATTAAATTACTTGTTGAAAAATCCGTTCAAGACGCACCAAGAATGACCTGGGCGGAATTCACTGTCACATTCAACCCTAAAATTCAAAATGTAGGACCTAGAGGTGAACCTCTTACCTTCAAGCAATGAACCTCCTAGTCCATAGGCCAGACCTCTGCTGCTATGTCCCCTACTCAGGAATCATCCAATTTAGAGGATGACATTCCTCTTTCTGAAAAAGCTCCCAAGCAGCCAACACAAGGCCCTATCAAAACTCCTAAGCTTTCTTCCCAGGATAGGAAAGGCAAGTCACCTATTGTAGCAACCCCTAAGCCTGTAAAAAGAAAGCAAAAGGAAAACTTCTTTGTTCCTACAACAAAACCCTCCAAAAAGCATAAGACAATTCCTACTTCCATAAGAAGGAGCTCTAGGCTCCAGAACCAGGCAGCCCGCCAATCACTTAATACCACTCCTGGCACACCACCTTCAGATCCTTCCAATCCTGAAGTAAGAGAAAAACCTATTATTGAGGAGGTTGTGAGTACACTTGAAGGGGCTGGCCTGAATGAATTGGCTGCCATTGTAGAACAACTATAGGAAGGAATGGGATGTGATGAAAAGGAGGAGGAAACAATTGTTTTTCCATCCGAAAAAGAGCATGAAAGCATTGGAATGACTGATGAAGTTCTTGTTGATCAAGAAGAACAAGAAGGTTGGCAACAGGAAGATAATCTAGGACAGGAGAACTCTGAACAGTCACATAATACAGAGGTAATTGGAGAAGAAGAACAAGGAAAAGTGGATGTGACAGAAGAAGTACAGAAGACATCTGCAGTAAGCTATAATCATAGACCACCACTCCATGTCATGAACTTTGCTGCAGGAATGGCATGTTTTGAAGAACTTTAGCAACAATAGACTGCTTCTGCACTTGAAATTGAGAGACTACAAAGGATAATCCAGAACAAGAATCTGGAAATTGCTAACTTGAATGACACTCTCAACCAGGTGGTAGAGCTTGTTCCACAACTAATGCAATGTCGAACACCTTCACCTGTCTACGCAATGTACCTCAAGGAGCTGTATTTGAACTTCCAACTGATTAGAGTCTGGAAAGGTAAGAATCCTTCTTTGCATACCCCTGAAGAATTCTATGAAGCATACAGGGATTCACCTCTGCACATCAGGAACCTCCTATGTGAATTTTATCTGCACAATTTGGTTGTATCCCAGGATAAGTAATGGAATCCCTTATGTTATGTCAGTGATATTCATATCAGCACTTTGATCTCCTGGATCACCAATGAAATAAGCAGAGGGGAACAATTTGATAGGCATATGCATGATGAAGTAAATATGCCATTGTCTGTGAGAAATGAATCTAGAAATGGAATGGGTATTTACTTCGATTGGAAGAAATTGTGGAGAGATGAAAGATCCAGGCCACTAATTGAGCCTCTAAGACAAGAGGTATTTCCTCAGTATTCCCAATTCATAAATAGTGATTTTACTGTTGCAACCCTGCACATTCAAACCAGATGGGAGCATCTTTCATTTCAATTAAAAAGAGTAGAACCACATACTCCCAATACCTTGTATGCAATAACCAGAAGGGTAGAAAGGTACATGAGGAATGCCAAGACAAAAAGGGAGAATTGGTTGCCCTTGGTTATGCAACCGCCTATTCTCCTATGGCCATTATTGGCTATATAGGGGGAGAACTGCACCTATAACAGAAGTTCCGAAGATAACAGATGGCAAAGGCTGGAGGCAATGCGAACTCACTTCTGGAGTCTCCAGAATGACGAATGTGGACAACAACTGAGTGTAGATTTGAGAGAGTTTTCCAGAAGAAGGAATGCTAGAATTGCTAAAGGGTCCAGCAAGTAGATGGTTGAGGGGAGTGATGAGCCAAGTCTTTGGCACATTTTGATCATACTCTTACAAATACTTTTCTATTTTTTATTATGCTAAAAAAAACATTCAGTTTGATTATGGGATAAGATATAGACCTTTCTTATGCTTAAATATGATGAGTATATTATGATAAAAAGTCTCATGATTATTACCTTTAATGTTTTATTAGTCTGATAAATACTTTACAGCTTTGTATGATCATAAAACCTTCCTGCAGCCTCCACTACCAAAACTTCCTGCAGCCATGTTTGGAACAATGTTTGCCTTAGTTTAATACTTAATGAATGTATGAATAAAGTAATGGATTGTCTTAAAAGATGAACATGTTGAGCTAACCTTCTTCCTCAAGAAAAGTTGGTGAGATATTTTGTAGGTACCATGATTGGAGGAAGGAATTTAATTTCCACTTGAAGAATAGAAGACCAAATCAATAAAGACTGGTTCAATAGAAAAAGATGGAGAAATAGTTTCAACTCATCTGCCATGCAGGGAGAATGTTCCAAAAATCTAAGCCAGGCATCTTGGTGGTGCATGAATCCAGGGTGGTGGTGCTTTAAGACTGATAAACCGATTTGACTTAGTTCTTGCAGTATCATTCACCTCTTTACTTAAGTTAGTTAAATGTAATAAATACCTCCCATTTTATAAGGGAAGGTTGGTTAGTAGTTAGAGTCAGTTTTCAATAAATAGCCCATTCTCCTTCAGAGAGTGGGCTGGAAGAAATTGCTATTGTAACACATTTTTTAGTTTCAGAAATACAGTCAAGCAATTACGCTATGTACTTGTTCACTTTGAATCAATAAAGTTTATGGAGTTTTTCACCTAGTCTATTGTCTAATTTTGGCATTACCTAAGGGGTCCCACTTAGGGAACTGTCCACACTTTCATTCCGCAAAATAGAATAGCTACATTTCCTTTCATAGAAGTTAATGTGACTATTCCTGCAGCTGGCAGAAATACAGAGCTGTCAACTGTTCCTGCAGCCACTAGATGAAGAATAGTTTTATCTTTCATTTTTCATTTCCAAGCAAGTTATCCAATAAAGTTGTTTCGAGTAACTTAAATTCTAGTATAAAGCATCTTAGGAAATCATGTATGTCTAGAAAGGTGATTAGTGCATATATTGTGCTGACCCATTTCAAGTTTATGTCCTTGTGTTGATGATTAAATGAGGTTCTTTAGTAGGTTATGATTGCTGGTTGTGATGTTCAATCCCTGAGTAGAGGAATTCATGTTCCTAGTTATTGAGCTGATTAAAGAACACTACACTTATCTAGCATCCAAGTGACATACCCTTGTCGTACACCCTTCCAATGAACTAAATACTTGAAAAATACATTGTCCCTTGCCCTTTTGAGCTCCTTGGCACCTAGAAAATGCTCCAACTTCATAGTCCTACTTGATGGATGATATTTGACTCCTTCCACATCTGAGAATGTTAAGTTTTCTTCATCACCTACAACCATATCTCCTCATGCCTTGTAATGAACTGCCTTGTGCTTCACTTCAATTGTGTGCTTGAACTTGTCTACATCCCTTTGTTATCTATCCTTGACCTCTTTATTTTTGTTGCTCACCTCTTAAATCTATTGTAGTATCCCTATGACTACTACTTGATCAGGTATACTAAGCTCTGAAGTGAAAAGAATGGAATGGCCAATGTCCCCTTTTGAAATCAATGAATGAAACACTCCTTCAATTGTCACATCAACATACTCCTTAAATCAACCTTGGATCTCCAAAATCAATTTATCCTTGACCTTCAATGCGGTAGATTTTAACACCAACTCAATATCATTTCCCTCAAAAATCAAGTCTTTCTTCATGTCTGTTGTCATAGTGTCTCCATGTTTAGTAGTGGATGCAATGTCCATGTTCTCCACTTCATTTAACTTTATAAACTCTTTCCTACCTACCATCATCACAATATCCCCCTTATTTTTTCTTTTGTCCTCCTCCTTCAATGGTGTTAAGGTATAGGAGACCCCATCCTTTTCTATCTCATAAATATTCCTCCTTCCATCATACATAGCACGCCTATCAAATTTTGAAGGCCTCCCTAGCAAAAAATGGCACACATCCATAGGTAGTATGTCACATAAATTTTTGTCCTTATACCCTCCTATATTGAACTCCACCCAACTTTGTTCATTTATAAAAATATATTGACCCTCATTCAACCAAGAGACTTTGTAAGGGGAAGCATGTGGTATTCTTGGAAACTTGAGTTTTTCAACCATCTCAACTAAAACCATATTATCTGTGCTTCCTGAATCAATTACAACTTTACATACCTTACCCAAGCACTTACACATTGTCTTGAAGAGAGCCTTCCTTTTTGGTGGCTCCTTCTCTACTGATGTCTTGATGAGAGTTCTTCTTACCATAAGAGATGCACCAACCTTGGAGCAACATGTTGTGATGGAGATTTTACACTCTCATTGTCCTCTTCTTGCACCAATTGAATCCTCCTTTCCCCTCCATGTGAAGTAGAGGCTTGACCTTCATTGCACTACCATGCTTGATGTCCAAACTTGTTGCATTGGTAGTATCTTCCTATGAATGCATTTGATCCTCTTCTTTGACCTCCAAATCTACATCTAAAACCTAATCTTCTTCCTCTAAATCCACCTCTCTAATATACAACTTGGTCTTGGAATTTGCTTGCATATTCTTGTCTCTCAGAAGACTAACTTGGGTTAGGAAATGAACCTCTTCCTCTGGAATTTCTGCTTTTTCCCCTACTTGACTTGTCTTGCCTTCTTTTTAGCTTTTCTTCAGCCCTAATTTCTATTTGATAACATTCATCAATCGTTCTTGGATTTTCCAAAGTTAACTCATGTTGAATGTTAAACCTTAACCCACTGAGATATCTAGCCACCTTCTCCACATCATTCTCCATGTGACCTTCTCTTCTACTCAATTTATAAAACTCATCAGTGTAAGCTTTGACATCCATCTCTCTTTGTTTCAAACCTTGAAGTTTCTTATACATTTGAATTGCATAATCAACTGGTAAGAACTTACCCTTAAGAGTTTCCACCATTCTGTCCCAATAGAAATTTTTTGACTTACCTTTCTTCCTCCTTTAAGTATGTGGATAATCCCACCATAGTAGGGCATGACCCTTCAATTTTGTTTTTGCTATCTTTACCTTTTGTTCTTTTGGTACGTCTTCACACTCAAAGTAATTATCAAGTGCTATAATCCAATCCAAAAGCTCTTCATCATTCAAGTTACCTCCATACATAGGTAAATCAATCTTTACCTTGTGTTTATATCCCTTGACTACTCTCAATATCTTAGCCATCCTCTGCTCATCAGGATCCAATCCCTCTTCTTCTTGAATCTATTCTTGAGGGGTTTCCTTTTCCCCTTCCTCTTCACTGTCACTCTCTTCACCAATGAGTATACCTATCCTCTGACTAGTTTCAATAGCCTCTAGCCTTGCTACTAACATGTCTTGGAGTTCTTTCAACTTCCTAATCTCCCTTGTTGTCTTCTCTTTCATCTCATCCATTTCCCTAGCCATAGTGTTTCTTTTTGGAGGCTTCTTGCTTTCTTTTTTCACTTCACACTTTCCCTCTTACAAACCTAACTATGCTCTAATACCAATTTGATGCAGAGTAGGGTGGGTGAATACAAACCAACTCAAGACTAACACAACAAATAGAAATTTCTAACTTAGAACCCTAATTTGGTGGGTTTCTCTCACAATCTTCCCTCTCTCCTTGTAACACCCCTAAAGTTGTTTTTCCCACACAATTTTGAACCAAACCTCATACCCAAAAAATAATTGCAGATTTAGATAACCATTATGGTATTCGACAGCATACCAAATTTGCAGGTGGGGTTGTTTTAAAACATAAGGGTCAAAACATTATTGCTACACTTGAAACTAGGCCTATTTAGGCTTATTCCACTAGGTCTAGTGGCACCTTCAAATTTTGAAAATTTTCCATTACACACTCGGAAGTGCACCTAAAAAATCTTCCCAAGTGACCTACTTTGGAGGGTCATAATTCAAAGACAGTTGATTTTCATGCTAAACCCCCTGGTGGACATATTCAGTTGCCATATGGTAACATGTATGTTAGCTTTTAGCTTCCCGTGATACGTTTTGACAATGTTTTGAGAAGCAAAGTTGGAGGGTTCTAGAACTATTTTGTTGTTTGTGAACTCTCATTTCTACGAAGTGGCCTCATGTTTGAGTTGATATTTCACAGCTGGATGACTGTCAAGACAAATAGATTGGTGCACTGCATTCCTCATACATTCATGTGCTCCCTGGTCTAGTTTTAGGGCCTCTAGATTTGATTTTCTATTTTTATGAGATCAAAAGAAAATGCATTTTGCTCTGTTTTCACACCTACAGTTTCAGAACTTTTCAAGGTGGTCTAATTTGACCCCTAATATCTCATGAATAATGATGATTGAAGAAAATCACTCTTGCACATGTGTTCAATGGACCTAAATGAGCTTGTATTTCCTTTGAAAGCTTCCTAGGAGATGGTTTGATATTTTTTGAAAGTGGTGACTTGGTGAGGCCTGATTGGGTTTGAACAGGTGTAGTTGCAAAAATGTCTGACTGAGCAACTTTTTTGATTAATATCTTGCACCTTGAAATATCTTTTACTGAACTGTTTATTGCATTGTGTTCGTGATTCAAATGTCTACATGCTTGTGCAATTTTTATAGCTCTAGGAGGTCATTTGATTGGTTTTCTAGGGTGGTTCCAAAGCCCACTAGATCAGTTTTGATCACTGTGCAAAAATGCCTAAAAGAAAATTTTAATGACAACCCATTTCAATTTCTCATGCCAGGAGCATTTAGGAGCAACCTTAGATTAATTCAAGATGAAATTTTGTTTCAAAATGATTTTTTTTTAGCCAGGCCCACTTGAGGACCCGACCTACTTTGCATAGATATGAGACTATAAGTGTTACAATGGTCAAATGGGGTATGAGAACTCATCAATGGTTGTTCCTAATGATTTCCAGTTTGTAATGGGTCATGTAGTAGAAAATCTTGAGGAGAGTATTCAACCATCTGAGTGTAATAATGAGTTGCATAATTTAATATTGATTCATAGCTTATGAGTTTAATATTAGAAATCCTTGCCAAACATAAAAATTTGCAGATGAGAGGGGTTCTCTACATTTGGTGGTATAAGCTCTTCATAAATTACTTCTAGAAAAGGATATGCAATTCTTCCATTGAACAAAGAAGGTCATGTTTCATATATGCCATATTTGCCTCTATGTAAATGATTCGAAGGGAAAGCTCCTTTTCTACTGGGTGATTATTTCAGTGGAATATGTTTGTTTCTATTGGTTTCTTTCAGGTTTCATGAGATAATCCATTTTTGTGCTTTAAGTGCCACGTAGTTGCTTGAAGAAGTTTTGATTGCAAAGTACAATTTCATGATGGAGTCTTGTGGGTTTGAGAGTTTGCAACAATGCAACACAAATACAGGGAGTTTTATAGATCAACATTTTGATCAGGACTTGAACTTTCATGCCACATAAGAGGATCATGTTTCAAAGAAGACACTGAAAATAATGCTGGTGAATATCAAACCCAAAGATATTGGCAATCTCATCCAAATCTCTCTAGGGGAGGATCCCAAAATGTTGTCCAACTTCAAAGATCTTTTGGAAAGGATTTTTATTTTGGATCCAGATAAGTGGCTAATAGTATCACAAGAATTGAGTCATCCATTTATCACTAATGTCTGGCTTGAGTTTTCAAATTGTGGCATGGAATTGCAGATCGATGGATGGTATTAAAGAAACAAAAAATACTAAAAGGCTATATACAGCGAATCAGATGCTAAGAATTTTGGTATTGACACTACACATGGAAATTGGAATTAAGTCTATAGTTGTAGAGAAATATGAGAAGGACCAGGGCATGAGGGAACACATCTTGAAAATCTTAAGAACTGTTTGCAAGGTATTGGCGTAGACTAGGGCAGGCGTATGATGGAATGTGCCATCATGCCAGTTGTAGGAGGCTGAAGAAGCAAGTATATTTGTTCAAATGCTTGCTTGAATGTATTATGAAGTGGGGACGATTCATGTTTACCGTGTGTAGGAAAATCCATCGATGCTTATGTGGAAACACTTTCTAGCTTGGCACCATTAGTGGAAGGATATAAAGAACAAAACATCACACCTTGAAAGGCCTCAAACTATATGGGAGTGTTGGCAACAGGTGAAACATTAATTCTATAGATAGCGCCATCTTCCAAGATGAAAGGGGATGTGCCTAAGGTAGATTCAGACCCATCGAACTAGCTGAGAAATGGCTACATAAATTATCTATTTTGTGTGGTAAAAATTTTCATAAGCCTCCTCATGCGGGTATTTTCACTTGCAGTGAAAATGGATCAAAATTGTTTGAGGAAAACATGCTAGAGCTACCATAGCCAAAGAGGTGCACAACACAAACAAACAAGATTTAGGGCAATGTGAGGCCTGAGATTGATGACTTAACATAGTTTGAGAAGGTTGGAAAGCGACATTGAAGACTCTGGCACATGGACTAGGCAAGGTAGCCATTGTGAATATTGTAGGGGGTCTATTTGAATGTTTCATAGGAGACTTCTTCCTCGATGATGCCCGATCTACAGGAAAATTTTCCCAACTAGATCATGTTGCAGGATGATGGTGAGTTTTTAGTTGGTGTCGGCTATGGTTCCAATGGAGAGGAGGATGGAGTTATATGTTGATCACTGCAAAAACCTCCTTGTGCTGCCATATCTACAAACGTAGTGGACAAGATGAGCTAGGGAGAACATGGCATAAACAAGATCAACCACCATCATTGAGAGATGCAACGTGAGTGAATCCTCACCATATCGTGTAGGTCACGTAGGATTGTTGATGATGCCATCACAAGGGATACGTGGTGTGTGCATTCTTGCCATGTGGATGGTGGTCTTGGCATAAGTCTTCAAGGCATGGGAAAATCTTAAAGGGTAAAATGTTGCCCGCTAAATTTTTTATGAAAACCTTTGCCAATAAAAAAAAATAAAGGTGCTCGGGATAGAGAATGGTGGGCCCAAAGTTTTTCTAAGTACTTTTCTCATGTGAGATTTTGAAGATGAGTTAAATGTGTTTGATGGAAAAATATGGGCTTCTCACCTTTTTTAAAGCATGCATTTTAAACATAAAATATGACCTGAAAGGTTAAGTGAAGGGCATGGGTATAAATTTATTTGCCCCATTATAGTTTTTTCTAAATCCTTCAATTTAAAAATAAAATGCAGCAAATGAAAGAGAAAATAAGCTTTCACGAGAAAGACAAAAATAGATCCAGCTGAGGACAAAACAAGATGAGTGAAATCTTTCATGGAGAGAATTTTTTTTTCACACTACTAGGTAAAATGGAGGGTAGAATGAAAGCCATTCCATGGGTAAGTAAAATGATTTTCAGCTGTGAGAAAAAAGGGGCTTTTTACAACTGGTGAAAGATAAACTTTTTCAAAGGAGCAACATTTTTCTCAACTATTTGGGAAATAGAGAGCTGAATTTTTTGTTGTAGAACAAAGAATCAAAATGAAGGTAAAATAAAAATGCAAAGTTTTTATTGCAAAGGAGGAGAGAAGAGAGAGGATTTTCCATTTCTTGTTGATGATTAACGAAGGATGAAGCTACCATTTTTCTTCAATGAATTAATTTTAGGGCTTCTTTTGTTTCTTCTTTTTCTCTTTCTTTTCTCATTGTAAAGGGTTTTGAATTTCTATATGGGGTTGGGTAGATAGAGAAATGTTGAGTCTGAGTCATGAATTGGATATGTGATTGTAATGGTTGAGTTTCATGAGTAAATATCAATCAGTTTATGCAAATAAAGCATGATTGTTATCCAAATTGTCTCCAAATTTGTACACTTTAAGTCATATGAATTTAATATACAATGTATGTTGAATTTGTCATCTCAATTTCCTTGAGATTGTGTTTTGTGTTCATGGTTCTATTTCAAAGAAATAGTTAAATTACTTTGAGGAGATAATTGTGATTTCAAGTGTGTAGGGTGGATCTGTAAGAAGAATTTGGATGACAACAAGAGTGGATCTATTAGTGTAAGGAATTAATAGTTTTAAGTCCATTGGTTGAACTCTATTTTCTGATGAAATTCTTTATGATTATGTATTTGACTCCATGGCCCAGAATTAGGCACAAATGTGTCATTCAACTAAATGCATTTCATTTTTTTTATAAAGTCAAAATAATTGTTGGGTTTAAATTAGTGTTGAATTCTACTTCCCAATTGCTGAGTGAGTGTTGAGATACCAAAAATATAGCCATATTTTAAGTTGTCAATAATTTCTTTGGTATAATTTAATTAGGAATTATCTGCTATAAAATGCAATGTCTGTGTATAATTGAAATAAATCTTTAGGCATTGTGAAGGGAGACCCACCTTGGTCCTAAAAATCCATAAGTGTAGGATATTTCAACCATTTTTATTGAATCTTGTTAGTTGGAAAAATCCACCTTTGATTTTGAGCATTAGAAAGTGGCTATTTTATAAGATTCATTGGACCTATTGATTTGGGAAACCAACAAGGTCAAAACAGGGTTTTCACACTCCAAGCCTCAAAATTTCATACAAATGGCTTAGAAATGTCCTAAATGGTCTTTCCAAACATTTCCAATGATTAGAAATTATTTCCCAAGAGCTTTTCTATAAAATAGATAGCTCCTATGCATCTTATTTGCCTAAAACAAGAGGTTTCATGGGCTAGGGCATCACCAAACTTGCACAAAACTCCATCCCCTTCTCATGAAACATTATGAACACTTAAAATACCCTATTCAAATCCATTCCACTGAATTTAAATCCTATTCATTGGTGGAATGGAGAGAAGTCCATTATTTCTGGTCAAGGCACACCCTAGTGAGGGTTTCAAATAATTTTTAGTAAATCTGCTCTAACTTTCACCAAACTTGATGAAATCAAATGAAATGAATGGAAAAATAAAAAAAATTATAACATCATTAAATCCAATCAATATTAGAGCACTCCTAGTCCATACAAGGTCTTACTATGTTGTGTAGCAGCAAATTATGCCTTTAAAAAAGTAGAAAATAGTGTTTCTTTATTGCTCAATCTTTAAAATGCACACTAGAACCTTGTCTTTGACTGCAAAAGGCTTATTTAAGCCATTACAAACCAAAAATAATCATTTACAACTGTCTTTTGAAAATCTAACCGTTCAACTTCCCTAGAAAGCCCAAAAAATGCAAAAATGCAAAAGTTGTTTGACAACTTTTTGCAACTTTTACAAATTTTACCCTAGTTACTCCAAAATGAATTCAAACCACCTGTAAACCTAAGAAATGGTCTTAAAGACCTTATTACACAAAAAATTGACTTAACATCACAAAAACTAACTCTTTACAATATTTTTCCATAAAAGCCTATGGTGCCCTACACTAATATCCCAAATCCTTAAAATCCACATCACCCCACTATTACCAAGCAAAGTCATCCCATGTCTCCCATAATAACTTCCTCCAAGGAATATTTGTAAAGTTGGTTTTTTCCCCATGCAAAAACAAAGTGGTGCAATCTTCCCATATCATGCATCCACCTCCATCACCGCCACATCAAGATAAACCCTAATACCCTAAATCTTAAATGAATCCCCTATCAATCCATCTATCCAAGTGGAAGAGTTTATAAAAACTTCCTCCCTCATGAAACCATGAATATCAAATTAACTATGTCCATCCCCTAATGCAAATCCATCTAACACATATTCCCCTCCATATAAATATCAAGGAAACCCTTCTTCTGCATCATATGATTAATGAGTGTTATTCATGCTCCATTTTATACCATATTTTATCCCTTTTCCTATACCATTTAACCTATTTCCATATTCCATTTTCGTACATTATCATACCATTTTACCACCTTTTGTTGCTTATGGTTAAATATAAATAAGTAATATTTAATTTATTCTTTAGATAAAATAAGTGAATAATAATTATCAGATTGTATTTACTAATATTTGCTTCTATTATGTTAAGAAAATATATCTTGTAGCATGCTAATTGGAGGAGAAGAATGAAAACTTCCTATCACCTATGGGTACACATATTAGAAAATTAATTCCACCCATATAATTATTTTCTCATAAAATACTTTGTTTTTTAGGTTATAACCAATTATTATTCAATTTTTATGAGAATGTCTTCACATTATAAATAATATTCTATTTTGATGATTGTAACCATGTGCTAAATAAGCTCCTACATTTTAGGGTGAGTTTTTTCAACAAATCAAATAGCTAGATATGAGCCACAAAATAATAGAAAGGTGGCATAAAAATGGGGAACGACTTGAACTCATATTTCTTATAAATATGAGCTATGTGAAATGAAAAGGGATATAAAACTTTGTATTATTTTTGATAAATTATAAAAGATATTCACGTGACTTAACTAGTGTAAAGGAATTTCATTTTAGCACTAGGCAGATTGAGGGGGAAGGGTGCCCACTTCTTGGAACGCTTGGTGATTTTTTAGCTTTTTTAGTAAGTGTGTTTATTTCTAGCAGTGTGTTTATTTTTGTTATTTTGTGAATCTATTTATTTTTATTTTTTATTGATTATTATTTAATTATGGGATCCAATGATTATTTGCATTAATGATTGTTCATATTATTGCAGCTATGAGTGCAATTTCTAGAATCATTACTGTTGTTATTTCTATTGCAATCTCTATTGTAGAAATATTGTAGTACAACTACAGTCACAAAAGTAAAACATAAAAATTAATTTGATTTTCAATTTAGGTAGTTGAGTGAGTTAATGAATTCATTTCCATCCCCACTCACCTCACAAATCACAGCCCTTGTGCATATAGCCATGACACCTTTCATGAGCTTACAATCCCCCAATTGACACTTAGATCAAGCTGAATCTAGTTTATTCTTTATCCTAGTTTTAGCCTATCAATTATCCCCTTCCATCTCATGATCCAATTTCTAGTCAAGAACAACATATCCCTTCTATCTCATCTAATGATATCTTTCCATCTAAAGAACAAGATATACCTTGATTCCCCCTCTCACAATACCCTCTGCCCCACTTCATCTAATGACATCCTTTCTTGTCTAGATCAAAGTAGCTCTTCCACTCCATTGTATGATCACTCTCAAAATGTGGTCTCAAAGTACACCTTCCACCTCATCTAATGATCCTCTTCCCCTCATGATCAAAACACCCATCCCTCTTCATCTCATGACCCCCCTCCATATCATAACCAAGACAACACTATACCATCCACCCCATAGAGAAGGTAATGAAATGTTTGAAAAATTGCCTCAAAGAAATGCGGTCTCATGGTGATGGAATGCAATGAAAAATAAATTTGTCATGGAATTCCATCACCATGAGACCACATTTCTTTAAGGTATTTTTTTCGAAGAGTTCACTGCCTTCTCTATGCTACCACATTTTTTGTACATGTCTACCAAAGCATTTTATGAAACAATTCATTGCATCACTGCTATGGATATAAGCATACAATAGGTGCTTTCAAACAAGCTATGGATAAGGAAAATAGTAAGAATAATAGTAAGAAATATATAGTTCAATAAGTACTCAAAATTTTGTTGATTATCTCATACATTATAAACCATGACCTGCATCACTATTCTACTTTTCATGATTGAATAATATTTTATTTTATTTTTAGATGACAGAAGCAAAATCGCCTCCAGATGTGGATAGGGTAATGGAGCAAGGTGTATCTTGTGCAATAGAAAACTTGATGCCATGGTGAAGGGGCACCATGGAAATTTTGCTTAAAAGATGTCAATAGGTGTCTAGGTTTGTGTTTTGTGTGTTTGAACACTTATTTGATGTAATAAGGTTGATTGGAGACCATATTTGATGTATTTTTGTCATGTAGGGTCATTTAAGGCATTTTACAAAAGTTGTCAAAATGGTGTAAAAGTTGCTTTGCAACTTGAAAAATTTGGCTTTTGTGAGGAAGTTGAACAATCATCTTTTGGATTTTAGTTGGAAACCATTGAGTTTCAGTGGGAAAATGTTTAAGAAGCCTCACAAAATTTGTGGCAAGGTTGTTGAAGAATTTGGAGGAGAAATAATAAAAAAATACTCTATTTTTTGTTGATTTTGTGTGTTTTTCTATAGTTTCCAGTTTTGTACGGCCCCGTATAGTTGAGTTATGATCTGAAATTTATGTGAAAAGTTGTGGCAGAGAATCTACTTTGATTTGATTGTAGTGTGATATATTTTCATTGAGGAATAAGCTTGGCTGAAGTATTTCTTGCAAATCGTCTAAGAAACCCCCAATTTAAGGGTTTGTGAGAAAAAATCATGTTTAGCAGCCCATTCCACCATTGAATCTTGGCCAAACTCAATGGAATGGATTATTTTAGTTTTCTTTTAATGTTTTTGGTGTTTTTTAGAGCATGGGATGGAGTTTGGAGTATTTTTGTCCATGCCCTAGCCTAACATCTTCATGTGTTAGGCTTGGTTAGGTAGAGATATTGTAGGAAAAAATATTATAATTATTTTTGGTGGAATAAACTTCATAATTGAATCCTATGTGACATGTTTAAGATTCTAGAGGGAATAATTTGTATATAGTGTTTTTATTTCTTAGAAGTGCTTTCTAAAAGAGGCCTAATTGGGCCCTATTTCAGCGTAGCAGGTCAAGTTTGATGAATTTTTTCCAAAACAACCTAAGTCACAAAGGAGATATGTTATGAATGAACCTAATGGGTGTCTGAAAAGGTGTAGATTTTGAAGATAGATGACCTTCTATAAAATATATTCCAAAATAACTAGGTTTGCAGACCTAGAAGTTGAAGACAAGAGAGTTTATGAAATCCACCATAGTTGAGGTTTAGAATCTCAAAGTAATTTATGAATTTTGTTGAATTGTGGTGTTGAACCTATTCCACCCCTACTTTTCAACAGGTGGTATTAGAGCATAGGTTCTGACTGTGAAGTGGGAAATGTGAATGAGAATTGGCATAAGCAAGATGCCTCCAAAGAACAATCCAATGGCCAAAAAAGTCAGATAATTGAAGGAATAGTATGCAAAGGAGGTGAGACTTTATAAGGAATCTCAAGAATCTAACCTTTCCAGAATAGCAGCCATTGAGAAGAACCAAAGAAGAGATGTGGTCAGTGGTGACCAAAGTGACAAAGAGGATGAGGGTGAGAGTGACAACCCTTAAGGAGGATTCCATGAAGAAGAGGAAATGGACCCTAAAGAAGCAAGAATGGTTAGGATGCTAAAGGCTGTCAAGGGTGATGAATCTCCAAAGGTGAAGGTAGAAGTTCCTATGTATGGTGGAAAGATGGACATTGAGGAATTTTGGGCTTGGATAGATGCTTTGGACAATTTATTTGAATTTGAAGAAGTAGAAGGCAATAAGAAGGTGAAATTTTCAAAAACCATGTTGAAGGGCCCTACCCTAACATGGTGGAACTATGTCCAAGATGAAAGAGTAAAGAAGGGAAAGACAAAGAAGGTGAAAGGAAAATTCCTACTTGTTGATTATGAAATTCAAACATTTAGGAAGTTGTAGAGTTTAAAACAAAAAGAGTTGGATATCATGGCATACACTAAGGAATTCCATAGGCTAAGCATTAGAGCAGAACATGTAGATAATGAAAGAGAAAAGGTGGAAAGGTACCTAAATGGCCCAAGGTACAATATTCAAGATGAAATCAACCTCACTACACCCAAGACTGTTGAAGAATGTTTCCAATTGGCTATCAAGGAAGAGGAAAGAAGAAAAAGAAGATAAGAGCATTAAGGAAGAGGTAGGGGAAATAATTTCAGAGGTAGAGGCAACTTTGGTGGAAGAGGACAATCACAAAGGCAACAAGCAGAATCAAGCAGCCAACAAGAGTAAAGTTGTGACTCAAGAGGAAATTTCATAGGAAGAAGACCTAATGGAAGAGGTAGATTTGGTGGACTGGGGAGAGGGTCAAATACCTTCTTAGGTAGATGCTACAATTGCAACCAATTTTGTCATCTGACATGGAAGTGTCCAGACAAGCAAGCTGCAAGTTCCCATGGAGGTGAGCGAAGAACTCAAATTGTGATTGAAGAAGACAATGGAAGTGTCAATTCACCATCTCAACCTATTGCTCCAGAGATAGGCGAGTGTTTGATGATGATGATAACACTTATTAACGTGTCAACAGTCAAAGAGCCTCCACAAAGGAAATCCTTGTTTAGGACAACATGCAAGTCACATGGAAAGGTATGCAAAGTAGTTGTTGATTCATGTTCTATTGATAACTTGTTGTCTTTAGAAATAGTAGAGAAATTGAATATGAAAATAATTCCTCATCCCACACCATATAAAGTGTCATGGTTAAACAAAGGTCAACAAGTCTTGGTAAATGAGAAAAAATGGGTAGAGTTTAATATTGGGGGTTATAAAGGAAAAATCCTTTGTGACATCATCCCTATGGATGTTTATCACTTGCTGCTAGGAAGACCTTGGTAGTATGAAAAAAAGGAAAAACATGATGGGGAGAAGAACACCTATATAATAGAAAAGTATGGAACTTATTTCACCTTGACACCACTACAAGATGAGAGTTTAGATAAACAAGCTGGGTCTAGTGCTATAGTAGTTGGGGAGAAAGAATTCTTGAAGACATTGAAAGAAGGAGGTCAGGGATTTTCTTTAGTGATCAGACCTAAATCCAAATCTATTTTAGCAACAAGTAAAGCTAAGGGTATACCTAGTGAAGTTCAAGCTTTGTTAGACAAATACAAGGACATTGTAGTTGATGAATTGCCAAGTTCTTTGCCTCCCATGAGAGATGTCATCCATTATATAGACCTGATCCTTGGTGCCAATTTTCCAAACAAGGGTGCATATAAGATGACCCCTTAAAAAAATGAGGAAATAAGGAGACAAGTTCAAGAATTGCTAGATAAAGGTCTAATAAGGGAAAGTTTAAACCCTTGTGTTGTCCCTACTATTTTAGCACCCAAAAAGGATGGGGATTGGAGGATGTGTACAGACTCAAGGGTAATAAAAAAATCACTATCAGATATAGGTTCCCAATACCTAGAATGAAGGATCTAATGGACTATTTGGGACGTGCATGCTATTTTTCAAAGATAGATTTAATTTTGGAAAAAGTGCCTTAATGCTTACTGACATGGAACTCTTGAAAGAGCAATATCAGTGAGACCCTCTGAATGTATTGTCGATGAGTAGCTATCTTGGAGGATCAGATCGCTTTGACCTTGGACCTGTCTTGCTGACGGAAGTCATCGGCGTGACATGAACTATCAGAGTGAGTTTCCAAACTCATTATGACAACACAAGTATTGGCAATGTCGGTGTGACCATGTGGTTGTCTTGGCGATATCGGCATGACCAGAACAGTCAGAGTGACATTTCTAACTCATTCTGATGGTAGATGTCTGGGCGATGAAGATCATCAGGGAGACTCTTGGTGATGGAAGTGTCAGGGAGACTTGGGCTATCAATGTGACTTCGTGATTTCATGTCGATAGTACTACTCTTGTCGATGGATCTACTTCTGATGAACGATCGGTGTGACTCTTCCTGATATGCGGTCTTGGTGTTCTTTGGGACATTGGGGAGACTTGAACCATTTGTGTGACTTTCCAATCTGTTGCTAATAGCGTTGGTCTTGTCGATGGTCCTGAGATCAAGGAGACTTCACCAAGTCTAAGTGATAGACAAGTAGAAGCCGGTGTAGTGTGCGATGGTCTATGGGTAGTTTGGCATTGGTGAGACATGGTCTGTTGTCTCATCGATGAGTGATATAGTTGAAGTCTATTGACCAAGTGTCTATCCTACGTGTTCTATCTTGGACCAATGAGAGAAGAAGAATGGGAACCGATTGGGAGTTGAACTATTGTGATCGTTCTCTTGTGGGAAATGAATAGAACACTTGAGTAGGAATGAATAGTTCGGTCGAGGGTCTAGTTGGAGAGTTTGATAGATGAGTGATCAGAATTGTGTGAACTTCATTTTATGCTGAATGAAATAATTATAACAGTGTGATTCGATACAAGGTTGATCTTTCTTTGGCGTGGTGGGTTTTTCTCTCGTAAGGGTTTTCCCACGTAAATCTGGTGTGAATTGTGTTATGTGTTTATTTCTCAATTCTGTTATTTCTTTTGTATGCATCTTAGTGAACTGTAATTGCAAACTTTAAAAGGCATATCTATTCCTCCTCTTAGTTTTGACATTAGGAAAATTTTGTTCCGCAATCGAATTTTTCCTAACAAGTGGTATCAGAGCCTGGCCAGTTGTGTTATCCTTGTGGGTAGGTTGGATTTTTTGTGTATATTTTTGTTAAGTGGGATTTTTGTAGAGGTCTTGAATTTGTCTAATTATAGATTGACAAGTACGTCTGGAAGAATTGATATTGAGAAATTCAATGGCAATAATTTTGAGTTGTGGAAACTCAAAGTGGAAGATCTATTGGTTGACTGTGATATTTGGGTTGCTGTGTTTGGAACGAAACCTATAGGCATGAACCAAGAATATTGGGACCTCCCAGATCAAAAATCAAAGGGGTAGATAAGGCTCATTTGGCAGATTCAATTCTTTTGAATGTTCATGAAGAGAAGACTGCATCTTCTTTATGGAAAATACTGGGAGATATTTATCAGGGCAAGTCCTTGGTGAATAAGTTGTTCTTAAGGAAGAATTTGTAATCTTTGAAAATGGAAGGAGGAACATCAGTTGTTGATCATTTGAATACTTTTAACATGTTGATTGCTCAGTTAACATCTGTAGGTGTGAAGACTAAAGAAGAAGATCATTGTATGCTCTTGTTGTATTCTTTGCCAGATTCATTGGATCACTTGGTGATGGCGATTGGGAGCATGACAACCACTTTCAAGATGGAAGATGTGGTTGCTTCTTTTTTATCAGAAGAGATGAGAAGGAATTATTTTGAGATGGAAAAGGAGGATTTGGTTGTTCGAGGTAGATCAAAAGAAAAAGGAAAGAAGAAGGACAAGAAGTCCAAATTGAAATCAAAAGAGAGATCAAATTCTCTTGGCAAGAAGTCCAAGGTGAAGTGTTGGAATTGTGGGAATCCTGGTCATGTCCAAAGGGATTGCAAAGAGGAGAAAAAGAAGAAGAAGAATTCTTTCGACAATGATTCTTCTTAGAGTGAAGCAGTTGCCTTCATTGCAGCCTTGGAAACTCAGGCATCAGATGATGTCTGGCTAATTGATTCTGCGGCATCTTTCCACATGACATCTCATAGAGACTGGTTTACAAAGTATGAAAAATACGATGGTGGAAAGGTGTATTTGGCAAGCGATTCATCTCTGGAGATAGTTGGTTGTGGAAGAGTCAGAATTTAGTTTCCTGATGGTAGAATTAAGGGAATTGATGGCGTAATGCATATACTAGGTCTGGCTCAAAATTTACTTTTTGTAAGCAATTTGAATGATGTTGGAGTGCAAGTCTCATTCTCTGGAAATGGCTGTAAAATGACTAGAGGCTCGATGCTGTTGGCTAGGGTGCCTGAATTGGTACTTTGTACAAGCTTGACACACTGGCTGTTCAATGCAATAGTGTCTCTACAAAGTCACTGAAGGTTGTTCGTGAAGAGAAGAATGAAAATGTTCCTATTGGGGAAAGTTATTTGGAAGTTAAACTTTCAGCAAAAAAGACTATGATTTGGCATCAAAGGCTTGGTCACATTGGTGAAAAAGGTTTGAAAGCCTTGAAAAATTAAAACCTGGTTGAGGGGCTTGATGATTGCAACTTGGAATTTGAATTTTGTTAACACTATATATATGGAAAACATCATCGTGTTTCATTTTATTCTAGTCCTCATAAATCTTTTGGTGTTTTGGATTATATTCATTTTGATGTGTGTGGTACAGTGGATGTACCTTCATTATCGAAGTCTAGGTATTATGTTTCTTTCATTGATGATTATTTGAGAAGGGAATTTGTGTATTTTAAAAAAAGTAAATCAAAAGTGTTCAGTCATTTTAAGGAATTTAAAAACCTTGTGGAAAATCAAACTGGAAGAAAAATAAAATATTTAAGGACTAACAATGGTAGTGAGTTTTGTTTTGATGAGTTTGAAATGTATTGCAAAGACCATGGGATTAAAAGGCATAAAACAACAGATTACACTTCACAGCAAAATGGAGTTGCTAAAAGGTTGAACTTGACATTGATAGAGAAGGTAGGAAGTATGCTGAGCAATGTTTGTCTGGAGCAGAAGTTCTAGGCTGAGGTTGTGGCTACAACATGTTACTTGTTAAATTGGTCTCCTTCATCAACACTTGTTGATAAAATTCCTATGGAAGTTTGGTCTGGTAAGAAACCCTCTTTGAGACATATTCGTGTCTTTGGCTTCGAAGCATATATTTATGTACAAGATGTAAAGAGATCTAAATTGGATAACAAAGCTGAAAAATGTATCTTCATTAGGTATGGCCTTGGTGTGAAAGGATACAAGCTTTGGAACCCTGTGACTAAGAAGGTAGTTTACAATAGAAGTGTAATCTTCTGGGAACTGAAACCTTCTTCAGTGGATCTGTAGTTAGGGATGGAAGAAGATAAAAAGGATAATGATGTTGTTGAGATACCTCTAATTCCTAAAAAAGAGGAACAACACATTGAAAGTGTACCTAAAACTGAGGAGAGTTCAAGCAACTCTAAGAGTTCTGAACAAGAAGAAGAACCACAACCTCATCCTTAGCCTATGAGGAGGTCTACATGTGAAAAGAAACAACTGGATAGGTATGGATTCTCTATGATAGATTCTAGTTGTGCATACGCTTTGATTGGTAATACTGATGAGCCTAGGACTGTAAAAGAGGCAATTGAAATTTCTAATTCAGATTCCTGGTTGGAAGCCATGAATGAAGAAATGGCATCATTAAAGAAAAATGATACTTGGGATCTGGTCCCATTCCCTGAAGGTAGAAAGCTTGTAGGCTGAAAATGGGTGTTTAAAAAGAAAATTGGTCTGGATGGCTATGTTGAAAAGTACATAGTGAGATTGGTTGCAAAGGGTTATTCCCAGGTAGAGGGAATTGATTATAGAGATTTTTTTTCTCCTATAGCTAAGCTGACGTCTATCAGATTTATTTTGTCACTTGCAATAGTGTATGAATTAGATATTGAATAGATGGATGTGAAGACAATATTTATTCATGGTGATTTTGAAGAAGAAATCTATATGTCCCAGCTTGAGCACTCTATGAGAAAAGGTAAAGAAAATTTGGTTTGCAAGTTGAAAAAATCTCTGTATGGATTAAAACAATCTCCTAGAATGTGGTACCAAAAATTTGACACTTTTGTTTTGTCATTGGGATTTGGAAGAACAAAATCATATCATTGTGTGTACTACAAGACTGAAAATGATCAGATTCTTATTATTGTCCTTTACATTGATGACATGTTGTTCATTGGAAATTGTAAGTTAATGATTTCTGATCTAAAATCTTAGTTGTCTGCAAAGTTTGAAATGAAAGATCTTGGTGCAACTAGGTATATTTTGGGGATGGAAATAAGTAGGGATAGAAAAGGTAGAAAGCTTTGGCTTAGCTAGAGTAAGTATATTAATACTATTCTAGAGACATTTGGTATGAATGATAGCAAGTAGCTAGTTTTTCCAGTTTTGCAGGGGATGAAGCTATCTATTGAAGATTGTCCAAAATCTCCTACTGAGATGGAGGAAATGACCAGAGTGCCTTATGCTAGTGTAGTTGACAGTTTAATGTATGCAATGGTCTGTACAAGGCCAGACATTGCCCAATCAGTGGGAGTTCTTAGTCAATTTATGGGGAATCTAGGAAGGACACATTGGGATACTGTGAAAAGAGTGTTTAGATATCTGAGGGGCACTTCAGAATATTCTCTATGTTACCATGGCAATTTGGTTGGATCCCAGAGGACTCTCAACATTCGTGGATATGTGGATTCTGATTGGGCAGGGGACATTGACAGTACAAGGTCTACCAGTGGATATACTTTCATGTTGAATGGTAGTGCAATTAGCTGGATGAGAAAGTGACAAGCTATAGTCGCTTTGTCCACTATGGAGGATGAGTACATGGCAGCAACTCACGCTTGTAAATAAGCAATCCGGTTAAACATTTTGTGTTCTAACACTGGGTTTGATGCAGGGTGGATTAAAATTTACTGTGATAGTCAGAGTGCTATTTATCTATTAAAAAATCCAACTTTCCATTCCACGATGAAACATATTGATGTGCAGTATCACTTTTTATGAGATATGGTGGAGGATGGAAATGTCTCTTTAGAAAAGGTGGATACTCTGGAAAATGTTGCAAATGCATTGATGAAACCAATGAGCACAAACAAGTTCAAGTGGTGTGAAGTTGGATGGGCCTTGGTGCCCATGAATTTTAATAGTTTTGTTGTGCTCTGGAGGTGTCAATAAGATCTTCGTCAAGTGGGAGATTATTGGAAAAAGTGCCTCAATGCTTACTGACATGGAACTCCTGAAAGAGAAGTATTGGTGAGACCCTTGGAATGTCTTGCTGACGAGTAGCTGTCTTGGAGGATCAAATTGTTGTGACCTTGGACCTATCTTTCTGACCAAAGTAATCGCACGACATGAACTATTAGAGTGATTTTCCAAACTCATTCCAACAACAAAAGTCTTGGCAATGTCGGTATGACCCTGTGGTTGTCTTGGCGATATCGACATGACCAGAGAAGTCAGAGTGACATTTCTAACTCGTTCTGATGGCAGATGTCTGGGCGATGAAGATCATCAGGGAGACTCTTGGCGATGGACGTGTTGGGGAGACTTGGGCTATCGACGTGACTTCTTGATTTCCTGCCGGTAGTACTACTCTTGCCGATGGATCTGCTCCTGATGAACGATCGGTGTGACTCTTGTCGTAATGCGATCTTCGTGTTCTTTGGGACACCGAGGAGACTTGAACCATCGGTATTACTTTCTAGTCTATTACCGATAGCACTCATCTTGCCGATGGTCCTGAGATTGGGGAGACTTCACCAAGTCTGAATGATAGACCAACAGAAGTTGGTTTAGTGTGTGATGGTCTCTGGGCAGTCTAGCATCAGTGAGACATGGTATGTTGTCTCACTGATGAGCGATATAGTTGAATTTTTTTGATCAAGTGTCTATCCTACGTGTTCTATCTTGGACCAATGAGAGAAGCAGAATGGGAACCGATTGGCAGTTGAACTATTGTAACCATTATCTTGTGGGAAACAAACAAACCACTTGAGCAAGAATGAAAAGTTTGGTGAAGGGCCTGGTTGGAGAGTTTGATAGATGAGTGATTAGAATTGTGTGAACTTCATTGTATGCTGAATGGAAGCATTGTGACAATGTGATTTGATACAAGGTTGATTAGGGAAATGTTGCTGATATAGAATTATCATCTGAAAAGAAGAGTCTGTAACTTGTATGTAATTTTTTAATTGTAATACACGTGATCTTTCTTTGGTGTGGTGGGTTTTTCTCCTATTAGGGTTTTCCCACGTAAATCTGGTGTCAATTGTGTATGTGTTTATTTCTCAATAATGTTATTTCTTTCGTATGCATCTTAGTGAACTATAATTGCAAAATTTAAAAGGCATATCTATTCCTCCTCTTAGTTTTGACATTAGGAAAAGTTTGTTCCGTAATCAAATTTTTCCTAACATTTGAAAAGTGGCTATCATCAGATTAGGATAAGGGAAGGAGATGAATAGAAAAACTACATTTAAAACCAATGAAGGTCTGTATGAGTGGATGGTAATACCCTTTGGACTGTCAAATGCTCTGAGTACATTTATGAGACTTATGAATGAAGTGTTCAAGCCTTTCATTGTAAATTTTGTTGTTGTATAGTTAGATGATATTCTTGTGTTTAGAAAGATAAAGGAAGAGCACTTGCAACATCTTAACATGGTTTTGCAAAAATTGAATGAAGTTGATGATAAATCTCAAAAAGTGTGAATTTATGAAAGAAGAGCTTGTTTATCTTGGTTTTGTGATCTCCAAGGGTTCACTGAAGATGGATCCCACAAAAGTAGAGGGAATACTCAGTTGGCCAACTCCAAAGTCAGTAGGAGAGGTAAGAAGCTTTCATGGGCTTGCAAGTTTCTTTAGGAAATTCATCAATAATTTTAGTCATATCTGCTCACCCATTATTGACACAATTAAAGGAGATAAAATGAAGAAATTTCAGTGGACTAATGAGGAAAAAGGGAGCTTTGAATATATGAAAACTAGAGTGGCTCAGCAACCTATCCTTTCCTTACCTAATTTTTACAAGGT
Organism: Sequoiadendron giganteum; assembly: GCA_007115665.2. Taxonomy (NCBI): domain Eukaryota; kingdom Viridiplantae; phylum Streptophyta; class Pinopsida; order Cupressales; family Cupressaceae; genus Sequoiadendron; species Sequoiadendron giganteum. The sequence continues at coordinate 179,787,913 of CM021105.1, forward strand.
TTTTACCATAGAGTGTGATGCTAGTGGCTTTGCAATTGGTGTAGTCATAAGTCAAGAAGGCTGATCGGTGGCTTTCTTTAGTGAAAGTCTCAATGAAGCCGAAAGAAGGAATTCATCATATGATCTCAAGTTTTATGCAATGGTATAGGCCCTTAAGAAGTGGAGACACTACCTTTTTTCCCAAGGAATTCATATTGTTCACCTACAACCATTTCTTGAGTTTTTGAAGGAAAATGTTGGTGCATGAAATCCAACTTCAGAGTGTGGGAATATATGTATTGAAGGACATGTATGCTGAAGATGGTGACTTCAAAGAGGTATATTCTATTTGTAGTCAATTTAAGAATGCTTTTCATTAGGAATATTATCATTTTTTGTTGCAAGATGGCTTATTGTTTAAGGGAGCTCAATTATGTATACCATGGTGTTCTATGAGGACAAATTTGATAAAGGAGAAACATTGTGGAAGTTTAGGAGGACATTTTGGGGTTGATAAGACATTGGATTAGGTAAGAAGGTTCTACTTTTGGCAAAAAATACAAGTAGATGTCAGAAATTTTGTTGAAAGTTGTACAATCTACCAAAGTGCCAAGGGTTCTACTTCTAATGCAGGACTTTATCAACCCTTACTAATACCTAACAGGCCATGGGAGAGTCTAAGCATGGATTTTGTATTAGGTTTTCCAAGAACTCAAAGGGGTTATGATAGTGTACTTTTTGTAGTTGATAGGTTCAGTAAAATGGCTCACTTCATTCCATGCAAGTGTACAAATGACGCTTCTCACATTGCAAGGTTCTTCTTTAAAGAAATAGTCAGGATTCATGGTCTTCCACTAACAATTGTTTCAGATAGGGATTCAATGTTTATTGGTCACTTTTGGAGGACACTTTGGAGAATGCTTGGAACCAATTTGACTTTTAGTACTACCTAACATCCACAAATGGATGGGCAGATTGAAGTGGTCAATAGATCACTTGGAAACCTCTTGAGATGTCTTACAAAGGAGCATGGGCAACAATCGGACTTAGTCCTTCCTTAACCTGAATATGCTTACAATGATTCAATCAATAAAAGCATAGGGAAAAGTCCTTTTGAAGTGGTGCATGGTCTGAAACCAAGAGGTGTCTTTGAGTTTAGAGACTTGGGAGGGATGAAGAAGAGAAGTGCCGAAGGGGAAGAATTTGTAGAAGCTATGAGAGAGATCCATCACCAAGTTAAAGAGAATTTAAAGAAAAGTGTTGAGAAGTATAAGAAGCATGCTGATTTGAAGAGATGAGATGTAAAATTTAAGGTGGGAGATTTGGTCCTTGCACATCTAAAGAAGGAAAGATTGCCAAAGGGAAAGTATACCAAGCTACTGATGAAGAAAATTGGGCCTTGCAAAGTGGTCCATAGATTTGGGGCTAATGCATATGAGATAGAAATCCCTCCTAGAGTTGCTATCTCCCCTATCTTTAATGTTGCTGACCTATACCCTTTCATGGGATTTGTGGATGTAGTTATAGGTGTTGATGCTGATGTTGCTGATGAAGAGTGGGTTAAAGGCCTACCTCCCACTAAACCATTGAAGTTTGAAGCAATTTTAGACACAAAAGAGGTGAAAAGAACAAGACATAAAGTCTATAATGAGTATCTTATCAAGTGGAAAGGTTTACCTCCTAAAGATGCCACATGGATGTCTAAAGAAGATATTAATAAGCATGGAACATCTGTGCAAGAGCTGATCTTAGGTGGAACCTGAGAATTTTTCCTCTTCGGGTGTATGGTGCAGGGGCACCATGGCAATTTTTCTTAAAAGATGTCAATAGGTGTCTAGGTTTGTGTTTTGTGTGTTTGAAAACTTATTTGATGTAATAAGGTCGATTGGAAACCATCTTTGATGTATTTTTTTCATGTAGGGTCATTTAAGGTATGTTTTATAAAAGTTGTCAAAATGGTGTAAAATTTGCTTTGCAACTTGACAAATTTGGCTTTTGTGAGGAAGCTGAACAATCATCTTTTGGATTTTAGTTGGAAACCATTGAGTTTCAGTGGGAACATGTTTAAGAATCCTCACAAAATTCAAGGCAAGGTTTTTGAAGCATTTGGAGGACAAACAATAAGAAAATATTTTCTTTTATGTTGATTTTGTGTGTTTTTGTGTAGTTTCCAGTTTTGTACGGCCTTGTATAGTTGAGTTATGATCTGAAATTAATGTGAAAAGTTGTGGTAGAGAATTTAATTTGATTTGATTGTAGTGTGATAGATTTTCATTGAGGAATGAGCCTATTTGAAGCATTTCTTGCAAACCGTCTAAGAAACCATCAATTTAAGTGTTTGTGAGAAAAAATCATGTTTAGCAGCCTATTCCACCGTTGAATCTCAGCCAAACTCGATGGAGTGGATTATTTTAGTTTTCTTTCAATGTTTTTCATGTTTTTTAGAGCATGAGATGGAGTTTGGGGTGTTTTTGTCCATGCCCTAGCCTAATATCTTCATGTGTTAGGCTTGGTTAGGTAGAGATATTATAGGATAGAAAAATTGTGATGAGTTCTGGTGGAATAAGCTACATAATTTGACCCTATGTGACATGTTTAAGCTTCTAGAGTGAATAATTTGTATCTAGTGTTGTTTTTCTTAGAGGTGCTTTATAAAAGAGGCCTAATTTGGCCTTATTTCAGTGTAGCAGGTCAAGTTTGATGAATTTGTTCTAAATCAACCTAAGTCACAAAGGAGATATGTTATGAATGGACCTAATGGGTGTCTGAAAAGGTGTAGAGTTTGAAGATGGACAACCTTCTCTAAAAGATATTCTAGAATAAATAGGTTTGCAGACCTAGAAGTTGAAGATAAGAGAGTTTGTGAAATCCACCATAGTTGAGGTTTAGAATCTCAAAGTAATTTTTGAATTGTTTTAAATTGTGGTGTTGAACCTATTCCACCCTTTCTTTGCATCACTCTCATAGGCGTATGAGGAAGATTAGTAAATTTCAAATTACATTCGTTGTTATAGCTATTAGTTAGTGAAAAATCAAATGATTATTGATTCATAGTTTAATTTCTATTTGGATGGTTTTCATAGAACTTGGGCATGCCACAACATGAGCATGCAAATATTTCGCTTGAGGAGAGAGATCATCTAGAAGCAGTAAGTGATTATTTTGTTAAATATATCATCTTTTATAATGTAATTTTAATATATTAATGTCTTTACTTGTTATTGCGACATTTGAAGCTTGATGAGGAACTAAATAGGAGGAGCATCCCTCAAGTTTAGGGTAAATGAGTGTCATACACATTTCCATCCACCCAACCAACAAAGGACACCCATTTGTTTCATTCACCTGGAGGGCAAGGAAATTTGATTGGGGTCCTTTGTTGTATGCCTATATGGCATTTTTGGACATATTTTGTATTGCATATACTTGACATTGTATGCCTATATGGCTATTTTATTTATATTTTTTACTTATATCGACATATATTGATGTATGCTTACATGGTTATCTGGTTAATACTAATATTTTTATTGACGGTGTCCATATTTTCTTTATTAATGCATGCTTCAATAGATATGAGTACTTGTGCTTCACTTATTCATATGTATGCTTCACTTATTCATGTATATACTTCACATATTATGTGTATTCTTCATGCTTCCAATGTATAATTCATCTGTTCCCATGTATTCTTCATTATTACTTCATGTATTCACGTGTATGCTTCATGCTTCTTGTGTATATTTCACGTATTACGTGTATTCATGTGCGTGCTTCATGCTTGCAATGTATAATTCATGTGTACACATGTATTCTTCCTTATTCATGTGTTTGCATATATTCTAGATGGTGTCTTCCCTTTATCCTGTTCATTGAGTTTCTTCATTGTAATATGAGATAATATGAACTCATAGACAAATATAACTAACAACATTGTCCATGAAAACATAGTCATAAAGCACTTATAATATGAAGACCAACAAGGTCAATTTTTCATAGTCATAAAATCTCTAATCATTGTCTTTCATTTTCTCATCATCTTGACATTTAGCATTTAGTTTTCCCTATCATTGATTATTTATGTCCTTCATGATTTATCTTGAATATTTATTAACTATTTCTATACAACTTTGTTAGTTAATGCTAAAAAACTTCAATATTTCCAAAAATGATTCACCAAGGATTTATCATTTACTTATGTGCTAATTCAATGTTCTACAATACTAAATCAATATAAAATTCTACAAAATTATATTTCCCACCACTATGGCTTCCATCTAGATCTTATATTGATTATGCAATTGTGTGAATGCTCAAACACATGCCTACAATGCTTATAGGCCAGATTTCACACTACTTTTATGGTACTGTTGATATGTGGCCCTTGAAATCCATAAGATAATGGTGTAGTAAATGAGAACATTTAGATTCTTTAGATTGTATATTAGTAATTTCTAATATTACTTATTCTTGTAAGTAAGCACTATGCTTCTAATAAATTTAATATATCATTCATATGGTTTCTTATGCGCTTCAGTTACTGAATTAGTTGGATGAAAGTAAGAAAGTAAATAACTCAAACACACATTGAAAGGGAGATTTACAAAAAAAAAATTGAAGTCATTCTTCCTCATTTCTACTATCATCTTGCAACATTTACAAGTCAATTTGGGCTTTCAAATGCATTTTGGACTTGTCAATAACATCTATATTCCTCTATTAAATTCCCTTCTTATGGATTATGTTCTTATTCAATCTAATTCTCTCTTGCACTCATCTGCAGAGTCATCTTATATTCCTAATTTGAAACTGCAACTCACCAACCTCCATATTTGACTTCCAAGGGTTGTACTCATGCTTACACAAGAGAATCCAACTCATAGAATATTATAAATTCCCCCACACAAATATATGGAATAGAAATCAATTCAACTACATGTTGGTCAATTGGTTCTACCATTTATCTCATTTAGAGTAACATCCACTACAACCAAACCCATCTAGGTAAGATTGTATTTTGTTGTGTGAGTTCATCTAAATCCAAAACCTACTGAGTCAGTTAATTTCCCAATGGAAACTACCACTCATGACTTCCTATAAGTGGTATGGAGCCAAGATGTACAAATAATCCCTCATCCTTCTTATACCAACTAATCAAACCCATCACTCATGACTATTCATGTAATTAGTGTGAAGCTTGCGATGTTTGGATTAACCTTGAGCCTCATACACCAATATCCATATTCCTCAACTTAGTGTTTTTTGTATATTTTCCCTTTTCCTCTACCCAATACCCTCAACCCTCAACCCTAATCCCTCAACCCTATACCCTCAGCCCTTACAATCTCTACCCTAAATCCTAAACCCTATACCCTCAGCCCTTACAATCTCTACCCTAAACCTTAAACCCTCAAACCTCAACCCTTAATCCCTCAACCCTAATCCCTCAACCTTTAAACCCTTAAACCCTCAACCCTCTACCCTCTACCCTCACCCTCTCTCTCTCTCTCTCTCTCTCTCTCTCTCTCTCTCTCTCTCTCTCTCTCTCTCTCTCTCTCTCTCTCTGTCTCTGTCTCTCTCTGTCTCTCTCTCTCCCTCTCTATCCCTCTATCTATCTATCTATATATTTCACCTCTCTCTCTCTCTCTTTGTCTCTCTCTCTCCCTCTCTATCCCTCTATCTATCTATTTATATATCTCACCTCTCTCTCTTCCTCTATCCTACCCTCTCTAATCATCTCTATCTCCCCTCTCCCTCTTTCTATGTACCTCTCTCTCTCTCTCTCTCTCCTTAAACCCTCAACCCTTAATTCCTCAACCCTAATCCCTCAACCCTTAAACCCTAAACCCTCAACCCCTACAACCTAAACCCCAAACCCCAAACCCTCATCCCTCAACCCTTAAACCCTTAAAACCTCAACCCTTAAACCGTCAACCCTTAAACCCTCAACCCTTAAACCCTTAATCCCTCAACCTTGTACCCTATACACTGGACCCTCAACCCTAATCCCTTAACCTCTAAATGTCAACCCAATAACCTAAACCCTCAACCCCATAGGTCCTCAACCCTATACCCTCAATCCTCATTCATCTACCCTATACATTGGATCCTCAACCCACCTCTCACTCTATCCTTCTATTATCTTCTCTCTTTCTCTCTATCTTACTTCCCCCTCCATCTGTCCCTCCCCCTCTACCCTAATCCCTCAACCCTATACCCTTAAACCCTTAAACCCTCAGCCCTAAACCCTCAACCCTCTACACTCTACACTCTACCCTTAACCTAATACCCTAAACCCTCAACCCTTAAACCCTCTACCCTAAACCCTCAAACCTCAACCTTTAATCCCTCAACACCCTAAACCCTCAACCCTTAATCCCTCAACCCTCAACCCTTAAACCCTAAACCCTAAAACCCTATAACCTCTACCGTATACATTAGACTCTCAACCCTATACCCTCAACCCTCTACCCTCAATTCTGAATCCTCTACCTTGTACATTGAATCCCTAACCCTCATCTATATTTTTCCTTCCCTCCTCTTCTCTCCTTCTCCCTATCTCACTTCTCCCTCTATCTCTCCTTTCCTCCATCCCTCCCTTTCCACCCTAATCCCTAATCCCTATACCCTCAACCCTTAAACCCTCAACCGTCAACCTTTAAACCCTCAAACTTTAAACCCTAAACCCTCAAGACTAATCCCTCAACCCTTAAAATCTCTACCCTAAACCCTAAACCCTCAACCCTTAATCCCTCAACCCCAATTCCTCAACCCTTAAACCCTTAATCCCTCAACCCTCAATCCCTAAACCTTCAGCACTCAACCCTTAATACCTCAACCCTAATATCCATCAACCCTCTTGACCCTTAAACCTCATCCCTAAACTCTCAACCCTTAAAACCTAATCCCTCAACCCTTAAACCTTCAACCCTCTACCCTCTCTCCTATTCATTAAACATTGAACCCTCAATTCTCAACCCTACACCCTTAAGTCCTATCCCTCTCTCTCTATCTATCAATCTCACCTCTCTCCCTCCCTCTCTCCTATCCTCTCTAATTATCTGTATATAACCCCCCTCTCTCTCTCTCTCTCTCCTCCTTCCCTCCCTCCCTCCCTCCCACTCCCATTCCCTCTCTCCCATAGTCGCTCTCTCTCCCTATCTCTTAGGTCTCTCCCTCCCACTCTCTCTCAGGTCTCTCCCTTTGGCACCCTACCTAGATAACTCTCGCTCTCTCTCTCTCCCCCTCTCTCTATCTCTCCCACCCTACCTAGATAAGTCCCTCTCATTCCAACCCCTCTCTCTAAGGTCTCTCCCTCCCACATCCCCTCCCTCTCTCAGGTCTCTTTCTCTCACTCCCTCTCTCTCCCACTCCCTCTATCTCATGTTCCCCCTCTCTCCCTATATCTCAAGTCGAACCATCTCACCCCCATCACACTCTCAAATCTCTCCCTCTGGCACCTTACCTACATAACTCTCTCATTCTCCCCCCCTCTCTCTCCCCCCTCTCTCTCTCCCACCCCCCTCTCTTTATATCTCTCTTTCTCCCTTTATCCCTCCCACCCTACCTAGACAATTCTTTCTCTCTTAAAATTATCCCTCCCTCTATAAACATACATACATACATACATACATACATACATACATATACATACACTGATACATACATACATACAAGCATGCATACATACATTCATACATGTCATAAAAGCATACATACATACAAACATACAAATATATATAGATACAATTAATAGACTAGCATTTAACACAAAAATACATAATGCGAGCGCATTATAACGTGCTCATGTTATGTTTTTCTTAGACAAGTCTTGGGCACAAATGCAAAAAAATATCAAAACTATGAAATAATGTGAGTGCATTATAATGTGCTTGAATTATTTCTTTCTTGGGGAATCGCCAATCCTTAGGCTTGGTATTTTCTTTGGAATACAAACCCAAAGGCTTGGACTGCCTTTTGAATGTTCAAAGACATGCTTTTGCAAATTCTATAATATTTCACATAATCATGTTCATGCTAAGCATCAGGTTTGCATGTGTTTCAAGGTCAAATAAATCAAACACCTAGGTAATGTTAGGCTCTCTCTTAGCTATATAATGATGCAATTTTTTTCACATTTTGACAATGTTAAGCCTTTGATCTATAATTTTTGTTGTTTATGTGTCTTTTTTTGGAAAAAAACTAGAGTTTGGTATTTTTTCTTTATAAATTAACCACTCATCAAAATTTCAAATAAATTACATTTTTAGAAACTAGACTCCATTCTACACATATTAAAAAAAATTATAGGGGTAGAACGACCAAAAATTTTGTTTTAAGGAAGTGTCCACTTTGAAAATTAGTAAAAAATTAAATATTCATTAAAAAATTATCAAAAAAATTAGGCATAAACTACATGTTAGCTAATTTCTCACCGAAGTAATTTTAAAAATACCAAAAAAAGTTAACCTTTTGAGGGAGCCACAAAATTCACTATGTTATGTTTTTTTGACAAAAACAACACCAATTCTTGTGGCTCCCTCTTTTGAAGCCCTTAATCTCTACCATTTAAAGAAAAATAGTAGTTTAGAAAGTAGACTTAGAGCACTACGATCATTTTTTTGTTGCATCTATTTTTTTTTAATGTAACTATCCTCAATTTCATGTCCAAGGTCAGTATTTCTTGATTTCAGAAAAAAAAAAAAAAAAGGTGGCCATGTAAGACCCCTTTTTGGCCCAACATCTTTTTGCACTTGCCCAATTCTCATAACAATTCACTATTTTAAATTAATGAAATCTTTGTGGGGTTTCATCACCATTCAAAATATATTTTTGTTCAATTATTTGAAGATAAAGGACCCAAGGTTCCTAGAAAAGCAACAACTCATATTCTATTTTGTGATTTTTTACTTTTATGAAAAATGTTAACAATACTATGTTTTCTAACACAAAAGTTTTTCCAACATCCTTTTTCTCATAACATACTCATATGTTTACATGTGTATGTGTGCATTGTAAATTAGAAGACCATTTCACTATACTATTTGTGTATGGAAAGTTGCAAGTTTGAAGACATACAATGGTCTTTTAACACTCACTTGAAATGATATAGTAAACACACTACATTTTCTATTGTGTACATTGTAAAATTATAGGATCCTTTTAGTAATTCAAAGGCCTACAATTAATATTTGCTTATAACAAAGAAAGAAAAATAATCATTAGTTAATCACTTGTGTAAAATTTGGCATATGATGCATAGTTAATCATGGCGTGTTATCTAACATAACACTTTTTTCAGTCCTATTTCTCATAACTAGTATGAAAAGAATAACCATTCCTAATTTGATTAATCCCTTTGCCTGCAAATATTAGATAAAACCCAAAAAATTGTTATGAGAATTGTAGGAGATGCTAGTAATAAAAATAAGAGGATGTAGTAGAAAGTATGTAATGAAAAAGGAATCTTCTCTAAAAATACTTGGAAAGAACTTGACCAAAGTGAATGAGATAGATAATGTATTGACTGAAGAGATTCTTCCTGCTCATGAGAAGTTGAGGAAGGAGCATGTGTACTATGTGTAATGAGTGGATGGAAATGCAAAAGTAGATTAACTTGGAAGTTTTTGTATTGAATATAAATTTGTGCAAGAAAAGAAAGAGAGAGATGATACTATAACTATAAGTGGAGTTGAAAAAATGAATCCAAGAATTCTTGAAGTTAGAAATTTTATGGAACAAATAATTGGAAATGGATGATAAGGAAAAGGAAAAACCAGATCTAAGTGTAGAAAAAGAGAATCAGTTAGGTGGAGGCATGAAAGTACTATCTGAAAAGGAAGACAAGTTATGTAATGATCTTGTCTAAAGAAACATTTTCATAGTCTAATAATAAAGACATTATTAAAACTCATGTAAAAATAGCTGCAAAGGTACATAAGTATTCAATAAATTCCAAACTCTATCCAAGAAAGGGATGCTACTATCCAAAGGGATGATGAGGGAGTAGCTTATCTAAACCTTGAAGTAAAAGATATGAAAAAGAAGTTATAAGATCATGAAAATGAATAGAAGGGGGTGTTAAGAGGTAAGAGCAGTGGGGATGAGGAAAAACATATCAATGATCAATTTGTAGATGCAAAATAAATATTTGGAAGTGCTAAAAGTGAAGAAAAATAATTGAAGATTAAAATTAACAAATTAGAAAAGGAATTAAAGATAAGAAGAATTTTTCATGGTCAAAAGAAAAGGATCTTAGCACTATTCAGAGAGAGATGTAATATAAAAGATAGGAAGTTGAGAAAACAAAGACATCAATGGAAGGTGTTTCCTATGAAGAAGGGAACATAGAGACATTATAAAATGAGTGTTTCCAAGAATCTGACACAGTTCCCAAGCTGAAGGATGATATCAAGCTCCTCAAGGCTCGATTACCAAATGTTAAATTTACCTATAATGGTCTTGTAAAGAATTTTGATAGCTCAAAAGTCAAAGGTGTTGTTGCACAACTTATAAAAGTTAATTATGCTACAACAATAGCTGTAGTGGATGTTGGTGGAGGAGGGAAGTTGTGTAATGTGGTAGTGGATACATAAAAAACATGAAATATACTACTTCAAATAGGACATCTATAAAGAAGAGTAATGATTATCCCTTTAAAAAAAATCTAAACCCATATCATTTCATCAATAACTCAATAATCAGTGGAAAAATTGGTGGGAAATGGAAACAAAAGGTTGGCACTATCTCTTGTCGCATATGAGGATGAAATTGAAGCAACTATGCAATTTGTATTTCATAGTGAATTTTTTTGAACCAATCATATGCTGCAAAGGAGATTCCTTCTCCTAGAGATATGTGATCTCCAACTGTAACTCTTGAGGGGGAAAATTTTTAGCCAAGTGGTCTTCTTACTGGTGGAAGTGACAGGTGCGAAGGTGAATTGTTAAGTCGGATTCATGAATTATTTGAGGTAGAGTCTTAGTGTTTTATTCATCAAAACATGCTTGCAAGAATTCAAGCAAAAATTGCAACATTGTTGCCATTGGAAAAGGGACTTTCACATTTCAAATCTCACTTAGACTTGAAGTCCTTAGATCTTTCTCTTTTGAAAATAGAGATCAAAAAAATGAGCACCATGCATTTCATTTAATTGGTTGCTAGAGTGGAAAAAAAACTAAAAATGTGCAAGCTCAAAGCATTAACAAAAGTTGAGCAGATCACAAAACTTGTATTCGTCAACTTGTTTCCCTTCAAAAGGTAATGCAAGATTACAGTTTCATTTAAAATATTAAAATTTTCAAAATGCTAGAATTAACATATCAAAGGTAATTCTTTTCATATTCTATGTAGAATTGGAGGTTTCTTTAGCAACTAATTTTCAATAATCAATTATTATTTTAGAATAAGGAGTTATGTACGAAGCAAGGGGAAAATTCAGTATTAGGATAAGAGAGCGGTAGATGGGATTTTCTAGCATGTCCCTTGTACTGGTAGAAGAGAGAATTCTATCAACTTCCATTGTATTGAATAAATGAGGAGATTTTTGGAATCTATGAAGGTTTCATAAAATCATCTACTGACATCCCACATTATGTTTTCCAACTTGTAAAATTTATTTAGTGCATTGTTTTTACCATCATATGAGGAAATTGAAACCCAAAATTTAGTCTACCTAAGAGTTGTTATAAATTTTGAAGGTTCCTTTCACTAAATCCTTAATGTTAAAATAAAAAACATATTTTCATTACAACCATACTCTCTATGTATAATTGGATATTGGAAAACGTTGCATGCTATTAAACTTGTAACCTGCATACTCTTGTATAACCCTCTACATGAAACAACCCAATTAGTTAGTCTACTATCAACTCCATCTAGTTAATTTATGCATCCCCCACACTACAAATCCACCCCGAACTCTACACCCTTGAGCATTGAACAAGAATTGAGAAGTAAGTCACAACTGACTTTGTTTTCCAACTTACAACTATTATGTACATTTTTTGTTCCAATCATATGAGGATATTGAAATGTAATTTTTACTCAATATAAGTGTCTTTATAAAATAAGATGGAATTAAATACATTTTTATAGTCTACATAACATAAAGTGCTCATTGTCCACTTCCACCTGGCCCTTTGTCCTCCCAAATCCATCTCGGTTGTGTGCATTGATGAAATTGAACCCCTATCTATTGTGAACATTTCCCCAGCTGAGTCAAAACTTTTAGCCCTCCCCGAAAATCCAATCTGGGTATCGCGGGAAACCCCAAAGAGAAAATGACTACCAAGAAACTAAAGGGAGGGTTGGGTAGTGCACATGCTAGTGTTGTGGCCAGTCTTTGTGAATTGAAGTCCACCCCGAAAAAGTTTTCCTACAAGGCCAACACTACCAAAAAAGGAAAGGATGGTAAGAAAGGTATGTCGGAGCTGATTGTGAGGGAGGGGAAGTGAAAGAACATTATAGGAAAAGATTCTAAAGGAGATACTATTGTGGAAACCACGATAATGATTGGCAGGGAGAACACCATAAGGAGATCTGGGAGGCTAGCAAAAAATAGTAAAAAGAGACAGATAATTGAGGTTTCAGAGGAGGAGCGGTTTGACAGCAAAGAGTACATAGATGAGGAAATTGAGGAAGATGAGGATGATAATGTGGAGGGGCCCCAGTTTACCCTGAAGGACAACAAGTTACCAAAAGATATCTCAACCTCTCTTTATTCGCATCCCCTGTTTGATGAGCCTGAAGAGATCCTGGGGACTATGGACGTTGGGGAGGAGTCTTGTGCCTTGGAGAAGAAAATGGAGACGCTCAACAAAAGGTTTCGTGGATTGACCCGCTTCATAATGAAGTTGGGCCACTTCGTCACTAGCACCTTGTCCATTGTTATCAAGGAGGAGTTGGAGGGAAATAATGGCCAGGAGAACAAAGAATGGGTTGGTGATGATGTCATGGACCTCCTATTTAAAAACTGGGATAATGCCAGTTAGCTGCTACCTGTGCCGGTGTTCTGACTTTTGGCTGCCTTTCCGTGGTTTCTGTGTTGTTAAAGTGTTGTCTCTGTTACTTTTTGCTTTAATGTTAGATTTTTAGTTTTGCTCCTTTTTGGCCCTTGTGGCTCATTGTGAAGGGTACAACGCCCTATAAATGCTGCTTAAATTTTTAAAAACATAAAGTGCTCATTGAACAAGAATCGAGAAGTAAGTCACAACCCACTATGTTTTCCAATTTGCAACTATTATGTGCATTTTCTATTCCAATCATATGAAGATATTGAAATGAAATTTTTACTCGGACTAAGGGTTGTTATAAAATATGAAGGTGAACTTAAACACATTATTATAGTCTACAAAATAGAAAGTTCTCATCAAACAAGAATTGAGAATTAAGTCGCAACCCACTGTGTTTTCCGACCTGCAACTATTATGTGCATTTTTTGTTTCATACATATGAAGATATTGGAATGCAATGTTTACTCAAACTATGGGTTGTTATAAAATATGAAGGTGAACTTCAATACATTGTTACAATCTATAGAACATAAAGTGTTCATTGAACAAGAATTGAGAAGTAAGTCACAACCCACTATGCTTTCCAACTTGCAAATATTATGTGCATTTTTTGTTCCAATCATATGAAGATATTGAAATGCAATGTTTATTTAAAATAATGGTTGTTTTAAACTATGAAGATGAACTTCAATACATTGTTACAGTCTACAAAACATAAAGATCTCATTGAACAAGAATTAAGAAGTAAGTCACAACCCACTATTTTTTCCAACCTGCAACTATTATATGTACTTTTTGCTCCAAACATATGAAGATATTGAAATGCAATGTTTACTCAAAATATGGGTTGTTATAAAATATGAAGGTGAACTTCAATACATTGTTATAGTCTATAGAACAAAAAGTTCTCATTGAACAAGAATTGAGAAGTGAGTCACAACCCACTGTGTTTTCCAACATGTAACTATTTTGTACATTTTTTGTTTCAATCACATGAAGATATTGAAATGTAATGTTCACTCAAACTATGGTTTGTTATAAAATATGGAGTTGAAATTAAATACATTATTGCAGTCTATAGAACAGAAAATGCTCATTGCATCTAGCTATTTCACTGTCATACAAATTATTTGTGTTTATGAATTTATAGACTCATTGCTCTGATGGTGGAGTGATTCCACTTGCATGTGGATCCTCTTTTTTGTACATATAACAAGAGGTTTCCGAGAAGCCTCTACTTTGACCATTACACTTTTAACACCTTCAACCTCTAACAAAACCCATCAATATAAATGACTATGTTCAACAATTAACGTATGGATGGAAACAAACATAAGTTACTATGATATATATAGAATGAAATAATTTATATGTACATGTGGAAGACAAAAAAAATAGAAATAGATGATGAGGAAAAGGAAAAATCAAATCTAAGTATAGAGAAAGAGAATCAGTTGGGTGGAGAGATGAAAGTCTTATCTAAAAATGTAGACAAATTTTGTAACAAATTTTTCCAAAGAAACATTTGCATTGTCTAATCTAAAAGACACTCTAAAATTTAAGCTGAAAGCGATTACAATAGCACATAAAAGTATTCAAGATATTGAAAAATCTATCCAAGAAATATCACCAATAAGGTCAAGGCCTAATTTTTATGCTTCCTTGCCAGAAATTGAGAAATTAGAATACCATCATCCTATTACATGAATATAGTAGGATAATGAGATTCCTATTTCTCAAAAAAAAATTCCAAGAAAATGATCTCCTCCCTAGGCACCTTTTCTTCTTTATTTCCAGGTAGGTGCATGGAAATAAGTAGCCAATTTGTGGCCACTTTCAATTTTTTTTTTTGAAAAGTCATAACGCGAGCGTGTTATAACATGTTCGTGTTATGACATGTTAAAAGAAAAAAAAAGGTTAAACTCATTCACTTTCATTTCGATTGTGTTTTTTCTTGTGCCCACAGCCAAAACCCCCATTTTTCATGCTCGTGTTCTAGGAGGAGGCATTGTGCAAAAATCTTCACCAAAAATTGATATTTCTTTGCAATGATGGCACCACGAGGAGGAGTCCAGGTGGGAGAGGTAAGGATTGTTTTATTTTGTTTTGAATTTGTTAGTTTTAGATTGTATTTGATATATATTTGTTTGAATTTTTAGGAGATGCAAATTGACTTGCAAACCCTCAAAATCCTCAAGAACAAAATCAGCCACAACAAAAACCTCCTCCACCAATCACTCAACCCCGTCCTGACACTCAACAAAATTTAATGAGTGAAATTGAGAGCAACAAAAAGAAAATTGAGGATTTAATCAGTAGGTTGAGTGATCCAAATGGTTCAATCGCAGAAAGAATGACCCTAAAAATTTCATTGAAAGATATGTTAACAAATGTAGATGGGTAAAAGTACAAAGTTGTGTCACACTTTTATAAAGGAACCAGCCAACACCGATCTAAATTTTAAACATGAATCACTAGAAAGTGGCATATATGTTTTGAATTTTGAAATGATGTAAATTAAGAAAATGTTTATTTTTTAGTATATTTTATGTCTACATTTTTTTGAAAAAATAAAAAAACTGTTTGAATATAGTTTTTTATAAATTAACACTATAATTTAGTTGCTAATAAAATGTTGAAAAATGATGTTACATGAGACATCAAGCTTTATATAGTAAATTTTCTTTTTTTTTTTCAAATTTTTGTGTATATTTTTAACTTGAAACTTTAGGGCATGGATTTTTTTTTTTGCAATTTTAATAAATGCATATTTTTAAATAAATATTTAAATGTGTGTGTATTAAAACATGATTGTTTCCACTCGACGTCAACTTTTATATTATATATTTATCTAAAATAGAAAACAAATTATACTATCTTAATCTAGATTCTTTTATCTAGGGCATCATATTTTAAAAAAAAATTAAATAAGTTTTAGTATTTTTCTTGGCATGGTAATCAACCTAATATTTTTATGTTGATAACTTGTTTTTAGTAAAAAATAAAAATAAAAAAATAATAATAATTAAACTGTTAAAATAAATATATATATGAAAAATACACTTATGGATCTACAAAAGGGTATTTTTATATTTTAAAAAAAAATTATTTATATGAGTAGGAGTTGTTGAAACATTAAATTTTTCAAATAAATTCATTTTTTTTAGTAAATTAGCCTCAAAGTGGTGCTACATATGCATTTAGCCAACAATTTTAGTTGGAAAAGTTGTGAACATATTTAACTCATCTAGAATGAATCTTACTAGATCATATGTTCAAAAAAAAAAAGATTTAAGTTATAAATTCTAAAATTTACTTGTGCTGATAAGTTGGTCAAAAGTGTGACAAAGCTTTGTACTTTTACCCAGATTCAATTAGCAAACAAATAACTGGATGGAAAGAAAGGAGGCAGGCGGCTAGGGATTATTATGCGAATAAACTATCATATAAAGATGTAAAGGATTTAAAAATTACAAAAGGTGATTTGTGCTCATTATTCACTAACCCACACACAAATGAAAATCTTACCCTCAATGTGAAGAGGTTTCATATTCATTGGTGCCACAACCAACAGATTAGGGACCAGTTTTATGATAGGTGGTACATGGTCTTTGATTACCCGTCGTGCAACAATTGTGAAGTCCCACAATATTTGCTTAGGAAACTATACAGTGAGTTCATATTGAACAAAATCCCAAATTATTTTGATATGAGGGACTTCTAGGGGAGAGGTGGGGGGTCGGCTCAGGATAGACCCAGTGCACAGCCAGATCCTAAGTGGCAAGGGAGACAAGATCTCACTAGGCTGCTTTGTGAGCATGTTGTTATGCCTTTCATCGCAAAAGAGAGTGTCGACGTAGAGAGATTGCAGGAAATCAACACTTTGACCCAAAGTGTCATCCATCATACTAGCCCTATTCTACAACACCATCCAGGGGAGTCTTCGAGTGGTGGCCTTCAAACCCATGTGTGTCAATCTTGCAGGGTGATTTGTTCATATGACCCCACCAACACTCAGGAGGCTGCTACACAGGATCCTTCTATAGCTATGGAGATGGAGAGGGCAATTGAAATTTTGCATGAGGTGTATGGAATTGATAGTCAAGTAAAAGTTAACATGTTCATTGAATTTAATTTCTTAAATTTTGATTTTGAAATGCAAGATTAACTAAAAATGTTTTACGAGTTTAATAAAATTGTAGGGTCACAGTGTTGAGACTAGATACACTGGCCCCCCACCTACTTATTTCTGCAGTACACCTATTGTTGGGGTATGTAACTAGTAAATAATTATAAATTTATTGCATGTTAATAGCATTGTTTTATGAATGGTATTTTAATATGTGATTTTGTATGTTGAATAGGCTAATATTGCAGGTTTCGAGGGAACACCTCCTAGTGCTAGTGGATTTCCTCAAACCTACACAAAGGTAATAGAATAAAGAGTTTAACTAATGAATTATACTTAATAGATTTGTGTAGTTTATATTCACATCGTTGGTTACATTGAATAATTTTTTGTTTTTATTTTTAGATGTTGCAAGAATAAACACCTCTGAATGTGATGAGGGCAATGCAGATCAGTGTTTCATCTTCAATACAATCTTTGATGGCTCTGACAAGGGAGGTATGAGGCAAATTAGTAAATTTTAGTTTACATTCATTTTTATAGATGTTAGCTAGTGAAAAATCAAACCATTATTGATTCGTAGTTTAATTTCTATTTGGATGGTTTATAAAGGGGTTTGAGCATGCCTGAGCATGGGCGTGTGAATATTTCCTTCATGGAGAGAGATCATGAGATGGCGGTAAGTGATTATTTTGTCAAATATATCATTTTTTATAATGTAATTTCTATATATTCATGTATTTACTTCTTATTGTAACAGTTAAAACTTCACCATGAGCTAAACACTAGGAGGAGCAATAGGAGCACTCCTCGAGCACAACACAAATGAGTGAAAAACCTATCACAATCCGATCGACAAGCAAAGGGAAAGAATTTATTTCTAGAGCATGGAGAGCAATGAATTTTGATTCCAAAGCCCTTTGTTGTATGCCTACATGGCAATTTTGTACATATTTTGTATTGGACATATTTCACATTGTATGCCTATATGGCATTCTCGTAATCCTATATGGCTATTTTATACATATATTTCATACTTATATCGACATATATTGATGTATGCCTACATGGCTATTTGGTTAATACAAATATCTTTTATCGATGGTGTCCATATTTGCATTCTAAATTGATGGTTCAATAGATATGAGTTACGCGTATTCAAGTGTATAATTTACAACTTACGCATATAATTTGTGACTTATGTGTGTTCCAATGTATACTTTGTGACTTACGTGTTTTCATGCATATACCTTGTATTCATGCATATAATTTGTATTAATTTATGTATACTATGTATTCACGTGTATACTTCAAGGCTTACATGTTTTTGAGTACTTGTGCTTCCCTTATTCACATGTACATTCTTTACTTATTCACATGTATACTTATTAATTGGTTAGCCCTAGCATTGATCATTGTTGTCCTTCATGGTTTGTCTTGAATATTAATTGATTGATGCTAAACAAATTTATCTAAAAGCAAAAAACATGTTTTCAATTGGTATTCCATGAAATGATTCATAAAAATATTCCAATATGTTCTTGATGTGTCACCATATAAACACATCGAAAGATTTATATGTCAACTTTAAGCAATATTATTTCTTGTATATGAAATGGACTCGGGAGAAAGAAAGTTATAATTTATAATACAAATAAGAAATGGACTCAATGCTGTCCTAGACCTATTCTATTTAACAAAGCAACACACTCTCAATCACTCTTCCAATTGAAAAACACCATTGGGTAGCATTTACCAGTCTACAAATCACAAAATCCATAATTTTTAGGGTGTGATTGGCCCTCTAAACCCTCACTTTTCTCAAATTTCATGAGGTTTTATTGAAAACCCCATATCCAGACATCATACAACCTCAAAACCTCTTCCAACACTCTTAATTCTACTTTCACAAACTTAATTGACCACCAAATAATGTTGCCCCTTGACTTTACCCACTTTTACTCCCTCAAACCTCTCTTTTTCATTCAAAACCCCTCTATTCCCAATAAGGGCATCATGCCATAACATAATTTTGACCTCCCTTATCCTTGCAGACCATTTGAACAGATAAAATCCACAACCTCACCCTATTTCCAACCTATTATAGCTTATTCTCAAGCAATTTCTTCTTTTCACGCTGTCTAGCCTTGCTTTTACGGCCTAAATTCTAAATTTTGAACAGGGGCAGAGTTAGTAATCTCTTCCAATGCCTTTACCAATTCTATTTTATTATTTATACTTACATAATTGACTCAAATAACCCCACACTAACTCAAAACTAAAAGAAATATTACAGAATGGGCTATCATGGCCTTATTTGACATTATAATGACTAAAACCACTGAACTAGACCATCTTCATCAAATGGAGGAGCAAGGTGCTCTGCACCAATGATAATACACTTTTTGTGTGGAATACTCAGACTTCTCAACCATTGTGCATATGTTTCTTTTTTCCATTGTTTTGTATGCCATCATAAGGGATCAAGTCGATTGAATGCAACTTAGATCAATTCTGCATTTTTGGGTGCAAAATAGGACCATGCCTAGTGTAAACCTACCTATCGGGATGTGTTGGAGTAGTTAGTTTGGTCACACGAATTGCAAAATGAAAGTTGCACCACTTTGCAACTTTACACTGCTTCCATTTGACACTTTTTCCATCAAGTGAAAACAGGACACCATAGGAAAATGAATTCGAGATAACAAAAACTGAGAGATTTTATTGTAGAGGGGCCCAAAATGATCCCATAGGCTCAGACAAAGAATTTTTAAGCATCATGGTTTCTGAGTAATAGCCCATCAAAGTTTTCTTCCCTTTTGCACTTTGGACTCTTAAGGGATTGATCTGGTTGAATGTAGCTCAAAGTGATTTTGTGTGTTTGGGTGCGAGAGAGGACCATGCCTAGCATAAACATACCTATTCAGACATGTTGGAACATTCTGTTTGGTCACACGAGTTGTAGAACGAAAGTTGCACCACTTTGCAACTTTGCACTGCTTGCATTTGACACTTTTTCCATCAAGTGAAAATCTTCCGCCATGAGAAAACCACCCTGAGAGAGGTTTTTGTAGAGGGGTCCAACATGATCCTATAGGATTAGACAAGAAGTTTTTAAGCGTCACGGTATCCCAATAACAACATGCTAATGTTTGCAGCCATTTTGCACTTTGGGCCCTTAAGGGATCGATTCGGTGGAATGTAGCTTAGAGCGATTCTACGTGTTTGGGTGCAAAATAGGACCATGCCTAGCATAAACATACCATGTTGGAGTAGTTTGCTTGGTCACATGAGTTGCAGAATGAAAGTTGCACCACTTTGCAACTTTGCACTACTTGCATTGGACACTTTTTCCATGAAGTGAAAATCCATTGCCACGGGAAAAATAATCCGAGATAGAAAAAACTAAGAGAGGGTTTTGTAGAGGGGTCCAACATGATCCTTTAGGATCAAATGAGAAGTTTCTAAGCATCATGGTATCTGAGTAACAACATGCTAAAGTTTGTGGTCATTTAGCACTTTGGACTCTTAAGGGATCAATCCGGTTGAACGTACCTCAGAGCGATTCTGCGTGTTTGAGTGTGAAAGAGGACCATGCCTAGTGTAAAAATACCTATTCAGACACGTTGTAATAGCTCGCTTGGTCACATGAGTTACTGAATGAAAGTTGAACCACTTTGCAACTTTGCACTGCTTGCATTTGACGTTTTTTCCATCAAGTGGAAATCTGCTGCCACAGTAAAACCACTTTGAGATAGACAAAACTGAGAGAGGTTTATGTAGAGGGGTCCAATGCAATCCTATAGGATCAGATGAGAATTTTCTAAGCATCATGCTATCCGAGTAATAGCATGCTAAAGTTTGCAGCCATTTTGCACTTTGGACCCTTAAGGGATCGATCCAGTTGAACGTACCTATGAGCGATTATGTATGTTTGGGTACAAAAGAGGACCATTCCTAGTGTAAATATACCTATTCAAACATGTTGAAACAGTCTTCTTGGTCACACGAGTTATAGAACGAAAGTTGCACCACTTTGCAACTTTGCACTACTTGCATTTGACACTTTTTCCATCAAGTGAAAATCTACTACCACTAGAAAACCACTTCGAGATAGGAAAAACCAGGAGAGGTTTATGTAGAGGGGCCCAACATGATCTTGTAAGATTAGACAAGAAGTTTCTAAGAATCATGGTATCCAAGTAATAGCATGCTGAAGTTTGCATCCATTTTGCACTTTGGACCCTTAAGGGATCGATCTGGTTGAACATACCTCAAAGCGATTCTGCATGTTTGGGTGTGAAAGAGGACCATGCCTAGTGTAAAAATACCTATTCAGATGTGTTGGAATAGTTTAATTGGTCACACGAGCTGCAGAACAAAAGTTGCGCCACTTTGCACTGCTTGCATTGGACACTTTTTTCATCAAGTGAAAATCTTCCGCCACGGGAAAACCACTCTGAGATAGCCAAAACTGAGAGAGGTTTTTGTAGAGAGGCCCAAAATGATTGTGTAGAATTAGAAAAGAAGTTTCTAAGTTAAAGGGAATAAGTTTTATTGGGTTTTTGTTGCTACCCCTGTAGATTTTGATGGAAAATGGCATGAAAAATGAAGTTTCACCCTAGGGTTTGATAACATATTGCATGTAGAGGTTGGGTGATTGTCTTTTGAGTTTGTGCAGGTGATTTTAAGAAGGTTTGAGGGGGTGGCATGTTCTGGTAAGGTTTGGAACCATTCCTTTCAATAAACCCTCCTCATACTATCATAAAATAAGGGTTTTGTGGTTTGGCATGGTGGAGTGAGTTTTTTGTTAGAAAAATTATGGATTTGAGTGTTTGGATACATGATAATTGCTGCCCCAAAAATTTTAGGGGGTTTTTGAATGTTTAAAGGTATGTTCCTTTGTAAATGAGGCCAAGTTAGCCTAATGAAGACAGCGAAGAAGGTCATTTTTGATGCACATGTTCCAAGACAGTCACTATTGATTTTGAAGTATGTGTTGTAACTCAATAATAACTATCTAGATCAGTCATTTTTTTGTGAATTCATTTCAGAAATTTTCCTCAAAACACCACTTGGAGCCACAATTTTCACTTGGAAATTCATCATAAAACCCTGTAGCAACAAATCCACCTTTGTTTCTTGAATTCCCCTACACAGATAAATACACACACACCTAAAACATCCTAAGACTAACCTAATCCATTGATCTAAACTATCAAATTTGGTGGAGCAGTCATTATTGGTTATCTAGACTCTCAAAACCCCAATCTTGAGGGTTTATAGACTGAGTTGATAAAAATCAGTTCAAACTAATGATAAACTCAAAGGATACCCTTCTAAATAGATTCAAATGAAATATACTTCACTATTCTACCTTAAACAACAAGATTCAAGGCCATAACTTACTGTACAGGTTGTACAAGTTAATGAACAACTGGAAAAACTCATAAAATCACTAAAATAGGGACTTTATTGATTGTAAATATTCAAGAATACAAAAGATCTTTGTTTTGATTGACCTTACATGATTTATATCACTTCTCTAATCACCTAATGACCTCTTTGAGACTTTTAATACATTACATATGACCTTCACATGACCTTTTTCACATTGTTTATATTTCAAAATTACAATTTTGCAAATTTTCCTATTGAAGGCATTTAGAGAACAAGGTGCTACTGCACCAAACATGAACTCTAAACTTATAGTATTTGAGTAAGTCTCATTACAATGCCTTAGGTACTTCATTCTCATAGATCTTTTAAAATTTCACTCATACATTTGAGATTCTCTTTAAATGTCTACATCATAAGTGCTCATTATGAGGTTAACTTCAATTGAGCAACTTGAGATTCCCTTGCTAAGCTTCACATGCTCTTATATAATTGCTTGAAATAACAATTGAGATTTGTTAAGATCATCAAAATAAGGATGTTACATTGCTTTTTTGGATGAGATTCTCTTTGATGGCTCATAAATCAACATTTTCTACAACAAGAGACCAATCAATTTTTAGTCGTTTACTTACAAATACGCAAAGTAAAAGAGAAAAAGAAAGAGAATCCAAAATGGAAATGGAAATGAAAATAGATGGAAGGCACTTACAAATAGGCATGCAGGTCTCACAACTTAGTCACTCCTAGTCATACATCTTCACTGGGAATTCCAACATACCTATTGCACACAACACCTCTCATGAATAGAGTAAGTTAAAATTTGAGATGCTCTTATAATGTCTACATAATAACTACTCATGATAAGGTTAACTTCAAATGAATAACTTGAAATTCCCTCACCAAGATTTGCACACACTTTTCTAATGGCTTAAAATCATGATTGAGATTTGTCAAGATCATCAAAATAAGGATGTTGGATTGCTTTTCTGGATGACATTCTCTTGGATGGCTCATATATCTGCATTTTATGCAAGGGGACACCAATCACTATTTAGTAGGTTACTTACAAATAGGAAAAGTAAAAAAAGATGATAGCATTGGAATCAAACAAATTAATGTGCATACAAGTATAAATGAATAACTTGAAATTCCCTCACCAAGCTTTGCACACACTTTTATAATGGCTTAAAACCATGATTGAGATTTTTCAAGATCATCAAAATAAGGATGTTGCATTTATTTTTTGGCTGACATTCTCTTGGATGGCTCATATATCTACATTTTCTGCAAGGGGACACCAATCACTATTTAGTAGGTTACTTACAAATAGGAAAAGTAAAAGAAGATGATAGAATTGGCATCAAAAAAATATATGTGCATACAAGTATAAATTAATAAGAACCAATGTGAATATACTTACAAATTAATCCAACGAACCATTTGGGTCTTCTCTACTCTTTATTATGTCAAGTATTGCCTCATGGTCAGACTCACGAAACTTCCACAGGGTCGTGTTCAAAGTTCTACCCCGATATTTGGTCAAACGAATATTGGATGCCACAGCAAGGTTCGAGTAATGAAGAATCTTACGATGCATTTCAAAGTCCGAAAACAACCAATGTTTGACACTTGAATGTGGGTAGTGTTACTAATTTTTGCTTCCCACATAAATTAGTGAAGTTTTAGGGGGAATTACTTGTTGGGGTATAAATTTTTTTATGACAAGTTATCCAATGAACTTTTGTTTTCAGAATAAAAGAATGTTTAGGATTGCTTTGTCAAAATCATTCATCAGTTTAGATTAAACTGATTGAATAGTCTTAACAAATAAAAAGTTAAACAAATTTCATTCAGAGAACAACATTGAAGCTGAATCATTCATCTACAATAATTGTTTCTATTAAAGGCATTGCAAATATAAGAACAGGAATACAAGAAATCATTCATTTTGATTATAGAACATATGTTCTAAAAAATTGCTATTTCATTGCTTCAAATTGTGTAATCAGAATAAACTCAGAAAATTATAGAAGCCATTACATATCATGAACAAATGAGTCATTGAAAAATATGTTTCTATGATCCCACACAAGTCATGGTAGACTAAGTTGATTTAATTCGACAAGAAGAAAAAATCATACAACTGAAGAACAATTAAAGGAAAATAACATGAGAAAGGAGGTCATGTCTGTCATTTCCTTGAGGGCTGGTGTAGGGTTGATCCCATAAGTTCTTCTTGATTGTCATTGTCTTTAGTCTCTAGCTCCTCCATTGCTCCTAAGCTCCTGAACCTACAAATGTTTTAACAGTTTGTTAGAGCTCAGGTCATGAGATCCTAAAACATGTTCAGTTGAATAGAGATATGATTTATACTCATTATTAAATCAAATCAACTTAGTTAGACATTCATGAGATAAATGAAAGCTGCCAGGTCAAATCATCAAGAGAAGTCATTGAATCTATTGTTTTTTACTAACTGGTTTGTTTCATGTGCAGAAATAGGAAATGTAATGTTATTGTTTTAATTCATCAAATTACAATATGAGTGGGGTTAAATGTGGCTCCCACAAGGGTGGAGCTCAACTCATAATAGTGGTACAAATAGTAAAAAATATCACTGGATCTATATTGTGTTTTGCAGAGGTTTACAGGAAATACAATGAGAATTGCTTACAGTAAAGAACAACAAAGTGATTTTATGCTTTTTCTAAGAGTTTTATACTTGTTTTGTTTACATAATCTTTTGAAGGAAACTTCAGTATTTCATTTACAAAATGTTTGCAATATGATGTTAAATAACTCAGAGATAAATGACCACTTGACCATTTTTCAGTCATAAGGTAGAGATATTCCATCCTAAACATCAAGTTTAAGGTGCCATGGAAAAGAGAGTTACTCACTAAACAAATGAAATTTTCTCTCTTTTATTTTCTAAGTGTGAATAAGTAAGTTACAAGAGAATTATTTGAGTATCTTATTCATTTTTCAGACATAAATGCTTCCTTGTGAAGGTAAAATCATGATTTCTAAAAGCAACATAATGCAGCCACATTACAGAAGAGTATACAATGTTAAGTAAAATTAGTGAATAGCATGAAGGAGCTGGAATCAAATTATGTGAAGGGGAAAAAAATATTAAATCAAATGATATCATGATTCTTTAGAAAGTGAGAGATTTATTTACATAATGATGTCGCAAGATACAGTTTGCCATGCACAAGAGTTGGTCTTTTAGTGATATGCACATAAATAAAACAATGGAGTGCAAGCTACAGGAAATATAGTGTACAGAGGAAAAAACAGAAAGGTATACTTGTCATTTCAAGATGGCTTGACTTGGAACTTTTTATTCCAAAATGGAAAAAAAAAAAGAGAAATAATTTTTTCCAAAAAGCAAGGTATTCCGCCTTTTGTTTTTCACGAAATGGAGCATTTAAAAAAAAAAAAAAACCCTAGTGCTAATGTCCTATGTGGTCATGACCATTCAAATGAGAGGGGTTTGGTTTGCTGAAAAGAACAAAAACATAAAATAGCATCAGAATTATGTAGCCGTGCCCAGTAAAGTTTGCAAAAGCTCTAGGGGTGCATAAAAGATGCCATGGTCTGTGTTTCAATAAAAATGGTAAATAGTCATCCACAAAAATAAAACAATGGGGTGCTCTGTCAAGGATTTTATGCTACAGAAGTGAAGGGTTCGAGGCACCAGGCTGATTGAGGGTATCAAAAAGAATGAAGAGAGATGTCAAAGGTGAAGACCTTAACACAATCTTGGTCGGTTGTCAAAAGGAGATCACAGCCATGGCACTATGAAAACTAGAAATGCTATGTTGGTAGATGATGGAAGAATGTACCATACATTTGCAGAAAGGGGTGAGGCCAAGCCAAAATAAGAATGATGGTGTGGGTTTGATAACTCAGAACCCCAACAAATACTTTTAGATGCATAGTCACAACCTAAAAAAATGTTTCTCTTCTCAAAATACAGAGAAATACAAAGCAAAATACAACTTATTAACCAATGACCAAGCTACAGATTAGGAACGAAATAAATATTAAAAAATTCATAGCTACAACACCATGAAAGTGCACATTTAATGGTAAGAATTTTTCATTTATAAAGCTTACCTGAGCTTTTTTTTGTTCCCTCTATACTGGAAATGCATCTGAGACTTGATAATTCACCATTGAAACCATTTACAATTTGCTCCATGAAAACCTGTTGGCAGCGCTCCTCTTAGCCAACAAAGTGAAAAATAAATGAAAATGGATGTATTTCATCTTTTAGGGCATGAAAACCTAAAAGGTTCGATGGGAGAGAGAAAGGCTTTTGCCTTTAAGTTTTATTAAAACTTTTTTCCTATTTGCTTGGTCGTGGCATCCTTTTGCCTAAAGTTTTTAAAATTTACTTAAGACTTAATAAAGTGTTTAGTATTTCATTTTTATGAGGTTCCTTTATTTTTGTATTTTGAACAAACTATGTAAAACGTTATTAAAATGATAAAATGAATCATTTTAGTAATAGTTATTCATTTAAGTACAAAATAGGGGCTAGATATTAATGTAAGGTTAGACCTTGATTATTTTTATTTTTGCATTAATTTTCAAAGTGTAAATCTTTATTTGAATGATGATTATAAATCATTTCAGATAAAAGATATTTGAATGCAAAATGAAGTATCTTTCTCAATTTTTTCGAAGACTTAGTCAAATAGGAGTTCAAATGGAGCTTAGATCTTGGAGGTGGTTGGAGAAAATTTAGCCAACATGTTGAGATAATTGAGGTGTTTGGGGCAGTTGATGGACAGTTCTACATGAGTTTTGAGTTCCATTTGACTTGACTTGAGTCAAGGAGAAAAATTAGGCACATGACATCTTGTTACATCCAGTTTTGAGCCTAATTTTAGGGGATTTTCATTTGCATACGACCCATGAGGTTGTTGAAGCTTTGAAAAATATTGGTCGAGGTTGTTGGCAGTTTCATGCCTTGTGTGGAGGAGGAGGTGGACAACACATCAATTTTTGGAGCCAAGATTCAAATTCAAAATTTGAAGACTATTTCTATAAGTCACTCTCTTCTTTCATTGTGGGGGTTAGTTCTTGGTTTGGAGGTTACTTAGGTAGATTATCCTTGCTTTGTAACTCATTTTTCTTGTGATTTTTTGAGATTTGTAATGCAGATACTCCTTATTTCTCAATAAAAAAACTTGTTTCCTCCTCAATAATTCTTTGGTTTTCAGTATTGGTTGTGAAATATATGATAAAATATTGTGTCTTCCTTTATTTTTTTCAAATTCCTTCAGTATTGAATGCAAAGAGTGGTGCATGTTATAGTACAGGTTTGTGAATGTGTTTATAATTTTGTTGGATAAAAATTGTGAAAATATTATTGTTTTCCTTTTAAGAACATCAGAAAAGCCAAAACCTTTCATAAGAATCAATTTTGCAAGCATGTGTAGCTGAGTTGTGAGACAGTACAATATTTTTTAATTGAATGGTTTTGTGAGTTTCAACAACATTGTCAAAGTTTTACCTTTATTGTATCACCTGTTAGTGATAGGTTTTAGATTACAAGAATATCCTTTTTACTCTTTTCCCTATCACATTTTAGTATTTTTCAAGTTATCTAGAGGTCTACTTTCACAATAGGATATCCATAGACTAAAAGTAGTCCCATGTTGCATGATATTCTAGGAGTTTTTCAACTCTACATCAAGTGAAAATCCTCATATCAACAAGTACCTTCTAAGCCACGTTCTAGTAACCACAACTAAGCCTGTAGGGTATTCGATGTTTTCTCCATCTATAACTGGGGCCTCTAATTTATTTTTGGCGTCAACACAACGACACAAGTAATAGTTTATTCCCTCTTCACTGTCTTTATCTGCAATAACTACATAAACATGCCCTGTATTGATATGTGAAACAAATCTCTTGAAATTAGTCAACATTATAAATACACTACAAAGTAAGATAACAATATGGAATTTCAACAGCTAAGCAAGTAGATATATCACCTAGTTGAACTAGATCTGATACATGATGAAAGTATCGATGATTCCATCTATGTCAATTCCAATACTATCAGATGGCGATACGTGTGAAGTGGGCTAACATAACTTGTCAACCATTTGTCAACCCACTCCCCTGACTCACAATCATCCAGGCTTGCATTGTACATGAAGAACAAAAGCATGCCATATTTCATGTATCGATACTCCATGAACTTGCATTTGAGCTAAGGAAAGAATGTAGCTCACCTAATCCTGTTAGCGTACAACAGTCCTCATATGGTGCAATGTTAGTATCATCCATCAACCAAAAAATCTATGAACTGAAGATGTACCTTCATTACCTGGACTCATTGAAGCATTACACCACTTGACAATTGATCTTGCATCTGTAAAATTTTTACTATATTTATACTTTAACTCTTCTCATGCTAATGCTCTTTTCACGCATGCTCCTACACCATCATGCTCCCCCTTTCCATGCCTGACCTCACAAAATTTTCACATATGTTGAACAGCTGTAATGACATGCATCATGCACAACCAGTAGAACATGCGTGAGTTCTTGAACTATGTTGCATAGTTATCCGACCATATTATATGTTGGTCGTACGCTATGCCCCTTTGAGCCAAACCACTGTAGAACATCTGGAAGCAACCTTCCATGAACTCTGGAGAATGTGTGTTATGATCACTAATGTAAAAGTGGTACTCCCTCAATACCTTCCTTTGGTCCTCTATACTATCAGATGCATGAATGAATGCTATGTGGACAAATATCAAAACCTGTGTGTAGTTGTAATATTATGACTGCACCTCACGCAGTGGTTGTAGAGTGTAGTTCTCTGCAAAGTCAACCACTGATATTATGTTGCCAACTGGAAGGGTGTCTTTGCATAGCTTGAATTACGTGTCCAACCATTAGGCTCTATGGGTATGCATTATATACTTAGATAGTATATTGTCATGAAACATGGACATACATTGGTACACTGGAATCTTCTCAGTAACCAAATCACACCTTTTTCCTTGAGACCCATCTTTTGTAGCATATGCCACTATTTTATACTTCCCAAACTCTACTTTTTTTGTCCCACCTCATCTATGCTTTCCATATGTTGACATACATGCATACACTGGAATCCACCACAATGCTCACATGAACTATCCAAGCATGTTGTCCTATAGAATATATAGCCATCATCTATTCACATAATTTTTTTTATAAGAAATCTCTTGAATATTTTGGTGGGGCTTCTATGCCACAATCCTGTAAAACATTGTTAGTATGCAAATCAAAACATATAGAATGATAAAAATCATAATGGTTAGAGAATTCAATATGTATTCTACAACAACAAGTAGCGCATGTGTGATTTATCTTGACATAAAAAGGTTTAAGCATTTAAAAAAATCTTTGAGAAATACTAATTTGAGGATAATCATTTTCAAATTTACAAAAATATTGGGTTTGAGTCATATCCAAAAAATGATTTGGATGTGGCTCACGGTTCTGACAACTGATTCTCCTTCTTACAACATCCCTTTGATTCATAGATGGCCTTGTGCTATTCTTCCAATACTCTTCAATTAGTGTTCTCAAGGCTTTGACAACTTATTTATCTTTTCATGATAGTCTCCATGAGAATGCCCATAATTCATTATTAGTTCCCTCAATTCTTTTCCACCTTTGGATGGCTCTTGATAAAGTTTTTCTACTAATTCCCATTTGTTCACTCATCTTTCTAATGAGACAAGCTCTCTTTGTTTGATAGCCTACCAAAGTCCATGTAATGAAACATCGGGTGACAATACTATCCTTTGAAGGTAAGGTCTTACCCACACTCTCATAAGCATCCATGAGATTCTTCATAATAGTGTCTTCACTCGATGCATTCGATATTATCAACCCAAGAGTCTTCATGATATTCCAATACTTTACACTCCACATCATTTCAACAAATAGTTGATATCATGCAGTCTCATTTAGCCTTTCAAAGAAGGATTTCCAGATATTATCAACATATATTCTACAAGTGAGTGTTGAAATCTTACCTTCCATGTGCAACAAAATCTCATCATCAATATTAATAAAATACTTTGGATTTCTATGCAAAATTCTTGGTGGTGTTCTCCTTGGTACATACATCTCAACATTAGGAATTTCATCAATATTTAATTGAGGTGGGTTGAATTGCATACCTTCGATTGAGGGTGGAGAAGAAGACATACCATGAGGTTCACGTGGGGATGATGACATACCTTCTTCGTCAAATCCGAGTGATGATGTACTCTCAACTTGAGATGTGTTGGATAGTGTCCAACAATATTCACTTGCAGTAGATGGTGTCCCTCCATATTCACTTACGGTAGATGGTGTCCCTCCATATTCACTTGTGCTTAATGGTGTCCCTTCATACAAACTTTTCGTAGAGGGTGTATCTCCAACTACGTTATCTGAATCTGTCTTACCACAATTCTTTCACATTCATTCCTTTTGTGTTGCCAAAACCTTTTCTCTTTTTGATGGTTGAGGTTCCTCTTCAATTGGCTTGTTTTCGTCAATCATTTCCAATTTATTCTTTTCACGATATTCCACCACCTGAACTCTCTCCTTTTCTTTGAAGGTTTTGTTCTCTTCATCTGTTAGTTTCCTCTTTGTTCGTTTCTTCGAAATGGCGGATAATTTTATCTATAGCATGGTAATGAGATGAATATTAGTTCCTAAAAAATGTATCCATTCAGGTTAATCAAAATATATTTCATTCAAGGCTTCATAAAGAATACTTACAATCATCCTATACAAGAGTTAACCTATCATAGACAATTTAGGTCACTTTATGTAAATTGGCCCATTCCACTCACTATGATTACTATAATTGGTGGAATGGGTTTGCATCATCAATAAATAAGTGGGAATTTTTTTTGTGTGCAGGGGAGGTCTAAAAGGGTGTTGGGCATGAATCCCTAGAGTGAAATTTTGAGTTTTCCATGAGATTTCGAGTGGTTTTGATATGCTAAAGTTTTTTTTTCATTAGTGCAGCATGGTTTTTTGTTGAATTGAGTTTGTGCAGGCCATTGTAGACCTGTTTTAAGTATTCATAAGATTATGTAAGGGTTGGATGAGTGTTTTTTATTAAACCACTAGTTTCTTGGGTAAAAAGGAGGGTTTTTGGTGCAGGGGCACCTACACCTTGGGGTAAAGGTAAAATGAGTCTTGAAGTACCATTATGATGATTTTAGATGTCTTTTGGTTAATATGCAATGGGGAAGATGCAAAATATGTCAAATTAGAAAAAATCCAACACATTGTTAGTCCATGTCAAGATGGGTAAAACAAGGTTTTTGTTGTTTTTAGCCTAAGATATTGATCTATGTTAAATAAGGTCTATGAAGCCACTCTTAATATGTATTTATTTCTTTTGAGTCATTCTAGGTGTTTAGGGGAGAGATTTGGCTTGACATCTGCAAAAAAATGCATTTTTGACAAAGTTGTCAAGAGATAAGTTAGTTAAGAAGTTAAAAAATAGTTAGATACATTGGGGGAGTTGAGTTCTCAGGGAAACAAGATAAATATCATGTAAATTCTTGAGTGGGGGATTCTTTTATCAGGTTTGGTGTCTTTATTCCATTTTAGAAGAGAGTTTCAATCGTTTCTCCAAGTCTACCCTATTTTGATAGTGTAAGGGTTTGAGGCTATAATGTATTTATTTTCATCAATCCACCCACTGTAATAGATCTGTAACTCAGTGGATCTGTGTGTAACATAATAAGGTAGATGTAAAATGTGTTTGGGAATTTGGAAGAGCATGGTTTTGGTTAGTGGAGTGATGCACTAGGCTGGGCAGAGCACATTTCTATGTGAAAGTGAATAACCATGATGGTGATTCTGAAAACTAATGAGTGTAATGGAATTGTGAGTGTTTGATAAATTTTTTCAGAGGTATTGGAAGGTGTTTGGACCCTTGGGAGGAGTGCGAGAGGCTTAGATTTGTGAAATCCTTGAAAACCCTTGTTTTTTCTTGTGTTTTGGAGGGTTTCTTGGGATAGTAGGGTAATGACCTTATGTGGGAAAAGTAATCATGAAATTGGTGGTTTGGTATCATGATCATTGAATTTTCTTGGTGTTTGAGTGGAAATATCACCTTTAAAAGTACTTCCTTTGCAAATTTGGGCTAATTGGGAACCCTTTTGCTAGGTAGGATTATTGTAAGTCAAACATAGTCCAAAGAAGTCACCCCTGGATCTGATGTATGTTGTGTGGACTTGAAAAGGGTATCTTAATCAATAATTTATTTTCCAAGTGTTTTGGGAAGTTCTTGAGAAAAGTGCTTGGATCTAGGTTTGAAATACTACTAGGGGAAGCATGATCAAAGGGTGAATATTGGTGAGATCTTTCGAATCTATTTTGGAGGTTGATCTAAGATCATTTATTTCTCATTTGGAGTAGGTCTCCATCCCAATCTGCATAAATTTTGTGATTTGGCAATTTGGTGAGTGATTTTATGAAAACAAATGGTGGAATCCTTGGTTTCATAACATATAGACTGCTGCCCTATTGAGTTTGCTTTTTTGGAAAAGGATTGAAGAAAAGGTCCTTTGTAAAAGAGGCCTAATTTGAGGCCTAGTTGGTGTATAAATCCAATTTTGATGAAGTTTTAACAAAGAATCCTATTATGGATTGTATGAATTGTTAATTTGAATTGTTGTTGTTGGTTGATTTTGTGTTGAGTTGTGTTACAGAACCTCCCCTAATTGCATCAATACATAAGGCAATTCAATTGTTAAATTAAAAAATGCCTCAAAGAGATGTGGTTTTGGTGCACTAGGGGGTTTGAGAGTCTAAGAAGGTTCATTATGACTACTCCACGATCTAGGCTTTGTAGTTCGGTGGAGTAGGTTAGTTTTAGGCTATGTAAGGTGTGTGCATGTTGTTTTGTGTAGGGGAAAAGAGGAATCCATCATTTGGTCGTTGTCCTCTCAAGAAATACAGAAGTTGACTCCTTATGCAAAATGATGTTATGACTGCAAGAATTAAAGAGCTTGATGGATTAGTGGTTTGCGAATGTGTATTTAGTTTATTTCAATCAATAACATGTTGATTATAGTGTCTTGGATGTCTGGATAAAGGTTGGTAGTTACCTTCCATGATTTGTTGTTATTTTGTCATGTAAGTTACATCATTGAGTTCTTGAATTAGTGAATCATGAATGAATTGAATGGTTTTGAGTTTCTAATCAGGTTTATGTTGTGTTACAATCAATTTTATGATGGTTAATATTTTTTTGAGTCTGAGAAAGAGTTGAAGCCAAGTTCTAATGTTTTATGGAAATATGAAATCAAGTGAAATTGAAGGATTTTGATGAAAAGATGACTAATTTTGTTGGTTGATCTTCTTCAATTTAAGTTAGGTTTAGAAGTACCCTTGATGATTTGTGGATCTTGGTAGATGCTTTGCATCAGGGTTAAAAATTTAATTTGCAAGTGTATATAATTGTGTAATTTAAAATGTGCATTGACAACCTAAGGATATAATGACAAACAAACAATGATCAACATGGAATATGCAAAATAAAAAAATGAAAGGAAGCCATAATAGAATGAAAGAAAATGTGTAAAGACTTCAGATACCTAAAAAACCAGAATTTCAAATGGAGGAGTTCAACCCAATTATGTAGCCTTAGATTCTTCTTTCTTCCATCTCCTCAACAATTTGACTTTTTCGAAAGCTTGTTCCCTATCAAACTTCAATTGTATATCAGTTTTCAATGGAATTCAAAATTGATTGATATTATGTCTTTCAATGTGAAAACTCTATTATTTCATTCAAAGGTGGTGGAATGTGAAAACCATGCTTGCATAGTTCACAACATCATCAAAAAGATACTTTTTGTCAGAGCATGCATAGAACCGGGACAATATGTAGAATGTGGGCCTTGAGATCACGGGTATATTGAGTTTTTTTACCGTTTTTAGTGGAAGACAAAATGTGCTCACATTATAATGTGAGCATGTTATTTCTTGCTAAAACAGTCATATCTCTACTTGTTCAAAATGCGCTTGCGTTATATGAAATATGGTTTTTCAATAGATTTCTTTTCTCCCTCTTTGTTTATACCCTCTATCCTAATTCTAGATCTCTCCCCTATACCCTTATAATAGAGGATATAGATGTGAGTGTGTGTGTGTGTGTGGTTGAGAGAAAGAGAGGGGGAGAAAGAGAGAGTGGGAGAGAGACAAAGAGTGTGGGATAGATAGAGATATAGAGGGAGGGAGAGGGAGGGAGAGAGAGGGAGAGTGGGAGAAAGAGAGACTAGGAGAGAGTGGGAGAGGGAGGGAGGGGGAGGAGAAAGAGAGATTGTGAGAGGGAGAGGGGGAGAGGGGGAGAAAGAGAGAGTGGGAGAAAGTGGGAGAGTGGGAGATAGGGAGAGTGGGAGAGAGATAGAGGGTAGAGGGTTAAGAGTTAGAGGGAGAGAGATGGAGAGAAAGAGGGAGAGGGAGGGAGAGAGGGAGGGAGGGGGAGAGTGGGATAAATAGATAGTGGGAGAGATATAGATAGAGAGGTAGGGAGAGATGGGGAGAGTGGGAGAAAGAGAGAGTGGGAGATAATGGGAGAGTGGGAGAGGGGGAGAGGGGGAGAGTGGGAGAAAGAGGGAGTGGGAGAAAGTTGAGTGAGATAGGGAGAGTGGGAGAGATGAGGAGAGAGAGGGAGAGAAAGAGGGAGAGAGAGGGAGAGAGGGAGGGAGAGGGAGAGTGGGAGAAAGAGATAGTTGGAGAGATGGAGATATAGAGGGAGGGAGAGAGGGGGAGAGTGGGAGAAAGAGAGAGTGGGAGAGAGTGGGAGAGGGGGAGAGTGGGAGAAAGGGAGAGAGTGTGAGAGAGGGAGAGTGGGAGGGAGAAGGAGAGTAGGAGAGAGATAGAGGGTAGAGGGTTAAGATTTAAGGGTTTAAGAATTAAGAGTTTAAAGGGTTAAGGGTTAAGGGTTTAAGGTTTAAAAGG
The DNA here is from genome assembly GCA_007115665.2 of Sequoiadendron giganteum. Lineage (NCBI taxonomy): Eukaryota > Viridiplantae > Streptophyta > Pinopsida > Cupressales > Cupressaceae > Sequoiadendron > Sequoiadendron giganteum. The sequence goes on from CM021105.1 coordinate 179,823,441, forward strand.
GTTAAAGGTTAAGGGTTTAAGAGTTAAGGGTTTAAAGGGTTAAGGGTTAAGGATAGAGGTGATAGAGAGAGGGAATGGGAGAGAGATAGAGGGTAGAGAGTTTAAAGGTTTAAGGTTTAAGGATAGAGGGGAGAGAGAGAGGGAGAGGGAGAGAGATGAGGGGGGTTAAGAGTTAGGTTAAGGGTTTAAAGGGTTAAGGGTTAAGGGTTTAAGGGTTAAGGGTTTATAGGGTCAAGGGTTAAGGATAAAGGGGAGAGAGAGGGAATGGGAGAGAGATAAAGGGTGGAGGGTTAAGAGTTAAGGTTTTAAGGATTAAGGGTTAAGATAGAGGGGAGAGACATAAGAGTGAGAGAGAGTGGGAGAGAGGAAGAGAGAGGGAGAGGGAGAAAAAGGGAGAGAGAGGCGAAGAGGGAGGGAGAGGGAGAGTGCGAGAAAGAGAGAGTGGAAATCCCTTAACCCTCAACCCTTAAACCCTAAACCCTCAACCCTTATACCCTCTTACTCCCTCAACCCTCAACCCTCAATCCTTTAAACCTAATCCCTCAACCCCTATACCCTCTTAATCCATCAACCCTCAACCCCCAACCCTTAAACCCTAATCCCTCAACCTCTATACCCTCTTAATCCCTCAATCCTAAACCCTTAACCCTTAAACCCTAATACCTCAACCCCTATACCCTCTTAGTCCATCAACCCTTAACCCTCAACCCTTAAACCCTAATCCCTCAACACCTATAACCTCTTAATCCCTCAACCCTCAACCCTTAAACCCTGATCCATCAACCCCTATACCCTCTTAATCCCACAACCCTCAACCGTCAAACCTTAAACCCTAATCCCTCAACCCCTATACCCTCTTAATCACTAAACCCTTAAACCCTATTCCCTCAACCCCTATACCCTCTACCCTATGCATTGGACCCTCAACCCTAATCTCCTAACCCTATACCTTCAATCCTCAACCCTCAACCTTAAAACCTCAAACCTTAAAACCTCTACCCTCTACCCTATAAAATCTTAATCCATCAACCCTCAACCCTAAACCCTTAAACCCTAACCCCTCAACCCCTATAGCCTCTTAATCCCTCAATCCTTAACCCACAACCCTTAAACCCTAATCTCTCAACCCTTATACCCTCTTAATACCTTAACTCTCAACCCTTAAACCCTAATCCCTCAACCCCTATACCCTCTTAATCCCTCAACCCTCAACCCTCAACCCTTAAACCCTAATCCATCAACCCCTATACCATCTTAATCCCTCAACCGTCAATCCACAACCCTTATACCCTCTTAATTACTTATCCCTCAACCCTTAAACCCTAATCCCTCAACCCCTATACCCTCTTAATCCCTCAACCCTATACCCTCAACCCTTAAACCCTAATCCCTCAACCCTTATACCATCTTAAACCCTCAACCCTCAACCCTTAAAACCTAATTCCTCAACTTCTATACCCTCTTAATCCCTTAACCCCTATACCCTCAACCCTTAAACCCTAATCCCTTAACCCCTATACCCTCTTAATCGCTCAACCCTCAACCCTTAAACCATAATCCCTTAATCCCTATACCCTCTTAATACCTCAACCCCCATACCCTCAACCCTTAAACCCGAATCCCTCAACCTATATACCCTCTTAATCCCTCAACCCTCAACCCTCAACCCTTAAACACTAATCCCTCAAACCCTATACCCTCTTAATCCCTAACCCTCAACCCTTAAACCCTAATCCCTCAACCCTTGTACCCTTTGATTCCCTCAACCCTTAACCCTTAACCCTTAAAATCTAATCCCTCTGCCCCAATACCCTCTTAATCCCTCAACCCTCAATACTCAACCCTTAAACCCTAATCCCTCAATCCCCATACCCTCTTAATACCTCAACCCTCAACCCACAACCCACAACCCTAATCCCTCAACCCTTATACCCTCTTAATCCCTTAACCCTCAACCCTTAAACCCTAATCCCTCAACCCCTATACCCTCTGAATCCCTCAACCCCTATACCCTCAACCCTTAAACCCTAATCCCTCAACCCCTCTACCCTCTTAATCCCTCAACCCTCAACCCTCAACCCTTAAACCCTAATCCCTCAACCCCTATACCCTCTTAAAACCTTAACCCTCAACCCTTAAACCCTAATCCCTTAACCCCTATACCCTCTTAATCCCTCAGCCCTCAACCCTCATCCCTTAACCCCTGATCCCTCAACCCCTATATCGTCTTATTTCTCAACCCCTATACCCTCTTAATCCCTCAACCCCCTATACCCTCAACCCTTAAACCCTAATCCCTCAACCCCTATACCCTCTTAATCCCTCAACACTCAACCCTCAACCGTCAACGCTCAACCCTTAAACCCTAATCCCTCAACCCCTATACCCTCTTAGTCCCTCAACCCTCAACCCTCAACCCCCAACCCTTAAACCATAATCCCTAAACCCCTATACCCTCTTAATACCTCAACCCTCAACCCTCAACCCTTAAACCTAATCCCTCAACTCCTATACCCTCTTAATCCCTCAACCCTCAACCCTCAACCCTTAAACCCTAATCCATCAGCACCTATAACCTCTTAATCCCTCAACCCCTATACCATCTTAATCCCTCAACCCTCAACCCTAAACCCTCAACCCTCAACCCTCAACCCTCAACCCTCAATCATCAACCCTTAAACTATAATCCCTCAATCCCTGTACCCTTTTAATCCCTTAACCCTTAAACCCTATTCCCTCAACCCCTATACCCTCTACCCTATACATTGGACCCTCAACCCTAATCCCCTAACCCTATACCTTCAATCCTTAACCCTGAACCTTAAAACCTCAACCCTTAAACCATCCATCCTCTACCCTCTACCCTATAACCTCTTTATCCCTCAACCCTAAATCCTCAACCCTTAAATACTAACCCTTAAACCCTCTACCCTCTACCCTCTACCCTCTACCCTCTACCCTCTACCCTCTACCCTCAATCCTCTACCCTCTACCCTCAACCCTAATCCCCCAACCCTTAAACTATTAAAACTAGTTAGTAAACTCTCTACCCTAATCCCTCAACCCTCTTGACCCTTAATGCCTCAAACCTTAAACACTAATCCCTCAACCCCTATATCCTCTACCCTATACATTGGACCCGCTCAACTCTAATCCGCCAACCATATAACCTCAATCCTCTACCCTCAACCGTAAACCCTCAACTCTTAAACCCTCAACCCTAAACCCTCAAATCTTAAACCCTCAACCCTCTACCATCTACCCTATAAACCCTTAAACACTAAACCCTAAACCCTAAACCCTCATCCCTTAAACCCTAAATCCTTAAACCCTCTACCCTCTACCCTCAATCATCTACCCTCTACCATCAACCCTAATACTTCAACCCTTAAATCCACTTAGTAAAATCTCTACCCTAATCCATCAACCCCTATACCCTCTAACATATACATTGGACCCTCAAACCTAATCCCCCCAACCCTACACCCTCAATCATCCACCCTCAACCCTCAACCCTTAAACCGTCTACCCTCTACCCTCTACCTTATACATTAAACACCCAACCCTCAATTCTCAACCCTCAATCCTTAATCCATGAATCCTCAACCCTCAAACCCTAAACCCTCTACCCTATACATTGGACTCTTAACCCCAATCCTTCAACCATATGTACCCACAACCCTAATCCATCAACCCTAAACCCTCAACCCAATACCCTAATCCCTCAACCCTACAAGTCATCAACCCTATACCCTCTATTCTCAACCCTCTACCCTATACATTGGATCCTCAACCCTCATATATCTATGTCCCTCCCTCCCCTTCTCTCTTTCTCTCTATCCATCCATCCCTCCCTCTATACCCTAATCCAACAACCATAAACCATTAAACCCTTAAAAACTCAACCCTAAACCCTCAACCCTCAACCCAATGCCCTCCACCCTAAACCCTAATCCCTCAACCCTTACACCCTTAAATCCAAGAAAACTCTCTACCCTAATCCCTAAACCCTCAACCCTTAATCCTTAAACCCTTAAACCCTCAACCCTCAACCCCCTACCCTCAACCCTTAAAGCCTAATCTATCAACCCCTATAACCTCTACCCTATACATTGGACCCTCAACCCTAATCACTCAACCCTATACCCTATACCCTCAATCCTCAACCCTCAACCTTAAACCCTCAATCCTCAACCCTCAACCCTCAACCCTCAACCCTCAACCCTTAAACCCTAAAACCTTAAACCCTCTACCCTCTACCCTATAAATTAAATCCTCAACCCTCAACCCTTAATCCATCAACCCTTAATCCGTAAACCCTAAACCCTAAACCCTCGACCCCTATACCCTATACCCTTTACATTGGACCCTGAACTTAATCCTTCAACCATATACCCTCAAACCTATACCCTAAACCCTCTACCCTCTACCCTAAACCGTTAACGCTAAACTCTTCAATCCTAAACCCTTAAACCTTCTACCCCATACCCTCAACCCAATACCCTCTACCATCGACCCTATTCCCTCAACCCAATACCCTCTACCCTAATCCCTCAACCCTATACCCTCAACCCCTATCACTTTCTCTCTATCTATATGTATACATCTAAAAATGGTCACATTAAATCAAACCTGATAATTAATTAAATATGAATTATTTAATTAATCTTCTAAAGCCATCTACATATAAATAAATTTAATTATTTATTTATATCGTTCACTTTCTAATTCTTCTAATTTAATTAAATAAATAAGTCTATTTAATTATTACCACCTTCCATTTTTCTCTTAATTAATTAAATAGATTTTATAATTTATTTCTATTAATTATCATAAGTTTGAATTTTAAATTCAAATAATATTCCTCTAAATTCCTTTTCCACATTTAATTAAATATTCTGAATATTTAATTAAACACTTTCTAATTATTCACTCTACATTTAATTAAATATTCTAAATATTTAATTAGAAACTTTCTTCACTTCACATTTAATTAAGTATTATTTCTCTAATTATAAAAACTTCTAAATTCATTGTCACATGTAATTAAATAAATTTATTTATTTAATTAGGGATTTTTCATCAACTAACAACAAACTCCTCATAATTGAAGTGCACAAATGACAACTTTCCTTTAATTTTGAATTGAAAAGGTTGTGTAGGAGGAAACATTTCCCATTATTCTCTCAACCTTCCATCTTTATCTCCATTTCCAAAATCTCTCACTGTTCATCTTGACAGGTTTGATTTTGACCGTCGATCTTTGCCAACTAGATTCTTGCCTCCAAAGATCTATAAATACAACCCTCTTATGAGTTGAAAAGGATCCTAGATTTTGTGAATTTAGCACATTTACTATAGTTGCATTCAAATCAGCATTTTAGCAATCTTTTCAACCATAGCATTTGAAGTTCATAGCATCTTAGTTTTTAATTTCATAGCTTAAATCATTTAGCAAATAGACATGCATTTTGCATAAGCTCATTCTTCGAAGTTGTCATTCTAACAAGCTGCTTCTTACACCAACTGAGAGCCAATAACTTGCAACGAATCCTTGGAGATAGAGAACAATAAGACACTTTTGAAGGAGTTGTTGTTTAGAGTTTGTTTTACTTTTTAATTAGTTTCCTTTGATCTAATGTCTTATTGGTGTGTTAGTTTATTTTTTTAATTAGTCCACATATTCACACACACACTATACATCTCACCTCTCCCTCCCTCCCTCTCTCCTACCCTCTCTAATTGTCTCTATCTGCCCTCTCCCTCTTTCTACATACCTCTCGTTCAATCAATCCCTACCACCCTCTCTCGCTCCCTCTATCCATCTCTCTCTATGTCATTCCCACTCTCTCCCACTCCCTCTCTCCCTCTCTCTCATGTATCTCCCTCCCACCCCCTCTCTCTCTCTCAGGTCTCTCCCTTTGGAAACCTACCTAGGTAACTCTCTCTCTATCTCTCTCCCCTCTCTCTATCTATCCCTCCCACCGTACCTAGATAAGTCCCTCTCACTCCACCCCCCTCTTTCTCTACCTCCATTAGGTCACTCCCTCCCACACCCTCTCCCTCTCTCAGGTCTCTCAATCACACTCCCTCTCTCCCACTCCCTCTCTCTCACACTCCCTCTCACTACCTATCTCTCAAGTCTCTCCCTCTCACCCCCTTCACACTCCGAAGTCTCTCCCTTTGGCACCCTACCTAGATAAGTACCTCTCTCTCTCTCTTAAAATTATCCCTCCCTCTAAATACATACATAAAAGCATAATACATATGTAAATACAATCCTATATCCATACAAGAATACATGCATGCATACATACATACATACATACATGTAGATACAATCTTACATACATAAAGGAATACATACAATATTCATGCATTGATACATATAGGCATATGTACATACATACAAATATATCAGCATACATGCAATAGAATGCAATTTAACATAAAGGAGGACATAATGTGAGTGCGTTATAATGCACTCGCATTATGTCTTTTTTGACATGTTTCCTATAGAAGAAAAAAATCATGTTAAAACTGAGATATAATGTGAGTGCGTTATAACGCACTTGCATTATATCTTGCTTTGGGAATCCCCGAGCCTTAGGATTGCTATTTTCCTTGGAATACCAACCCAAAGGCTTGTAGGGAATTCCCAATGACCAGAGACATGTTTTTGCAAATTCTACAATATTTCACATAATCGAGTTCGTGCTCACCATCAAGATTGCACGTGGTTCAATATCAAACAAATCAAACACCTAGGTAATGTTACATTCTCTCTTAGCTATCCAACGATGTAATTATTTTCACTTTCTATCAATGTTAAGCCTTTCATCCATAATTTCTTTTGTTTGTATGTCTCTTTTTTGGCAAAAAAAAGTGTTTGGTGTTTTTTTCATTATAATTTAACCACTCATTGAAATTTCAAATAAATTACATTTTAAGAAACTAGACTCCATTCTACAATTTTTAATTTTTTTTTTTTAAATTCAATTACTTTCCAAAATTTGTAGGGGTAGCACGACCAAAATTCTATTTTTCAGAAAGTGTCGACTTCGAAAATTAGTAAAAAATCAAATATTCATTAAAAAATTATTAGAAAAATTGTGCATCAACTACATAATATTAGCTATCTTCTCACCATTCCGATTTTAAAAATACTAATTTTTTTTTCATTGTATGAGGGTCATACAAGAATTGATATGTTCTGTTTTTCTGACAAAAACAACACCAATTTTTGTACTTCCCTCTTTTGAACCCGTTAATCTCAACCATTTTAAAAATAAATTAGTTTTTTAGAAAGTAGACTCGGAGAACTTCGATCCTTTTTTTTGTTCCATCTCTAAATTTTGGGTGTAACTATCCTCAATTTCACATCCAAGGTTAGTATTTCCTAATTTTAGAAAAAAGTTGTCCACTTAAGTCCCCTTTTTGTGAACCATCTTGGTGCACTTACCCTTCCTTGTCGAGGCAGATTTTCTTGTCCCAAATGGACACTAACTTGCTCACACCCACCACTTCCTTGTCCATACTTTCCCTGTAATGGAATGAATGTAAATGTCACATAAAATTCAAATGCATGCAACTAATTCATTCAAAATATCAAAATGCGCATTAAAAAACATATTTCAAAATTACCCTTTATTCCACTTTCTTCCTTTGAAGGAGCGAAGGATAGTGTGTTTTCCAACACTACAAATAAAGTGAGCATATTTTTGGTGCAATCAGATAAAGATAGTGGAATGCCAATTTTATTGTACCAAACAGTTGTTGCAAAATTTGAAGGTGGACTTCATTACATTCTTGGTGCATAGGAAAAAAAACTTGTCATAAGGAAATAATTGACAGGGGATAGTGCTTTCTAACACTATGAATAATGTGAGAATTTATTTGTTGCAATCAGATGAATATAGTGAAATATCATTTTTACTATTACCAATAGCATTTAACACCATTATTCATTTGAAAGTATCCATGATGAGAAAAATAGTTTCCTGCATATATACATACAGAACATTTATTGCTATACTCTATTGAATACCATTGACTGCTATATTAAAAATTGTTGAGCTCAAACGATTTAAATGTCAACTGTTTTCTTTCATTTATAAGAAAGCTACCATAAAAAATAAAACTTCAAGTAACATCACCTACCCATATATTTGGTATTAAAATAAACTGAATGTACAACATATATACACATAGCCAGATGATACACTAATTGAGTTATTATATCTACCTTCCTGTCTTCCACATCACCCCATTCTTGATTCACACCCTCCTCATCCTTAGGTTTTCCCTCAGCAACCACTTCCTCTTCATTGTGGGTTGCAAAATGAGCATGATCATCTCCTCGATTCTCAACCTAAATCGAAGGAATGATATATTGTCAAAATTAGCATATTCATAACATAAATAAAGTTCTCTAAATAAAATTGTAAAGCATTATGACTGATGCATTGGAAGGGAATATTAATTGGAATTTCAAAATAAATTACCAAACATATCATTGCCTCAATGTTCAACATTCTCCTAAAATGAGGGAACCTACTTTGTACAACCTTTCTGGCCTCCTGGTTAAAAATTTCCCACTTTCTAGTCAACATCATAACTATTTTTTAGAGATTAAAATTGAACATTTGAATGTATCTTATAATTAGTAGACCTTGCCCACATGTTTTTCAAATGCGGCCATCCCTAAGGAGATTTTTAATTACACACCTTTTTAGTTGTGTTGACCACCTCAATAGCATTTTTCACTGTACACAACACTTTCCCTTTAAAGTATGCATCTGTGGTTGGTTGTAATGTGTAAAAAAGTTGCAAGTGTTATAGACAGTTAAAGTTCTAAAATTTATTGCATCATTTGTTGTAAGAAAGCATATATTTTTTCAATCATAAGAAACAAAATTTGAACATGGATTTCATTACATTCTTGGTGCATAGGAAACAAAAACACATCATAAGGAAATAAATGATAGGGGATAGTGTGTTTTCTATCACTACAAACAATGTGAGCATTTATTTTGTTGCAAGTAGATGAAGATAGTGATATGCCATTTTTACTATTATAAATAGCATTTAACACCATTATTCATTTGAAAGTATCCATGATGAGAAAAATAGTTTCCGACATATATACATATGCATAACATTTATTGATATACTCTATTGAATACCATGTATGGAATTTGTCTATTCAATATCATTGACTGCTATATTAAAAATCGTTGAGCTCAAATGATTTAAATAACACACTTTTTCTTTTATTTATAAGAAAGGTACCATAAACAATAAGACTTCAAGTGGCATTTCCTACAGGTATATTTGATATTAATATAAATTTAATGCACATAATATGTACACATCCAAATGATGCATTTGTGAATGGCTGTAATATGTAAAATGTTGCAAGTGTTATAGATAGTTGAAGTTCCAAAATTTATTTCTATGCCCACTATAAGGAAGTATATATTTTTTCAATCATAAGAGGAATTTGAAACACAATTTTTAGTCTACCTAAGAATTGTGATAAATTTTGAAGGTTCCTTTCATTACATTCTTTTTGTTAATATAAAAAACTTTTCAATACATTCATACTATCAATATAATTGTCAGTGGGGGATACATACAAGTATCTAAAATCACCTGAGGTGTGACCAACCAATTGGGTTCTTGCTATGTAAGTAACCAAAATGTTTTCATTACATTCATACCGTCTATGTGTAATTTCAAGTTCGAAAACACTAGATATTATTAAACTTGCAACCCAAATATTATTTTAAAGCCCTTTACAAGTAACAACCTAATTGGTTACTCACCCCTCAGGTGAATTTGGATAGTCTTATATAGACTTGACCTACAACTCCACCTTGTGCTCTCAAAACTTCAGATTTCAATGTGTAGAGTGAAAGAACTCACAACCTAGAGTATTTTCCAATAAAAATACTTGTTACAATTTAAAACACATGTCTTAGTCATGTCAGCCTTCTTGCCTATGGTGTATAGATAGTTTCTCGCATAAGCCACCATGCTGATGAATTCAAAGTGGTGGGGAAAATGGTGGATTTCATTTGGCTTGAGTGTGTAGAGGTTTTTAGAACGTTGTGTGGGTTGGAGGTTTCATAAATCATGCACTCACCTCCCACTATGTTTTCCAACCTAAAATCATACAGAGTGTTAATGGTTGTTGGAAAATACTGGGTGTTTATAACAAAATGCCTTTCATTATATTCCTACTATCTAATTAACAAAATCTTTTCAAGACATTCATACTGTTTTGTAAAATTCCAAGTTGTAAAGAATTAGTTTTAAGAAATTTGCAACCCACATAATTTTTTAAAACTCTTTACAAGAAACAACCCAATTGGTTACTGATATAGAGAAGGGGTATTCAAACTCTTATCACTCACAAACAACCACTTACAAGTGACTTTGTTCATCAAAATGTGGGTTTTCCTTCACAAACTCTTGTTTTTCCTTGTAGCCTTTCAAAAAGGCATTTTTGGACATAACTCTTCAATCCCAATTGATCTCTAGAAAAGAAAACTTGTTTTAGATACTCATTTGGCCACTATTAAATTGATCTAGGTGGATCCAGGAAAACCTAAAAATTTCACAGTCTCAGAATATCACAACACTAGCATCATTGTGTAGAGCTTACTGACACGGTCCTGATACAACTTGAACGGGCTCAAAAAGAGTCTGTATGCAAAAGTTATGTGCAGTCAAAGGTCCGATCAAACAAGCAAATCAGGCGTTCAAAAAGGCAAAAAATTGATCATCTCAAAATGAGACAAAAATGACACCAATCTATAGAGATTGTCGCACTGATTTTGGAACTATATTCAGTTTCGAAAATGGAGTCTGTATGAGAAAAATAGAGTCGGTCAAAGTTTGTAGACAAAAAGAGTTGACTAGTAAAAATGATAATGTCATCATGACGTCAGAATGATGACATGGAGTGGTGAGAAGGTAGGTGGATGATGTGGACCAATCACAGGTTGACATGTGTCATCCAATCAGTAGTCTGTACAATGACGGGGCATCGACGTGGTCTAGTGGCAAGGTAACACATGGCAGACTTTGGTGAATCAACAATTGACAAGTGGCATCACCTAAGCTTGACATGTGGCATTGGTCGCTAAGTTGAACCTGCGACCTCCTCCATACCATTTCCAAGAACCACCACTAGGCTGCTTAACTTCTCCATGAATTATAGTGGGAGTAGTTTTATTTAAATAGTTAATAAAGCTATTTTGGGAGTAAACAAGATTCAAACCCCTTACTTCCCTCCTACAAATCCGCCCAACCACCATTGGGCCACATATTGTTGGCGGAATTTTAGGGAACCTTATCTTGTTTTAAAGAAGAGTAAAGCCCAAATCTCTCTATTTTTAAAATCCCTCATTTTATTTTTATTTAACCCATAAAGTCTTAAGCCCGAAAATACAAAGATTTGAAAATATTTTTAACGAGATTTTAGGGGTTTAGGTTATTTTTAAGGATTTTAATAAGATTTGAAGGGAGTTTTATAATTTTGTAAGCCCAAAATGATACGACCCATAATTTAATGGGGTTAGGAATTATTTCAAAGATATTTTAAGGGGATTTTGAAATATTTTGGAAAGTAAAGAGGATATTTGGGTGAGATTTTCAAATCATATGGTTTTAGCTATATCGAGTAAATTGTTTTGTATAAAAGGGGGAGAGTTTTGGATTGAGAATTAATCAAGTCTACTTGGAGAAATAATTCCTTTGTGAGAGATGAATTCTTTTTGAGAGGAAGAATTGCAAGGTGTTGTTATACACCAAAATTGTAAAAGTGAGAGAGATTGTGAGGAATTTTGTGTAGGTTTTGAAGCTTGAATATTGTAAGAAGGCATCTTCAGGTGCTTGGAAATATTAATAAAAGCGGTACAAAATTGAGAAGTAGACTTGGAGATGTAGTTCTGATTGGATGAACTTCGTTATCAACTTGTGTTTGATTCTTCTATCTCGTGTCTTACATTCTCTCTAATTTCTTTCCAGTATTTTCAATTTGGCATTTAAGTTCTAATTACAAAATTTTAGTAATTAGTTAATTTCATTGAGTTTTGTAAAGGATTAAGTGAACTTATTCTGCAATTTCAACTGTTAAACAACAAAAGCACACAATTATGTTTGGATCGGGGAAAAATTGTAATTAGGATTAATTTGCAAGTTATTTTGTAAACCTCTAATTAAAAATGAAATTAAAACTGTAATTAGGATTAATTTGCAAGTTATTTTGTAAGCCTCTAATTACAGATCATAAACATATCTAAAAACTAGGGTAGGGTTCTTTGTATGGAAGGCTTCAAATTTTGACTGTCCTATTCCTTAACTAGGCCTAATTGACAACTGGGCAAGCACCAAATGGGTTCAAGGCTTCAAAATTGATCAAAAACCATTCCAACACTATCCACATGTCACACATGGCCCAATTCATCAACTCCTACATCAAGAATCATTCCCCCAATTGCATTCATCAATTTTCCCCAAACACTAGGCTTCTAGGTCTGATACATGAAGATATCAGACCTTTTAAGCAATCCCGCACATGCAAAACATCATCCCCTAGATATGAAACCTAGGAACATCAAAGTACACATCAACACCATTCATTATACCAAGTTTTCAAAGATTCTACTAGGTGGAATGGATTTTATGGTATTTTGTTTCCTCATTGGTTACCCTAACTAGGGTTTCAACTAGTCAAAAGTAAAATTAACACAACTTGCTCAAATCACAATGAAATTACATGAAATCAATTCCAATTGAAAGTAGATTCACTACACTATCATTCACAACTAGTTTTAGTTCATCACAAGATCATACAAATATGTACCACTTAGTTTAGCAACAAATTTCATTTAGAAAATGCAGAAAATAGTGTTTTTATTGCTCCAATCTTTGCAATTTCAAAAACCAACCTTGTCTTCGACCATACAAGGAATTTTTAAACATTTTCCAATAGATTTCCAATGGCCACTAACTAAATTTCAAATTAGAAACCAAATAAACATAATTATGCCTACCTTTGACAACAAAATGCAAAAAATGCTTTTACAATATTGCGCAACTTTGACAATTTTTGCATTTGCACACTAACTCACCCCTAAGAACTCAAACTCAACCCAAACAGACATGAAATGGCCTTTAAAGACCTTATTACATGCAAAAAACTCAAACAAAAAAAAGTATCAACTTTTGACCTCCTTGGAGGCATGAAGACCTGTGGGTGCCCCTCCACCATACTCTCGGGGAAAAGAAAGCTCAAGTTCTACCTGAGGACATACCTACAATTGTACACCCATGTTTCACAATATCATCCTCAATCATCCAAGTTGCATCCTCCATAGGAATACCTCACCATTTAACCAAATATTGATAGTAGACCTTTCTCCTTGTCTTCTCAAGCTCCTTCTTGTCCAAGATGCATTCCAAATCCAAGGGTTGGTTTGGTGGAAGATCGCTGATCCAGTATTCATCCAGAAGCATTGATGAACCCACATTATCACCTAAAACAACATCAACTTTATAAGGGTAAAGATCAGAAACATTAAAAATATGAGAAATGGAAACAGCAGGAGGAAGTTCTATCTAATAGGAATTCTCTCCAAACTTGTGCATCACTTTACATGGACCTATCTTCTTCATTTGAAGTTTAGAGTACTTCCCTTTAGGAAATATTTCCTTCCTCAAATGATCTAAAACCAAGTCTCCAACCTTGTAGTGAACATCTCTCCTTTTTAGATCATCATTGTGCTTATACTTCTCAACATTCTTTTGAAAATTCTCCTTGACCTGTTGGTGGAATTCTTGCATTTCCATAGAAAATTGTTCACCTTTAGCACTCATCCTTTCCATCCCACTGACATATCTCAATTAAAAAACACCATTGGGTTGCATCCCAAAAACAATCTCAAAGGACTCTTTCCTACACTTCTGTTCATCAAGTCATTGTGGGAGAACTCTGCTTGAGGAAAAACTAGATCCCACTGTGTTGAATGCTCCTTTGTTAGACATCTTAGGAGGTTTCCAAGGCTTCTATTCACCACTTCAGTCTATCCATCAGTTTGAGGGTGATAGGCAAAACTGAAACTCGAATTTGTGCCAAGTTTCTTCCATAAGGTTCTCCAAAAATGACCAAGAAATTTGCTATCCCTATCTAAAACAATGCTAAGAGGTAAACCATGGATTCTTACCACCTGTTTGAAGAAGATTCCTACAATGTATGAAGCATCATTTGTGCTCTTACAAGGTATAACATGTGCCATCTTAGAAAACCTTTCCACAACAACATACACTGAATCAAAACCTCTTTGGGTTCTAGGCAACCCCAACACAAAATCCATGCTAATTGATTCCCAAGGTCTATTGGGAATTGAAAGAGGTTAATATAACCCTGAATTTGTGCTAGATCCTTTAGCCCTTTGACAAATAGTGCACTTTTCCAAAAAGTTCCTCACATCAGTTTACATTTTTGGCCAATAATAGTGCCTCTTCAACTGCTCTAAGGTCTTATCAAGACCAAAATGACCTTCAAGGCTTCCACTATGCTTTTCTTTGATTAAATTATCCCTCATTGAACATTTAGGAACGCATAATTGTGCCCCTGTGAATAGTAAATCATCTTGGATTAGAAAATAAATCCACTTTTCATTATTGTTGCTACAAGGCTACCTACAACTTGCATAAATGTATTTAAAATCTATATCATCAATGTACATACCTTTCAAAGAATCCAATCCAATCATATTCAATTGAATTTCCTCCACCATGAGAGCTCTTCTACTTAATGCATCTGACACTTTGTTAGCCCGCCCTTTATTATGCTTAATGGTGAATGTAAAACCTTACAAATATTCAACCCATTTCACATGCCTACTACTGAGTTTATCTTGACTATTCAAAAATTGGAGAGAATGATTGTCAGTATACACTACAAACTCCTTAGGAAGTAAATAATGTCTCCATTTATTTAATGCTTGCACCATTGCATACTTTTCAAGATCATATGAAAAATAATTTTTCTTATCTTCATTCATTTTTGTTGAGATTTTATGTCTCAACTTCTAGTTTGATGCCTCGGAAAAAGATTTAGCGGTTAAATTTTTTCTCGTTTCCGGCTTTACCGCCATACCACGCCTTGCTTTTATTTTCCTTTACTGCTTTACCGCAGCAGCTGTGACTGGTCTTGGCGGTTACCACCATACCACTAGCGGTGGGTCCACTCACCGCGGTAGCGCGGTGAGACCACTAGCGGTCTGGTTGGTGGTTACTGCCACACCGCGGCCAAGAGATAGACCGCGATGGCCGCGGCAAGACCGCCAGTGGCCTGGCTGGCGGTTACTGCCGCACCGTGACCAATCATGTGACTGACCACGATGGTCGTGGTAAGACCGCCAGTGGCCTGGCTTGCGGTTACCGCCACACCATGACTAGTCAAGTGACTGACCGTGGTGGCCGTGGTAAGACCGCCAGAGGGTCAAGCTAGCGGTTACCATGGTACCGTGGTCAGTCAAGTGACTGACTGTGGTGGCCATGGTAAGATTGCCAACAGTCTGCCAGGTCATCTACTGCCATACCACAGTGAGTCTTGAAGCCAACTATGGTAGTGCGATAGGAAGGATTTTCTAGGCTCGGTGAAGTTAGGGTGAGCTCAGTCGAGCTCACCGCCATACCACAAGTTGAACTCAGCAAGGCTGTGACAGCGCGGTAAGGACTTTGGAGAGCTCAGATGAGCTCATTGATAGGGTTGAACGAGTTGGACTCGGTGGCAGGAGTGATAGATGAGTGGGATGTGAACACGTGGTACAGTATCAAAGCAATAATTGGCTAGAGGCCAAATTCATAGCAACAGTTATTGTAGGTCGACTTAGGGTGGCAGATAGGACCTAATTTGGGTAAAGAAGTTATTGCTTGGGTGGCTTGATGCAAGAAGATCGACATGGGTAGATCATTGGTGTGATTTGATCAGAGTTTGATGTACCTTGTGATCGGCGGTTGATTGAATAGAATTGATTGCAACGTTTGACTTAAGTAAGTTGAGCATGTTATTGCAAGGATGTGATAATTCGAACTGTCTGTTGAAAAACATTGTAATAGTGAGAGTGAACTATGAGTTGTTGCTGTGAGCTTAATAGAAGAAAGAATATGATTTGTATGTAATATTGTTATTATTGTAATACAAAATATTCTTTGCTTGGTGTGGTGGGTTTTTTACTTGTAAAGGTTTTCCTACGTATATCTTGTGTCATCTGTGAATGCTCAAATTGTCTAATCTCTATTTTACATGTTGTATTCATCTCAAGTAATTTTTAGATGCTATTGAAACTTGTTTTAAGCTCTCCTCCTCTATTGTATTAGTGTCAAGGGAAAGTTTCCGCACTGTTGGGTCACTAGTTGATCCACCTATTTCCCTTCAAGTGGTGTCAGAGCCTGACCAGATGTGTTATCCTTGTTAGGAAAGTTAGTTTTTTGTGCTAATACTATTTCAGTGAGAGTATTGTTGTGTTAAAACTTGTTTCTGTCTGAGATGGTGAGTACATCCGGTAGAGTAGAGATTGAGAAGTTTAATTGTAGCAACTTTGAGTTATGGAAACTAAAGATAGAAGACTTGCTTGTGGATAGAGACCTCTGGATTGTAGTGTTTGGAACTAAGCCACAAAGTAAGATGCAAGAAGCTTGGGATCTTGCTGATAGAAAAGAAAGAGGTTTGATAAGATTGAGTCTAGCCAATTCTGTACTCTTGAAAATCCATGAGGAGTAGTCTGTAGCTTCATTATGGAAGAAGCTTGGTGATATTTATCATAGAAAGTCTCTGCTAAATAAGTTATTCCTAAGGAAGAATTTGTACTCCTTGAAGATGGACAAAGGTGCATCTGTTGTAGATCATCTGAACTTGTTTAATATGAGTGTTACTCAGCTGACATTTTTAGGTGTAAAGATAGAGGAGGATCGTTGCATGCTCCTCTTGTGTTTGTTACCTGATAGTTGGGATCATCTTGTGATGGCCATTGGAAGCACTACCACTGATTTCAAGATGGAGGACGTTGTTGCCTCATTGTTACCTGAAGAGATGTGGAGGAAGTCTTCACAGATGGCTAAAGAGGCCCTTGTTGTTCGAGGTAGACCAAAGGAGAAAGGCAAGAAGAAGGACAAGAATTCAAAATCCAAATTTGTAGGGAGATCAAAGTCTCCAGGTAAAAAGTTCAAGGTGAGATGCTGGAATTGTGGGCAACTCAGACATATCCAAAAGGACTGTAAGGAGAAGAAGAAGAAGAATGCTTCTGACAATGAATCTTCTCAAAGTGATACAGATGCCTTCATTGCAGCAACCTTGAAAACTCAGGCATCTGATGATGTCTGGTTGGTTGACTCAGGTGTGTCCTTTCACATGACGTCCAATAGAGAATGGTTCTCTAAATATGAGGAGTATGATGGTGGAAAGGTATACTTGGAAACTGATTCAACGTTGGAGATAGTTGCTAGAGGAAGAGTCAAAATTCAATTTCCTGATGGGAGAGTCAAAGGTATTGGTGGCATACTTCACATACTAGGTCTGGCTCGAAATCTTTTTTCTATCAGTAAGTCAAATGATGTTGGTGTAGAAGTTTCTTTTTCAAATAAGGGATGTAAAATGGCTAGAGGTGCAATGGTGCTGGCTAAGGGTGTTCATACTGGCACTTTGTACAAGCTGGATGCATGAACTATTCTTTGTAACAGTGCCTCTATAAAGTCATGCAATGCTGCACCTGTAGAGAAAGATGAAGACATTTCTCTGGCTACAAATGCTATGGAGGTAAAACTCCCAACTGAGAAGACTATGCTATGGAATCATAGACTTGGTCACATAGGTGACAAAGGTTTAAAAATCTTGAAGAATAAAAATATTGTAGAAGGGCTTGATGATTGTAACCTTGAGTTTGATTTTTGTGAACATTGTATCTATGGAAAACAACACCATGTTTCATTTTATTCTAGTCCTCACAAATCTTCTAGTATACTGGATCATGTTCATTTTGATGTGTTTGGTCTAGTTAATATCCCTTTGTTATCGAAGTCTAGATATTATGTTTCTTTTATTGATGACTGTTCGAGAAGGGCATTTGTATACTTTATTAAAAGTAAATCAGAAGTGTTCATTCGGTTTAAAGAATTTAAATCTTTGGTAGAGAATCAGACTGGAAGGAAAATTAAATGTTTGAGGAAAAACAATGGCGGTGAATTTTGTTCTCAGATTTTGAAAGGTATTGCACTGATCATGGAATTAAAAGGCATAAGACCACACCTTACACTCCACAACAAAATGGAGTTACTGAAAGGTTGAACAAGACATTGATAGAAAAGGCAAGGAGTATGCTGAGTGGTGCTGGTCTGGAGCAGAAGTTTTGGGCTGAGGCTATGGCTACAACATGTTATCTAATAAATATATCTCCTTGCTCTGCTCTTGTTGACAAGATGCCTTTGGAAGCATGGTCTGGTAAGAAGCCCTCTCTAAGGCATGCCAGTGTGTTTGGCTATGAGGCATATGTTTATGTGCCAAATGAAAAGAGATCTAAATTGGATAACAAGGTTGTCAAGTGTATTCTCATCAGCTATGGAGTTGGTGTAAAGGGATGCAAGCTTTGGAACCTTGTTCCTGAGAAGGTTATATACAATAGAAGTGTAATATTTCGAGAGCTGAAACCTTTAGTAAGTAATCAACAACTTGGGACAGATCAGAGTGACAAGAAGAAAAAGGATGTTGTTGAGATTCCCCAAACTCCAGAAAGGGAAGCGTTGCATGGTGTGCCTGAGACTGAGGAGAGTCCAAGCAGCTCTAAAAGTTATGATGATGAAGAAAAACCTCAACCTATAAGAAGGTCTACATGAGAAAAAAGATAACCTGAAAGGTATGGTTTCTCTATGTTAGATTCAAATTGTGCCTATACTTTAATTACCAGCATTGATGAACCTAGGACTATTAAAGAAGCAATCAGCATGGCTGATTCAAAGTCTTGGCTGGAAGCCATGAATGAAGAAATGGATTCTTTGAAAAAGAATGATACCTGGAATTTGGTACCACTGCCTAAAGGGCAAAATCCTGTTGGCTGTAAGTGGATATTCAAAAAGAAGACAGGTCTTGATGGTAGTGTTGAGAAGTATAAGGCATGACTGGTTGCAAAGGGTTTTTCTCAAATTGAGGGAATTGATTATGGAGAGATTTTTTCCCCTGTAGCAAAGCAGACATCCATTAGATTTTTGTTATCATTGGAAGCTGTGTTTGATTTTGAAATTGAATAAATGGATGTGAAGACAACGTTTCTCCATGGTGAGCTAGAAGAAGAAATCTACATGTCCCAGCCTGAGCATTTTGTTGAAAGAGGTAAACAAAATCTGGTCTGTAAGTTAAATAAATCTCTTTATGGTTTAAAACAATCTCCTAGAATGTGGTACCCAAAATTTAACATGTTTGTGTTGTCAATTGGATTTGTGAGATCAAAATCTGATCATTGCATTTATTATAAATCTGAGAATGATCGTATGCTTGTTATTACCCTGTATGTGGATGATATGTTATTCATTGGAAATAGCAAGACTATGATTTCTGATCTTAAATCTCAGTTGTTTGCAAAGTTTGAAATGAAAGATCTTGGTGCAGCTAGGTACATTCTTGGAATGGAGATAACTAGGGACAGAACAAGCAGAAAGCTTTGGGCCAGTCAGAGTAAGTATGTAACAATAGTTGTGGATAGGCTTAGCATGGATGACTGCAAGTAGCTTGTTGTTCCAATCATGCATGGAACTAAGTTGTCTGTTGAAGACTGTCCAAAGTTTGCTACTGAGATGGAGGAAATGAACAGTGTGCCTTATGCAAGTGTTGTTGGCAGTTTGATGTATGCTATGGTTTGTACAAGACCAGACATTTCCCAAATAGTGGGAGTTCTAAGCTGATTTATGGAAAATCCAGGAAGATCACATTGGGATGCTGTGAAGAGAGTATTCAGGTATTTGAAGGGAACTTCAGATTATGCACTGTGTTACCATGGCAGTATGGTTGCATCACATAAATATCTCAGCATCCAAGGTTATGTTGATTCAGATTGGGCAGGGGACATTGACAGCAGACGATCCACCAGTGGATACACTTTCATGCTTACTGGTGGAGCAATCAATTGGATGAGCAAGCGATAGGTTGTAGCTGCTTTATCCATGACAGAGGCATAGTACATGGCTGCAACTCATGCCTGTAAGGAAGTTGTTTGGCTGAGGCATTTATTTTACAACTTTGAATTTAATGTTGGGAAGATTTCAATCTATTGTGACACTCAGAGTGCCATTTATTTGGAAAAGAATCCGACCTTTCATGCCAGGACCAAGCACATTGATGTGCAGTATCACTTTGCGAGGGATATGGTTGAAGATGTTAAGGTCAGTTTGGAAAAGGTGGATACATTAAAGAATGTTGCAGACACTTTGACAAACCCAGTTACCATAGACAAGTTTAGATGGTGCACAAAATCGATGGGCCTTAGGGCCTATGACCGTCAGTAATTATTTTAGAGTCAAGAGGAAGTTGGAAGTCTTCACCAAGTGGGAGCTTGTTGATTTTATGTCTCAACTTCCAGTTTGATGCCTCAGAAAAAGACTTGGCGGTTAAATTTTTTCTCATTTTTGGCTTTACCGCCATACCATGCCTTGCTTTTCTCTACCTTTACCACTTTACCATGGTGGCTGTGACTGGTCTTGGCAGTTACTGCCATACCGCTAGCGGTGGGTCCACTCACCATGGTAGTGCAGTGAGACCGACAGCGGCTTGGCTGGCGGTTACCGCCACACTGCGGCCAGTCAAGTGACTGACTCTGGTGGTCATGGTAAGACTACCAAAGGGTCAAGTTGGCGGTTACTGCGGTACCATGGTCAGTCAAGTGACTGACCGCGATGGCCGTGGTTAGACTGCCATCGGTTTGTTAGGTCGTCTACTGCCATACCATGGTGATTCTTGAAGCCAATTGTGGTAGCGCAGTAGGAAGGATTGTTTGGGCTCGGTGAAGTCGGGGTGAGCTCGGTCGAGCTCATCGCCATACCGCGAGTCGAACTCGGTAGGGTTGCGGTAGCATGGTAAGGACTTTGGAGAGCTCGAATGAGCTCGTTGATAGGGTTGATCGAGTTGGACTTGGTGGCAAGAGAGATAGATGAATGGGATGCGAACACATGGCTCAGTGTCAGAACGATAATCGGCTAGAGGCCAAAGTCATAGCAGCAGCTATTGCAGGTTGACTCAGGGTGGCAGACATGACCCGATTTGGGTAAAGAAGTTATTTCTTGGGTGGCTTGATGTAGATATATCGAGATGGGAAGATCATTGGTGCGATTTGATCAGAGTTTGATGTACCTTGTGATCGATGGTTGATTGAATAGAATTGATTGCAATGTTTGACTTAAGTAAGTCGAGCACGTTATTATAAGGATGTGATAATTTGAACTGTATGTTGAAAAACATTGTAACAATGAGAGTGAATTGTGAGTTGTTGTTGTGATCTGAACAGAAGCAAGACTATGATTTATATGTAATATTGTTATTACTATAATACAAAATATACTTTGATTGGTGTGGTGGTCTTTTTACCTATAAAGGTTTTTCCACGTATATCTTGTGTCATCTGTGAATGCTCAAATTATGTAATATCTATTTTACATGTTGTATTCATCTCAAGTAATTTTTAGATGCTATTGAAACTTGTTTTAAGCTCTCCTCCTCTGTTGTATTAGTGTTAAGGGAAATTTTCCACATTGTTGGGTCACTAGTTGATCCTCCTGTTTCCCTTCAATTTTTTCACTGAAAAAGGCAATGGGTCTATTTTATTGACTTAGGACAACACCTATAGCATGGCCACTTGCATCAAATTCTAGAGTAAATACCTTATCAAAGCTAGGAAAAGTCAATATGGGATGCTCAACAACTTTCCTTTTCAAATATTCAAAACTCCTATTAGCCTCATTAGACCAAACAAACTTCTTTCTTTTATCACCCTTTATTGTATCAATCATAGGAGCACAAACATGACTGAAAATTCTTATGAATTTTCCATAAAAACTAGCCAAACCATGGAAAGTCCTTACCTCAGCCATTGATTTGGGTGTATGCCAGCTTAGGATAGCCTCAACCTTACTTGGATCCATCTTCAAAGTGCCATTGGTGACCACAAAACTAAGGTATACCAACTTTGTTTTCAAAAACTCACACTTCTTCAAGTTTATCATTAGTTTTTCCTCATGCAATCTCCTCAAAACCAAATCTAAATGTTGCAAATTCTCTTCTTTAGTTTTTCTAAAAACAAGAATATAATCAAGATATACTACCACAAACTTACCAATGAAAGGTTTAAGAACTTCATTCATCAAGCACATGAAAGTACTAGGGGAATTGGACAACCCAAAAGGTATTACCATCCATTAATACAAACCTTCATTTTTCTTGAAGGCTATTTTCCATTCATCACTAGGTCTGATTCTGATCTAACGAAAGCCACTCTTGAGATCAATCTTTGAAAAGTAGCATGCACCACCCAAACAATCCATTAGGTCCTTAATTATTGGAATAGGAAATCTATACCTTATTGTGATCTTGTTGATGGCCCTGGAATCAATGCACATCCTCCACTCACCTCCTTTCTTTGGTGATAGAACCATGGGAACCACACAAGGACTCAAAATCTCCCTAATCAGCCCCTTATCAAGTAATTCTTGCACTTGCCTCTTAATTTCCTCATTTTACTGTGGGGTCATCTTGTAAGAATCTTTGTTGGGAAAACTAGCCCTTGGAATGAAATCAATATGGTGTCTTATATCCCTCCTGGGTGGCATAGTGCTAGGAATCTCATCAACCACTATTTCATCATATTTCTTCAACAATGTTTTCACCTCTAAAGGAAACTCCTCTTTCTTTTCTACTGCCATGAAAAATTTAGGCCTTACAATGGTGGAAAAAACCATATTCTCATGTTATGAGGTCTTTAGGAACTCCTTTTCATTGACTAACATCACACTAGACCATACTTGAGAATCTAGGCTTTCATCTTTTAATGGTGTGAGGGTGTAAGAAACCCCATCCTTTTCTATAGCATATGTGTTTTTCCTGCCATCATGGATAGCCTTCCTATCATACTACAAAGATCTTCCCAAAATAAAATGACACACATCCATTGGTATTATGTCACACAAGATCTTATCCTTGTATCCCCCTATGTGAAAATATCTAGGTATGTGCAGGATTAGCATGGGAAAAACATGCCCTTAAGTGGCAATAAAAATTCAAAAAATTAGAGTTAGGCAACTTGATGTAAAAATTTGAATAAGTTATCTATATTATTTCAAAAATATGTAAGAATAGAATTTGTAGAAAATTGAATTTAGTTTCTAAAATACTAGGTTTATTTAAGAAACATAAAAATCTATTTGGTGAAAATTTGAAATTTCAATGCAATAGTACTTAAATTTCGGGGAAAAAATAAGAAGTAGGTGCTTGTCTGACCACCCTAACCATAATAAAATTATAATATTTTTTTATAAGATTTTCGATATAAGTAGAGGACTCATGTCCCTATGTGATGCATATTTTTTTATAATTTTTTTCCAAGTAAATAATTAATTATGAATTTTTTATTACATCTTTTAAAAAATATAAAAAATCGTATGTCTGACCACCTTAACCTGGTCAAAACTTCATGAAATTCAATTCTTTTTTTTAATCCTATAGTATGTGAAGCATAGAATGTGACACATGTTTCAAATTCATAAAAATTATACCATTTGAAAGCTATATATGTTTTTCAATCAGCCTATCAATTAGGGCTTTAGTCGTAATTCAAATAGAAAATGAATAATAATTATTTATTAAATTCAAAGTAAAGAATAATTTATATTGGTCGAAAGCTGAGAATCTCCTTTAAAAACCCTTTTTTGTTTCATCAATTTTGGGTAAAAAAATTATCGTCAGCCACATGGGCCATCATATCACTTACATATTACCACTCTTTTGCCCATCATGATCTTGCACATACCCCTACCCAACTTTGTTCATTCAAAAATACTAGTTGCCCTTTTTTAAGCCAAGAAACTATATAAGGAGTGGTCTGAGGGATTCTCTTCAACTTAATCTTTTCTACCATTTCTACAGAAACCAAATTGTTAGTGCTACCTAAATCAATCACAAATTTGCAACATTTACTTAGGCACTTACATGTGGTTCTAAAAGAGACTTCCTCTCTGGTGGCTCTTTCTCCATTGGTACTTTGATCAAAGTTCTTCTCACCATGAGAGACTCACCAACTTCTAGATCAACATTATGTGATGGAGAATTCACACTTTCATTGTCCTCTCCTTGTATAAGTCGATTTATTGTTTCTCCTCCAAATGAAGTAGTGGGCTGATTTTTAGTGCATTTCTATGCTTAATGGCCTACAAATCTATTATACTTATAACATTTACCAATGAATCCACTTGATCCTCCTTATTGGCCTCCATATCTGCCCCTATTATTGGATCTCCTTCCTCTAAAGATACCCCTTGAGTCTGAACTTTGTTCTTGATTATTGCTTCATTCTCCTTGTGATCTTTGGGACTTCACCCTACTAGAAAATGTCCCTCTTCCTCTGGAATTTCTTCCTCTACCCCTGCTTTTCTTTTCTTTCCTTCTCCTCAACCTAGCTTTAGCCTTGATGGCCAATTGATAACACTCTTCCACCATTCTTGGATTGGTGAGGCTTAATTCATCTTGAAGATTGTATCTCAACCCATTGATATATCTTTCCACTTTTTCCACATCATCTTCTACATGGCTTTCCCTTATGCTTAATTTGTAGAAATCCTCTGTATAGGTTTTCACATCCATAGCCTTTTGCTTAAGGTTTTGAAGCCTTCTAAATAACTGAATGTTATAGTCACCAGGTAGGAATTTTCCTTTGAGTTTAGAAACCATCCTATCCCAAGAAGTGATTTTAGACTTTCCCTCCTTTCTCCTTTCATATTGTGCATAATCCCACCAAAGTAAGGAATGGCCCTTAAACTTTGTCTTGACCAAATTCACCCTTTGTTCTTCAGACACATCTTCATACTCAAAGTAGTTGTCTAGTGCTCCTATCTGATCTAGGAGTTCTTCACTATACAATTTTCCTCTGGATACATTGGTAAATCCATCTTGATCTTAGGACCTTCTCCCTTGATTGCTTTCAACTACTTTGCCATCCTCAAGTCATCAGGATCCATCTCTTCCTTGGAACCTCCTTGGGAACTTTCTTCTTCCCCTTCTTCTTGGTCTTTCAAGTCTCCTATGACCACTCCTCTCCTTTGACTTGCTTCTAGGGAAGCAAGCCTCTCCTTCATTTCTCTTATCTCTCTTGCATGTCCCTCCTTCAATTCATTTACCTCTTTGGTGACTGGATTCCCTTTTGGAGGCATCTTTGTTCCTTCTTCTCTTCAGATCAAACCTATGTTCTAATACCAATTTGATGTAGAGAAAAGGGTATTCAAACTCTTATCACTCACAAAAAACCACTTACAAGTGCCCTTGTTCATCAAAATGTGTGTTTTCCTTCACAGACCCTTGTTTTCCCTTGTAGCCTTTCAAAAAGGTATTTTTGGACATAACTCTTCAATCCCAACTGATCTCCAAAAATGAAAACTTGTTTCAAATACCCATTTTCCCATTGTTAAATATACCTCAAAACCAAGGTAGGGTTCTTTGTACAAAAGGCTTCAAATTTTGACTGTCTTATTCCTTAACAAGCCTAATTGACAACTGGGCATGCACCAAATGGGTTCAAGGCTTAGAAATATATCAAAATCCATTCTGACACTCTCCACATATCACAAATGGCCGAATTCATCAACTCCTATATCAAGAATCATTCCCCCAATGGCATTCATCAATTTTCCCCAAACACTAGGCTTCTAGGTCTCATACATGAAGATATCAGACCTTTTAAGCATTCTCACACATTCCAAACATCATCCCCTGCATCTACAACCTAGGAACATCGAATTACACATCACCACCATCCATTCCACCAAATTTCAAAAGATTCTACTAGGTGGAATAGAGTTTATGGCATTTTGTTTCCTCACTGGTTACCCTAACTAGGGTTTTGACTAGTTGAAAGTAAAATCAACACAACTTGCTCAAATCACAATGAAATTAAATGAAATCAATTCCAATTGAAAGTAGATTCACTTCCCTATCATTCACAACTATTTTTATTTCATCACGGGATCATACATATTCGTACCACTTAGTTTAGCAGCAAAGTACGTTTAGAAAATGTAGAAAATAGGGTTTTTATTGTTCTAACCCTTCCTTCGACCATACAAGGCCTTTTTAAACATTTTCCTACATATTTCCAATTTCCACTAACTACATTTCAAATTATAAATCAACTAAACATCATTATGCCTACCTTTGACAACATAATGCAAAAGTTGCTTTTACAACATTGTGTAGGTTTGACAATTTTTGTATTTGCACACTAACTCACCCCTAAGAACTCAAAATAAACAAAAAAAAACATGAAATGTTCTTTAAAGAGCTTATTACATGAAAACAACTCAAAAAAAACAAAGTATAAAATTTTGAACCCCTTTGGAGGCATGAAGACTTGTGGGTGCCCCTGCACCAATTACTCACCCATCACCTCAATTTGGTATGTTTTGTGACTATCTTGAGAACCTTTTGTGAATTAGATAATAAGAATGTAATGGCATTGGAAAACACTAGGTTTTAAGAAACCTAGAAACCCACACAATGTTGTAAAACCATCTATATGTAACAACCCAATTGGCTCTAGTTTGGAAAAACAAGTTGATGCATCTATTATCTCCTTGCTTCCCCCATCATGGTGTTTCCTCCCATCTGCTAGTTTCATCACTTTTATCATCCATCTTGGTAGGCCCAACATTATGTCATCGTATCATGTTATGTATGTTTCTATATATATTTTTATGTACATTTTGATGTGTTTTTGTATGTACATAGGTGCATTTTTTTGGGAGATTAGTTGTGTCCATAAAGGGTTTTAGAACATTGTGTGGGTTGGAGGTTTCATAAATCACGCACTCACCTCCCACTAAGTTTTCCAACCTGAAATCATATAGATTACTAGCGGTTGTTTGAAAACACTAGGTGATTACAAATGGTGCCTTTGATTGCATTCCTATGGTCTAAATAAAAAATTATTTTCAATACATTCATACTGTTCTATAAAATTCAAAGTCACAAAACATTCGTTTTTCAAAATCTATAACCCACATAATATTTTAAAACCCTTTAGAAGTAACAACCCAATTGGTTACAAACCACTCACCTCAATTCGGTTTTCTTTTTGTCTCCCCCACCTGCAACACCACCCCCTACTCTCCAACCTTTCGCTTTCAACCTAGAGAATAAGAAAACCCACAACACATTGTGTTTTTCATAACAATACTTGTTACAATTTATAACACATGTCTTAGTCACGCTAACCTTCCCGTCTGCGGTGCATGGATAGCTTCTCGTGCAAGCCACCATGCCAACAAATTTGAAGCGACAAGAAAAATGACTCGATGGCACCATTAGGGGATCCCTTCCATTATCGTAATGTTTTCTCCTATCTACCTATTTTGTCACTTTTATCCCCCATCTAGTGGGCCCCACACTACACTATCCCATCATGTTATTTATGTTTCTATGCATGTTTTTATGTATCATTTTATGTGTTTTTGTATGTTACATTCCTATGTTTGGTGCATTTTTTTGAGAGATTATCTACATCCAACAAGGAGAGCATGAAAACAAAATGTGATTTGAAGCATGCCTTTACTTATACCCGAGAATTCTCATGAAATGTAGATATACAAACATATAGATGGGGTTTTATTATGTCAAAGAGTACATTTCTCATTAAACGCGGACTCTATTAACTATTAATACATAGTGTACTTCATAGTACAAGGAGGGCATGACATAGGAGTCTATATAGTTGACTACATATTATTTTTCTAAAGCTCTAAAATGGGCAATAAGGAATACTCATATTTATAAAAAGGCTTTTACATTACGAAACACATTGTGTTTACAATTTCTTTTCAATGTGTTTATTAAATAACAATTCTAATACAAAGCATTTGGGAAGCCTAATTGTAATTTATGTGTTATTGTGGTCTCTCCTTAGAATTTTGTATGGCATATTATATTGAGCAAAAACAATTTCAATAACAATGTTCCTTAATCACAATCTTATGAAACCCAACTATGCAAAGATGCTTCACAACTGAACAATACATAATTTAAATGGAGAAATATTGTTAATGTAAAATGATATATATTAATATGTTCTTTTGCAAATATATCTAATATAATTACCAAGGATCCAAAGGGTCCTATTCTATTTTGGGAGATAAATCATACAGATGTAGTGTTGGAGAAATCATCTTAAAATTAGCACAAATCAATTATGAGGAGGATAATTAAAAGGATGTAGTATCATCGTTCACTATTTTTTTGATAATTTCCCATGTAGTTCACTCACATTTCAAGGAGGAAAAATCCTTCATGTAAAAATTTGGGATATAATAGGCACACAATAATATAACATTTATTTTATTTAAATTAAACTAGAAATTGTTTCCATTTGGCACTGTAAGCATCTCATCTATAAATAAGTCAAAAATTCTAAATTCAAAATAAAATTTGGAAATTTAACTATCCAAAACACTTGCAATTCAAGATACAACCACTAGAATCACTTGCATTTAGTCCAAAAGCATCATTCTCAATCCACCTACCCTTGTTTTATTCAAATTTGTTTCCTCAAATATTATATCAACCACCTAGAAGGAAGACAAGTGTTAGTGATAGATTAAATTAGAAAATTAAAGAAATTTGATGCTACAAAGAATTCATTTTATTCCAAATTTCAACAATATAAGATCATATTTTGTGGTGAATACAACATGCCAACTTGTATAGAAAATAAACAAAAATATTAAAATATATAATGGGAATTTAATTTCCAATTTAACCTATTGCTAACACTAGTAATATATATTGGAAATTATATCTATCATTTTTCCATTTTTCTAGAACTGTGAAGCACCAAACCTTCATTTAGATATATGAAAAACCCATCTCTCCTATCATACAATAGAGACCATAACTTGCAATAATCAATAAGGGTATAGAAGATAGAGAAGAAGGATACCACATACCACTATCAAACTTTTTTTTATATCCTGTGTTTCTCAATGAACACCTAAATGACGTATCAATATTGTAACAATTGTTTAATGATATTATTGGTGTTCATGTGTCTCTAATGTATTATTGATTTATTCTTACACTGTTAATTATCAGGTCTAATATTTGAGGTTGATTAATGTTGTATAAGTTTGATATTGGTAACAACTGATTCACCCCCCCTCTCAATTGTTTATCCTTGTTTTGCCAAAAACTGGTATCAAAGCTAGTTCCTCTATAGAAGCCTAAAAAATTGAGGTGATCTGAGATGGCATCATACAATAAGGATAGTCCTAGATTCGATGGTACAAACTAATCTCGATGGAAAGTCAAGATGGAGTGTCATTTGAAGTGCATTGGTGAAC
This sequence comes from Sequoiadendron giganteum, assembly GCA_007115665.2. Taxonomy (NCBI): domain Eukaryota; kingdom Viridiplantae; phylum Streptophyta; class Pinopsida; order Cupressales; family Cupressaceae; genus Sequoiadendron; species Sequoiadendron giganteum. The sequence continues at coordinate 179,853,087 of CM021105.1, forward strand.
CCTTCTAGAATATTACACAAAGTGCATATACTATTCCTCAGAATGGTCCCTCCTTTGAAGATGAGATCAAGCAAGTAGAAGTTAATACCAGGGTAGTAGAAGCATTGTTGAGTGCTTTGGAAGATTCAAAGATGACAAATGTGATAGGATTGAAGACTACATACCAGATTTGGAAAAAAATGGAAACATTGTATGAAGGAGTTGCACTAGTGAAAAGTGCTAAGCTACAAAGTCTAAAAGGAAAGTGGGAAGATTTGAAGATGAGAGAAGATGAGAACATCCTCTCTTTCTCTCAAAAGATAAATGAACTAGTGTTGAACATTAGATGTGCCAATGGAGTCTTTGATAAAGAAGATATTATGGCTAAGATACGTAGATTTGTGCCCCCTTCCTACAAAACAAGAGCTCATGTTATTATTGAACTCAAGACAGTGACAAATATTACAAGAGACATGCTGATTGGAAAAATTGTTGCATTTGGATTGAGTGAATTGGTGAGTTTACTCTTAAGAATAAATCAACCTTTAAGGCTATTGTATCTGAGAAAAGCAAGAGGATATATTATTCAAGAGAGAGTTCCAAGAGGACATTCAAGTATGAAGATGAGATGAAGAAGATTGAAGATGAATAAAATGAATTGGAAGAACTAGAAGCATTGATTGTGAAAATAGAATCAAGAGGTCATGGTAAGTACAAAGGAAAGTTACCTATTAAATTTTTTTCTTGCAGTAAGATAGGTCATTTTTCATCTAGATATCCTAAAAGGGTTTCAAAGTACAAACCTAAGGAGACTAGATTTCAAAGGAAGTGTTATTATGTTGAAGAAGGTGTAACTAACGAAGAATCTAATAAAGAAACTAGAAATGAAGATGAATGGGAATTTATTTCTATCAAAGAAAAAGGTCAGGTGTCAACTAAATCTACTAGTAATGTGAATGTTGAGAAAGCTATTGCAGAAAAAATTGAAGAAAAGAATGAGTGGGTAATTGAAAGTGGATGCTCACATCATATGACTGGTGACAAAATAAAATTTGTAAGCTTGTAAAACTATGATGGTGGTGTTGTAAGATTTGGAGACAACACTTCTAGTGTGATTTGTGGCAAAGGCACTATTTATTTTTGGTGATAAGTACAATACTGATGATGTTCTTTATGTAGAAGGCTTAAAGCATAACTTGAAGAGTGTTGGACATATGGTAGACAAGGGTTAAAATCTGCAGTTCAAAGATGATAAGTGTGGAATAAGGGGAAGTTCTCGAAATATGATTGCTTCAGGTACTTGAATGATGTCTTCAAATTTAAATATGCAATCTAATAAGAAGTGGCCTTAAGGAATGTAGATCTAGATCCTGAATTAGATGTGGAACAATGCTTAACCTTGGATCTTGAATACTACATCACAACACTAGCTCAACAACATGATTGATGCTTTATGATCTTGACATGAATTTTTGCAACAAATGATGGAGAAATATTCCCTTGAATACCTTAGAAATTCTCTTGAATACTCAATGAAGCTCTTGTGAAGTCTTAGGATGCATGATTCTTTATTTCCTCGCCTGATATTATGAATGCTTAGTGAAATAATGATTTTGAAACCTTTTTTTATATAGGTAATCCATCTAATTTACCATTAATTATATCACAAATGTTGACGTTCATAAAATTTGAATTCAAAACCTTGATTTCCTGCTCAAAAGCCTAAAAAAGGCCAAATGGGATACATATGCCCAAGGTGGCATATGGGTCCCACCTGGGTGGGACTCATAGGTTCATAACCTTTTACATAAATATTTTTCATTGCTTTTGGAGTCGTTGATTGTTTATAATCAGCTTCATCATGTTTTTTTCTATAATTTGCTTCATTTTCTAAAGTGTTTGAGGTGGATGTCTTTCAAATTTTGTGTTGACATTACAGCTTTTTTTTTCCCTTTTTATAATATTTTTGTATGATCCTGTATTCACCCATGAATGATGTGAAAATTAAGGAACCCCAAGCATCTTCTAATAGTTTCATCACTTAATATTTTTTCTTTTCCTTTTTTTTCATAGCTTCTACTTTTGTAGTTGGAATTAATGTTGTTAAAGGATTCTCCTTGTCCTTCTCAATGTTCAAACAACAGTTTGGTTCAAGGTCAACATTGATTTTATACACTTTTTGTTATAGACATACTTCATTTTATGATGAAGAGTAGAAGAAACCCCATTCATTGCATGAATCTATAGTCTTCCTAAAGGAATATTATATGAAAGATCGTGAGGCATAACATGGATCAGTGTTTCTAATGTTGTCTTTCTATCTATAATAGGCAAAGTGATCATACAAAGTGGTTATTTTCCTACAATTTCAAATTCTCAAATAGATAAAGAAGGAAGTTGAATTATTGATTTATCCATGCCAAATCTATCTAGAAAGGTCACACTACACATATTAATGATGAAGCCATTTTCAACAAGGTTTCTTTTTATTCCTCATCCATCATAGTTAGCTATTATCATGAAGGAATCATTCTATTTTTGCACTTCAAAAGGAGGGAGCTCACTTTGGTGGAAAAAAATGTCGACATTTATTCATTGAACCATGGCAACTATATCATTTGAGTTTTCACTAGAGGGAACCGCAACTTGTTGCAAAGAACTTGGAATCATGTTATGATAATGAAGGGAGGCTTGAATAAAGTCCCCTAATGATATCTTAGTAGGAGTATTCTTTAGTTGAACAAGATCATACTCCTTTCCACTTTGTGGATGGAAATGAGGAGGACCAATTAAGATAGGTAGAGGTAATGGGAGGGATGTTGAAGGTGTTTGTCTTGGTTGCAGATTGTTTCTAGTGTTATATGCATGAACAATGGTGTAATAATTTGACTGTTGTGAAATGTTATTCTTAGGTTGGTAAAGGATAAGTTCACTTTTGTCTTGAGTTTGTGGTCATTTTGAGGGTGGGTAAAGAATTAGAGGATTCCTTGGATTTACCATAGGGTATTTAGAATGTCCAATAATCAAAGGGGATCTAACAGACACTTGTACATTCATAACCTCAGTGATGTTGGTTTGATGTCTTTATAATGAAGGGGAGTCTAGTGTCATCTTTTCATCATCATCTAAGGAAGTCACATCACTATTATTTGAAAGATACGTGTCAATGTTCTCATTTTCTTCCACCATGATATCCTCCATAGTAGGATATTTTTTAGGAGAACTATAAACTAGATATTTATGACATTCAAAGGTTGGTTCTTCTAAAATAACTTCATTGAAATTAAGGGAGTTATCAGTTGTTGGATTGTCTTGTTCAATAAGGTTTTCCCTTGGGGAAGTGAGGCAACTAATATTCTCATGACTTTAATCAATTGTATTTTCTAACATCAAAGTATGTTGCTCAGAACTAGCAGAAGAACAAATGTGATTGTCAAGATTGTCCATAATTTCATTCCTTTGTCCTATAATGTCTCCAAAAATAGGATAGGTAGGAGAAGAATAATAAAGAGGGTTGTAAAAAATCTTAAATATTTTATCATCTAACACCAACCTATCATCTTCACTTATGATATGATTTTCATGATTCCTTACAACTACATCCTCTTTCACTAAAACGTTCTCACAAGCAAGAGGTGAATTGAGAGTAGGTGAGGTGATGTTTAGAAATGTGTTTATGATCTCATTCTCTTGTGTTATAATATCTTCTAATGTAGGAGATTTTAGAGAAGTGGATCTTTCAACATTGTCATGATTCTCAATGAGTGCATATTTTAACATTGAAATACCTTCGTCACATGTAGGAGAGGTATTAGAAGAAGAGCTACTATTATTATCATGATTGAAAATGCTTACATCTTCTTCAATCACATAATTCCCACAAATAGGAGAGATAGGAGGGAATGTAGATTTAAGGCAACCATCAACGTTTTTACTCTATTGCACTAAGAGACTATCATAACTAGGAAATCTACTAAATGAATGCCTAACATGCTTATTGACTAACTTTTTCTTTGAAAACTTTGAAAAGATAGATACTAACATTTGTGAAAAGTAATCTATAAGAACTCAAAATGGAAAGAGACTTAGAATGCAATGTAATGACCTCGAATGAAGTGTGTAAATATAATTTTCAAATTCAAGACAAGTTAATTTATTGATTACACTATAAAACAATTTGAAAATAAAATGTTGTAAATGTAAATTTGAAATAAAGCAATGCATGAAATGAACCAAATTAAGTTATATCTAATGAAATACATGTAACATAAACTAAAAAAACTAAAACATGTATTCAATTACATCAAACAAAAGTACGAAAATGATGTTTTTAATGTTGTAAATGGAGGTTTCAGGTCTGATTTGGGAATAATTCTCCTAGAGTAGAATATTACTCCCAGTCAAGGTTTTGGGAAGGGTCAAATGTTCATAAATGCACCATAGAATTTCTAGAAAGTAAGAAAAACATGTGTTGGGACTCAATTTCTCAGAGGGGCATACGAGTACTAGATTAGGGTTTTTGCACCAATTTCAACAAATTTTGAGTTTTTTCTAAGTTTTCTTACTTGTATACTTTGATGATTATTTTTAATTCCATAATTTGAATGAAATTGAATGATCTAAAATGCAAAAATGCAACCTATATGCACTTTCAGTAATGCAAAATTTAGAAACTTAACTAATGCAAGACCTAATGCAAAGCTAATGTCAGCAAGATCTATGACTTGAATGCACAACCAATAAAAAAAAAAGTGTTCTAAAGGCCAGGTTCACCAAAATGAAATGAATAAAATAGGTGTTCCTCCTTTTGGGAGGTGGAACACAAACTAGGGTTTAGGGACCTAGACCAATTCCCTTCAAGTTTCATTCCAAGATACCTTAGAGATCTCAATCCAAGGATGAAATGAGTGAAAGAGATATTAAATAAGGTTTCATAGGGTGTAATTAAACATAATAAAGGGGGTTCACCACCAAGCAAGGGCTTGGAAAGACGAGTAATGAAAGTATCATGCAAACTTGACTAAATGACCTAGGACATGAATCTAAAAATCAAGACAATAAACTGAGAAAGTACAGAGGTGCACCTTGAAGAAATATGTGATCAAAACAAGATCCAAAACCTTTAAATATTGTTGTTTGGAACTCACTATAACTCATACGCAAGTGTAGGTGATCTATTCCCAGACTAAGATTTATCTCCCAAAACTAGAATCTCACAAGGACTGACCTAGATCTCTTGAAATCTAGAAAATAGCAATACTGGGACTCATACACCACAAGTGGTGATTTAGTCCCAATATTAGGGTTTGGCTAAAATTCTAGTATTCTCTAGTGATCTCTTATAGATTCCTTCCTTTCAAATCTCTGAGTTAGAAACCCTGATTTGCATCCTGTAGGAAACTTTCTGTAATCTTGCAAATAAGGAGACAACTCTGACAACTTTCTTCAATCTTGTAATTTAGTCTTCAAAGATGCTTCAAGATCCAAGATACCTAGATCTATAATCACACATGTAGAGAGAGAAAATATTGCTAATTGTTAGGGAATGGGGGTTTTCCTTGGTCAAACCACGTTTTGGTAATTAAACCTTGTAATGAAACATGAAAAATGAGCAATGATGCCTTGAATGATGTCTTGAAATGTAAATCTACAATCTAACCCAAAGTGGCCATGAGTAATGTAGATCTAGATCTTGAATTATATGTTAAACAATGCTTAATCTTGGATCTTGAATGCTGCATCACAACACTAGCTCAACAACATGCTTGATGCTCTATGATCTTGACATGATTATAGATCTTGAATTGCTACAACAAATAATAAAGAAATATACCCTTGAATTCCTAGAAATGCTCTTGAATACTCTATGAAGATCTTGTGAAGTCTTAGGATGCTTGATTCTTGATTGCTTGGCCTGATATTACAAATTCTTAGGAAAATAATGATTCGAAACCTTGTTTCTATAGACAATCCATTTAATTACCGTTTATTAGATCCCAAGTGCTGACATTCATTAAATTTGAATTCAAAACCCTAAGTTCCCACTCAAAACCCTGAAAGGGGTCCAAATGGGACTCATACACCCAAGGTGGCATATGGGTCCCACCTAGGTTGGACTCATAGGCCCAACATGGTATTTGGGTCCCACCATAGCTTTTCAAGTAGAGGAAATGTTTGGGGGTTAGGATATTAAGTGCATTTTTTGATTATGTCAGGATTTTGATTGAAATAAGCCTCGAGATGCACAATAAAGGGTTTTAGGGGCCTGTTAGTGATGATATGAAGGTCGTAAATGAAATAGGGCCCAAAACTTAATGTGAATGTGTAAATAAATAAGGAAAAAATAAGACTATTTATCTTAAAAGGGTCCTAAACCTTATGTGAATGTGTAAAACACATTACAACACTAGATCAAGGCAACATTAGGTCCACTTTAATGTTAATCATTACCAAATTAATTGTGAAAAATGGATACTTTTTCCTACACTTTAGTGAGAGGAGCATCTAGCTTCAAATGTCACACTAAAGTAGAAATTCAAGAGGGGACCAATGTCTCCAAGAGAGGACAGGTCAAAGAAATATCATTCTCTTGGAGGATATCAAACCCAATGACACCACCAAGAAAAAGGACACATCACAAGAAGAAAGAAAATCAAAGAGTAAAATGTGAGTGTCGATGTATGCCCCCACTTTAAAGCAGTTGCTAACACTATTGTTGTGAGCAATTGCTTTAAATTAGAAGATATGAGAGGTTATTTAGAAATCCCTATGCAAAGTTATATGTTTTTCAATTGAACTACATCATGAACAAGGGATTTCCCCCAATACTCATTTCGTCACATGCGAGCCAACTTTACCTGTGTCGTCCACATCCCAAGCTTGCTCCTATATTTACACGGAAGTTTGTCAACTAGTGAAAAGAGACAACAACAAATGTCATACGAGGACAAGGCTACCTAACCCATTTCCCCCACTTAGTGCAGGACAAGGATGAGACGAGATGGTTGATGAGAAGTGTGCTAGAGTGAAAATCAGTATCAATTAGAGGAGCTAGGTGCTTCAACACAAGGAAGAGCACCAAAATCCTTAAGATGTTGAGCTTTGTTACTCAAAGCCTTACATTCATTAGTAGAATGAACACGAACTCTATGATATACAAAAAATGAACTCTTGTAGTAAAATTCCATTCATGTTCTTGGAGGGAGGGATATCAAACAATCTTGGAGGAGTCTCGACAAGATACACTCTTTATCAATAGTAGAATATGTCCGTTTATTTTGTGAAAAAGATCTCTCTTGCTAAGTACTAGGTGTCATACTTATACAAGACTCTTTAGATTGTGAGATTTTTTTCTCTCCTTGAAAGGAGGGTGTAAAATCTAGTGAACTCCAATCATTACTAAGACATGTCCCAAGATTTCTTTGTGTGATGACATTAATGGTAAGAAAATAATTCTTTGTTTCTTTCATTTCTGTGAAAGGACAATAATCGAGACCACTAATGTCTATAAATTCGAGATGCACTAATGTTAAAGTTCGATTAGAGGAATCTTTTGTAGTAGTGGTGACATTGAGTGAAGGCTCTTTTGTTTCTTTCAAGAGACAATAACCAAGACCATTAGTTGTTCCTTGTGTGTTAGGCTCTATAGGGACATGGATACCTTGTTCTCTAGCACCACATCCTTTTCCACAATATCCAAATTTTTTTATAAGTTCATAACCTTTTCCATAAATATTTTTCATTACTTTTGGAGTCGATGGTTCTTTATAATTTTCTTCATTTTATAAAGTGATTGAGGTGGATACTTTCAAAGGGTCTTAAGAATTTTGTGTTGAAATTACCACTTTTTATTTTCCCTTTTTAGATTCATTTTCCATGATCTTCTATTTACCCATGAATGATGTGAAATCTAAGGAACCCCAATCATCTTCTAATAGTTTTGTGACTTCCTCAATATTTTTTCTTTGTCTTTTTGTTGCACCATCTCTACTTGTGTAGTTGGTGTTGATGTTGTCAAAGTATTTTGATGTAGAGCTAGGTGGGCCACATGCACAAACAATTAGATCAGTACCAAGATCATAAACCTGACTCCTTGACTAGCTCTTCAAGACACTCACAAAACTAAACAAAGGTGTAAGTCACCAATGGCTCCAACACACACTAAGGGTCTCATACCTTCTCATGAAAATTAAGAGGCATCTAACAAGATTAAAATCCTCAAACAAACTCAACTAAACAACACTCAAGTCACAAAGAACCATACTTAGCAATAACTCCATTCCAAGCCTTTCACTCGCTAGTAGCCCTCCCTCAAGGGACTATCAAACAAAACTACAAAAATAGATGGATTCCCAAGACTATACTAATAAATTTAGATAAAATTTTCCATGATCATAAACATATCTCAAAATCACTATGGACTCCTTAAAAAAAAACACCTCAAAATATCACTTTATTGTAGGGGCAATAGGTCAATTACGTCTCTTTTGTAGAGTGAAACCTCCAAAAAAAATTCAATTCATTTAAAATAAAATGATAGTCTTAATTTTGATTATAAAACACAAGATTCCACAATTTTTAGAGCTCCAAACATTCACCAAGCTACCAATCCACTAAATCCTCACTTCTAAGCCACCAAATCTAGGATTTCCATGAACCCTTATTAAAAATAACTCTTCCCATGTTTAAATCTCACAAAAACCATCCCATAAATACCATAGGATGTATGTGCATGCTCAAAAGACTCTCACAATTGACTGCCCCAATGAATTTCATCCATTCACACTCTAAAACTACTCAAATTCACTCTAAATCACTCATTTTCCTAGCTAGGCTTCATTCCCAAGTCTCCAAACCGATCTCCCCTACTCCAAGAAACATATTCTAACCTATTTCTAACCTAATGGATTCATTCCACTAAGCTATAGTATATAAATTAGGTGGAAGGAGCCATTAACTCACTTCATGACCTCAAAACTTGAGATTTAGTCTTCCAAACCCGCCTACAAAAAAATAGCACCAAGAGCGCAAAACACAATGGATTTCAATGCAGCAAGAACCGAAACATGGCTAGAAAATTCCTCCACCCAATGAAAAAATCTTTTAAGAAGTTTCCTTTGGTACGAGATCATGCAAAGGACTGCCACAACATGTAAAAGAGAAAAAAAACATAGAATTTCCAACTAAAAATAGATCTTTATTTGATCAAAACTTTACAAAATCATCAACTTCCTCCACAACTGCTTCATTCGTGATTCAAATACATATAATAACTCCCTAATTCAATAAATTTATTGAAAACCAACACCACAAGTGACCTTTTACCTCCCATGACCGTTTAGCTTCCCCATTTTGCATTTCTTGCATTTATAAAATTTGAAAAATGACACCTTTGCATAATTTTGCCAAATTTGCAACTAAAACCTTCTAACCCACTAATGACCACTAAAATAGATTTATTACATGAATAAATTTTCTATATGACCTTATCTAAGCCAAAACAAGACTTCATCACCTTAATTCCAAAATTTATCTTTGTGCCCCTACACCATACACCCGAGCTTGAAACTTTTCCAAGTCTCTTGGAATGTGTTTTTCTGATTGTCCAGCTTTATGTACTATATCTCTTTGTCCTTTAAAGCTCGTTTATCTTGTACTCTTTCTCTTTGAGTCAAAAACTATAAATTTTCCTTGCACCTTGTACTTGTAATCTCCTTATTGCCTAGGAATGGATCCACCATCCCACACTAACTTGATATCATGTCTCTGACTTGCTTCTCAATTGGAATTGATGTCCAAGCTATATTTTCATATGCACACATTTCCTTACCATCTTCACCCATGATTTCTTTCTTTCCTACCCTTGTTTCATGCTTTATTTCCCCCCTTAATCCTTGCCCTTCACCCTTAATCATGATACTTTTACCCCTGATCTCTTTCATCAGACGCGTTGCTCCAATAACCTCTACCTTATAACTCTTAAAAACCTCTGCTTTAACAATATAATACCCCTTTTTTGTTGTCAAAGGGAAAATCACTATCCCAACTAGAATCCCACCATGCTTCTCTAACTCATCTTTAGTCTTCAAAATTGCATCATCTTTCAAATTCACTATATTCACATCTTCTATCCTTGAAGTGGTTGCAAATCCTCTTTTCACTTCTTGTTCATCTTCCACAAGCTTCACAATCTCCTTCTCACCAAACATGATGACCTTTGTTGCCTTACCTTGTTCTTTGACATCTTCCTGCAAGGATGTTAACATAAAAGAACTTCCATCCTTCTCAATGGTGTATTTATTATCCCTTCCATCATATAATGCATGCCTATCAAATTTCCATGGCCTTCCAAGCAACAAATGACAACAACTCATAGGAAAAATATCATAAAATACCTTGTATCTATATCCTCCAATCTGAAACTCAACTAAATCTTGTTCGTTTATCACAATGGACTGATTATCACTTACCCAAGACACTTTATAGGGTGTTCTATGAGGAACTTTCTCCAATTTCAGTTTATCCACCATTTCACTTGATACCATATTATTAGTGAATCCTAAATATACTATTACCTTACATACCTTGCCTTTGCTTTTGCAAGTTGTTCTGAATAGTGCTCTTCTTTGGATCAACTCCTTCTCCTTGGATGTCTTCAAGATTTTTCCTTCCATCATTAATGTCTCTCCCACTTTTGGAGCAACATGAAGACTAGAAGAACTGACACTCTCACATTCATCTTCTTGAATTATTTGATTCCTCCTTTCACCTCTCCTTTCACCTCCACTTGATGTAGATCCTTGTTTTTCAGGACACTTGTATGTTGGGTGCCCAAATTCATTACAATTGCAGCATCTTCTAGAAAATGTATTTGTATTTCTACCTACACCAAATCTTCCTCTAGAACCTCTGAAACCACCTCTAGAATCAGAAACTTTCTCCTTACCTTTGTTTGCATCTTCTTGTTCTTCATGTGACTATTTTGATGTGTGAAATGGTCCTCTTCCTCTCTGATTTCTGCCTCTTTCTTCTCTTCCACTCTAATAACCAACTGGAAACATTCTTCAACAATCCTTTGATTTGCCACAACTAGCTCATCTTGAATATTAAATCTAAGCCCACCAAGGTATCTAGCCACCTTTTCAATCTCATCTTCCATTCTACCTGATCTTATGCTCAACTTATAGAACTCATTAGTATAACTCTTAACATCTAAATCATTTTTCTTTAAATCTTGGAGTTTCTTAAACAATTAAACTTCATAATCGTTAGGAATAAATTTACCTTTGAGTCTACAAACAATTTTTTCCCAAGAAATGATAGTTGATTTAGCTTTCTTTCTTCTCTCAGCTTGTTCATAGTCCCACAACAACAATGCATGTCCCTTTAGCTTTTTCTTTGCCATCTTCACTCTCAGCTCCTTAGGAACATCTTCACATTCAAAGTGATTGTACATAGCTAGAATCCAATCTAGTAACTCTTCCTCATTCAAGTTTCCACCATACATGGGAAAATTAACCTTTACCTTTTGAATCTCACCTTTGACTTCTTTAAGAAATTTAGCCATCCTCTGATCTTCAAGATCTACTTCTTCTTCCATATTTGCATACTCTTCTTCTTCCTCTTCTTCACTTGTATCTCCCAAATCCACACCTCTTCTTTGATTTGTCTCTGGGGTAGCAATTATAGCTAACACAACATTATGAGACTCCTCTAATTTAGCATCTCTTTCTTTGACCTCTTGCAACCGTCTAGCAGTAGCATTGCTCTTAGGAGGCTTCTTTGGCAACATTCAACTTCCAAACTCTTCCACACTTCCACGCTTCAACCTACAACTTTAAATTTCAAGGGATCTAATCCCTATGCTCTGATACCAACTAATGTAGATCTAGGTGGGAAAAATTTACAAATAATTATATTAGTACCAAGATCATAAACCTAACTCCTTGACTGGCTCTTCAAGACACTCACAAAAATCAACAAATGTGTAAGTCACTAATGGCTCCAACACACACTAAGGATCTCAAACCTTCTCATGAAAATTAAGAGGAATATAACAAGATTAGAATCCTCAAACAAACTCAACTAAAAAACACTCGAGTCACAAAGAACCATACTTAGTAATAACTCCATTCCAAACCTTTCACTCACTAGTAGCCCTACCTCAAGGGACTATCAAACAAAACTACCAATCTAGATGGCTTCACCAGGCTATACCAACATATTTAGATACCCTTTTCCATGATCATAAACATATCTCAAGATCACTATGGACTCCTTTGAAAGGAACACCTCAAAATCTCACTTTACCATAGGGGCAACTAGGCCAATTAGGTCTCTTTTGCAAAGAGACACCTCCATAAACACCTTCAATTTATTAAAACTCAAAGGATAGTCTTTAGTTAGGTTATCAAACATAATATTCCATAATTTTTAGAGCTCCAAATGTTCACCAAGCTACCAATCCAGTAAACCCTCACTTCTAAGCCACCAAACCTAGGTTTTCTAAAGACCTTTATTGAAAATCACTCTTCCCATGCTTAAATCTCACAAAAAAAATTCAAAAAAATACCATAGGATGTTTTTACATGCTCAAAACACTCTCACAATTGACCACCCCAATGAATTTCATCCATTCACACTTTAAAACCACTCAAATCCACTCTAAATCACTCATTTTTCTAGCTAGGTTTCATGCCCAAGAATCCAAACCAATCTCCCCTACTCCAAGAACCATCTTCTAACCTATTTATAAAATAATGGACTTATTCCACTGAGCTACAATATATATATATTAGGTGGAATGAGCCATTAACTCACTTGATGACATCAAAACTTGACATTTAGTCTTCCAAACCCGCCTACAGAAAAATTAGCACCGAGAGATCAAAACAAGATGGATTTCAATGCAACAAGAACAAAAACATGGCCAAAACATTCCTCTTCGTAATAAAAAACTCTTCAAATAAATTTCCTTCATTATGGGATCATGCAAAGGACTGCTCAAAATGTAAAAGAGAAAAAACCACAGAATTTCCAAGTAAAAATAGATCTTTATTTGATCAAAAATTTACAAAATCATCAACTTACTCCACACCTCCTTCATTCAAGATTCACATGCATATAATAACTCCCTTAATCAATAAATTTATTTACAACCAACACCACAAGTGACCGTTTACCTCCCATGATCGTTCAACTTCCCCATTTTTGCATTTCTTGCATTTACAAAATTTGAAAAATGACACCTTTGCATAATTTTTTCCAAATTTGCAACTAAAACCTTATAACCCACCAATGACCACTAAAATAGACTTATTACATCAATAAATGGTCTATATGACCTTATCCAAGCCCAAAAAAAGACTTCATCGTGCCCTAATTCCAAAAATTTAGCTTGGTGCCCCTACACTAGATTTTCCCCATCTTTCTCAATGTTCAAACAACTATTTGGTTCAAGGTCATCATCGATTCTATACACTTTGTTTTTTTAGACATAATTAATTTAATGATGAATAGAAGAAGGCACCACATTCATTTCATTATTCCATGGTCTTCCTAAAATAATGTTATATGAAAGATCATGAGGCATAACATGGATCAGTGTTTCTAATGTGGCCTTTCTAGTTGTAATAGGCAAAGTGATCACAAGAAGTGGTTGTTTTCCTACATTATCAAATCCTCTAATAGATAAAGAGGTAGGTTGAATTCTTGATTTATCCACACCAATTCCATCCAAAAATTTCACACTACACACATTAAGGGTGGAGCCATTGTCAACAAGGGTTGTTTTTATTCCCCACCCATCATAGGTAGCTATTATCATGAAGTCATAATTTTATTTTTGCACTTCCAAAGGAGGGAGATCACTTTGGAGGAAAAAAATGTCAACATTTATTCCTTGACTCATGGTTGCGATACAATTTGATTTTTCACTAGAGGGAACAAAAACTTGTTGCAAGGAACTTTGAATCATGTTATGATAATGAGGGGAGGCTTGAATAAGGTCCCCTAATGACATCTTAGTAGGAGTGTTCTTTTTTTCAACAAGATCATACTCCTTTCCACTTTGTGGATGGAAATTAGAAGTACCAAGTAAGATAGGTTGAGGTAATGACAGGGATGTTGAAGGTGTTTGTCTTGGTTGCAGATTTTTTCTAGTGTTATATGTATGATCAAATGTGTTATAATTTGATTGCTAAAAAATATTATTATGAGGTGGGTAAAGGATAGGTTCAGGTTTGTTTTGAGTTTGTGGTCATTGTGAGGGTGGGTAAAGAATCAGAGGATTCTTAGGATGTCCCATAGGGTATTTAGGAGGTCCAATAATCAAGGGGGATCTAACAGACACTTGTGTATTCATAACCTCAGTGATGTTGGTTTGATGTCTTTCTAATGAAGGGGAGTCTAGTGTCATATTTTCACCATCATCTAAGGAAGTCACATCACTATTATTTGAAAGATATGTCTCAATGCTCTCATTTTCTTCTACCATGATATCGCCTCTAGTAGGAGAGCTTTTCGAACTACAAACTAGATATTTATCACATTCAAAGGTTGGTTCTTCTAAAATGACTTCATTACAAGTAAGGGAGTTATCAATGATTGCATTATCTTTTCCAATAAGGTTTTCCATAGGTTAAGAGCGGCAAATAAGATTCTCATGACTTTCATCGATTTTATTTTCTACCATCAAAGTATCTTTTTCATAACTAGCAGAGATACTAGGATAAGAACAAATGTTATTGTCAAGATTATCCATAATTTCATTCCTTTGTCTCATAATGTCTTCCAAAATAGGATAGGTAGGGGAAGAATCATAAAGAGGGTTGTCATAAATGTTAAATATTTTATCATCTAACACAAACCTATTGTCTTCACTTATAATATGATTGTCATGATTCCTTACATCTACATCCATTTCCACTAAAAAAATCTCACAAGCAAGAGGTGAATGGAAAGTTGGTAAGGCAATGTTTAGAATATTGTCTATAATCTCATTCTCTTGTGTTGTAATAAATTCCAATTTAGGAGAGTTTAGAGTAGTGGAGCTTTCAACATTGTCATGATTCTCAATGAGTGAATCTTCTAGCACCAAAATACCTTTGTCACATGTAGAAGAGATATTAGGAGAAGAGCTACTATGATTATCATGATTGTCAATGCTTACATATTCCTCTATTAAATCATTCCAACAAATAGAAGAGATGGGAGGGGATGCATATTTAAGGCAAGCATCAACATTTTCACTCTCTTGCACTTACAAACTCTCATAGCTAAGAAATGTATAGAATAAATTCCTAACATGCTTATTGACTAACTTTGTTTTTGCAAAATTGGAAAAGACCGATACTAACACTTGTGAACGGTAATCTATACAAACTCAAAATGGGAAGAGACTTTAAATGCAATGTAATGACCTAGAATGAAGTGTGTAAATTCACTTTTCAGATTGAAGATAGGGTAATTTGTTGATGACATTATGAAAAAATCTGAAAATGAAATGTTGTAAATATAAATTTGAAATTAAGAAATGCATAAAATGAAGTGAATTAAGCTAGATCTAATGAAATTCATGTATCAAAAAATCAACAAACTGAAATAGGTATTCAATGACAACAAACATGAGTACAAAAATAATATTTTTAAAGTTGTAAATGGGAGTTTTAGGTGTGATCTGAGACTAATTCACCCAGAGCGGTGTATGAGTCCCAGTCAGGATTTTGAGAAGGGTCAAAGGCTGAAAATTTTTATCACAAAATTTCTAGAAAGTAGGAAAAAAATGTGCTGGGGCTAAATCACCCAGAGGGGCATATGAGTCATAGATTAGGGTTTTTGAACCAGTTTTAGAAAATTCTGAGTTTTTTCTAAATTTTCTAACATGTATACTGTGTTGATTATTTGAAATTGTAGAATTTCAGTGAAAATGAATGATCTAAGATGAAAAAATGCAATCTATATACACTTTCACTAACACAAAATTTAGAAACTCTAGATGCAAATTAACTAATGCAAGACCTAATGCAAAGCTAATATAAGCAAGATTTAGGAATTTAATGCACTCTGAATGAAAAAATATTTTTTTCTAAAGGATAGGTTTACCAAAATGAAATGAAAAAATAAGGTGTTCCACCTTTTGGGAGGTGGAACACAAACTAGGGTTTAGGGACCTAGACCAATTCTCTCCAAGTTTCATTCAAGGATACCTTAGAGATCTCAATCCAAGGATGAAATAAGGGAAATAGATTCTCAATAAGGTGTCCAAGGGTGTAATTAAAGACAACAAAGGGGGTTCACCACCAAGAAAGGGCTTGTAAAGAAAATTAATGAAAGTATCATGCAAACTTGACTAAATGACCTAGGAAATGAATCTAAAAATCAGGACAATAAATTGAGAAAGTATAGAGGTGTACCTAGAAGACAGATGTGATCAAAAAAATATCCAAAACCCTAAAATATTTTTGTTTGATGCTCACTAGGACTCATATGCTAGTTTGGGAAATTGAGTCCTAGACTAGGGTTTCTATGCCAAAATTGGAATCTCACAAGGATTGACCTGGGTCTCTTGAAATATATAAAATGGTAGTACCGAGACTCATATGCTGCAAGTGGTGATTTTTCCCAATATTAGGGTTTGGCTAAAATTTTGGTATTCTATGTTGATCTTTTGTAGCTTCATTCATTTCAAATCTTAAGTTAGAAACCTTGATTTGCAACTTGTAAATAACTTTTTGTAATCTTGCAAGTAAGGAGACAACTTTGACAACTTTCTTCAAACTTGTAATTTAGTCTTCAAAGATCCTTCGAGGTCAAAGACACATAGATCTACACTCACACATTTAGAGAGAAAACCTTGTTGATTGTTAGGGAATAAGGGTTTTCCTTCATCAAACCCCATTTAGGTAATTAAAACTTATGATGAAATAATGAGAAATGAACATGAAACTTGAAATATGAAACATGAAAAATGAGCAATGATACCTTGAATGATGTCTTGAAATGTAAATTTTCAATCTAACACAAAGTGGGCATGAGGAATGTAAATCTAGATCTTGAATTAGATGTGGATAAATGCTTAACCCTAGATATTGAATGCTACATCACAACACTAGCTCAACAACATGCTTGATGCTTTATGATCTTGACATGATGATAGATCTTGAATTTTTGTGAGAAATCATGAAGAAATCTGCCCTTGAATACCTTAGAATGCTCTTGAATACTCTATGAAGCTCTTGTGAAGTCTTAGGATGCTTGATTCTTGATTGCTTGGCTTGATATTATGAATGCTTAGTGAAATAATTATTTGAACCTTGTTTATATAGGAAATTCATCTAATTTACCATTTATTAGATCCCAAATGCTGACATTCAAAATAATTAAATTCAAAACGTTGATTTCCTACTCAAAACCCTAAAAAGGGGCCAAATGGGACTCATATGCCCAAGGTGGAGTATGCGTCCCACCATAGCTTTTTAGGCAGAGGAAATATTGGATGGTTGAGATATTAAGTGCATTTATTGGTTATGTGGAAATCTCAATTGAAATAAGCCTCAAGATGCATAATAAAGGGTCTTAGGGGCCTATTAATGATGATATGAAGGTCATAAATGCAATAGGGCCCAAAAATTAATGTGAAGGTGTAAATAAATACAATTTAGGACACTAAATTAAGGAAAAGTTAGGTCTACTTAACTTAAAAGGGGCCTAAACCTAATATGAATATGTAAAACACATTACAACACTAGATCAAGGCAACATTAAGTCCGTTTTAGTGTTAGTAATTCCCAAATTAAGTGTGAGAGAGGGATACTTTTTTGTGCACTACATTTAGCCCACACTTTAATAAGAGGAGGAACTTTGCTTCAATGTCACACTAAAGTAGAAATTCAAGAGGG
The DNA here is from genome assembly GCA_007115665.2 of Sequoiadendron giganteum. Classification (NCBI taxonomy): domain Eukaryota; kingdom Viridiplantae; phylum Streptophyta; class Pinopsida; order Cupressales; family Cupressaceae; genus Sequoiadendron; species Sequoiadendron giganteum. The sequence goes on from CM021105.1 coordinate 179,870,963, forward strand.
CTCCAAGTGTACCGATGTGGATGGTCTAGGATGACAAAGATCAAGGGGGTGGTCAAGTTGCTAGGATCCAAGATCCTATGTAAAACCAACATAAGGTACAAGGTACATACACAAGGTGTATGATATGCAACAAAACAAAATACCCAAGCATGCAATGTTAAGGACATGAAGATGAAATAAAGAGAAAGGAAAGGTAGGTCCAGATTTGATTGTTTGTCCCGCATTTTGTAGATCTTATCTTAGTTGTATTTCCAAGAATGCATACTCACTTTGAGGCAATGGAACTTTAGGCTGTTTGCTAGGTGATATCCAAAAATGGGTGGCTTACAAGTGGAACATAATGTCCACTATGCAAACCAGATGCATTCTCACAATGGCTAGTGGAACCTTAGGTTGTCCACTAGGTGAGCCCTCAAAGTGGTGAGACACATACACACACAACTGCTATGTTCTCACACACAAGCAAGTGGCTATGGAAACGTTACACCTAATTTTGTCTCCCATACATACAACCATACCAAAGCTATACCTTCTAATAAAATTAATAAGGCGCCACACAACAATGAACTTTGAGCTGAATGAGGAAAGAAAATATTCATATTCTTGAAACTGATGAATAAACAAGATGGCTTCATAGACAAGCAAAGTGTGTAATACAAGGTGGCCTTATAATAGTTATTGTAAATCAAAAATAGTGTAAGGTATGTTCAAAGGGATTTTTCTTAGTTCATGTAAGGTCTCTTCTGAGGAAACATCGTGCCTAATTTCTCAAAGAGACTAAAATTCAAAGAAATATCACACTCTTAGAGGATATCAAACCTAATGACACCACCAAGAAAAAGGATGCATTGCAAAAAGAAAGAAAATTGCACAGTGAAATGTGAGTGCCGATGTATGCCCCCACATTAAAGTAGTTGCTAACACCATTGTTGTGAGAAATTGATTTAAAGTAGAAGAAGACATGAGAGGTCATTCAAAAATATCTATGCCAAGTCATATTTTTCCTAATAAAACTACATCATGAATAAGGGATTGCCCCCAAAACTCATTATGTCACATGCGAGCCAAATTAAGGCATATCATACATATCCCAAGCTTGCTCCTATATATGCATGGAAGGTAGTCAACCAGCAAAAATAGACAATGACAAGTGGCATACGAAGATAAGGCTACCTAATCCCTTGCCCCCGCTTAGTGCAAGATAAGGATGAGTGAAGATGATTGATGGCAAGTGTGCTAGAGTGAAAATCAATATGAATTAGAGGAACCGGGTGCTTCAACACAAGTAAGAGCACCAAAATCCTTAAGATGTTGAATTTTTTTACTCAAAGCCTTACATTCATTAGTAGAATGAGCATGAGCTCTATGATATGCAGAAAATGAATTCTTGTAATAAAATTTATTTCATGTTCTTGGACAAGGGGATATCAAATGATCTTGGAGGATTCCCGACAAGATAGTCTCTTGATCAATAGTAGAATATGTCCCTTTATTTTGTGACAAAGATCTTTGTTGCTTAGTATTAGGTGTCATACTTATACAATAATCTTTAGATTGTGAGATTTTTTTCTCTCCTTGAAAGGAGGGTGTAAAATCTAATGAACTCCAATCATTACTAAGACATGTCCTATGAGTGCTTTGTGTGATGACAATAATGTTAAGTGAATACTTCTTTATTTCTTTCATTTATTTCAAAGGACAATATCCAATACCACTAGTCTCTATCAAATTAGGATGCACTAATGTTAAAGTTGGTTTAGAGGAATATTTTGTAATAGTGTTGACATTGAGTGAAGGCTTTTTTTTCTTTTTCTTTTGAGGGACAATAACCAATACCATTAATAATTCCTTGCATGTTAGGCTCTATAAGGACATGTATACCTTGTTCAATAGCACTACATCCATTTCCAATATATCCAAGTTATTTCATAAGTTCATAACCTTTTCCATAAATATTTTTCATGGCTTTTGTAGTCAGTGGTTGTTTATAATTAGCTTCATCAAAGTCTTTTGTATAATTTTCTTGATTTTCTAAAGTGTTTGAGGTGGATGCTTTTGAAGGGTCTTCAAAATTTTGTGTTGAGATTACCACTTTTTCTTTTAGATTTTTCAAAATATTTGTTTATGATCTTGTATTAACCCATGAATGATGTGGAATCTGAGGAACCCCAATCATCTTCTAATAGTTTCATGAATTTCTTAATATTTTTTTCTTTGTCTTTCTATTGCATGGGTTCTACCTATATAGTTAGTGTTAATGTTGTCAAAGGATTCTCCTTGTCTTTCTCAATGTTCAAAAAACTATTTGGTTCAAGGTTGGCATTGATTGTATATAGTTTTTTGTTGTATACATACTTCATTTTACAATCAAGAGTAGAAGGCTCCCCATTCATTTCATGAATCCATGGTCTTCCTAAAAAAATATTAGATGAAATATCATGAGGCATAACATGGATCATTATTTCTAATGTGCCCTTTCCATCTATAATAGGAAAAGTGATCACACCAAGCTATTGTTTTCCTACATTGTCAAATCCTTGAATAGATAAAGAGGTAGGTTTAATTCTTCATTTATCCATGACAAGTCTATCCAAAATGGTCAGAATATACACATTAAGGGTGGAGCCATTGTCAACAAGGATTCTTTTCATTACCCACCCATCATAGGTAGCTATTATCAGGAAGGAATCATTCTATTTTTGCACTTCCAAAGGAGGGAGCTCACTTTGGTGGAAAAAAATTTCAACATTTATTCCTTCACTCATGGTTGTTATCATTTGAGTTTGCACTAGAGGGAACCCCAACTTGTTGCAAGGAACTTTGAATCATGTTGTGATAATGAGGGGAGGCTTGAATAAGGTCCCCTAATGATATATTAACATGAGTATTATTTAGTTGTTCAACAAGATCATACTCCTTTACACTTTGTGGAGTGAAATGAGGAGGACCAGGTAAGATAGGTTGAGGTAATGGGAGGGATGTTGAAGTTGTTTTTCTTGGTTGCAAATTATTTCTAGTGTTATATGTATGAGCATTAGTGTTATAATTTGATGAAGAGTAGAAGGAACCCCATTCATTACATGAATCTATGGTCTTCCTAAAATAATATAATATGAAAGATCATGAGGCATAACATGGATTAGTGTTTCTAAGGTGGCCTTTCCAACTATAATAGGAAAACTGTTGTTTTCCTACATTGTCAAATCCTCAAATAGATAAAGAGGGAGGTTGAATTCTTGATTTATTCATGCCAATTCTATCCAAAAAGGTCATATTACACACATTAAGTGTGAAGCCATTATCAACAAGGTTTCTTGTTATTCCTCACCCATCATAGGTAGCTATTATCATGAAGGCATCATTCTATTTTTGCATTTCCAAAGGAGGGAGCTCACTTTGGTGGAAAATAATGTCAAAATTTATTCCTTGAATAATGGCTGCTATATCACTTGATTTTTCACTAGAGGGAACCACAAATTGTTGCTAGGAACTTTGAATAATTTTATGATGATGAATGGAGGCTTGAATAAGGTCCCATAAAGATATCTTAGTATGATTATTCTTTAGTTGAACAAGATCATACTTGTTTCCACTTTGTGGATGGAAATGAGGAGGACCAAGTAAGATAGGTTGAGGTAATGGGAGGGATGTTTAAGGTGATTTTCTTGGTTGTGGATTGTTTCTAGTGCTATATGTATGAGAAATGGTGTTATGATTCAATTGTTGTTAAATATTATTCTTAGGTGGGTAAACGATAAGTTTGGGTTTGTTTTGATTTTGTGGTCATTGTGAGGGTGGGTAAAGAATTAGAGGATTCTTAGGATGCCCCATGGGGAATTTAGGAGGTCCAATAATTAAGGGGGATATAATGGACCCTTGTGCATTCATAACCTCAGTGATGTTGGTTTGATTTCTTTCTAATGAAGGTTAGTGTAGTGCCATCTTTTCACAATCATCTAAGGAAGTCACTTCACTATTATTTGAAAGATACGTGTCAATGCTCGCATTTTCTTCCACCATGATATCCTTCCTTGTAGGAGATTTTTTAGGAGGACTACAAACTAGATATTTAAGACATTCAAATATTGGTTCTTCAAAAATGAATTCATCTCAAGTAAGGGAGATATCAATGGTTGGATTTTCTTGTTCAATAAGGTTTTCCCTAGGGAAATAGAGGCAACTAGGATTCTCATGAATTTCATCGATTGTATTGTCTAAATCAAATTATCTTCTTCAAAACTAGGAGAGATACTAGGAGAAGACAATATGTGATTGTCAAGATTGTCCATAATTTTATTCATTTGTCCCATAACGTCTTCAAAAATATGATAGGTAGGGGAAGAATCATAAAGATGGTTTTCATAAATCTTAAATATTTTCTTGTCTAACACCAACCTATCATCTTCACTTACAATATGATTTTCATGATTCCTTACAACTACATCCTCTTTCCCTAAATTGTTCTCACAAGCAAGAGGTGAATGGAAATTAGGTAAGGTGATGTTTAGAAATGTGTCTATGATCTCGTTCTCTTGTGCTATAATATATTCCAATGTAGGATAATTTAGAGAAGTGCAACTTTCAACATTGTCATGATTCTCAATGAGTGCATCTTCTAACACCAAAATACCTTTGTCGCATGTAGGAGAGGTATTAAGATAAGGGATACTATGATTATCATGATTGCCATTGCTTACATCATCTTCTATCACATCATTCCCACAAATAGGAGAGATAGGAGGATATGTAGATTTAAGGCAAGTGTCAACATTTTCACTCTTGCACTAAGAGACTTTTATAACTAAGAAATGTACTGAACGAATGACTAACATTCTTATTGGCTAAATTTTTCTTTGCAAACATGGAAAAGATAGATACTAACATTTTTGAAAACTAATCTATACAAACTCAAAATGGAAAGAGACTTAAAATGCAATGTAATGACCTAGAATGAAGTGTTTAAATGTAATTTTCAAATTCAAGACAAGGTAATTTGTTGATTACACTATGAAAAAATTTGAAAATGAAAATTTGTAAATGTAAATTTGAAATTAAGTAATGCATGAAATGAATTGAATTAAGATAGATCTAATGAAATTCATGTAACAGAAGCTCAACAAACTAAAATAGGTATTCAATGACAACAAATAGGAGTACAAAAATTGATGTTTTTAGTGTTGTAAATGGTAGTTTTAGGTCTGATCTAGGACTAATTCACTCAAAGCATATGAGTCCCAATTAGGGTTTTTGGAAGGGTCAAATGCTAAAAAATGCACAACACAAAATTTTGAAAAATTAGGAAAAACTTGTGCTAGGACTAAATCGCTGAGAGCGGTGTATGAGTCCTAAATTAGGGTTTTTGTACCAATTTTAGCAAATTATGAGTTGTTTCCAAGTTTTCTGACCTGTATACTATTTTGATTATTTCCAATTGTAGAATTTCAGTGAAATTGAATGATCTAAGATGCAAAAATGCAACTTATATACACTTTCACTAATGCAAAATTTAGAAACCCTAGATGCAAATTAACTAATGCAAGACCTAATTCAAAGATAATGTAAGAGAGATCTAAGAATTTAATGAACTTAGAATCAGAAAATAAATTTTTCTAATGGCTAGGTTCACCAAAATGAAATGAAGAAAATAGGTGTTCCACCTTTTGGAAGTTTGAACATAGACTAGGGTTTAGGGACCTAGACTATTTCTCTTCAAGTTTCATTCAAGGATACCTTAGAGATCTCAATCCAACGATGAAATGAGGGAAAGAGATTTGAAATAAGGTGTAATAGGGTGTAAATAAAGATAGTAAAGGGGGCTCACCTCGAAGCAAGGGCTTGGAAAGAAAAGTAATGATAGTATCATGCAAACTTGACTAAATGACCTAGGAAATGAATCTGAAAAATCAGGATAGGAAACTAAGAAAGTATAGAGGTGCACTTGGAAGAAAGATGTGATCAAAAATATCTCCAAAACCTTGAAATATTGTTGTTTGATGCTCACTGGGACTCATATGCTAGTCTGGGTGATTTATTCCTAGACTAGTGTTGTTGTTCCAAAACTGGAATCTCAGAGGGACTTACCTAGATCTCTTGAAATCTAGAAAATGGTAGTACTAGGACTCATATAGCACAAGTGGAAATTTAGTCCTAGTATTAGGTTTTGGCTAAAACTCATGTATTCTCCAGTGATCTCCTATAGCTTCCTTCCTTTCAAATATCTGAGTTGAAAACCCTAATTTGCAATCTGTAGGTGACTTTCCATGATCTTGCAAGTAAGGAGACAACTCTGACAACTTTCTTCAATATTGTAATTTAGTGTTAATAGATCCTTCAAGATCTAAGACACCTACATCGACAATCACACATGTAGAGAGAGAAAAATTGTTAGGGAATAGGGGTCTTCCTTGGTCAAACCCCATTTAGGTAACTAAACCTTGTGATGAAACAATGAGAAATGAACATGAAACACGAAATATGAAACTTGAAACATGAGCAATGATACCTTGAATTATGTCTTGAAATGTAAATTTGAAATCTAACATGAAGTGGCCATGAGGAATGCAGATCTATATCTTGAATTTGATGTGGAACAATTCTTAACCTTGGATCTTGAATGCTACATGACAACACTAGCTCAACAACATGCTTGATGTTTTATGATCTTGACATGATGATAGATCTTGAATTGTTGCAACAAATGATGAAGAAATATGCCCTTGAATGCCTTAGAAATACTTTTGAATACTCTATGAAGCTCTTGTGAAGTCCTAGGATGCTTGATTCTTGATGGATAGGACTAATATTATGAAATATTAGCAAAATAATTAATTGAAACCTTTTTTATATAGGAATTCTATCTAATTTACCATTTATTAGATCCCAAATGCTGACATTCATAAAATTTGAATTCAAAACCTTGATTTTGCATTCAAAATACTAAAAAGGGGCCAGATGGGACTTATATGCCCAAGGTGGCATATGGGTCCTACCTGGGTGGGACTCATATGCCTAAGGTGGTGTATGGGTCCCACCATTGTTTTTTTGGTGGAGGAAATGTCGAGGAGTTGGGATATTAAGTTTATTTGTTGATTATGTCAAGATCTAGGTTGAAATAAGCCTTGAGATGCATAGTAAAGAGTCTTAGGGGCCTACTAACTATGATATGAAGGCCACAAATGTAAGAGGGCCCAAAAATTAATGTGAAGGTGTAAATAAATACACTTTACAACACTAAATTAAGGAAAAAATAGGTCTATTTAGCTTAAAAGGGTCGTAAACATAATGTGAATGTGTAAGAAAGATTACAACACTAGATCAAGGAAATATTAGGTTTATTTAAACGTTAATCATTCCAAAACTAAGTGTGAAAAAGAGATACTTTTTCCTACACTACACCTATGACAAGATATAAGTTTAGATGTTTTGCAGAGACTATGGGCCTTTCCCCCTCTAGCAATTGAGAGATGATGTTTATATGCCCTCTCATTGCTCTTGCAAGGCATTTGAAAATTGGGCAATTTATTGGGAAAATATATCTGAACCTTGCAAATACATAAGGTAATTTAGATAGATCAGTGCGAGGGGGATTTGGGGGTCGCACGCCTTGATGGGGGTAATCCCTCAAAGGCACATTTTATGTATATATTATTATTGTAAATATGGATCATTCTTGATTAGGTTTCAGATTTGAAGGATGATATTTTGTTGGATTGACTTGTCTTAGAAGGCAACACTATTTTATTAGGGTGTTGTATTAAATCTATGTGTTGTGATGTATTTTGAGAGTCTAATAGCGGTTGTGTTGCCTCTGATTCTCTAGTTGGTAATACTCCGATGAGAAGCTTTCTCTACAACTATATTGTAGTATTTGAGATTTCTAGATAATATATTGGGTGGCTTTTGGAGTGTGGGTTTTTTTCTCTTGGAAGGGTTTTCCCCATGTAAATCACTATGCTGTAGTATGCATGATATTTTTTATTTCTATTTAATTTTTTTAATTATTAAAGGTTTGTAAAAGTTTTTACATTATTCTCCTCTCAAGATTAGTGTATGAAATTGTTTTGTTACCTTAACTTCCTTACATAGGCCACCACAAAGTGTATGGAACCATGCTATCTTATTTGAGACCTTATCATGATGGGGGACAACCTATAAGTATGTGATGTGAGGTTTATATTTAGATAGGAGGAACACAAAGTTGTTCACAAGGAGCATAGTGCTACACACAAGGTTTTCATATTAATAAATTCTTGTACCTAGTTAATTATTTACTAGGGACATAGGGGACTTATTGAAATGTTAATTTTACTTAGGATATAATATTTCTTCTAGAAGTCTTTGTTGTCTTATCTAGATTTTACATTATCCTAGATAGTTACGAGTTAGTTGTCTCATGTGATAGGATTAAGACACTTTTAATGATCTTCTCTAATCCTATCTCTAAAATTTCATTTATAAGAAAGGAATATCTTGCATATTTTGTATATTGATAGCATCTTGATCATATTGTATCATATTCTAATTCTTGTTTGGTGGAATAGAATCTTTCATTGTTGTTTCTCTCTATTACATGTGGAGGTTATTTGGTGTTGCAGATTGAAGATCTTGGTTGCTCACTTCAACACAAGGAGCTTACCGATGCAAACAAGTAGCTTAAAGATACAAACAATGAGCATAAAGCTACACAGTTTCCTACTCAGAGCAAGTTGTAGGACTACTTACAAGAGGATCTTAGCATGGTGTGAGTAGAGAGAGATCAGTTATAGTAGGAGCATTCCACAACACCTATATGTGAGGCTACAACAATACAAGGTCTATGAGATTATATTATCTCTAGGATCTATTGTCTCAGGATGAGCACTACCACTAGGCCTTGAGGAGTCTAGTATTCATATGCCTACGTATATTATAGCACTATATTATGAAACACCTAATTTTTCTATCATGGTGACTATGTATATAAAATCTATGATCTATATGAGTATATTTTATTTCTATGAGTTATGTGTTCCTATTGTTGAATTATATTTCCATCTGATCTATTAAACAATCTTGGTGAAATTATTTAATAAATTCTTTCATGATCTAATTTATTGCACTAAGAATGTGATCCTTGGGGTGAAGGAAGTTGTCCTTGGGGGGTCTTGATGATTCCATACTTCTTTATTTTCCTTTGCATTTATTTCTCTCATTTGGAGAGGAGTTTTCTCCCATAGGGTTTTTCTCCTTTTCTTCACTTGTGAGAGTTTGTTTTGTAAATAGGTACCTCATCAGGCCTTGTTGCTAGGACCCATTTGTTGGAATAACCACCAGAATCTCCCTTCAGGTTCACAACATGGTTTAACCACCTCCCGTGGATCTTAACTGACACTTGTATCAGGTATTGAAAGGTCGATCTTTTGGTGCAACAACAAGGCCAACAATTGGTATCAGAGTTGGTCACAGGTTCGAACCCCTTGGGTGACACTGAGGGGGGGATTGTTGGACTAGCCACTAGCATCTCCCTTCGGGTTCACGATATGGTTTATCCGCCTCCCGTGGATCTTAATTGATGCTTGTATTGGGCATTGAAAGGTTGATCTTTTGGTGCAACGACAAGGCCAACACCATCTTTGACATTTTTGCATTGGTTTTTTACTCCTTAAGATGCACTTAAGAGGGGTTTTTTGTGTGAATAAAGTTTTGTACCTAGCTAATTATTTATTGGGGACATAGGGGACTTATTCACATGTTAATTTTACATAGGATATAAACTTTCTTTTAGAATTCTTAGTTGTCTTATCTAGATTTTACATTATCCTAGGTAGTTATGAGTTAGTTGTCTCATGTGATAGGATTAAGATACTTTTCATGATCTTGTCTAGTCCTATCTCTCACCTTACCTTAATAAGTAAGCCATCTCTTGCATATTTTTCATCTTGATAGCATTTTGATCATCTTGAACATATTGTATCATGTTGTAATTACTGTTTAGTGGAATAATGTATTTTATTGTTGATTATCTCTATTACATGTGGAGCTTATTTGGTGTTGCAAATTGAATATCTTGGTTGCTCACTTCAACATAAGGAGCTTAGAGATGCATACAAGGAGCTTAATACTATGCATAAGGAACTTAGAGATACTTGGGTTCCTACTGAGAGCAAGAAGTAAGACTCCATACAAGAGGATCTTAGCATGCTGTGAGTGGAGAGAGATTAGTTTGAGCAGGAGCATACCAAAACACTTAAACATGAGGCTACAACAATAAGCTATCTAGAGGGTCTATGAGAGTAGATTATCTCTAGGAGCCATTACAGAACTATTGTCTCATGACAAGCACCACCACCAACCTTGAGGAGTCTAGTAGTCATAGGCCTATTTATATTATGGTAATGTATTATGACACACCTCATTTTTCTATTGTGATGACTATGATGTATATAAACTTTATGATCTATATGAGTATGTTTTATTTCAATGAGTTATGTATTCCTATTTTTGAATTAGATTTGAATGTGATCTATTAAAAGATCTTGGTGAAATTGTTTAATAAATACTTTCATGATATAATTTATTTCACTAATAATGTGATCCTTGGGGTGAAGAAAGTTGTCCTTGGGGGGTCTTGATGAGTCCTCCTTACTTCTTTAATTTTCTTTGCATTTTTTTTCTCTCTTTTGGAGAGGATTTTTCTCCCACAAGGTTTTTCTCCTTTTCTCCACTTGTGAGAGTTTGTTTTGTACATGGGTACCTCATTAGTATTTGTTGTTGGGAGTTGTATTTTATATTTTTGCATTGGTTTTTTCCTCCCTAAGCTGCACTTAAAGGGGTGTCTTGGTGTGAATAAAGTCTTTTACATAGTTAATTCTTTAGTAGGAACTTAGGGGACTTATTTACATGTTAGGTTTACTTTGGATATAAAATTTCTTCTAGAAGTCTTAGTTGACTTATCTAGATTTGTAACATTTCCAACTATGTTTTCCTCAATTAAATTAAAAATTGACATTATGAATATAATATTTATGACATAAATCCCATAGCTATTTCCATTTAGCAATTTCATGTATATAAATAAACAAAATAAAACTCAACATATATTAATTTTAAAATTTCAATAGTCAATTTAAAATTTTGACTTGGCACTTAACACCTCAAATCAATACATCAAATACATCAACTGCATCTGTTACAACAATCTCATCAGTTACATCAATGATACATTTATATGAATGGAATTTTGATATGATTCCTTTATAACAACTCACCTCTAGTGGTGGATGAGAACATGGTTGAGGTTATTTTCCACCTAACCATGAAGAAATGCTTCCCTAGAATTATTTAGTTATTCAAAGAATACCTTACCCTACATGGAACACTTAGCAAGAGATACATTTTGCAAGGTGGAATCTATGCATGCCTAACTACATGCATCTATATCTACAACTAGAATATGCAAGTTCCATGTTAGGTAAGTAATAAAGTATAATAGAGAGAGAATAAATAATAACACTCTATTCCATTAATAAAAATGACTACAAAGCTTGGCCAAGCTCTTGCTACATAAAATGAAACTCAAGTTAGATTTGGAAAAGAAAATATACACTCTCTAGCACCCATTCTCAGAAGAAAATCTCATCATATCAAATGGGTATCTCTCTCTTTTAGACCATCTAGTAGCATCATATTCTAGTGTGATATAGTCTACCATTGAATTCTTGTATCATTCCTTTTTAATATTATACACCAATATTCCATTTAAATCTAGTATATCCATTCATCTATTCATCATATATCTATCTTCTATTTAGTCTCGTATTAAAAAACAATATTCCATTTCTATAGTTTGTTCCATTTACAAATGAAGTTAAATAATATTAATAAATGAATAAATCAAGATGAATAAGAAGGTATACTGCATGTATGTTTACGTGCATAAATGGTACATTTATGCATGTACATATATATGCTTGGAAATGAACACGATCAAAATATGTATATACATTCTAAATAAATAAAGAAAATCTTCCTTACATATAGGTGTTTTCATATTCAAAAAAGAAAACATCACCTCGTTCAGATGCTACATTTAATTTATCTATAACTTCTAATCTTAGTTAAGATAGAAATGAAATATTTATTGCATAGTCACTTGTCTTTCATAAGGACTAAGAACAACTCAAATAAAACATAGTTGATTTACAACATCTAGAGTAATAAATTTCAAAGAAATAACATATTAAACATAATCTATGTACCCTTCTATCTAATACAATTTAGTTTCCATTTTTTTCTATTTCTGGCCAATATGTCCGTTTGTTGTTTTGTTTAGGTTCATCACACATATATTTATTTTAAAAGAAAATCAAAACACTATTAAATGGATTCTCATCTCCATTATTAATGAGATTTCACATAAGGGTGACGTTAGGCATGTAATCATGAAATTGAGAACATAATATCAATTTTCTTATAGATTCCCCATTTTACCCGATAGCTATTGTGCAACGTCTTGACCCATAATAAAATGAAAGCACCCCAAGTAATTTTATAAGATAATAGAGCATAGTCATCCTTTGACTATCATTATAACACTATAATTTTTGATAGTGACTACATATATGTGTATATACATATATATACATATATATACACACATGAATTTAATCATTTGCATGATGATTCAAATGGTTTACATACCCATGACTAGAGATGGTTGAGTACTATTTTCACATAATAATGTCAAAATTTATAAAATGAATCAAACCATAGCAATGAACTTGTCTGAGGGTTTCCACTGAATGTGAACATCGTTGGATCATGTGTTTCCAAAAAATGATAGCATCGTTCTTCACTTTCTATCTCTTACAGAGTATGATGAAAGTGTAAAAATATAAGGAATGATGAGAATCTTAGTTCACCCTTGCATTGACATTGTTCGATGTCGCCACATCTTACCACACCAAGATGATGGGTGTGACATGTATAAATATAGATGAACAATCCATGTCATTCATAATTTTGCAAAGTATCAAAGTGATGTAAATCACCTGGCTAGCTTAAACTCACCACCCATAGGGCGTCCTTGAAACATTATATGTTGAACACCATAAAGGTGTCATCTGAAACAATGCAACATCAATAGATTTTTATGATAAAGAAAACACATTAACACTAGTTAGGTCAAACAACCACAACTTCTAGAAAGAAAAAATATAGGTGAGAACCTATCATGGGAATCTATCTGATACCCATGCATGATAAGTATAATAAATAACAAGCTCACTATGGTGTCTCAGCCCCAATAGAGCTAACAGAGGTTGAAATGGGTTGACTAACAGAGGCAAATATATGAATACCAAACTACAAAAAATGTATAACACAACCTCATGAATAACATGATATATAAAAACTAATGTATATAAAAGAGTAACCATTCAACTCAAAAGGAAACATTAGTGAGGAATTTTAATTACCTCTATATTTTGCAATTCTAGTCATTTTTCCTTGATGGTTTTAGCAACAAATTCTCAATCCTTTACTTTTTTCTCCTTTGTCAATCTTCTACCTTGATCTCCTGTTGTTTTGCTAAATTATCTACTCAAATCCCCTTCTGACCATGAATATATCCTTGATATATTTGGGGATAGTGGTCTTTAATTTTTGTTTATCATATTCTTTTACTTAGCCACCTACTTCCCTCTATTTTATGGGTGTTGTCTTCTACTTTATAACATGGAAAGGGGGGTCAACCCCTATCCCATTCATTATGGGAGTTGTAATTTAAGAAAAATTCATAAAAAAAAAAACCCATGGTAATACATTTATATATGTATATATATTTATGTAATTATATATATATGATTTCACCCATATATGTATATATATACATGTCTTTATTTCAATGAAGGTATTTGCAAACAAACATATTATTTAATTTTATTGATCCCATTTCCTTATTCAAAAGCCCAATTTTAAGTTCATCAAAAGAACATATAATATAATTATTTTTCATATGATAATTGTGTACATGATAGAATGAATTTCCAATATCATTCAATATCAGCTTTGAAATAGACAAGGTAAGACAAGAATGCACTAAATTCATTTCTTTCATGAGATTGCTTCCTTAATAAATTATGAATCTCACGATATAAAACAATATTTGTTAATTAAAAAAAATGTAGATATCATTGTCTACTGTGGTGTGTGAGATTCTAAATTTCATTCTTCCTTACCATGGTCATCTAGCTAAGCTTTCCTACCCCAATCAAGTTCTCATCCTTCAATCTACTCCTGCACACACATTCTTGAACTTTCCCAGTTATCAGTAACCTTTAACCGATACTCTTATGGAATAATTTTCTTAAATAAAAAAAATACAAGATATTTATTTTCAAATATGTCATTGCATTTTATCAAATCCATAAATAATAAATGATAAATTCCATTTTAAAAATATTTTAATTTACTCAACATTATTTAATGAAAGAAATAAAATTTGGATATGGCATCCTTCCCTAGTAGAAAGAGACATCATTGCGATGCCTAATCAAAGAAAATTGATTCACATATGTTCATTAAGTCATAATTTTTTCAAGCCAAAACATCATAACATACTAATCAAAGTTTTAAGAAACAATATATAGTAAACCATAAATACTCTTTCTAAGAAAGAAAATAAGGGAAGGAGTGTTCTATTTCATTTGCATCCTCCCATGTAGCATTGTCCTTGGCATACTGATATTGAACAATGTCTTTGTTTCACAACTTGACATTGCATCTATCCAAAACTCTAATAGGCTCAACTAGCACCACTCCTATATATTCCACCTGTAAAGAATGCCAATCAAGTATATGAGATGCATATGGGTTGTTACAGTTTAAGAAAAGAAATATGAAACACATTATGGAGTTGAGCTAGAGGAGGTGGTAGAGCAAGTCTATATGCAACTGAGTTGATTACATCCAACACATCAGATAGACCCATGTAGCTTGGAGCCAACTTGGATGATTTTCCAAAGGTAATAGAACTCTTATGTAGCTTGACTCTTAAAAAGACCTTGTCCCCAACTACAAATTTCCTAAACGTTCTATTCCTATCATCATATCTCTTTTTTTATCTATCAACTCCTTCAGTTTTCTCTTTATGAGTCTCATCTTCTCTTCCATCTCTTTTAGCATTTTAGAATCCACTATGATCCTATCTTCCAATCTATCAAAAATAATGGGAGTATGACACTTTCACCCATACAGAGCATCGAAAGGTTCCATACCTAAGGATGCATGATGGGAGTTGTTATAAGTAAATTCTACCAGTGGTAGATACTCTTCTCATTTGTACTATTGATCCATGTAGTACATCTAAAGGAGATCTTATATTACTTGATTCACTCTCTTAGTTTTACCATTAGTCTAATAATAGTAGGCTCAACTAAAGTTTAGCTTAGTCCCTAATGTCATATTCAAAGTTTCCAAGAACCTTGATGTCATCCAGCTATCTCTACTAGCTGTAATGGTCTCCAGCATTCCATCTAAATAGAAGATCTCTTGGAAAATTTTCTTGGCCAAGGTCAACAATCCATCTTTAAGGTTCCCTAGAAAAAAAAATTTCCACCTTAGTCAACTTATTGAATACTACTAGAATAGAATCATTTTTTTTCTTGCTTAGAGGTAACCCCTACACAAATTCCATATTGATCACCTACAATTTTTAGTTAGGTATATCATGAGGTAAAGAAGACCTGCTAGATGTAGGTGCTTAGCCTTAACTCACTGAAACTCCAAGCATCTAGCTACATATTCCACAATGTTCTTCTTGAGTTTCGACTAATAATACAAGGTTTTCAATTCTATGATCATATTTTTAATTTTGGGGTATCCTGAATATTATGCAATGTGGACTTCTTCTAGGACTAGCTTCCTAAGCTCTCCCGAATCTGGAATATACCTCCACCTTTGGTATTTCAAGATATCATTTGATTCAAAATTGTACCCATTGAATCGATGGTCTAACAAATTTTATTCTAGAGCCTTTTTCACTCTGTCATAATGTTCATCACCTATTGCCTCAAATTAGATCTTGTAGAGGTCATGACCACCAGATGTACTCTTTTGCTAAGAGCATCTCCCACTCAATTTCCTTTCCTTTTATATACTCAATTGTAAAATCATACTCTCTAAAGAATTCTAGTCATCTCCCCTATCTTGCATTGAGGTTTGGTTGAGTGGAGTTGTATCTCAATCCCAAACAATATGTTTTTTACTCAAATGGATTTCTCAAAAGATAGTGCCTCCACATCTTTAAGGCATGCACTATAGCTATTAATTCTAGATTGTGTGGTACATAATTTAATTCATGGTTCTTGAGGTCCCTAGATGCATATGCCAGTACTTTACCTTCTTGCATTAACACTACTCCTACTCCATCTCCTAAAGCATCAGTGATCACTGAAAATTGACCATTGGGATCTAGAATAATTAGCATTCATGATGTTATGATTTTCTACTTTAGGAGTTAGAAATCTTGTTCACACTTCTTAGTCAACTCAAACCTTTTTCCTTTCTTTTGGAGAAAATTTATTGGAGCTGCAATTTTAGAAAACCATTGTATAATTTCTTTGTAATATCTGGCAAGCCCATAAAGCTTCACACCTTCATCACACTCTGAGGTGCCACCCATTCCACAATTTATTTTGTCTTCTCAAGGTCCACAAAGACTCCCTTAGCTGAGATAATGTGACCTAGGTACTGGACCCTCTCCTGATAAAATGAACACTTGGATAGTTTTCCAAAAATCTTATTTTCCCTCAAATGCTATAAGACTATCCTCAAGTGATAATTGTGCTCCTCAATAGACTTGGAATAAACCAAAATTTCATCAATAAATATTAGGATTAACTCATGCAAATATTCCTAGAACACATTGTTCATAAGATTCATGAAGGTTGTAGGTGCATTGGTCAACCCAAATGGTACAATGGTGAACTCATAATGTCTATACTGAGTTTTGTAAGCCATTTTTTGTAATATCTTCTTCCCTAACCTTGAACTGATGGTATCTATATTTGAGATCTATTTTTGAGAATATTTTCAATCCCTTCATTTGATAATATAATTCATCCATCGTTAGAAGAGGGTAGCGATTCTTGATAGTCTCCTTGCTCAACATCTAATAGTTAATACAAAAGTGCAAGGTTCCATCCTTCTTTTTCACAACGATAACTAGTGCTACCCATGGTGACACACTAGGTCTAATAAGCCCCTTGCATAGAAGCTCCTGTAATTGGGATTTCAATTCATAGAGCTCTATGGTGGTCATCCTCTACAGGCCATAGACTAAGGCTCATCTCCTAGCACTAGATCAATGGAGAAATCAAATTCTCTTTTTGGAGGCATCTCAGTGAGATCTTCAGGAAACACATCCCAAAATTTCTTAAGGTTTGGATAATCATCGAGGTATGGTTTCTCATGATTAGGTTCATTGACATACATAAAATATATGATACAACCCTTCCTCTGAGCTCTCTTGAGCTATATAGTTGAGATCTGCCTAAGCTCCAAGGGTCACTATATTCCCTATATCTCAACTAGGTACCCATAATCATCTATACAACTCACCATATTATCCTCACAATTTATAATAGCTTTGTGCTTATTTAACCAGTTGATTCCCAAGATTACATCATAGGACCCTAATAATGCAATGTAAAGGCCAACTTGGGTCAGGATGTTGGGATGTTCTAACTCACAACAAAAAATCCATGAATCTACTTCTCACTCTATTTGATCCCCATACTGAATAGACCATGAATTTTCTAGATATCTACTTCAAATGACTAGCTTAGAAATAATTCTAGGATCTATGAAACACTCATTAGCTCTAATATATATCAAAATAGAAATAGTTCAGCCATAGATATTACCCATCAATTTTATTGGAGAAGACTAGTACTCTAGTTTCCTATTATCTACCATATGGATCTTGTGTTGTGGGGTTTGTTGTTGGTTTCCTTCCTACTTTGACATAAAAATCTAAGGGAAATTAGATGCATAATGGTCTCCCCCACAAGTTTAATACCCATCACGTGGTCCTTTTCAACCTCCAGGCCTATCTTCTTTTGAGTACCCTTGATTCCTATTATAGCTATTGTTGCTCTTGTTATCCCTTTTATTCCTTTTGCCTTGGTTTCCTTCTTCCTTTTCCAAAGGGTCGCCTTGCCTTTTCAAATTTCTAATCTAATGTAACTTATTTCCCTTTAGTCCATCACCCTTCCAAAACCTTTTACTTCTAAACTAAGGCTTGGATTTCTTGCTTAATGGCCTTCTCAAAAGCTTCTACCATTGTAAGAGGCTTGTGAAGACCTAGTTCGGCTCCACTGTGGGTCTTAGTACCAATATAAACTTTTCAATCCAAAAAACTCATTGCATTGACATTATGGCACATAATTGAGCAAGTTGGTAAAATTACCCCAATATTGAACTACTATCAGGCCATCCTAGGTTAGATTCTAAAATTTAGTCATCTTCTTATCAAAGAAAAGTTGTAGTAACCATATCTTCCTAAAATATTGGAGGAAAAACCCTAATTAATCTCCTCTTTTGGAAGTCTCCCCTATTCCTTCTCATTTTCCCACCAAGTAGCTACCTCTCTAGAAAATTGATATGCAACCAAAGTAGCCTTGGTTTGGTTTGATAGGTCATGAAGCCCAAATTATTTTTCCATCTCTATGATCCAAGCTTCAACCCCATGTCTTATGGCCTTACAATCAAATTTTGGTGGTGCTACCTTTTTAAGATCCTGTTGGTTACCTTTTATGAACCAAACTTAATTGTACCACTCACCTATGAATCTACTAGAAATCAATTACTAAGAAGGATAAGGATTGGCCAACACATGGGAGATTAGATATGTATCATATTCTCCCCTAAACTTTGGGCTTTGTGAAATCTAGAAGGTTGATTCCCAATAATGTGTTTATAAATATCAGTGTATCTAGGCATAAAACACAAAGTAAACAAATGGTTCTCCTTAAATTGTTTAAAAGACCCATTACCCTGATGGTTTGGTTGAACTTCATGGCAATGCCTAACTTAAACAAGAGAGAATGTAACTCACTAAACTCTACATACACCCATATAATAAGATTTATATGTAAATTGATTCTAACATTGTGGTCAGTTGTTGAAATGATCAACACAATTACAAAATGATTAACCTCCTAAAACCAGTGCCATATCTTTGGAATGACATCAATCCAAATGCACACATGATTTGATAAAAATCTTCTTGCTTGACAATAATCATAGCCTTGAAAGCATTGCATTACAATATTCCTACTTAACATCTCCACCATTTACTTCTTACTAGCATCCTAGTACATAATTAGTTATAAATCTACAGTTATACTCAAGAATTTACATCCATTCATTGAATTGATGACCAAGAATAGAACAATACATCCATGAGGGAGCATATAACAAGTACATTGGAGAGAAAACTATAAATGCTTGATACCATTCTTCTATTTATTATCACTATCATTACCAGGGAACTAGATGTATATATTTACATACTCCAACCCTAAGACATACAACCAGATTGTTCAGTGTTCTATTTAATTCTTGTATGATCAATTCAAAAATTTCCAACTAACCAACCCTTGTAATCAACCTTCAAATCCATTTTATAGAATAAGGGAGCAACAAGCATCAAGCTAAATTACAAATTACATTTCAAAATTTAATTTCACAAGAATGTGAAATATTCCCTAGATGGTTATAAAACAATCATTTGCAAGATAGGGGAAAGAAAAAAAAGATAAATTCCACAAACTGCTAGCTAGAGAAGACCCACTAGCATTCCAAAATGCATCATTGTCATAGTATCAAAAAATCACACATTTCACATTGAACCAAAAAGTTTCACCATTAACACCAAAGGCACAAATAAACAAAAACCCAAATCACAACAAACTAGCCAAACGGAAATGAGTCAGTACAAAGGACCAAAAATCGAGCACCAGCTCAAAAAGGAAACAAGGTGCTACTCTACCTTTTCAGCATCAATGTAAGCATGCCCATTTGGTGTTCTTATAAAAAATGGAGTAGCCATCACAGCCTCATCCTTAGAATCAACCAAATTAGTTATGGCTATGAGATACTGATAGTATCCTTAATTAGTTTCAACTCCACTATTAGAAGAATCATCTGAGACTTCAATGGGATAATGATGAAATCCCATGTAAGCTTGATGATACTTATTCTTTCTCACAACTTCCCTCTCAGGCCTATTGATTTTCTCTCCTTACCCTTGACCAATTCCTCTAAGACAATTCTTCTTCTTAGATGATAAGTGTGCTTGAGAGCACCTTGTGTAGACTTCCTATCATCTCTTTCTTTCTTCTTTAGAGTCATAGGGACTTTAGAAATATCATGTTCATTCTTGGGAAGGTCACCCTAAGACTCAAGGAGATTGAGTCTCTTGGACATTCAAACTAGGCTGAGAGACACACTCACCTTACCCATTCCTAACAAAGTAACTCACCAAATTTCCATAGGAAAAAGAAACCATCCTCAATGTAAAATAGCTACCTCTGTTGAAGTTAATAAACCAACCTCAAAGACCCCAGTGAACACCTAGAAGCAATAACCTATCACAAAGAAAATATATCTAGAACAACAAAGATGCTCTATAAGCCTCAAGCTAAAAATGCATTAAAGAGAATGAATAATTACAATGAGAACAATCCTTAAGAAAGGAGATCAAACCCTAAAAGGAAACCCTAGTGTGCACACTTAATAATTAATAAATAATAAATTATTAATGTGCCTAAGTTTAATTTAAGTAAATCTAAAGTCATAAGTGACTTAATTAATTAACCAATATGATTAAATTAATTAAGTGAAATAACTTATTACTCTAATACCCCCCTTAAGATGAACTTAGGGAGTAGCTAAAACACTAAGGAAAATATGCATGAAAACAAAGATGGTTCTTGACAACAAAGCCTGATCAGGTACCCATGTACAAATGCAATGCAAACTAAACCAAATGAGGTAAAGGACAAAACCACGTAGGAACAAAACTCCTCCCCAAAATAGGATGCAAAAACAACTAAGTGATGAAAGACAGAGGAATCCATAAGACCCCCTAAGGACACCATCCATCACAAAGATACATGAAAGAAACCCCCCAGAAGAGAAATAAAGAGACCACATAGCCCCCAATAATGAAGTAGCTCCAAAAATAATGAAGAAACTGCATCTCCTGAAAGAAGTGAGAGGGAAGAAGCCGCATGAATGAAATCGCTGAAGGTGAATCAGGTGTAGCCCAAAATGTCTCCATAGAAGTAGGTGTGACCTCAACCAATGAAGAATTCAAAGTAAGTGAAGAATGAAGAGAAACCTCCAATGATGAATGATCAACTAGGTCATGTTGCACTGAAACAAAATAAACCACATCAGTAGCCATAGAAGTATCAACAACTACAACAATAGATGGATGAGATGGAATAGATGGCTCAAGAATTTGATCTAAAGTGAGAACACCAGTGTTCAAGAAGCCAAATGTCTCCTCTATATGATTATTCACACTAGAAGTGTGATGAACAATGGTAGGAACAAAAGCACCATTAGTAGCAAAATTTGCAAAGGAATACAACCCAGATGAGTGATCCACCACCCCAGTAGCAATAACCACTCTACTCTCCAAGTCTTTGATGATAATTGAATCAGGTTTGAACTCCACAGATCTCCCATTGCCTCCATATGTGATCTGATATATGGAAAGAAGGTTGTTCATCAAATGACGACCACACAAGACATCCTGAAAAATGTTGTCCCAAAAGCTAATAGACCCCTTCCTTGTAACACTCATGTATGTATTATTTCCCATCAAAATAGGAGACATAGTGCAAGGCTCAAAGGAAGTGAACATAGACTGTGAAGATGCCATATGATGAGATGCTCCTTAATATAGAATCCATCTCCCTAATCCAAGACCGGAATAAGCACAAAGAGCCTATCCCTTCATATCTGATGAAGTATGTAACCCATATGTGCCCCTATCATGCTGCTCTGAAGAAGAAGAATGAGGGGAAGGAGATGATGTAGACATCCTAGAAGAAAAATCATTATGATGTTTCTGAAGAAGATGCTACAGCTCATCAATTTCCTTCTTATAGCAACTATGTTCTGCATGTCCTTCCCTCTTGCAATATGTACATGTAACCTTCTCCTTCTTAGATGATTTCCCCTTAGAAGAGGATGATGAATATGAGGACTCCTTTTTCTTCTTATGAGATTTGGAATCCTTTTTTTTCTATTTCTTGCCTTTGCCTATAGAAGCCTTCCGATCTTTGGGCTCTTGTGATGCAATAAGTTCTTGTGATGTAGAAGGATCAACTTGCTCATGCTAGCCAACTTGACCTGATCCCAAGTGAGAGAAGAAGAAAAATAATTATGGGAAGGCATAGTAAATCTAGTACCAAGAGCATCCCTAGTGGCATAAAAGGTATATACAAAAACTAAATAATCTAGTCAAGCTTAGAAAGAATGGACAATATCAATTGAGAGTCCTACTTCTGAATACCACATTGTGTCAACTACAATCTAAGAGACTTGAGTTTAGTGAAAAATATTGGATACTATCAAAATCCCTAGGATTTAAGCCAATAAGCTCATTCTCCAACTAGAATCCTCTCATAGTATCCTACTTCCCAAATAAAGACTCCAAAGTAGTCCAAATTTGATGGGGTGTAGTGCAAGACTCAACATGGAAAAGAAGATCAAGAGAAATAGACATACATAAAGTACCAAAATCTTCATCACACCTATTAAACCACTTTCTCATTTCAATAGCACCTATAGGTTCAACTTTTGTACCCATGGTCACCCTATACAACCCTTTGTGCATCAAATGAATCCCCATTTGATTTTTCCAATCAAATTACTTGAATGGAGTAAGGGGTACAATATTATGTGAATCCATCAGAAAAACAATTGTATATACTCTTAATGAAAAAAAAATCTCCCTGATCTCAAAGAAATAGCCTAAATTGCATGTTTCCCAAGAAAATAACCAAGAAAGCAAAAGTTGAGATCTGAAAAAAAAAATTTAGATACTTGGTAAGAATTCTAGAAAAATTGGTTCTGAGATCTATGAAGAGGATGGAGTCAGATTTCTAATGGCATGAGAATGGTGAAAAATGGAGCTTAGATGCAAAATTTATGTCTCTCGAAGTGAAAACAACAACTTCAGACTTTGACAGGTGAAAAAATCATCAAGATTGAAAAATATGAAAATCAAACTTGTACCATTGGATAGTTCCCAAAACTGGATTTTTGATGCCTATTCGTTTTTGAAAAATCGAGATCGTACACGAAAGTTACGCTCGATTCAGTGAAAGTGCTCCAAGCTACCCAATAAGCCCTTCAATAGCCCTGAGGAGCTAGAAAAAAATTGGCCCCTAGTCGCATGCAAGACCAAGGGGCTGGTGGCTGGGGCTTGGGGCCAAAGCCCTTGGTCACCAAGGTGACCTTAGTGGAGGCTGGGAGGTCGGTGGGCGCTCAGTCCCTAATATGATTGTAGGCCAGCGTGAAGGAGCCCGTAGGGGCTGAATGGAGAGCGACGACCTGAAGGGTGGTACCACCAAGCTAGGTGGTCGCTTGGTGGTAGGGTGGTGGTCACCCCTTTAAACCTAGAGGCACTTTTTTTAAAGTGTTTTTTTTTTAATTTTTTAATTTTATTTATTTTCATGATGTTTTTTGCCTCGTGAAGTGTGTTGGGGAGGCCATACAACCTCTCTAGTAAATTTTTTTTTCCTTTTTTTCAACAGTTCCAAAATCAACCAAATGAAAGATGTTCCTAGGGTTTTTGGGCACTGCGAACGTGATGGTGACCTCTGTTTTGCCAAAAATTGCCTAGAAAAAAGGCTACCCCTAGATCTTGCAAAACGATGCCTGGCCTAAAACCCTTGCACTTAAAAAATAACTGTAAGGTAATATCCTTTATAAGACAAATAGGTAGGTGTAGATCTGAAGCTCTAATACCATTTTGAAGTTGATAAACCAAGCTCATAGACCCTAGTGAACACCTACAAGCTATCCAAAACAACAAAGGTTCTCTAAAAGCCTCAAGCTAAAAACGCATTAAAGAGAATGAATAATTCTAATCAGATCAATCCTTAAGAAAGGAGATCAAACCCTAAAAGGAAACCCTAGTGTGCACACTTAATAATTAATAAAATTAATTATTAATTCGCCTAAGTTTAGCTTAAGTAAATCTAAAGTGATAAGTGACTTAATTAATTAACCAATATGATTAAATTAATTAAGTGAAACAATTTATTACTCTAACAAGCTTAAATTCTACAATTACTTAGAACAACTCCACATGCTCCTTTATAGATTCTTAACTCATGAAGACATTAAATGGTGAGAATAACACGTAGGAAATCTTCATTAAATAGAGAAATTTGAGAGCACCTACATTAATGTTCCAAGAAATATTGTGCGAGAGATCTGGCCATTAGCTACTTTGATTTTGAATCTTAGCCATCAATCACACATTGAGATGAATCAACAAATAATCAATCAAAATGATTAATTATGACAAAGTTAATTTGCATGTGCTTGATGCCTTTTCTGCAATCAAAAAAATAAAGTGGATAAACACCCACTTCATCTACATAATTAGTCATATACTTAGCACTTGATAAAACATGTCACGTCTCTTTTACCCACTCGCCCATGGGAATTAATTTATTTTTAATTCATGAAAACATATAAAGGGGAATGATCGTGATTTATCCTTAGAATATCTGCTCGTACTTTGTCTCACTTCAATTTATCCATCCCACGTGTACTAGCACTTGACAAAATTGATGGTGGAAATCAAAAGCATCTCCCAAATCTTGAATGTGTGCCCAAGAATCAGTTCTAATTTGGTAAAATTTTGATCTTAGTGCAGTCTTAACCAAATCTTAGTAATATTTTATCTCCGCTAAAGTTAATCAGAGCCTTTGAAATATTCCACATGGAAGTTGCCCACCTGCCCACTGAGAAATGGGAGACACAAGTAGGCCCCTCATGGGATTGTGAGGAGTGGTCAGGGTAGTCCCACGTCACTCGTCATCAACCAATTATCTCTATCCTCATTAGAGCAATCATCGTCTTCAAAACCTAGTGGATCCCTCTGTGGAGCAACAGATTTCACTATGCCCGCTTGCCCATGTCCCTTTATAAGTATTAAATAAAATATAATGGGGTGGTGAGGAGTAGTGGAGATCCGACCATGTTACCCAACAACCATTGTAGATTTCCCTTTGATATCATTTTTTGATCATGAAAAGATATAAGGTCCACCATATAAAGGATACCGATGTCCAGTGCCCACTAGCCTATGTGACTTCACCTTAATACATAGAATGAAAAGGCACATAGGTAAAGACCCAGATGAAGACACGTGTAGTGATACCGATTGTTGATCTCTCTTAAAGCTTCACCCATTGACTCCTTGGAATAAGTGGTCCCACCATCTGACATGACACATGGCAATTGCCTGCTAGCCCACTCAAATATATTAATGAAGAATAAAACAAAGCGGGCATGTAGGGAATGATCAAGATTCACCTACGATGATTGAACAATCATCTTATAACTAAAATCTACACATGTTGCAAATGTTAGTCATAAAAGGGGGCCATTACTAGTCCAACATGGACCTGACCCTTAAGAATGAGGACTTAAGACTGAAGTCATTTAATATAAAATTCTAGCCAAACCATAGGAAAATTCAAACGATGAAAAGGCACTTGGTGACTGACAAACCTAAACCCAAGGGCCTGTGAAAATAATGATTCAAATGGTATAAAAGGTGACCTTAATGACTGAAAACTGAGAGCAACCAGTAATGTAGAAATAGAATTCCCAAGGGTATTTAGACACAAAGGTTAATTTAGAAGGGTTTTGACAACACAATCCCTAGAAAAATGATGAGGAACATAACCCCAAGCCTTAAATGAGGGTCCAAGCCAAATGCTACAAGATAAAAGAAATGGAACAAAGAAATTTTTTGAGTTCCATTAGTGGCTCCTATTAGGGACACATGCCTCTCATAGGCATGGTGAGATCCCAGAATCTAAGGCTTTCGTAGACCAGGCATAGAAAACAAAACCACGACCTACCTAGACCAAGCAAGAAGACCAAACCAAAACAACCAACCTATGTACAATATTTACATAGGTTACAAAACCCTACAACAAGATATTTAATCTCTATCTTGTCTAAATCCTTCATCTGAGGTGCAAGTTTTCAATATGCACCTTGCAATTCAACCAGGCTTCAACTTTACTTGGTGGCCCTAGGCCACTAAACTTAGGGTTGGTACTTGTGCCTATCAAAAACCTTATTTTCCACTATTTTATCATGCTAAGGCTAAAAATATTCTCATGAATTTCCCATCCTCAGATCATACCTCTATCACTCGATTTAACCATTATGAACTTACTATTACTACTCTTATTCATGTCCAGCTATGAATTATGATCGATGGAGTGTTCTATATGACTCGGCTTGCAATTGTATTCCACCAAATGCCCATCCAACTGGATAGGGAAAGTGAAAAATTCACAATCTGCTTGATCACTATAAGGGAAAATATCATATTTAATTTGTGTGATGAACAAGAAATATTCATGCATAGGCTTATGTTCGAATTCATGTTTATATTCATCAGAGCAATACAAACCTATCATGATACCAAGTGCTCCACTTTCCTGAGAAGTTGGTTCATAATACTCCATAGTACATTTAATTTTACTTAAATCAGGGCTATTTCCATAAAGAGAATTGTCTATACCATCACAGGCATCAATAAATATCTCTGTTTCAAGTCCATAATTTAATTCTCCCTTCCAATCATTTTTCAAATTGAAACAAAATGTTTCAAAGTATGGATCAACTAGTTCATAATTAATATGATCATTAGTATGGTATTGAAATGCACCATTGAGTGATAGGTTTGCTAACTCATATGTGTAGGACTGATTGCAACTTGAATATCTCTTATAATCAACTAAATAGATTTTTTCATTTCCTTCCTTAGTAGGATTTTTATTGAAAACAATCATGTCCATCTCTACCATAAAACTTATACATTCCATTTATGTTTCATATAAGCATTCAGAAACATTACCCTCCTAACTAGCATTACCAATCCCATCACTAAATTTAGTCTGCAAACACTAAATGTAAACATTCTTGTCTTAAAATTCATCACTAATCATATTATTAGGATATTCCAATTCTGGAACAACTGAAGTATATTTCAAGAATCCATCACATGCAATCTGTTTATCTACCAGTGATGGGATAATTTCATGATATGGACACAGTTATATTCTTCAGGCAATAAGGATGCCTTTAGGTCTTCCTCACAAAAATATTCATACTCTTTATGAGAGTAATCATAATTTTCATCTTCACTATCCTAGTTAGCAACCTTCAAAGGTATATCAATAGCATTTGTAAATATGACAATATCATCATCCATACTGTTATGCAAACATTCATTCTTAGAAATATCCTCACCCATTTCTTGGGTGAACCCTTGATTTTTTCCAATATGATGAGCACCTCTATTATTTTGAGACCTCTTTTTTTTTCATAGTCATATTTAGCCTCCTTAGCAATTATGATCCAATCAATTATTTGATCAAAATATTGAGGCTTTAATTCCTTTGGCAAGGCACTAAGCCCTGGCTCATAAATGCATATTGGATCTTTAGGTCATAACCTTTTAGGGATTTCCAACAAGGAATCCAAAAACCTTGCTAACAACTCATATGGTGATTCCTCCTTGTATATATTCATGCCAGACAGTCCTTGAACTAACAACACCCTATCATCATTACTCAAACATTTTTGAAGTCCATCATGCATTTTTTCATGATCAATATGTTGTGAGAATGGACAAAATGAGACATCAAAAACATCATTACATTGATCATCCATTTCATCCTTATTTATTTCATCTATATGATGTGTACTCAAAAAATAGACACTTTCAGCCATATATCCCTTCATCATTGAGTATTTCATAGTGTTTTCAATATTCATAGCTATGCAATATGTCTACTATAATGTTTTAGGTTCCTTATCCCTTATCAAATAACTCATCTCATTATCAAAAACACCTAGATACACAATCAAACACTCAGCATCACTAGATCTTAGGTGCTCAGGAATATCTTTTACTACTTTCACAAATGTTAAGTTAGAGACATGAACCAACTCTTCTTCATCCCTCTGTATCTCCATAAATATTTTTCTTATCACATGTGGACTAACCCTCTCACCAAATTTCTCATAAATTCTATCATGAATCTTTCCAGGAAGCCATAGAACATACTGGTAAATACAAGAACTAGTCTCTAGCATCTTCTCTTAAAGGCTAAGAAAAAATCTTCATGAAAGCATCCTCATGATTTATCCCAAAATAACCCATCACATCGATGAATACGTTTAGAAACTTGGAAGTTGACTTACAATTTTTTCCCATTAATTTAAGCAAATTTTTCCTACCATCATTATGAATCTTGTTAGGGAAACCTTGAGCACCATTAAAACTTAAATGCTTATATATCTCCATAAATAATTTCCCTTGATGGCATGATAAGAACTGCATACCCTACATGTTTCCACTTAATGTTCTGCAATGTGGTACATGGGAGTGATACATCTCTCTTTTATCCTTACTCAATCCTCAAATATCAACTTCATAGTTGATTGTAAACTACCTTATCATGATTTTAAAATGTGTAGCTTAAACTCATTCATGCTTTAAAATTTCAAAGATAATCATACTTCTTCAACCTAACTTAGCTAGTATGAATTTCACTTTAGAAGTATGTAACATAATCACCAACATTCCCTTCACTAGTGCTTATTCACTTAATAGGGAACAAATGTTGAATAGCCAAGATACTAAGAGGGGCAGTGAATAATTATCTTCTTAATCTTATTGAACAAATACCATCCAATTACTCCAATGCATATAATAGTAGGAATGATCAAAAACATTAATAGAGCATAAAAGCACATAACACATGAACACCATAATTTTTACATGGAAAACCTAGAATGGGAAAAACCATGGTAAGGATTAGCTCACAATATAGTATAGTTCAAAAACCTAATACAAAAAAGCTCACTACTTGATACAAAAGCTCACTACTTACTAAGAGGACTCACTATCCAAAAAACAAGGCTCATTGCCTACAAAAGGATTACAATGTAGAAGTGGCTTTATAGCCAGAATGAACTGGTAATAGTACACCTAAAAAGTGCTAATTTAGGTCCTTTTAAGCTCAATGAGAAGAATTAACAAACTTCATCATTTTCACACACTTCGCTTCACATTCACACTATACTTCACATACTATTTTCTTCAAGAATCTCAAAAAAATTTAATATATATATATCTAATACATCCACAAGCATCAATTAGGTAGGCCTAATTTGATGCAATCTTTATTCACCAAAAAGACTAGCTGTCGGCTCCGAGTTAGTACAAAACTTCTCCAAAAATAATTGAAGTGTGTAGCATGCTACAATATGTTGGAATGGACCAAGGGTAGGTCACACATATATCCGCAACACAAATTAATCTATTACAATATCAACTATTCATTAGGTCAACCAAGGATAGACCTAATAAGAAAATGTAATCAGCAAATTAGTGATAAATAGCCATATGAGCACATAGTATTTTGAACTTACAAGCTTCCAACATCCAAAAACCATTTCACAAAACTGCAAGCAACAATGATCACTAGAGGAGGATTGCAGACCAAAGTACTAGACCAAAATACCAGATGATGTAAACTGGTTCTTCATATCAGTTCAGAGTACCAGATCAAACTGACAACTCAATCAACATGGTGACATCAATGACAACACAAAGTCTGCATAACTAGAAATTCTTCTTCATTCTTCCAACAATATCCCCCTTTTTCATTGATGGAAACATGTGCCAAAGGAATGTATAACCCTCCACAGACCTTCACATAGTTCTTCATTCTTTTCACTTCACACTCCCCTTTCTACATGAAAATCTCTCACCCTTTGACATCAAGGACAAAGGGAGACCAAAAATAGGATGTAAACGTATGTACATAGTGACAGTGTATATACAAAGAGATTCTAACTCCCCATTTCGAACATTCAAGTGAAAATAATGCTTTTTACATGAAAAAAATTCTTGTATCTTTCTCTCACAGTTGGAAGAATCCTCTTCCAAGCTAGCACTACAAAATCCATTTTATTACACATCCTATCCAACAAATTCAACAACATAAATGAGGATGGCCAGTCTAGAGAGAAGCACTATCATTCACAATCTTCTGCGCTAGAAAGTATCCTAGAGAGATGATCCAATTGAACCTCAACAATTTCTTTGACCAACCAGAAATTTCTCACCACATCTTCCCTCTATATCTAAATAGTCAAAAAATCCACTTGCAACTCTCCAACTCTTATTCTTTATCTTTGAAGAAATCAAAACTCTTTCCAATACTATTCATCTCAGATTCAATGGCTTCAAGTCTACTTGTAAAATTATCGACAACTGTAGGCCACTAGAGACAATACTTGTAGATTTCAGACATTTACTTAAGGCATTCTCTTGTCTCACCAATGTGTTTAGATAAATTTTGTTTAGCTTTGACAGATCTCTATCAAACATAGCTTCAAACTTATGTCCTTTAGGTCCTTCCAGCAACATTCTTTCTTCAACAACTTCTACTAGATTATATGGTAAAGAGTTAGAAACATATGAAATGTCAATACCCTTCTTGAGAAAATACTCAACCAAGGCATCGTTGATTTTAAGCCTATCTCTCGAAGGGTAGGCACACCACATTTCACCAACCTTCTTCATATCACCTTCATCTAACACCCATTGAATATCATCTGGATCGAAATATTCAAATCTAGGTAGAGACTCTCCTTCCTTCTCCTTCTATTCTGAGATAGTGATGACATCTTATGTGTTACCTTTGCTCTTTTTAGGTTCTGGAGGGGAACCACCAATAAAAACTTCCAATTCCTTGTTACCAAAGGAGGAACCCTCCTCAAGCTGATTGTTGGGCATAGCATCAGACACTATCACACGCATCGATCCTTATACAAGAATATTTTGGATGTTGTGGCTATGTTGCTGATATGTGGTTGTCAATGATGTCAACACTATTAGCATTGGTGATTTTGAAGGTTGTATATGTTGAGGAGTTTGAGAAAATTGTTAAAAATATATTGCAAGCAGCTAGTGAAGCTGAAAAGGTTAGAGTGGTGGTAAGTGTTGGAAAGTTAAGATCATTGAGTTTCTAGTGGTGCACTTTAAAGGGTTTGTTGTTGAGTCTATCTAGTATGTTTTCTGAAAGTTTCAGTGGTACACATCAAGATTTGTGGAAGCTATGAAGTTTTGTGTGCCTAAAGCTATTCAGTTTCTATAGCAGGTGTTCTTGGAAGAAGAGGATGAAATTCTAGCAATTTCAGTTGTTGCACATGTACCTATGACATTCATGGATGAGTCTAGATCATACTCTATCCTTGTTGTACATTTGCATTGATCAAAGTGTTCGTGATTGGAGATTTTTTTGATGTGTGATCGAGTTTTCATGTTCTTGGTTGACATGATGGTAGTAGCATGTTGTGGATCCATGAAGATTAATATCTTATTGTTTGGTGTGTTCGAAGGTGTTTGTTTCGGTCCTCACTATGTCATGATCAACTTGTGTTCGTGCGCATTAAGATTTATTCATGTATTGAGGCCGACAGTTGTAATTTATTTTTTATTTGTGGTTGATAGAGTAGTTGATGTAAATCCATGTAGTGAATATATAAGAGCGATTATTTTCCTCATTTTCAAGTATGCTTGGTATGTGCAAGTGGTGTACATGTGTGAATAAAGATCAAATCATTTAGGAGCATAGCAAAGTGTGGAAGAGTGTGTAGAACTTTTTGTGTGCCTAATCAAAACTGTAATCAGGCTTTTGCAGAAGCTAATTTCTTAGTTCAACCTCATCAAATGGATTTAATCTTATTATTGTATGTAAGGTGGTGAGCCTTCCTCTAAGCAATGTGCTCTAGGAAGTGTGCCTGAATGCAAGTGCATTCCTTATTCATTCTTCATTATACTTATAATAGGGTATAATCTTGTGGACTAATATCCACCGTGGTTTTTCCCCTAACAGGGTTTCCACATATAAAATATTGGTGTTCATGTGTCTTTGATGTGTTATTCATTTATGCTTACACTATTAATTATTAGATCTATGATTAAAGGTTGATTAATGTTGAATAAGTTTTATTTTGGTAACAACTGATTCACCCCCCCTCTCAATTGTCTATCCTTATTTTTCCAACAATTGGTATCAGAGCTAGTTCCTTTGAAGAAGCCTAACAACTTGAGGTGATTCGAGATGGAATCATTACAAGAAGGAAAGTCCTAGATTCAATGGTACAAACTAATCCTTATGGAGTGTCATTTGAAGTGCATTAGTGAACCTTTCTAGAAGATCACATAAAGTGCATATACTATTCCTCTGAATGGTCCCTCCTTTGAAGATGAGATCGAGCAAGAAGAATTTAATACTAGGGTTATAGACGCATTGTTGAGTGCTTTGATAGATTCAGAGATGAAAAATGTGATAGGATTGAAGACTGCATATTAGATCTGGAAAAATTTGGAAACATTGTATGAAGGAGATGCACTAGTGAAAAGTGTTAAGCTACAAAGTCTAAAAGGCAAGTGGGAAGACATGAAGATGAGTGAAGATGAGAACATCCTCTCTTTCTCTCAAAAGATAAATGAACTGGTGATGAGCATTAGATGTGTTGGTGGAGTCTTGGATGAAGAAGATTGTGGCTAAGATAATTAGATCTGTGCCTCCTTCCTACAAAACAAAAGCTCATGCTATTGATGAACTCAGGACAATGAAAAATGTGACAAGAGACATGCTGATTGGAAAACATGCTACCTTTGAGTTAAGTGAATTTGGTTAATCTTCTCCTAAGACTGAATCTGCATTCAAGGCTACTGTATCCAGGAAAATTAAGTAGAGATATGATTCGGGAGAGAGTTCTGAAAGGACATTCAAGTATGAAGATAAGATGAAATAGATTGAAGGTGAAGAAAAAGAATTGGAAGAACTGGAAGCATTAATTGTGAAAAGAGAAGCTAGAGTTCATGGTAATTACAAAGGAAAGCTACCTATTAAATATTTTTCTTGCAGTAAGATAGGTCATTTTTCATCAAGATGTCATGAAAGAGTTTCTAAGTACAAACCTAAGAAGACTAGATTTCAAAGGAAATGTTACTATGCTGAAGAAGGTGTAACTGATGAAGAATCTGATAAAGAAACTGGAAATGAAGATGAATGGGTATTCATTTCTATTAAAGAAAATGGTCAGGTATCCACTGAATCTACTAGTAATGTGAATGTTGAGAAAGCTCTTGCAACAAAAATTGAAGAAAAGGATGAGTGGGTAATTGATAGTGAATGCTCACATCATATGACTGGTGACAAAATTAAGTTTGTAAGATCATAAAACTATGATGGTGGTGTTGTAAGATTTGGAGACAACACTTCTGGTGTGATTCGTGGTAGAGGCACTATTTCTTTTGGTGGTAAGCACAATACTGATGATTTTCCTTATGTAGAAGGCTTAAAGAAGAACTTCTTGAGTCTTGGAAAAATGGTAGACAAGGGTTACAACCTTTAGTTCAAGGATGGTAAGTGTAGAATAAGGGGAAGTTTTGGAAATATGATTGCTTCAGGTACAAAGACAAAAGGTAATATCTTTCATTTGAGTGCTACTAGTGAAAGTTGTTTGATTGCTCAAATTGATGTAAGCTAGTTATGGAATAGGAGGTTGTGTCATGTGAACTTTGATAACATTTTCAAGATAAGCTCTACTCAAGAAGTCAAAGATCTTCCTAAGTCAGTGAAACCTACTAACACTATGTGCAAGGAATGTTAGATGGGAAAGCAGGCGAGAAGTTCTTTTCGGAGCAAACAATATAGCTATGATGGAGTATTGGATTTGATACATACTGATTTATGTGGTCCATCTAGAATCAGAAATCTACAAGGTGAAAGGTATTTTATGTTGCTCATTAATGATTATTCTAGAATGATATGGGTTGATTTCTTAAGAGAAAAACATGAAGCATTAGAAAATTTCAAAGCTTCAAAGCTATGGTAGAAAATGAGACAGGCCAAAAGATCAAATGTCTAAGGTCAGACAAAGGTGGTGAATTCACTTTTCAAGAATTTAATTCTTTATGTGAAGAGCATAGAATCCAAAGACAACTATCTGCTCCCCGGACCCCTCAACAAAATGGAGTTGTTGAAAGAAAGAACATAACTATTTTAGACACTGCTAGAACCATGATGTTGGATGCAAATGTTCCTCATTTTTACTAGAGAGAAGTTGTAAGTATTGTTGTGTATACCATTAGTCAAGTGAATGTCAATAGTAATTCTAGTAAGAAACCTTTTGAGCTATGGTTTGGTTATAAGCCTATTGTCAAATACTTCAAAAAAATTGGAAGAAAATGCTACATCAAGAGAGATGATGATATAGGCAAGTTTGATGCTAGAAGTGATGATGGAATATTTTTAGGTTACTCTACTAAGAGCAAAGCTTATCGGTGCTTTAATAAGAGGTTGAAGAAAATGGTAGAAAGTGCAAATGTCAAAGTTGATGAAGATATTGGTAGACCATCCATATCTAGTCGATATGATTCAAATGATCAACATTTTAGTGCTAACAATGGAAATAATGTTCAGGAAACAAAAACTAGTAGAAGTGCAAAAGAAAGAATACAAGAACAAGAAGTTAGAGAAAATCCTAAAACTCCCAAGTATGTGAGGCAAAATCATTTTGACAGTTAGATCATAGGAGATAAGAGAAAAGGTGTGCAAACTAGAAGAATAATTTTGGAAGAGTACTATCTAATTTCTAAAACTAAGCCTAGAAATATCAATGAAGCATGCAAATGTTGAATATTGGATCGAAGCCATGAAAGAAGAACTAATGCAGATAGAGAAAAATGATACATGGGATCTTGTTCCTAGACCTCAAAACAAAAATGTGATTGGAACCAAATGGGTGTTTTGGAATAAGCTGAATGAGCAAGGTGAAATGGTTAGAAATAAAGTAAGACTAGTTTGCAAAGGGTACTCATAGATGGAAGGTATTGATTTTGAAGAAAAAATTTCCCACGTTGCTAGAATTGAAGCTATAAGATTATTTCTTGCTTATGCTACTTTCAAGAATTACAAAGTTTATCAGATGGATGTAAATTCAACATTTTTGAATGGTGAACTAGAAAAAGAAGTCTATGTTGAACAACCATATGGATTTCAATTGACTGATGAAAAGGACATGGTATGTCGATTGAAGAAAGTTCTATATGGACTTAAGCAAGCTCCTAGAGCTTGGTATGCTAGATTGAATAAATACTTATTGAAACTTGGATTCAATAAAGGTACTACTAACAACAATCTGTATTACAAGTTGGATCATAATAAAGAATTGATCATTGAAGTCTTTGTTGATGAAATTATTTTTGAAGGTGATGATGATTTGTGTATGAAGTTTGCTGATGAAATGAAAAGTGAGTTTGAAATGTCAATGATAAGAGAGCTGAAAGTTTTTTTAGGACTAAAAATCACTTAGTTAGATGATGGAAATTTTGTATCTCAGTCTAAGTATGTGAAAGAGCTACTGAGAAATTTTGGCATGGAAGATTCAAAGCCAGTTGGTACACCTATGGTACTCTGATGCAAAATTACACAGAATGATAATTCTCCCAAAGAAAATCAAACAAGATATAGGTGAATGATTGGTGGACTACTCTATTTGACTCAAACTAGGCTAGATATAATGAATGTTGTATGCATGGTTGCTAGACATCAAGTCGATCCTGAAGATTCCCATGTGACTGCTGTGAAAAGAATTTTCAGATACCTAAAAGGGACAATTGATCTTGGTCTTTGGTATCCTAGGGATGATGATCTTATCCTGAGTTCTTTCACTGATGCTGATTGGATAAGAGATGTGGATGACAAGAAGAGTACTAGTGGTAGTGCATTCTTCTTAGGGAAGAAGTTGGTATCTTGGCTAAGCAAAAAGTAGAATTTTGTTTCATTATCTTTTGCTAAGGTAGAATATATTGCTGCTGCAAATAGTTGTACCCAAGTATTGTGGATGAAGAAAATATTGAGAGATGTCAGAATTGAGTATGAAGAACCTTTTTCCATATTCTATGACAATTCAAGTGCCATAAACATCTCTAAGAATCCAGTGTTGCATTCAAAGACAAAGCATATATCCATCAAATATCACTTCTTGAGAGATAAAGTAAGTGACAAAGAAGTTAGACTAGAGTATATACCTACCAAGGCGAAAATTGTAGACATCTTTACTAAGTTGTTTCCTAAGGATACTTTTGAGTACTTCATAGGCAAGTTAGGGGTGATTTACCCTCCTAATCTGAACTAAGATGTGGGTCTTTTTCATCAGTCCATGAATTGATAGCCATATCTTATTCCGGATTGATGTTGTGGTGGTTGCTATTCAGGGGGAGTAGTCAGATGATTCAAATGTGTGATTAGATAATGTGTACCTTTCCCATTGATTTCAAAGGGGGAGAAGAACAATGTGAAAAAAATGGGAGAAGAAGAAAATAGGAAAATAGTGCACAATCTAAGGGGGAGATTGTTGGTGAACAGTTAGTTGGGTTGATGGCATTATTTTTCACATCATGTATTCCATCAATGCCAAAGGGGGAGATTGTTGGATGTTATGGTTATGTTGCCAATATGTGGTATTCACTGATGTCAACACTATTAGCATTGGTGATTTTGAAGGCTGTATATGTCGAGGAGTTTGAGAAAATTGTAAAAAATATATTGCAGGCAACAAGTGAAGCTGGAAAGGTCAGAGTGGTGGTAAGTGTTGGAAAGTTGGGATCATTGAGTTTTTGGTGGCATGCTTTAAAGGGTTTTTCACTAAGTCTATCTAGTATGTTGTCCAAAATTTTTAGTGGTACACATCAATATTTGTGGAATTTATAAATTTTTGTGTGCCTACAGTTATTCAATTTTTATAGCAAGTGTTCTTGGAAGAAGAGGATGAAATTATGGCAATTTAAATTGTTGCACATGTACATGTGACATTCATGGATGATTCTATATCATACTCTATCTTTTCTATACGTTCGCATTGATCAGAGTGTTTGTGATCAGAGATTTTTTTGATGTGTGCTCAAGTTCACATGTTCTTGGCCGACATGATGATAGTAGCATGTTGTGGATCCATGAAGACTAATATCTTATTGTTTGGCATGTTTGAAGGTGTTTGTTTGGGTCCTCACTATGTCATGACTAACTTGTGTTGGTGTACATTAAGATTTATTCATGTATTGAGGCTGACAATTATAATTTATTCTTTATTTGTGGCCGATAGAGTAGTTGATGTAAATCCATGTAGCGGATATATAAGAGCAATTTTTTTCCTCATTTTGATGTATGATTGGTATGTTCAAGTGGTGTACATGTGAAAATAAAGATCAAATCATTCAAGAGCATAGCAGAGTGTGAAAAATATTGAGTAGAGTGTGGAAGAGTGTGTAGAAGTTTTTGTGTGCCTAATTGGAACTATAATCATGCTTTTGTAGAAGCTAATTTCTTAGTTCAACCTCATCCAATGGATTTAATTAGATTATTGTATGTAAGGTAGTGAGCCTTCCTCTGAGTAGTATGCTCTAGGAAGTGTGCTTGACTGAAAGTGCATTCCTTATTCATTCTTCATTATACTTCTAACAAGGTATAATATTGTGGACTAACATCCAATGTGGTTTTTCCCCTAACAGGGTTTCCACGTATAAAATGTTGGTGTTCATGTGTCTCTGATGTGTTATTGATTTATGCTTGCACTATTAATTATCAAATTTGTGATTAAAGGTTGATTGATGTTTAATAAGTTTTATTTTGGTAACAACTAATTCACCCCCCTCTTAGTTGTCTATCCTTGTTTTGCCAATAGGATAAGAAATAGACTTTGCATGCACTTGCTTTATCCTCCATACATTCCAAATACCTGTAAACTTGCTTTCCAACAGGGATGTTGGATTCCCACTTAACATTCTCTCTTTCCTATAGTGAACTCGGAAAGTAAAATACCAAACATATAAGCAAAGACCCAAACTAGAAAGGATAACCCTCAACTAAAGACATTCTGACATTCTCATTTAGGTTTTCCATAATTAAGCTAAACAAATCAAACTGCTTGTTTTCCTTTACCATTCTATGTGCAAGATATACATCAATAGCTGAAGTATAGCCTTCACAATTTTTGAAATAAATTTTATAGGTGATGTCATAGGTGACATACTATACTACAAGATTGATAATGGTATTTATCTATAGAGCTCAGGGGTCTTTGTCGATGCTATTAAGTTCATCCACATCTCTATATTTCACTATTTTCTTCTCGGGGACATCACCAACACTGCACAAAATAATAATAGCTTTAATTGCCTTCTTCATGATCGGATAGGGTTTTTCCAAAATAATGTTGACATCCTTAAATTGACTTAATATGAACAAGATAGATTATTTGTCTACAAACCAAGGAAATTCTCCCCATAAATCCACACCTAGAGTTTTTGTGTTCTATAATTCATTTGTCTTCAACCCTAGTTCCATTTCCTTCATCTTCTGATGATCAAACTCTTCCAACTCAACTCCCTTTAGCCTTAGTAGAATATTTCCACTCAATCCTTTGTCAATAGATTCCGTCGTTGTGATTATCTTCTTCAAATTAGTTCTTGCTCAATGAAACTTC
Organism: Sequoiadendron giganteum; assembly: GCA_007115665.2. Classification (NCBI taxonomy): domain Eukaryota; kingdom Viridiplantae; phylum Streptophyta; class Pinopsida; order Cupressales; family Cupressaceae; genus Sequoiadendron; species Sequoiadendron giganteum. The sequence continues at coordinate 179,909,861 of CM021105.1, forward strand.
TTCTTTTCCCCTTTTTTGTAAACTCAAAGAGATGGCTTTGAAAAGCTTTTTCTTTTCTTCTTTAATTTTAATGATTTCTCTAGATTGCCTCGGAATTGCTCCAAATCTCTTCAGGATCACTTTAAGATTTCTCCAAATCATTCTTCAAACTCTTCAATTGCACAAGTCATCAAAATTCCTTATGAATTTCGCTTTATACACCATCGCGCTACCCTAATTTTCATTAAATGTGATGGAATTTGAAAAGATGATAAAAACCCTTCTTCACTACACTGAGAAACCCTAATTTTCTCTGCAAATGATCATTCCTGCATATTTTATTTTGGTTCATTTTGCATAACCTTTGATAATCCATTCCTTATAAAATATCCTTGTGCCAACATCTGACATGCCAAATATCTAGGGTGTTAGAACAATTTTCTATTAATACTCCCCCTAAGATCATGCTAGGTCTAATTTTTGGAGGAATTGTTTGCATTGGATGAGGGAGTCATTGATACATTTTCACCCAATTTCCAACAAAAGTTCGTCGAAACTTCGATGGCCGTTCATCAAAAAAAATTTGTCAAAAAATTTACGATGTTTGAAACGTCAATTTTCTGACCCAGGGTCGTCCGCAAGGTTAGAAAATTGACATTTAAAATTTTGTCCATTTTTCAACGAAACATTTCCAACGAATGGTCGTCGAAATTCCAATGACTATTCATTGGAAATTGGATCTAAATCTACTAGTGAGTAAACACATCTCATGTCCCTGGATCTTCTTTATTTTTCTATATCTTGTCCATTTCTTTCTTAACCTCATTCTTGTGAATATTATTCACTAGTTCATTCTTCTTTACCTGATCAGATTGCTTTCCCCTTTTACTTTTGCATACTCTTGAAATATGTCACACTTTGTTGCAATTTTAGTAGACAACATTTCTTTGATTTGTTTGACCTCCATTAAATTTTGATCTACACTAATTTTCTTTGTGTCCAAACTTGTTACATGTATATCAATAGCCAACAAAAGATTGATTCATTCTACATCCATTAAACCTATTCATCATCACCTAACTAATCATCCTCACCTAAGATCAAAATTTCTTGCATGCAAAACATTGTCTAGAGAAGGAACCAAAAAACTGATTCATCCTGCTTCTAGACTCAGTTCCCTGTGACCAAATTTATTACATGAAAACCAAACACCATTGAAAGACAGGTACCTTTGAGCATTTGGTTGTCTGATAGGTGGTCTTCTAGAAAATTTTCTTGGATTTATTTTTTGCTTTCCTTTATTTTGAGTCTTTTAATTGTCCATTAGATTTGAGGTCTTCATAGCCTTTGAGCTTTCACCTACTTCCAATCCTAAAACTGCTTTGTCATTAGCTAGTTTACATCCTACAATTAATTCATCAAGCTTGGTGGAGCTTGTCTTGAAACTATCTTCACAGAGTTTTTCTCTCTCCAGATCTACTTTTAGCTTCACCACTTCTTGTTCAATCCATGAGCATACATTAGACTTGATTTACACAACTATATTAAGACAATATTTAATTATCTTCTTTTTCTCCACTTGCACCTTCAATCCAATAATCTCTTCATTTTCTTGTTTTAATTGCGAGCACTCACTTCTTTGTGTCTTTCTTTGAATTTCTTCAATTGCTTTTTCAATTTCTGGATGCATTCATTTGTCTCATCAAGATTTTCTTTCAAATCTTTCTTTTCATTTTCAGACTTGTCAAGATCTTCAAGAGTAGCCTAGTGCTCTTCTTTATCATCCATTTGTTCAATCTATAGGATATTTGTCAAGCTTTTAGGCTTCTTGAAAGGAACCAAGCTCTGATACCAATTATTGAATACCCAAGATACTAAGAGGTGGATGAATAAATATCTTCTTAAACTTATTAAACAAATACCATCCAATTAATCCAATGCATATAATAGTAGGAATGAAGAAAACATTAATAGAATATAAATCACACAACACATGAACACCAAAAATTTTACGTGGAAAACCCAAAATGGAAAAAACCATGGTGAGGATTAGCTCCCAATATAATATGTTGGCAAAACAAGGATAGACAACTGAGAGGGGGGGTTGAATTAGTTGTTACATAATTTAACAATTATATTACTTTATCAACCTTTAATCTTTGGTCAAATAATTAACAGTGAAAGCATGAATTAAGAAACACATTAGAAACACACAAGACCAAGATTTTTGCATGGAAACCCTATTAGGGGAAAAACCACGGTGGAGGTTAATCCACAATTACACCCTGTTAAAAGTATAATGAAAAATGAATAGGGAATGCACATGCATTCAGGAACACTTCCTAGAGCTCACTGCTCAAAGGGAAGGCTCACTACCTTACATAAGATAATCAGATTAAATCCATTTTATAAATTTGAACTGAAAAATTAGCTTCTTCATAAGCTTGATGACAATTCTGGTTAGGAACAAGTACTCTTCACTCAAACTTCTTCACACTGGTCTACATCCAGATGATCTGATCTTTATTCGCACATATCTTCACATACATTCATTGAGAACACCACACACACACTCATATATACATTAAATGAGGAAACAATCACTCTTATATATCCGCTACATGGATTTTCATCAACTACTTTGTGGGCCACAAAATAAGGAATAAATGAATTACAAACTATCGACCTCAATGCATGAACAAATATTAATGCACACCAACCTAAGGTGGTCACAACATAGTGAGGACATAAATCAACATCCTCAAATATGCCAAACAATAAAAGATTAATCCATAAGGATCCATAAAATGCTACCGCCATCATGTCGGCCAAGAACATGAAAAACTTGAACACAAAAGGAAAAATATTCTATCACCAACACGTCGATCAATGCGGACATACCACACTGAAGAGCATGATCTAGAAACATCACTGAACATTTTAGGAACATATGTAACAATTCAATTCATCATAATTGCATTCTCTTATCTCAGAAACACTTACTATAGTAATAGAATAACTGTAGGAACACGACACTTTATAACTTTCTTCAATCTTGATGCACACCACTAAAAATTTTGGACCACATACTAGATAGGCTCATCAACAAACCCTTTAATACACTCCCTTTAACAATCAACATACATAACTTTCCATCACTCTAAGCTTCTCAACTTCACAAGGTATCTGCAATATATTTATTACAATTTTCTCAATCTCCTCGACATATACAACCTTCAATATCATTAATGCTAATAGTGTTGATATCAATGAAAACCACATATCAGCAACACAACCATATCATCCAAAAATCTCCCCCTTTGGCATTGATGGCAACACATGATGTGAAAAATACCATCAACACAACTAACTTTTCAGATAGTACACTTCTCCTCCTTTGTTCTATACTTCTCCCATAACTCTTTTCTCCATTTCTTCCTCAAGGGTTTTTCACATTACCCTTCTCCCCCTTTAATATCAATGGCAAAGGTACATAAGCTCTGAACCACATATCTGAATCATCTGACTACTCCCCCTAAGTAGGAGGCACCATAACATCAATCTGAGATAGGATCTAACTGTGAGTGCATAGATTGATGCAAATACTTGCATCTTAGTTCAGATTAGGAGGGGGAATTACCCATAACTTTCCTCTAAGATACTCAAAAGTATCCTTAGGAAATGGTTTAGTGAATATATCTACAATTTTTTTCTTAGTAGGCACATATTGCAGTCTAACTTCTTTATCACTCACTTTACCTCTCAAAAAGTGATACTTGCTAGATTTTTTATTTATTTTTTAATGTAGCACTAGATTCTTGGAAATGTTTATGGCACTTGAGTTGTCATAGAATATAGAAATTGGATCATCATACTCAACTTTGATGTCTCTCAACATCTGCTTCATCCACAACACTTGAGTGCAATTGTTTGCTACAACAATATACTCTACCTTAGCAGTAGATAGGGAAATGGAATTTTTATTTTTACTTAGCCAAGATACTAGCTTCTTCCCCAAGAAGACTACACCACCACTTGTGCTTTTCCTTTCATTTAAATCTCCTGTCCAATCTACATCTGTGAAGGAACTTTAGGTAAGATCATCATCCTCTGGATACCATAACCCAAAATCAATTGCTCCTTTCAAGTATCCGAATATTCTCTTTACTATAGTCACATGTGATTCCTTTGGATCAACTTGATATCTAGAAACCATGCATACAACATTCATAATGTTTGGTCCAATTTGAGTCAAATATAGCAATCCACCAATCATTGACCTATATCTTGTTTGATTAGACTTAGGAGAATCATCATTTTGTGTTAGATTGCATCCGGTTACCATGGGTGTACGAATTGGCTTTGAGTGTTCAATGCCAAACTTTTTCAGTAACTCTTTCACATACTTGGACTGAGATATAAAGATTCCATCATCTAATTGAGTAATTTGCAATCCTAAAAATAATTTCAATTATCCTATCATTGACATTTCAAATTCACTTTTCATTTCATCAACAAACTTCATACATAAGTCATCATCACCTTCAAAAATAATGTCATAAAAAAAGACTTGAATAATCAATTCTTTATCCTTATTCACCTTGAAATACACATTATTGTCAGCAGTACCTTTATTGAATCCAAGCTTTAGCAAGTATTTATCCAGTCTTACATACTAGGCTCTAGGGGCTTGTTTGAGTCCATATAGTGCTTTCTTCAACCAACACACCATGTCCTTTTCATCAATCAATTGAAATCCATACAATTGCACAACATAAACTTCTTCTTCTAACTCACCATTTAGAAATGATGACACAACATCCATTTGGTAGAATTTGTAATTCTTGAAAGTAGCATAAACAAAAAATAACCTTACAACTTTAATTTTAGCAATAGGGGCAAAGGTTTCTTCAAAATCAATACCTTCCATCTGTCAGTATCCTTTACATACCAGTCTTATTTTGTTCCTGATCACTTCACCTTGTTCATTCAAATTATTTTGAAAAACCCATTTTGTTCCAATCACATTTTTGACTTGAGGTCTGGGAACAAGAGTCCATGTATCATTTTTCTCTATCTACATCAGTTCTTCCTTCATTACTTCCATCCAATATTCATCTTTACATGCTTCATTGGCATTGCTAAGCTTAGTCTTGGATATCAAACAATATTCTTCTACAATTCTTCTTTTGGTTTGCACACCTTTGTTCTTGTCTCCTATAATTTGAATTTCAAAATGAATTCGCTTTACATACCTTGGGATTTTGGGTTCTTCTACTATTTCTTTTTTATTTCCACTATCTTCTACTTTAGAACTTTCTTGATTCACTAAAACAATTTGAACTTGACTCTGTGTTTGAGAATTCTTTCCTTCATTAATATTATCATGTTGTTCATCTGAATCATATCCACAATACCTGGATGATCTATCAATATCCTCATCAACTCTGACATTTTCACTCTCAACCATCTTCTTCAATATTTTATTGTAGCATCAGTAGGCTTTTCTCTTAGTAGACTAACCCAGAAAGATTCCTTCATCACTTCTAGCTTCAAACTTTCCTATATCTTCATCTCTTTTGATATAACATCTACTTCCAAATATTTTGCAATATTTAACAGTAGGCTTATAACCAAACCAAAGTTCAAAAGGGGTCTTACTAGAATTACCATTAACATTCACCCGATTAATAGTAATAGTATAGTTCCGAAACTAGATACCAAAAGGCTCAGTGCCTCATACAAAAACTCACTACTTACTAAGAGGACTCACTGTCCAAATAATGAGGCTTGCTTCCTATAAAAGGATTACAATGTATAAGTTGTTTTACAACCAAAATGAACTAGTAAGAGTACACATAATAATTGTTGATTCAGTTCCTTTGAAGCTCAATAAACTGACTTAACACACTTCATCATTTTTTCACACTTTGCTTCATATTTGCACCATACTTCACATTCTATTAACTTAAATAATCTCAAAACAATTCAATATATATATCTAATACAACCACACGCATCAATTAGGTTGGCCTAATTTGATGCAATCTTTATTTACCAAAAAGACTAACTATCGGCTCCGAGTTAGTACAAAAATTCTCCAAAAATAATCCAAGAATGTATCATGCTATAATATGTTGGCATGGACCAAGGGTAGGTCACACATATATCCGCAACACAAATTAATCCATTACAATATCAACTATTCATTAGGTTGTCCAAGGATAGACCTAATAACAAAATGCAATCAACAGAATAGTGACAACTAGCCATATGAGCACATGGGAACATAGGATTCTGAACTTACAAGCTTCCAACATCCAGAAACCATTTCCCAAAACTGCAAGCAATGATGATCACCAGAGGAGGATTGCAGACCAAAGTACTAGACCAAAATACCGAAGGATGTAAATTGGTTTTTCATATTGGTTCATAGTACCAAATCAAACTAATGACTCAATCAACATGGTGACATCAATGACAGCAGAAAGTATACATAACTAGACATTCTGCTTCATTCTTCACATAATCGCCACCATTCCCTTCACTAGTGCTTAATTCACTTAATAGGGAACATAAGTATTTCTTCCACATCATGAAACATGGCTTTCAGATAAATTTAATTCTTCTTGTAAACCAAAATAGGGGAAAAATACTTGGATATTTTTAAAGATATTCTAAATTATGCTTTATTATGTTCTTTGTATAGAGTCACCACCTCCTTTGTAGAGGATCAACCTTCAAAAATATGATGTTTCTTTCACTGACTGATTTTACTTTAAGCTCAATAAAATAACACACGAGTCCTTTACACTTTCTTATTTTTTCTTCATCAACTCTTCACTCCATTTTACTATTGTTTCTCAAACAATTCATATTGGCATAGAGTTCTTCAGCGTCCCCACCCACTTTTAGTAAGAACCTTAGTTTAGAACCTTCACGACTCTATTAAGGCAAGATCATCTCGTTTCAGGTTTTTCCTAAATAATTCCTTAGCGAAGTCACCATTTTTATTGGTTATTTTTTATGAACCAAACTTAATCTTTCCACTCACCAATGAATCTACCAAAATTCAATTATTAATAAGGTTAAGGATTGGCCAACACATGTGAGATTAGATATGTATCATGTTCTCCCCTACACTTTGGGCTCTATGAAATCCGGGAGGGTGATTCCCAACAATGTGTTTATAAATACTGGTGTATCTAGAAATCAAACAAAAAGTAAATAGATGTTCTCCTTAAATTATTTAAAAGACCCATTACCATGATGGTTTGGCTGACCTTCATGGTAGTGCTTAACTTAAACAAGATAAAATATAACTCATTAAACTCTACAAACACCCATAATAATATTTATATGTAAATTGATTCTAACTTTGTGGTCAGTTTTTGAAATGATCAACATAATTACACAAAAATTAACCTACTATAACTAGTGCCATATCTTTGAAATAGAGTCAATATAAATACCCACATCATATGATAACAATATTCTTACTTGACAATAATCATAGCCTTGAAAACACTGCATTTTAGTATTCCCACTTAACATCTCCACCATTTACTTCTTACTAGCATCCTAGTACATGATTTCTTATAAATCTACAGTTATACTCAAGCATTTACATCCATTCATTGAATCAATGAGAAATAATAGAACAATACATCCATGAGGGAGAATAGAGACAAATACCATAACCATTGATTATATTATTCATAACTTATATAACCAGAACATTGGAGAGAAAAATATAAAGACTTGATACCATTCTTCTATATATTATCACTATCATTACTGGGGAACCATGTATATATTTGCATGATCAAACCCTAATATATACAACTATATTTTTCAATGTTCCATTTAATTCATGTATGATCAATTCAAAAATTGCCAACTAATCGACCCTTGTAATCAACCTTGAAATTCATTTTATAGAATAAGGGAGCAACAAGAATCATGATGAATTATAAATTACATTTCAATTTCATTTCAAAATTTAATTTCATCAAAATGTGAAATACTCCCCAGACAATTATAAAACAATCATTTGTAGGATAGGGGAAAGCAAAAAGAAAAATTCCACAAACTGCTAGCTAGAGAAGACCCACTAGCCTTGCAAAAGGCTTCACTATCACAACATCAAAAACTTGCATGTTTCACACTGAACCAATAAGTGTCACCATCAACAATAAAGGAACAAATAAATAGAAACCCAAATTAGAACAAACCAACCAAAAGGAAATGAGTCAACACAAAGGACCAAAAACTAAGCACCAACTCAAAATGGAAACAGGGTGCTACTCTACCTTGTTAGCAACAAAGTAAGCACACACACTTGGTGACCTTATAAAAAATGGAGTAGCCATCACTTCCTCATCCTCAGAATCAATCAAATTAGTCATGGCCATGAGATATTGATAGTAGCCTAAATTAGTTTCAACTCCACTATCAGAAGAATCATCCAAGGCTTCAATGGGAGAATGATGATGTCCCATGTAAGCTCGATGATACTTATTCTTTCTCAAATCTTCCCTCTCAAGCCTATTGATTTTCTTCTCCTTACCCTTGACCAATTCCTATGAGACAATTTTTCTTCTCGGATGATAAGTGTGCTTGAGTAGACACCTATTGTAGACTTCCTATCAACTCTTGCTTTCTTCTTCAGAGTTATAGGGACTTCAGGCATATCCTATTCATTCTTGGGAAGGTAACCCTGAGACTCAAGGAGATTGAGCCTCCTGGAAATTCAGACTAGGCTAACAAACACACTCACCTTACCCATTCTTGACAGGGTAACTTACCAAATTTCCTTAGGACAAAGACACCACCCTAAATGTAAAATAGCTAGCTCGGATTCTACAATTACTTAGAACAACTTCACATGCTCCTATATATATTCTTAACTCATGAAGACATCAAATGGTGAGAACAATAGGTAGTAAATATTCATTAAATAGATAAATTTGAGAGGGCCTACATTAATGTTCCAATAAATCTTGTGTGAGAGAGCTGGCTATTAGCTACTTTTATTTTGAATCTTAGTCATTGATCATACATTGAGATGAATCAAAAGATAATCAATCAACATGATTAATTATGACAAAGTTAAATTTAATGTGCTTGATGCCTTTTCCCTAATCAGAAAACTCAAGGGGATAAACACCCACTCCATCTGCATAATTAATCATATACTTAGCACTTTATAAGACATGTCATATCACTTTTACCTTCTCACCCATGGGAATTTTTTTATTTATAATTTACCACAACAAGATAGTGGGGAGTGATCATGATTTATCCTCAGAATATCAGCTTGTACTTTGTCTCGCTTCAATTTCTCTATCCCACATGTACCAGCACCTGACAGAATTAATGTCTATAATCACAAGTGTCTCCCAAATCTCGAATGTGTGCCCAAGAATTAGTTCTAATTTGGTGACATTTTAATATTAGTGCAGTATTGATCAAATTTTAGTAATATTTTATCTCCGCTAAAGTTCATCAGAGCCTTTGAAATATTCCATGTGGTAGTCACCCACCTGCCTTCTAAAAATGGGAGACACAAATGGGCCCCTCATAAGATGGTAGGGAGTGGTCAGGATAGTCCCATGTCACCTGCCATCAACCAACGATCTCTATCCTCATTAGAGCATTCGTCATCTTCAAAACCTACCAGGTCGCTCCATGGAGCAACAAATGTCACCATGCCTACTTGCCCATGTTCGTTTATAAGTATTAAATAAAATCCAATGGGGTGGTGGGGAGTGGTGGAGATTTGACCATGTTACCTGAAAACCACCATATATTTCCCTTTGATACCATTCGTCAATCACAAAAATATATAAGTACCACCATATAAAGGCTACACGTGTCCAATCCCAACTAGCCCATGTGACTTCTTAATCTTAATATGTAGAATAGATGAGCACATGAGGAATGACCTAGATGAAGACATGTGCAATGATACTTTTTGTTGATCTCTCTCAAACCTTTTCACGTTGACCTCTTGGAAGAAGTGGTCCCACCACCTCACATGACACATGGAAATCATCCGCTATCCCACTTGAATAATTTGTTGAAGAATAAAAAAGAGTGGGCACTTGGTGAACGGTTTGATATTTTCCAACCATGATCAAATGATCATCTTATAACTAAATTCTGCACATGCTGCAAATGTTAGTCATAAAAGTGGGCCATTACTAAGCTAACAAGGACCTTTCTATTAAGAATGAGAACTTAAGACTTAAGTCATTTAATATGAAATTCTAGCCCAACCATAGGAAAATTCAAATGATGAAAAGGAGCTTGGTGATTGACAAACCTAAACCTAGGGGCTGGTGAAAATAATTATTCAAATGGCATAAAAGGTGACCTTAATGACTGGAAACCAAGAGCAACCAGTTAATGCAGAAATAGAATGCCTAAGGGTATTTAAACTCAAAGATTAATTTAGAATGGTTTTGACAACAAAAAACCTAAAAAAATGATGAGGAACATAACCCCAAGCCTAAAATGAAGGTCAAAACCAGATACTGCAAGATAAAAGAAATGGAACCAAATAATTTTTTTGAGAGGTTCCATCAGATCCTTTCGTAGTTCTTCCTCAATTCAACCCTGATTGGGATTTCCTTGGGCCATTTCTCCTTGGTCAAGTACCTCATTCCTAAGTTTCCAATCTTCCCAAAACCCACATACCTCTTGTTCCAAATGGTACATTTGCGTTTCCTTTTAATTCAAGAGTTCCAATATTTGTTCTAGCCTCTTTGTTGGCCCATTTTCCTATCCACTACTACCCACTTCTTTTCTAGTGTTCACCATAGTGACTCACACTCGACCTACATCACAGTCACGTTTTGTGCATATTAACACATGGTTTTATGTTTAAACTATTGCATTTATATAATACATTACACACAAAATGTAATCCAAAAGAGATATACATGTTCATTCACATTCACATCAAGACAAGCCTTCAAGTTCATGCTCTTGAGCAACAAAAAGGACTTTCTTCATTTATATTAAATTTTGGATTTACGCAGATCCTTATTTAAATTTTTTCTTTCTAGTCTAAGAAGTTACCTTAGTATTGGAAAGAGGACATTCCTCTAGATCCTCATTTGAATATATATCTTCCCTCTTGGGTGAGGCAAGACATGCATTCAGGCACTCCTTCTCCTCCTTAGTCAACAGAGGTGCATTTGGTTCACATCCTATTGGCCAATCTATAAATTTGAATGGTTGCTTAGCCTTAGGAGTTTGTTTGGACTCAATATTTTTTCCTCTCTACAACATGAGACATGTGAGGGAATTTCCTAGAGTTTCATTTTTATGAATCTTGGGTTGGTTCTTAGGTTTGGGATTTTCTTCAATAATGACTAGATTTTTCAAATCCCTTATAGTTTTTCCCTTCTTTCTTCCTGACTTGGACCTTCCCATTTCTTGCAACCAATTTCGACTGGTTATTTTCTAGGTAACTCAAATATATTTAAGGTTCTATTATTCCCTAGTTCAACCATCATGGGCTCATAGGTCTAAAGTTGAACCTTCGGCTTTGATATCAAATGTAACATGCCCAACTAGATTTTCCTCAATTAAATTAAAAATTGACATTATGAATAAAATATTTATGACATAAATCCCATAGCTATTCCTATTTAGCAATTTCATGTCCCTAAATAAACAAAATAAAAATGAATATATATTCATTTCCAAATGTCAGTAGTCAATTTACAAAATTGACTTGGCACTCAACACCTCAAGTCAATACATCAAATACATCGATTGCATCTATTACAAAAATCTCATTAGTTACATCAATGATACATTTACATGAATAAAATTATAATATGGTTCCTTTATAATAGATCACCTCCACTGGTGGATGAAAGCATGGTTGAGGTGTTTTTCCACCCAGCCATGAAGTAATGCTTCCCCAGAATTCTTCAGCTAGTTGAAGAATACCCGACCCTGCATGAAACACTTAGCAAGAGATACATGTTGCAAGGTGGAATCTATGTGTTCCTAACTACATGAATTTCCATCTACAACTAGAATATGCAAGTTCCATGTTAGGTAAGTAAGAAATTGCAATAGAGAGAGGATAAATAATAACAGTTTGTTCTATAAATAAAAATGAATGCAAATCTTGGCCAAGCTCATGCTACATAAAATGCAACTCAGGTTAGATTTGGAAAAGAAAATCTAAACTCTCTAGCACCAATTCCTGGAAGAAAATTTCATCATATCAAAGGGGTATCGCTCCCTTTTAGACCATCTATTAGCATCATATTCTAATGTTCTACACTCTACCATTGAATTCTTGTATCATTTAATTTCAATATTATCAACCAATATTCTATTTAAATTTGTTATATCCATTCATCTATCCATCCTATGTTTATCTTCTATTTAGTGTCATATTCACAAAAGAAAGCATTACTTCATTTAGATGCTCCATTTAATTTATCTATAACATCTAATCTTAGTTAACATATAAATGAAACATTTATTCCATAGTCACTTGTCTTTCATAAGGACTAAGAACAAATCAAATGAAACATATTTGATTTACAAAATCTAGAGTGATCAATTACAGAGAAATAACATATTAAAAAAAAATCTATGTGCCCTTCTATCTAATACAATCCAATTTCCATATTCATTCTATTTTTGGCCAATATGTACATTTGTTGTTTTGTTTAGGTTCATCACATATATATTTATTTTAAAAGAAATAATGAACACTGTGAAATGGATGCTCTGCTCCATGAGTAATGAGATTTCACATAAGGGTTTCATTAGGCATGTTATCATGAAATTGATAACATGATAGCACTTTTCTTAAAGATTCTTCAGTTTACCCGATAGCTATTGTGCCACAGTTCGAACCACAATAAAATGAAAGCACCCTTCAAATAGTTTTATAAGAGAACAAAGCATATACATCCTTCAACCCTTATTATAACACTAGAATTTTTAAAAATGACTATGTATATGGGTATATACATACATATATACATACATATATACACAAACACAAAAATGACTTTGTAAAACCCTAACTCTGAAAGCTTCTAAAAATATTGTAATGAGCGGTTGGGATGGGAGTTGCAAAATGGCATTATTTGCGAGATTGTAATATGTTTTTGCACTGGATAATAAAATCATTGGATGGTTGCGGTTTTGTGGATGTAGCCCATATTCTAGGTGAACCACGTTAAATTCTTTGTGTTGTCTTGTTGCTGCTATAAAAAAAAATTGTGTTTTATTTCTCTATTTTATTGGTCAAACCTACATTTAATTGTTAGATATTTTCCTTCTAACCATAATTAGTGGTATTAGAACAAGGTTGTGTTTAGTTATCCTCTACAAGAAGGTCTCATGGTTTAGTGGGAGTCTCATGGTTGACTGGGAGTAATTGTAGATGAGGATAAGTTGATAATTAAGAAGTTCAGTGGGAAGAACTATCAATTATAGAAGATGCAGATGGAGGACTACCTCTATCAAAAGGATTTATGTTATCCATTGGAAGGGAAAACCAAGAAACCCTCAACAATGTCTGATGAGGACGGATATTTTGGATAGAAAGGCTCTTGGTAGTATTTGTTTATGCCTAGCACAATTGGTGGCATTCAATATTACAACAACAAAGACAACTCAAGAGTTGATGAAAACCTTGGTGAAGTTATATGAAAAGCCTTCTTCTTTGAATAAGGTATTTCTTATGAATCATTTATTTCATATGAAAATGGTAGGAGGTGGGTCAATTCTTGATCATTTAAATGAGTTTAATATGGTTACTATTCAATTAAATTTTGTAAATGTAAACTTTGATGAAGAAGTTAGGGCTCTTTTGATTTTGTGTTCTTTGCCTGAAAGCAGAATAGCTTGGTAATGGCTATTAGCAATTATGTTTTTGGTTTGAATACATTGAAATTTGATGATGTTGTTGGTGTTATTTTGAGTGAGTAGATTCATAGGAAAAGCTCAAGTGGAATATCCACATCAAGTAATGTTTTCAACGTAGAAAGCAAGGGTAGAAAAAAGGAGAGAGGAAACAACTATGGAAGTCATGGGAAGTCACAAGGGAAATCAAAGGACAAAAGGTCTCAATCTAGAGGCAAGAGGTATTGTTGGTACTATGGTAAGCTGGGTCATTTAAAAAAATATTTTTGGTCTCAAAAAATAAAAGAGACAAAAAGGAAGGAAGTGAAGAGGCAAATGTCATAAGTAATAAATCTGATGAGGATTCTTTGATTCTTTCCCTTAATTATGTTGATTATTCTTGGGTGTTAGATTTAGGGGTTTTATTTCATGTTACCCCCCATAGAATTTATTTTCTTGACTATGCCCAAGGGGATTTTGGGCTGGTTAGTTAGGTGATAACGAACCTTGTTAGATTATTGGAAAGGGAAGAATCAATATTAAGTTGTAGAATGAGAATCACTGGATACTACATGAGGTAAGGCATGTTCCAAGGTTAGGAAAAAAATTATTTTTTGTAGGGAAACTAGATGATGAAGGTTGTGTTGTTACATTTAGTGATAAAAATTGGAAGGTTACAAAAGGTGCCTTAGTGGTAGAAAAAGGTGTTAAAGTAGGAACCTTATATCCTTGTACAGGTCATACTATTCCTTCTACTTTAATTGTTATAGAGAAAAGTAAATGTTTAGGAATAGTTGTTGCAGTTCAGTAGGTAGAAGATCAAACAGTGGCTATGGGTTCTGAAACAACACTATGGAAAAATAGACTTGTGCACATGTGTGAAAAAGGTATGAAACTACTTCATTCAAATAAATTTTTACTAGGTATAAAATATTTTAATATGGATTTCTATCAAAGTTGTCTCTATGGAAAACAAAAGATAGTTATTTTTCTCAAGGATGGGAAGCAAAGGAAAAATTAGAAATTGGAGCTTGTGCATACAGATGTATGGGGACTAGCTCAGGTATCTTCTCTTGGTAGCTCTCAGTATTATGTTACATTCATTTATGATGCAACTAGGAAGGTATGGATTTATTTCCTTAGGCAAAAAATTGATGTATTTGGATCTTTTAAAAAATGGAGAAGCTTGGTTAAGAATGAGACATGTAAAATATTAAAATGTCTCAGATCTGATAATGATGGTGAGTATTTTAGAAAATATTTTGAAGATTATTGTTCCTCTAATGGTATTCATAGGTAGACAATGGTTCCGAGGACTCCACAAGAAAATGGAGTGGCTGAATGCATTAATAGGAAAATAATGGAGCATTCAAGAAGCTTGAGGTTGCATGTTGGGCTATCCTTAAACATGTGGGTAGATGTTGTAAAATCTGTTGTTTATTTAATTAATAGAGGTCCCTCTACACCTTTGGGTTGTGGTATTCTAGAGGAAGCATGGACAGGTAAGAAAGTTAGTTATTCTTTTCACAAAACCTTCAGTTGTGAAACATTCACATAGGTAGATTCTGAAAAATAGAACTAAGCTAGAAGCTAAATCAAAGAAATGTATATTTGTTGGATATGGCATTGATGAATTTGGTTATAGGCTGTAGGATTTTAAAAATCAGAAAATTATGAGAAGCAGGGATGTCATATTGAATGAAAAGAAAGACAATTATTATGGAGTGCTGGATGATACTCCAAACAATGATGTTCCAATGGTTCTTCATGCTTTGCAACAATAGCAACAACAAATACCAAAAACTCCAATGAATGTTAGACGATTTTCAAGGATAAGTAGACATTTGAAAAAATATTCTCCTTCTTTGTAATCTATTATACTAATTAATGTTGGTGAACCATAATGTTATGATGAATCTATGTAGGTAGATACCAAGGTTTAGTGGGAGCATGGAATGGAAAAAGAAATGGACTCCTTGCTGAAAAAATAGACTTGGGAATTATGCAAGTTTCTTGTAGGTAAAAAGGCTTTACCAAAAAAATGGGTTTATAGGTTGAAAGAGGAGGATTGATGTAAGAAAATATTTAAAGCCATGTTAGTTGTATAGGGATTTGCAAAGAAAATGGGTATTGATTTTGATGATATTTTATTTTTGATTGTTAAAATGACTTCTATATGCATTGTTTTAAGTATTGTGGCTACTAACGATTTGCATTTGAAATAGCTAGATGTTAAAACAACCTTTCTCCATGGTGATCTGGAAGAGGAAATATATATGGAACACCCACAAGGATTTTAGGTCAAAGGTTAGGAGAAATTGGTGTGTAGATTGAAGAAAAGTTTATATGGATTGAAGCAAGCTCCTCAACAATGGTATATTAAATTTGATAGCTTCATGGCAGAGCATGGCTACAATCAGTGTAATTCAAACCATTGTGATTATTTTAAGAGGTCAAATGATGATAGCTACATTATTTTATGTTTATATGCTGATGATATGCATGTAGGGGGGTCTAAAATGGTTCACATTAAGGAGTTAAAACATCCGTTAGTGAATTATTTTTATATGAAGGATTTAGGGGTAGTGAAACAAATCCTTGGTATGAAGATTACAAGAGATAGGAAAACATAATTTTTTTTTATCTCAGTCTGATTATATTGATAAGGTGTTGTAGAGATTTCATATGGAGAACTTCAAAGCTGTCTACATGCCTTTTCCTAGTCATGTTAAATCGAAAAAGGATATGTGTCCAAAGACACAAGAGGAGGAAGACAAAATGTCCAAAGTACCATATGCTTCAGCTATAGGTAGTTTAATGTACACCATGGTATGCACAAGACCAGATATTGCACATTTTTTTCGAGTTGTTAGTAGGTATATGAGTTATCCTGGAGTTGAGCATTGGAATGCAATAATATGGATTGTCAGGTACTTGAGAGGTACATATAGTAAATGTTTATGTTTTGGGGGCTCTAATACTGATTTAAAAGGCTATGTTAACTTAGATTTGGTAGGGGATATAGATACCACGTAGAGTACCATATGTTATGTATTTATAGTTGGTGGGACAGTAGTGAGTTAGATTTCTTAGTTGTAAAAGGTGGTTGCTTTATCCACCACAGAGGTAGAGTATGTTGTTGCAATAGAGGTAACAAAGGAGATGATATGGCTGCAACTTTTCATGGAAGAATTGTGCAAACAATAGGATGAAAATAACTTGTTTATAGACAACCAAAGTGCTATACATCTTGTAAATAATTTTTCCTTTCATTCTAAAAACAAACACATACAACTAAGATATCATTTCATTCGGTCAGTGTTGGAGGATAGACTGGTAAAGATGGAAAAGATACATACAGATGTCCATTCAATGGATATTTTTACAAAGGTAGTGACAAGGGAGAAGCTAAGCTCATCTTCAGGTTTGATTGGTCTCCATGGTTAAAAGTATAATAGAGCAGTAGGGTCCAAGTTTCTTATTTCTAGTGGGAGCTATAAGTTCAACAGTATCATCTAACATTAGTCTCCAAGTGGGAGATTGTTTGGTGTGGAGCCTGATCAGACTCCAAGTGGGATATTGTTGGTATGTGGTGATTGATCATGCTATATTGTACACTCTTCATGTATCCTCACCGAGGTCTGGGATTGTGCCTTGGGCGGGGGTTTGGGGGTGGTAGCCCTTGAGAAAAAAATCTCCTATTTTTTTTTTCGTCACTGACAAGATAAAAAATGTCTTTCTAAAACCCTAATTCTAAAAGCTTCTAAAATGCTTGTAATAAGCAGTTGGGATGGGAGTTGCAGTATGGCAATATTCATGATATTGTAATTTTTTTTTGCTCTGGATAATAAAATCATTAGATGGCTGCGGTTTTGTGGATGTAGCCCATATTGGGTGAACCATGTTAAATTCTCTGTGTTGTCTTGTTCCTGCTATAATTTTTCTGTGCGTTTTATTTCTCTTTTTGATTGATCAAATCTATATTTAACTGTTAGATATCTGCCTTCTAACCTTAACACCCAGTGGTTACAAAACCATGACCAAACACTTTTAAAGACCACATTTTTTTAAAATCACTAGCCTTAAGTCAATAAAACGTCACATGTGATCAACCAATGCTAAAACTACTTGTGGTTAGTTTAACCACTTTTTTTTTTCCTTTTTCACTAAAAAGGTCACATGGATGACCAAGAGCCAATCCCGAAGGGCTAAGTTTTGACCCTATTTAGCCTAAAAAGTGCCTAAAATAGGCCTTTTTTTAAATTTTGCATACCTTTGCACCAGGATATTGGATTTTTGCCAGTGAGATATATTCAAAAAGGTGATTCGATGAACTTCACAGTGGTGTAGGTTATTTTTGC
Source organism: Sequoiadendron giganteum (assembly GCA_007115665.2). Taxonomy (NCBI): domain Eukaryota; kingdom Viridiplantae; phylum Streptophyta; class Pinopsida; order Cupressales; family Cupressaceae; genus Sequoiadendron; species Sequoiadendron giganteum. The sequence continues at coordinate 179,928,091 of CM021105.1, forward strand.
ATATTTTTCCTTCTTTTTCTAGGCTTTTCAGCTCAAAGGTATAGGTGCATTTATTACTTGTAACTAATACAAATTTTGCATACGGAGTCAAAATTTGGCAATTCTTTTTAAATTGCTCATAAAATCAATAGGAACTTGTTTGTAACCTCTATTTTAGTTTTTACAAGAATTTTTTCCTAAAAATTATAAAACTCACCATGTGCTATAAATGATTGATTTCATCTTGTCACTTGTACAAATTAGAAAAAAAATTTATTGTAATTTTCTGGGATGGGATGAAAGGAACAATTTAAGTGGCACATTTTCTTCTTTCTCTTGGTGTTCTTCTGTCCAACATGGCAGATCTAAGGAGAATTGAACCACTCAATCCACTCAATTATCATACATGGAAGCTAAAAATGACTCAATTTTTAAAATACAAGGGTTTTTGGCCAATGTTAGATGCACAACAACTTGATTTCATAAGGGAATATGAAAAATTTACCAATAGATGTAAAATAGATGAAGCAAAAGGGATCATTGGCTTACATGTATCTGATAACTTGTTGTTTCATATTGCAAAGTGTAAAACACATAAGAATGTTTGGGATAAGAAGATCTACAATCACTCTCTCCAGATGCATTTCCCTCTATTCAAGATTTTCTTGCACAATTCAAGTTGATTTTGTCACAATTAAAAGGATGTGGGAATGATAAATCTAATGTTGTATGTATCTTATTGATTTTGTCTAAGATGCCCTTACCAAGTGTTCTCTTTTACTTTCTATTGTACTATGGATACCATGGGGACAAACTATAAAATTCCAAAATTTGAGTTGTTTTGTGAGCGTCTTACTAGGGAGGAGGCCAAGTTGATTCAGATGGATGAACTTCCTAGTTCTAAGAATCAAGATCTAATAGCTCAATCTTCCAAAGGATTTAAGGAAAGAATAAGAAGAATCCTAAGATAGAATCATCTTTCGATAGTGATTTTCCCTCCACACTAACATAGAAAAAAATTCAAAAGTCCAGCTCACCTCCTTCTTCTTCTACCTCTATAGATTCGTCATCCAAGTCCAAGAAAGAGAAAGGTGATTATTGTACCTTTTATGGAAAAATTGGTCATAATGAGGCTCATTGTTTCAAGAGACTAGAAGCCTTGGAGGAAGCTATGAGGAGACATAACATTTCAGTTCCTAAGTAATCTTCCATTGGCAAAGGGAAAGCTCTTTCAACATGGTCCATTCATTCATCTACTAATACTTGGATTCTTCATTTCGGTGCTTCACATCACATGACCAATTCACATGATATTTTTGATTCCATTTCTCATACTTCTACTTCTCATATTGTAGTCGGAAACTCTTCATATATTCTAGTTTTGGGGATAGGCTCTATTCAAATCATCAATGGGTGCACTGAGGATGTTATTATTATTCTTGATATTTTAGTGAATCTACTTTCCATATTTTATACTTATCATTCTAGATATGGAAATACTGTTGAGTTTACTTCATAGAATATGACTATTAGATAGTTGTAGGATCCTAAGATGGTTGTTGCTATAGGGATAGTTGATCATGCAAACCATTTGTATTAGTTTCATGGATTTAAGTCTTTACCAAGTTCATGTTATATTGCTCATGTTGATTCAATGAGAAAAAATTGGCATGAAATATTTCGGAACTTGAACTATAGATATCTTTAGTAGATGCATGTAGATCACTTAATGGTTGGTCTTGTTAGAACCCAAAAATTCCATTAAAATATAAATGATTTTTCCATTTCGAGCATAATGTTTTCACTATTTTTCTCATAAAATATCATTCACCCCGTTTTTACAATACTACAATAGTTTTTACCCTTGTACTGTTGCCTTATTTTTGGCCTATATAGCCCTCACATTTTACCCCCCTCATTTTCCATAATATTTCCTATCTTTTCATGAAAAATCTTCATTTCATTTCCCTTCTATAATCCTAATACACTTTATACACTTCCCCCGCTCTTATTATTCATGTCATACCGCTTTACTGCGGCTTCCCACAATGGGCTCATGATATGGTGGTAGCGGTTAAGGGGCTGGCATAAAGTTCTTACCGCCACACCGCACATGGTCTAAACTTAGACTGCAATATTGTAGTGGGCAATAAGTCACCAACAAAGCAGCAATCAGGAGATCCCACTGTGGTACCGCTGGTAGTCAAAGCGAAGACCATGGTGGTGCGGTGGACAACAAAGAGGATAGTTAATGCCAGTACCACAATACTGCCGAAGGTAAAGGTTAAGCCCATGGTTGCACAGTAAGGGATCAATCAAATTCAAACACCATTGTACCACAAAGAGATGGAAGGTGAACCACAGTGAGGTAATAAGAGAAAGAAAGCCATAGGGAAATAAAAATGAAGGAGCGGATAAAGTCAAATATGAAGGCCGGTAAATATAGGGAAAAATCAAATACAAAACTATTGTAAAAATATTTAATTTGCTGAGAGGCAACTCAATTAAATATTTTAATTTTCTGTCAGAGAAATATAAGCAGTTGTAACAGAAACTGAAGGGTCACGACCCTTGGGGTTTTTGTATAAATATTTTAGAAAATATGTTGGAGAGAGACAGGTAGGTGGATATGTGCAGGATTATCATGGAAAAAGCATGCCCTTAAGTGGCAATGAAAATTCAAAAAATCAAAGTTAGGAAACTTGACGTAAAAATTTGAATAAGTTATCTATATTATTTGAAAAATATGTAAGAATAGAATCTATAGCAAATTGAATGTAGTTTCTAAAATACTATGTTTATTTAAAAAAATAAAAAATCTATTTGGTAAAAATTTGAAATTTCAATGGACTAGTACTTAAATTTCAGGGAAAAAATAAGTAGGTGTCTGTCTGACCACCCTAACCACAATGAAATGATAATATTTTTTTATAAGATTTTAGATATAAATAGAGGACTCATGTCTCTATGTGATCCATATTTTTTTTAAAAAAATTTCCAAATAAATAATTAATTATGAATTTTTCATTACAACTTTTAAAAAATATAAAAATGCGTATGTCTAACCACCTTAACTTAGTCAAAACTTTATGAAATTCAATTTTTATTTTTTTAATCCTATAGTATGCGAACCATAGGATGTGATGCATGTTTTGAATTCAAAAAATGTGATACCATTTGAAATTTATAGATGTTTTTCAACCAACCTATCAACCAGGACTTTACTCATAATTCAAATAGAAAATGAATTATAATAATTTATTAAATTCAAAGTAAAGCATAATTTGTATTGGTGGAAAGCTGAGAATCTCCTTTAAAAACCCTTTTCGTTTCATCAAATTTGGGTAAAAAAAATTTCGTCAGCCACATGGGCCATCATATCACTTACATATCGCCACTTTTTGGCCCATCATGATCCTACACATATTCAGGTAGTGGTAGTTAGTTTTTTCCAAAAAATGGACTGGGAATGGAAATAATGTATAGAGCCTTTCCTAAAACAGAATCAATGGAGATAAATTTTTTTAATTGGTGATTTTCTTTATGGTGTTCAGTTGTTGTGATGTATAAAATTCATATTCTTTATTTTTGGTTTTCTCCAACTTGAGGTCTTTTAATCATTTAAATTAGCATATCAAGTATATCTTTGATTCATCAAAATGCACTCTCATTTTGTGTGATTTAATTAATTGGTGTCTGCAAGTCAAAATTAAAATATTTTAATAAGTCACAGTGATTTAAGGATTTCTTTTGGATTGTTGAAGTAGAACCTGATAGAGAAACATCCTAGCACAATTTATGCAAGTCATAAATTTATTGAAGTTTTATGCCAGTCATAGAATTTTCAAAGTGCCTAACAACTAGAGTTAAGCCAGAGAAGGAAACACACAAAGTTCATGATTTTTGACTCCATTGCCCATTTGGATAGAAGGCCCTGATCTACCTCAACCCAGAGATAAAATTTCATATCAAACAACTTATTCAAATAATTTCTTTTGTGCAGTAGGAGTAGGAGTAGTTATAGTGATTTTGTCTATCCACTTCCATTTGCCACTATGGATAGATTACTCAATCAGGAAACACATTTCAATATGCATCATTCACATAGGCTCACCCGCCTTGGTCTAGCAGAACCTAAAGAGAAGAAGGTTCAATTGCATCGATTGGCCTTGTACGTTTTCCAAAAGCATTGTGAGAGCTTGGCAACCTCTCATGGTTCAAACCTGCATTTTTGAGACCCAACAGTTTGGCAATTCTACTGGGGAATTACTCAGGAAATTTTTTTCAGCCTATCCATTTATTGAGTCAACAAAGTTTTACTTTTTTTTTTGGAGATTCCACTAGGGCAAACCAAAACAATCCATTTTATTTTCCTACTTTTTGGGAAAAGTAAGTGGCGGCTCTGTTTCATTTTGATAAATAATGCATGGGTGTTGTGGAACAGTAACATTTTATCAAAGAAGGGAGAAGAAAATATTCAATGAGATATTTGAAGGAATTGAGACAACAAAGGCTACAATTTGAACAATAGATGCTACAAGTGAACCAACAATTGTCGCAATTGGGAGTCAAATGTGCTCCAATACATCACCAAACATGCCATCATGCAGTGAGAATGAATACAAAAATTCTGGTTGATATTGGACACCACAAGAATCACAAGAGCCACCTGAGAACTTCAACAATGAAGGTAATATGCTCTATTCACAGCAGAACATTTATGCATCTCAGTTACCACATCAAATGAATGTTTATTATGTCCCTCCTGGAAAAAGATTTGTAAGATATCAGGATCAACAATATAATCCATATCAAAGTGTGCAATATAATGCCATCTCTCATGGATGTGTAAATCAAAATCTACAACAAGGTACATGTCAGAATTAAACATCTGCAAAGAAAAATGGTGAGTGTCTTCGTATTCAAGAAAGACGCAAGTTAATTTTGGATGCCTTCCTTAATATAAGAAGATATAGAGGAGAATCTGGGTATTCTTTCTTCAGAAGAATGATGGATATTTGTAGGCAAATACCTATTAGTTTCCCACCTAGTAGGTCTGAAATCATTGAGCAGTTCATGAAAGAATATGAGCCCAATTCAATCTATTGGCCTGAATCGTGGGTACCAGTTGCCTATAATCAATTAGATGAATGGATTAGCATTGTAGAGATGAAAAGGTGTGAGGAAACTATCATAGATGAAGACAATAGTGAGATCACTGATAAGTATCAGGATGATTTTGTTGAGGACCAATCTTCCACTTTGGGAGATGATTGCAGCATTGATGATCTTGTTAGTGACACACCATCTGGGGAACACATCAACAATGGTTCAGATGATATGGAGGGACAACCAAATTGTGATCCATATTTTGAAGATGAAGTTATGGATGCTGATCTAAAACAGGGTGATTATCAAAAAGTTGGAGAAACAGCAGAAGATCTGGATGAAACATGTTCACTCAGCAGTGAGCAAGTTTTAGATTTGTTGACTCTTGAATACCAGAAGTATGCACATAGAGATAATTCTGAAGTTTTGGCTCCAACATATATCTACTTTGATAGTGAAGATACTATGTGTAACAATTCATATAACCCCATGTGCATCTCTCACAGTGATGAGGAGTTCTTTGAAGCTGATCAAGAATCCATTTGTGTCCAAGAAGAGGTATGTGATTTGAATCATTCTTTCCTGCAAGAAAAGGATGTTGGTTTGCATGTTGTTGATGATGAGTCTTCAATATTTGTTGATTCAAGTATGTATAAAGAAGACTATATGGATCAAATGTATGTGTCAATGCTAACTGGTGATAGGAAAGAAATGGAAAGTGATTTGATTGTTTTAGAATATATTGATGAGATAGAATTTTTTGATTTCCAAGAAAAGAATTCAGATTTTCAAGTCCTAGTGCAGTTGTAGGAACATTCAATAATATATGATAATGAGAAAACCTATGAATGTTTTGTTGAATGTGGATAGACTTTGTGTGTTGAAGGTGATAAAGATTTTTCATATGATAATGAGAATGATGAAATGCAAAGTGGTGAAATGAATATGAGTCAGGTTGAATACAATGATTTCCTTAAAGTTTTTAATGACAGTGCATGTTGCAAGGTAGATGGAATGGAAATTTTTAAAAGAAACCTAATGAGCTCTAAACAAAATAAGGTCTATGACAGAGGAAAGTATAGGTTTTTTCTTTTGGCTGGCATGGGGCGATCCTTTATGGTTTGATTTTTGAACCATAACAGACATAGAGGATTAGGGATTTCTAGTGCATGGACAATTCCTAACAAACCTCTTTAATCATTCTCTTCCATGCATAGTAGTTTTTGAAGGGTCTGGGTTTGCCAGTAAATGGACATTCTCAGAAATTCCCTTGTTGAATTTTTTTTTCCATGTACAGTAGTGTAGGGTTTTCCATTCTCCATTTGTTCATTCCATCCATCTGCCATTTCCTTATTTTTCATATCATTTACTTTGTCTTCTCTCCCAAAGAATTCTAGATTCTTGCAGTGATTTGCAAAATCACTCATCCCCAATAGGAGCCATTGTTAGAACCCAAAAATTCCAATAAAATCTAAATGATTTTTCCATTTTGAGCATAATTTTTTCACTATTTTTGTCATAAAATATCATTCACCCCCTTTTTACAATACTACAATAGTTTTTACCCTTGTACCGTTGCCTTATTTTTGGCCTATATAGCCCTCACATTTTACCCCCCTCATTTTCCATAATATTTCCTATCTTTTCATGAAACATTCTCACAGACCATGGTGACCACGGTGAATGAAGACTAGTGGTAGTGATGAAGGGTGAGTGGCTTGATAGTAGTGAGGTTCATGGTTTGCAGAACGACTACTGTGGTACCTTACCCAGTTAGAATGGAGACCGCGGTGGCATGGTAGATAGTGATAGATGGTGAGAGAACAGTTACGGTGGGTCACTACAGTACCGCTGGTAGTCAAAGTGGAGACCACGGTGGTGCAATGGACAACAAAGAGGATAGTTAATGCCAGTACCGCAATACCGCCAAAGGTAAAGGTTAAGCCCGTGGTTGCACGGTAAGGGATCAATCAAATTCAAACACCGCTATACCGCAGAGAGATGGAAGGTGAACCGTGGTGAGGTAGTAAGCAAAAGAAATCCATGGGGAAATAAAAGTGAAGGATCGGATAAAGTGAAATATGAAGGCTGGTAAAATATAGGGCAAAATCAAACACATAACTATTGTAAAAATATTTAATTTGCTGAGAGGCAACTCAATTAAATATTTTAATTTTCTATCAGAGAAATATAAGCGGTTGTAATAGAAACTGAAGGGTCATGACCCTTGGGGTTTTTTGTATAAATATTTTAGAAAATCTATTGGAGAGAGACAAGTAGGTAGTGGTAGTTAGTTTTTTCTAGAAAATGGACTAGGAAGGCAAATAATATACAAAGCCTTTCCTGAAAAAGAATCAATGGAGATAAATGTTTTTAATTGGTGATTTTCTTTCTGGTGTTCAGTTGTTGTGATGTATAAAATTCATGTTCTTTATTTTTGGTTGTCTCCAACTTGAGGTCTTTTAATCATTTAAATTAGCATATCAAGTATATCTCTGATTTATCAGAATGCAATCTCATTTTGTGTGATTTAATTAACTGCTGTCTGCAAGTTAGAATTAAAATATTTTAATAAGTCACAATGATTTAAGGATTTCTTTTGGATTGTTGAAGTAGAACCTGATAGAGAAGCATCCCAACACAATTTATGCAAGTCATAAATTTACTAAGGTTTTATGCCAGTCATAGAATTTTCAAAGTGCCTAACAACTAGAGTTAAGATAGAGAAGGAAACACACAAAATTCATGATTTTTGACTCCATTTCCGATGTGGATAGAAGGCACTGATCTGCCTCAACCCAAAGATAAAATTTCATATCAAACAACTTATTCAAATCCTTTCTTTTGTGCAGTAGGAGTAGGAGTAGTTATAGTGATTTTGTCTATCCACTTCCATTTGCCACTGTGGATACATTGCTCAATCAGGAAACAAATTTCAATCTACATCATTCACATAGGTTCACCTCCCTTGGTCTAGCGGAACCTAAAGAGAAGGAGGTTCAATTGCATTGATTGGCCTTGTACATTGGCCAAAAGCATTGTGAGAGCTTGGCAACCTCTCGTGGTCCAAACTTGCATTTTTGAGACCCAACAGATCTTCCTAAGATCTCTTGCATAGATGGTGTTTGGTGTAGGAGCACCCCAAAGTGCATCTAGGAGGGTAATCAGAAGGTATAACTTGTTTAGTTAACATATGGCCACCCCTTCCATTCCTTGTATTTGTGCCTTAGAGGAATTTGGGAACTTTTTTTATATTCATAAGGTCATGTTGACCATTTTCTAGATTGGGGTTTGGCTACAAAGATGTTTGTTGACCTTGTAGACCTCCCTAGGTGATAGTTTGTTTTACAATTTTGAAAATAAGGCTTATGGAAAACCACAACCGGCCATGGAATAGATGGGTTTCCAGCCTAACTGAATTGGAGAGTCTATTTAAGGAATGCTTTGACCTATGAGCAAGGTTGGAAGGCATTGAGAACTTTTGTAATTGGAAATTTGATGAATGCTAAGAGTGAATAGTGAGAACAACAAGGAAAATTCTGTGTTTGCTTGAATTTTTTGTGATCAAGAGCAATCATGGCTCTGTAGTTGCTGTAGTTTGAAGTATTTTTTATGTTCTAAGCTTTGGTGGTATTATTTAGAGTGTGTGTTTATTTTGCAGGTGTGTGTAGTAGTTGTTTTGTTTCCTTTTGAATTGCTGATCTAACTGGCAACTGAGCAAGAATGGGGTTTTAGTTCTCTTTCCCACTTTACCTGGTGTACGAGCTTTTGGGGAATGAGGCTAGACTCCATTGTTGTAATTATAGTAGGTTTAGGATTAGATAGGAGTTCAGGAAGCATGAAGACAATCTACTCCTAGGCGAGCTTGATATTGCTCGACTGGGAGAGATAGGGAGGAAAAGGAACTTAACGTGCAGGGGTGGAAAAATCCAAGAAAAACACGGTGTGGGAAGGGTAGGTGAATGTCTTTCCAAGGATTACCAAGAAGGAGGAAGCCTCATCAACTTGTTTCATGTGAGAAAACTCTTGACAGTCTGCAAAATATAGTGAAAAGGCCTAAAAAGGCCCAAATCTTGGGTCAGTTCCAGTTTATGGAGTTGTACGGGTAGTGGGGACCTAAGGCACCAAAAATATTTGAGAGTTGGGCTAAGGTATCAGGACCCTCAAGGAAATATTGATTTCTCTTTGGATAATTTGGGAATGAAAGCCAATTTTCTCGGAGTTGGAAGTCTAATTGGAACTCTTGGGCTAGTAGCCTAAAAACCCTAATTGAGGGTTTGGAGGTAGTGAATGACAAATGGAGTATGGGGAACTATCAAGAACCCTAGGGAGATGAGTAGAAGCCCTTGGAAACATATCAGCACCCCTACAAAGTTTAATTGTGTTAATGGAGAGAATTAGTCTTTAGGGAAGATTGAAGGCTAAGGGAAGAATAAGAGGTAGTGCACCAAGTAAGATTATTTGACATGATAGTAGGGCTAGCCAAAAGAACCAGGGGCACCTAGACATGATGAAGGTACTATAGGTTTAGATGGTGAAGAAAGACACCAAGGAGATCTTGCAAACAAGGATCCAAAGCATGGAACAGTGAGTGTTCCATCCAACCCTACCCTATCAGATTGGTATCAAAGCAAGTTAAAGATTTGGGGAAGAAACTTGTATGTCAGACCTCTAATGGTTCCACAACCATGATGACACACATTGAATTGGAAAAGAAGGTGGAAGATCAGGAATAAGATAATAGAAGGTTGAGAGAAAGACTAGCTCAACTAGAACAAGCATTGAATAATGTGCAAATCAAGGTTGATGAGGTTAGTGATAGATTGGAGGGCAGGGAACCAAAGAGTGAAGAGGTTGCAGAGGAAGAAAAGACCCCTGAACCTGACCCTATTTTGCAAGAGGAGCCTTTCTTGAAGGCATTGAAATCTTTGAGTGGGAAAGCACTTGAAGGTATACCAATGTTTAGTGGAAAATTGGAAGCTGGCCTAGTCTTGAATTGGATAGAAGGCATGGAGAACCATTTTGAATGTGATGGAGTCACTAAAGCACAAAAGGTGAAGGTGGCCAAGTCTAGATTGAGAGGGTCTGCTTTGACATGGTGGAAATTCATTCAGACAGAGAGGGAAAAGGAAGGCAAGAAGCCTATTTCAACTTGGAAAGGTATGGTGGCAAAAGTGAGAGAAGCATATATACTAGATGATTCTGAGATTCAGTTACATAAGAAGAGACAAAGCTTGAGGCAAAGAGACCAAGATGTGAACAATTACACTAAGGAGTTTCAAAAACTTTGTATGAGGTCCAATGTCTCAGAAGATGAAAGTCTCAAGGTGGCTAGGTATTTGAATGGCTTGAAGTGGAACATCCAAGAAGAGATGAATCTTCTAAGTCCAAAGATAGTACACCAATGCTATCAATTTGCTATCAAGATTGAGGAAAGAAGCAAGAGGAAACATGATCAGGCTTCTAAAAGTAGAGGCAAAGGCAGAGATCAAAGAGATCAAAGAGGACATAGAGGTGGCTACCAAGATAGAGGAAATGAACAAAGAAACCAAGGTGAATCACCTTCTAGAGGAGGCTATGGAAGAGGTTCTCAAGGAGGATCAAATAGAGAAAGAGGAGCAGGTAGAAGCAATTCATATTTTGCTACCATGAAATGTTACCATTGTGTTCAAGTAGGCCATCCAACTTATAGGTGCCCGGAGAAAGCATCATCTTCAAATGCTGAGAAAAGAGTGGCATATGCACAAGAGGAAACCATGAGCACTAAATCACCTGAGATCAGTCATATTGAATCTGAAATGGAAGAGAATCTGATGTTTAGGAGAGTTTTGATCAAACAACCGGTCAAGGAAGAACCAAAACAAAGAAGAGCTCTATTTAGAGTGAGATGAAAAATACTTGGGAAAGTATGCAAGTTCATTGTAGATTCAGGTTCAACAGATAATATTATCTCAGATGAGGCAGTAAAGAAGCTAAAATTGGAAAAGTTACCCCACACTAACCCCTACAAAGTGACATGGCTAAACAAAGGACAGAGTGTTCTTGTCAATGAACAAGTAATGGTGGAGTTTTCTATTGGAGGGTACAAGGATAAGCTGGTTTGTGATGTATTACCCATGGATGCATGTCATCTACTATTGGGCAGACCATGGTAGTATGACAGGAGTGCCATGTATGATGGGAAGGAGAACACTATCTCTTTTAAAAAGGATGGGAAGACTTTTAAGTTGCAATCACTGTCAGAAGAAGAAGAGGGATAGTCAAAGACACCAAGTGTTCTATTAAGTAGTGGCAAGGAGTTCCTTAACAACCTACATCATGGGGGTGAAGGTTATGTGATCATGTTGCAGTGCAAAGAAGAAGACAAGTCTAAAAAAATAGTCATACCCAGAGCAATCCAGAATTTTCTTGAGAAGTATAAGGACATAGTAAGTGATGGTACACCTACAACTTTACATCCTAAAAGGGCCATTAGTCATCAGATTGACTTCATACTTGGAGCATCATTACCTAACAAAGCAGCTTATAAGCTTACACCGGATCAAAATTTAGAAGTAGCTAGTGCAGGAGTTTTTGGATCAAGGCTTGATTAGGAAGAGCATCAGCCCATGTGCAATACTAGTGGTCTTAGCAACTAAGAAAGGAGGCAAGTGGAGGTTATGCACTAACTCGAGAGCAATAAATAGGATCACAATCAGGTATAGATTCCCTATTCCAAGGATTGAAGACTTGATGGATTGTCTTGGAGGAGCTTAGTACTTCACCAAGTTGGATCTCAAGAGTGGATACTATCAGATTAGAATCAAGGATGGAGATGGGTGGAAAAAAAAATTCAAGACAACAAATGGGTTGTATGAGTGGAGAGATATGCCATTTGGCCTCTCTAATGCCCCTAGCACATTCATGAGGTTCATGAATGAAGTGCTCAAGGATTTCACAGGGTTATTTGTGGTGGTATATCTTGATGATATACCTATCTTTATCAAGATAGCATAAGAACACCTAAAGCATGTGGAGTTGGTTCTTAGAAGATTACAAGAGGAGAAGCTAGCCATCAACCTAGAGAAGTGTGAGTTTTTCAAACAAGAACTTGTATATTTGGGTTTTGTAGTGTCTCAAGGATCAATGAAAATGGATCCAAGCAAGGTGGAAGCTATCCTAAACTGGCCTACACCAACCACAAGAACTGAGGTAAGAAGTTTCCATGGATTGGCTCAATTTTATAGGAAATTCATAAGAAACTTTAGTGGCATATGTGCACCAGTTCTAGATATAATCAAGGGTGGTTTGAAAACTAAGTTTGTGTGGCCTCAAGAGGCTGAGAAAGGATTTGAGAAACTGAAACAGGAAGTGGAAACTCGACCTATTCTCTTATTTCCAAGCTTTGACAATTTTTTTACTATGGAGTGTGATGCTAGTGGAGTTGCAGTAGGAGGAGTGCTTAGTCAAGAGGGTAGGCCCATAGCTTTCTTCAGTGAAAAGCTCAATGAAGCCAAGAGGAAGTACTCTACCTATTATCTAGAACTATATGCTTTGGTTCAATCCCTTAGGAAGTGGAGGCATTACCTTCTACCCAAGGAGTTTGTGGTCTTTATTGACAATCAGGCACTTAGTTATATCAACACCTAGGAGAAGTTGAGCAATAGACACTTGAAGTGGATGGAGTAAATCCAAGCATTTACTTTCACCATCATGCACAAGAAGGGACAAATGAATAAGGTAGTAGATGCATTGAGTAGAATATTGCTGACAGTCCAAGAGATACAGATCAAGAGCATTGGCATAGAGAGCTTCAAGGATCTCTATGGGGAGGATGAAGATTTCTCAGAGGCCTACAAGGTATGTTCTAACTTTGAGAATTATTTTCATAGCCAATACTCAGAGTATACTTTGCAAAGTGGATTGTTGTTTAAAGGGAATCAGTTATGTGTTCCAAGAGGGTCAATGAGAGAAAACCTCATTTAGGAAAACCATAATGGTAGTCTTAGTGGACATTTTTGCATCAATAAGACATTAGAACTAGTGCAAAGGTTCTACTATTGGCCTAAGTTGGCAAGAGATGTCAGGAGGTATGTGGAGCAATGTGTTGTGTGTATGAAAGCTAAGGGAGGAGCTAGTAATGCTGGCCTATATCAACCCTTACCCATTCCTAATAGACCATGGGAGTGTGTGAGCATGGATTTTGTGGTAGGACTCCCTAAGACCAAGATTGGTTTTGATAGTGTGTATGTACAGGTGGACAAATTCAGCAAAATGAGTCACTTTATTCCTTACAAAACCACTCATGATTCTAGCTATATAGCTCACCTTTTCTTCAAGGAGATTGTAAGGATCCATGGATTGCCTTTAAGTATTGTTTCAGATAGGGATGTTAAGTTCATGAGTCAGTTTTGGAAGACTCTATGGAGCAGATTGGGTACCAACCTATCCTTTGGATCAGCTTACCATCCTCAGACCGATGGCCAAACAGAGGTGGTTAATAGGGTGCTAGGTAAGCTACTAAGGTGTCTAACTAAGGAATATGGAAAAACTTGGGATATGGTAATCTCACAGGCTGAGTATGCCTTTAATGATAGTGTAAAATAGACCACAGGGAAGAGTCCTTTTGAAATTGTGTATGGAATGCACCCAAGAGGTATATGTGAGCTCAGGGATCTAGGAGCTATGGAACATAGGAGTGGACATGCTGAAGACTTCACTCAAACCATGAAAGAGATTCAGGAGCAGGTAAAGAGGACAGTCACCGAGGCTACACAAAAGTTGAAAGACAAGGTAGATATGACAAGAAAGGATTTGCAATTTGTAGTAGGAGATCATGTCATGGTTCAGCTTAACAAATCAAGGTTCTAGAAGGGTATGTCAACCAAGTTACAAATGAAAAGATTAGGACCATGCAAGGTATTAGCCAAGTATGGAAAGAATGCATACAAGGTGGAGCTACTTACAAATTTGGGAATTTCACTTGTTTTCAATGTTGCTGATTTGATCAGATACAAGGGATCAATCAATGATATAGCACAGACCAGTAGGGAGATCTTAAAATATGTCAGTAACATAGCATTACCTACTAAAGAAACACTACAAGCAGAGAGCATCTTGGAGTCAAGAGTGTACATGGAGCACCTCATCAAGTGGAAGGACAAGCCAAAATCTAAGGCCACATGGGTGGATGAGGCTCAGTGCAAGAAGCAGGGCATAGATGTCTCTCTACTCACTCCTCACATTCCTTAGAGCTTGTGCAGAGGGGGAGAATGGTGCAGGAGCACCCCAAAGTGCATCTAGGAGGGTAATCAGAAGGTATAACTTGTTTAGTTAACATATGGCCACCCCTTCCATTCCTTGGATTTGTGCCTTAGAGGAATTTGGGAACTTGTTTTATATTCATAAGGTCATGTTAACCATTTTCTATATTGGGGTTTGGCTACAAAGATGTTTGTTGACCTTGTAGACCTCCCTAGGTGATAGTTTGTTTTACAATTTTGAAAATAAGGCTTATGGAAAGCCACAACCGGCCATGGAACAGTTGGGGCTTGAGCCTAACTGAATTGGAGATTCTATTTAGGGAATGCTTTGACCTGTGAGCAAGGTTGGAAGACATTGAGAACTTTTGTAATTTCCAAATTTGATGAATGCTAAGAGTGAACAATGAGAACAACAAGGAAAATTCTATGTTTTCTTGAATTTTGTGTGATCAGGAGCAATCATGGCTCTTTATTTGTTGTAGTTTGAAGTATTTGTTATGTTATAAGCTTTGGTGGTAGTATTTAGAGTGTGTGTTAATTTTGCAGGTGTGTGTAGTAGTTGTTTTGTTTCCTTTTGAATTGCTGATCTAACTAGCAACCGAGCAAGAATGGGGTTTTAGTTCTCTTTCCCACTGTACCTGGTGTACGGGCTTTTGGGGAATGAGGCTGGACTCCATGGTTGTAATTATAGTAGGTTTAGGAGTAGATAGGATTTCAGGAAGCATGAAGATAGTCTACTCCTAGGCGAGCTTAATAGTACCCGGATAGGAGAGACAAGGAGGAAAAGGCACTTAACGTGCAGGGGTGGAAAACTCCAAGAAAAACATGGTGTGGGAAGGGCAGGTGAATTCCTTTCCAAGGCTTACCAAGAAGGAGGAAGCCTCATAAACTTGTTTGATGTGAGAAAACTCTTGATAGTCTGCAAAATATAGTGAAAAGGCCTAAAAAGGCCCAAATCCTGGGTCAGTTCTAGTTTATGGAGTTGTACGGGCAGTGGGGACCTAAGGCACCAAAAATATTTGAGAGGCGGGCTAAGGTATTAGGACCCTCAAGGAAATACTGATTTCTCTTTGGAGAATTTTGGAATGAAAGCCAATTTTCTCAGAGTTGGAGGTCTAATTGGAACTCTTGGGCTAGTAGCCTAAAAACCCTAATTGAGGGTTTGGAGGTAGCAAATGATAAATGGAGTATGGGGAACTATCAATAACCATAGGGAGATGAGTAGAAGCCCTTGGAAACATATCAACACCCCTGAAAATTTTAATTGAGTTAATGGAGAGAATTAGTTTTTAGGGAAGATTGAAGGCTAAGGGAAGAATAAAAGGTAGTGCACCAAGTAAGCTGATTTGACATGATAGTAGGGTTGGCTAGAAGAACCAGGGGCACCTAGACATGATGAAGGTCCTATAGGTTCATATGGTGAAGAAAGACACCAAGGAGATTTTGCAAACAAGGATCCAGAGCATGGAACAGTGAGTGTTCCATCGAACCCTACCCTATCAGTGTTTTTCTAGGTTGTGTTCTTGGCAAGAAAGATCAAAATCATTTTCCTAAGGGTCAAGATACACCTACAACCACACCCCTTGAGTTGGTCCATAGTCATCTCATGTCATTCCCAACTCCTTTTTTAGGGGCGAAGTATTTTCTCACTTTCATTGATGATTTTCATCGATGCACTTGGGTCTAATTTTTGAACTTGGAGAATGAGGTTCTAACCATATTCAATACCTTTAAAACATTTGTGGAGAAGAATTCAGGGTTTTATCTTTGATAGATACACAGATAATGGGGGTAGTATGTCAATCAAGAATTTGGGAATTTTTGTAGTGGGCATGGTATTCTTCATTAGCACATGGTTACTTACACTCCTCAATAGAATTTTGTAGCAAAGAGAAAGAGTAGGACTCTAAGGGAGATGACCAATTGTATAATTCATTCTAGGTCCATGGCTCCATCATTTTTGGCTGAAGTTGTCAATTGTGCCAATTATATTCAAAATTATAAGCCTCACAAGGTAGTGCAAAATATGACTCTTATGAAGGGTTGGTATCACCACAAGCCTAATGTATCCTTCTTCAAAGTATTCATTATTGAAGTTTGTGCATTCATTCTCAATGGTCGGCATAAACCAATGGAGAAGAAGAGTCAACGGTTCCTTTTTGTTGGTTATTGTGAGGATTTGAAAGCATACAAATTGTTTGATCCTGACACATGAGAGGTTCATTTTCATCATGATGTTTAGTTTGTTGAGTCCTTCACACAAAGAAATCCTCCTTTGACTTCTTGTTTAATACAACCTACTCAATCTTATTCATTTGAGGAAGATTTTGATGATGGTCTTGATCCACCTCCTACTAATCCACTCACTAGGCCATAATGGTCGTATGTTACTCTTGAGGAGGTTGGTCCTCTTTCTGGTCATCCCACAAAAACTCGCCACACTCTTTCTGAGACTTCAAGTGTTAATATTTTAAGTCATTCCATTTTGGATGATCCTAAGAAGTTTTTTCATGTGCTTCAAATATTCTTGAGTGGGATAGTTTTATGGTTTTGTCACCAAAAAGTGTAGTCTTTGACACTTTTTCACTAATTTTGGCCTTTTCCCTTGGATTTTTCCTTGTTTTACCTTCATTTAGTCTTGAAAGCATGCAATTCAATAATATTCTAAAATTATTTTATTAAGGTGTTGTGAAGTGTTGTAACACATCTTCCCACTTTTCTAAGACCCTTTCAACACAGTTCACCTAAACAACACCCTTTTACCCCTTTCCAAGCCTTGTGTCAAGGTGTTGTAAAGTGTTGTAAGGAATTTTCACACTTTCATAGGATTATCATCACTAATTTAACCCTTTTCTTATGTTAATTTTTCCCCCTAATGTAATTTTAGGCCTGACTTAAGTGTGTTTTGGGAGGCAAATATGATAAAATTTATTAAACACCATTTAATTCCCAACCACCACTTGAAATTGCCCAAGTGGACTAGGTCATCACCTTGGGTGACCTAGTCCCTTTTGGCATACATAACAAATTTAAGATAAAAAACTAACAGGAATTTTCCTCCAAAACCCTAGTTTCAGCCTATCATGTTGCATTTTTAGGAAATTAGGGCATATGTTGTATAAATAAAGGTTTTCAACTTTTTTTTCATCTCTCCCAAGCTCATTTTTACATCTCTTCACAAGTACTCTCAAGCACAAAGGCATCACAAGAGACCTCCATTGGAGTTGTTCTTGCATGTTTCAAATCATCAACAACAAAGGATTTTGTGATCATTTACATTGTTTATCATTGAAACATCTTTCTTTTGATTTTATCTCATTTGGGTTTGAGTTACCATCAAAGGGGTTTGACTTAGGCAAACCCCTATTTCCTAACCCCAACATTCTCTTGGTCTTTGCATGTGCTTTGTAGGTTGTAATCAAATTTGGAAAGGTACAAAGTGTTGAAGAAAGTACAAACATTCCACTCAAGTCACATCAAGGCGTCAAAATCTAGAAGGAGCAAAAAGACAAGTTGTAGGTTGTTTTTTGGATTTTCAGACATGGAATCTTGTAGAGAAGGAAATTACCAATTGGGACACATAGAATCAGGCCCTAAGTCTTCCAAAACCACCAAGAGGACTAGGTCACCACTATTGGTGACCTTGCCCCTGTGTTAAGCCTAAAAAAGGGTTTTTGTATTTTTGGGTACCCTTTTCCCTAAAACCCAATCCAACAAAATTTCTTGAAAAGAGGACTAGGTCACCCAACTTGGGGTAAGTTTCTCTCTGTTGATTTCAAAAAAATTCCAAAATATTCTAAGGTTTTTCATCTGGAACATTCCATTTCCAAGTGCAGAAGTTCTTAACTTTCCCGTTTACTTTATGTATTGCATACTCTTAGGTCATATAGATTAGCTGACAATAGTTTACATTTACTTTATCTACATTTCATAGATTAGATTAGCATCATTTCATTTCATGTTTTCAGCCACACTACACACACATATCACAACCTAATCAATCCATCTTTCCTTTGAATGCAACCGCCAAAAACCAAGTAACCACCAAGTGGAAATAGAGTCATTCCTACAACAAATGCTCCTAAGTGAAAAACCCTAGGGCCTAGTAAAGGGAATCCTCTTTCCCTAGTAGTAGTGATACATTTTTATTGGTTCATTCTGGTGAACCCAACCATAGACCACTTTTTGAATTTTTTATTTTGCATTTCATCTTAGGAAATGGCTTGCATTGCATTGTAAATATTGCATTGTTTGCATCCTAGGGTTTATAGAAAAGTGCATTAGTGAAATTTCATGCTAGATTGCACTTTGCATTACATTTTTAGTAAGAAAATACAAAAATATTTGCATTGCCATTGTCTTTTTTTTATCAAAAAATCATAACAAATCCTAAAACTAGTTAAAAATTTAGAAAATAGTAAAACACAACACTATTAGGAGTAAGTCACCAGATTGGGTGAACTAGTCCTTTGGCATTGTTCGCTGTGTAATTTTTGACAATTTTCCAATATTTTTGCATTCTAGTTCCCTAGTTTTGCATTTATGTGTTATGTTACTAAATATTAGTTACAAGTAGTTTTGTCTCTTTTGCTTACATTGCCTTAGTCTACACCCCACCCTTAGGGAACCTTGTATGAGAATTTGGTGTTCCCTTTCCGATATAGTTATGAGACAAAGTTCTACACTCATGCAATCTAACAAAAATAGTATTGTTGTAGATCTTGGGATCTCTTAGACTTTAACTCCTAGTATTGATGATGGTACACTAGGCTTAGAGACCATCCTTAGAAATTCTTTCCACTTAGAAGACACACCTGGTGATAACAAAACTGATAAGCACTTACTTGACCGTGATGATGGCCTAAGTGTCATGAAGAGGATAGCAAAAATCTATCACAAACATGCCTCTTCTACACCCAATGTATCTCTCTCACCCCCTCCTTCAATTGGCCACGTCCATATTTCCACTCCTCCCCCATCAACCATAACTTCCATCCCCACTTATGCCTCTCCTAGTGTGACAACCACTATGCAACAGATTAATAATGTGGTACCTTCCCTCAACATCCCTACTAGTATTTCTACTTCCCTTGTGGCATCACATTTCTTATCTTCTTTCACCATACCTCCCATAAGTATCCCTTCCACTTCTGCATCCACTACATTCACACCTTCACGTCTCTCCCTTCCACCTCATAAAACTTACACCGACCCCCTTATTACACAACTTTTTCACACTGTCACCTCCATGCAACAACAAATATACACTATCAACTGAAGCCAACACAATTCCCCTACCCACTGCATTCATAGCAATCCATTATTCCTTGACATCCTACGTACCCCCTTGCCACAAGGAGTAGAAATTCCTAGATTCGAGAAGTACGGAGGGAAGGGTGACCCTTCTAATGATGTCAATGCCTATACTGCCTTATGTAGTGACTTTTACCTTGATGAAAAGTTGCTAGCTATGTTGTTCCCTAGGACTCTCAAAGATGTCACCTTGGACTGTTTTTCATCCCTACCCAACAATTCTATTAGTTCTTTCAATGAACTAGTGGATGCCTTCATTAACCACTTCCAAGTCCATATGACCCCTAAGAAATCCTAGGCTGACCTCATGAGATGTAAGTAAGACACTAACAAGAAGATAATTGAATTTATCTTTCGTTATCAAGCACTTTATTCCTTGATTGATGTTAAGATACCTGACACCCATCTACAAAAGATGCTCACTGGAAACCTTTTAACACCTCTCCAATACAAACATGCCCTCATGAAGTTCCCCTCCTTAATGCACTTTTTCCAAGTGCTTTGTGACTATCATAACTCAACTAGTAGTCCTGATTCACACTCCACTTCTAGTAGAGTTGAAAAGTCTAATGCTTCTTCCCAATCAAACCCTCAACAATTTCGTAAACAAAATAAATGGTTTCTACAATTTAAACCTTCATCTCAAACAAAACCACCTACTAATAACCAAGTGGTCATTGTTCTCTCTAATTTTCCCTTCAATTATGGTGACCCTAAGAAAACTTTCACACCCTTACCTGACACCATTCATAATAGCATGACCCGATTAATCTAACAACAAATGATCCCTTTACCTCCCATCCATACACCTAATCCCAATAAACCATTACCTCCACCCTATAATTCCACTGCTTATTGTTAATTTCATCAATAGAACGAACATGATTTTGAGCAATGTAAGCGTCTCAAGCACCTTTTGCAGGACCTAATTGATTTTGGCCATCTATCTATTGCTGGAATCAATGATAAAACCAATAAGTTTGTGGCACTCCCTAACCAAAACTTGCAAATATTCACCAACCCCATGCCCAAAAACAATGTGTTATTCATCAAAGCAAGTGAAACTTCACCACTTGATGTCATTAATGTTGAATCACAAGACACACATTCCACTTCTCTTCCCATGGTATCCCATGTCACACCTGTTAAAGAAATGGTAGGAGCAATTGAAGTTATCCATCATGAGGACCCAACAAAAGGACCTCTTGAGATCACCTTTTCACCACAAGATATTCTAAGAAATATTCCTGATGGTCCTCTCTACATAATTGGTAGAATTTATGATAAGCCCACTAAAGGGATACTCATAGATCCCGCCTCTGGTGAGAACATGATCAGAGAAGAATTCCTAGTATTATATGATATTGCTCAAGATGTTTATATTCGACCTACTTCTTGGGTCAAAATGCATAATGGTTTCACATGTCCGATGATTGGATCGATTGCCCTCCCCTTACAAATAGGTTTGAAGACATTAGATGTTACCTTCTCCATCATACCATAATAGGATCAATTTCATTTGCGACTTGTCCACCTATGGCTTCATTCAATTAAAGTGGTTGCATCTATTGTCCACAAGTGTGGGAAGTTTCTTGTTAACAATGACATATTCACTATCCACCATAGTGGCTTTAATGCTTTATCCTCCAAAGGTAACATTTCTTCGGAAGCCTTTTGGCCTGAACCCATGGAACCCATCACTCCTAGACAAGATTTATTTTTTATTGCCTATTAGAAGTTCAAAGCCAAGAAAATCTCCAAACTCTCTCTCTCTGCAACATACCTCCTTCTAACTTGGAAACATCCATCCTTGATGAAGCTATGTTGCAGCCTGAATCCAACATGCCTACCTAGCCCACACCTGAAACCTCTTCCACATCATCCAAGAGGCCTAGGGATCATGACAACAATTTCATTTTACCTCCCCACACCAAACAAGTGTATAAAGCTAAGGAGAAAGTGGACGAGCCACCCCTGGTTCCTCCCAT
This sequence comes from Sequoiadendron giganteum, assembly GCA_007115665.2. Classification (NCBI taxonomy): domain Eukaryota; kingdom Viridiplantae; phylum Streptophyta; class Pinopsida; order Cupressales; family Cupressaceae; genus Sequoiadendron; species Sequoiadendron giganteum. The sequence goes on from CM021105.1 coordinate 179,949,722, forward strand.
CCCTCCTCCTAGGGATGATAAGCAACCTATGGTGGACCAGCCTACTCCTTCTCAAAACCACCTTGATAGAAAAGACAAAAGGAATAAAGAAGCTAGGGAATGTAGGCGTCGCTATCATGCTCTTGCTCGCCAATCTTGTGAGGAAAAAAACATTGAAAATCATAACCCCCCTATGCTAGAAGTAGTTCTTGTTGATCCTCCTCCTCCACCCCCACAGCCTGATCCCACGCCTCCTTCATCACCCCTCTTACAAGCCACTACTAATATTGTCATTTTTCCTCCCATTGTCATTAATCTAGATGATGATGACAAGGAGAATGCTAGAATTGATGAAGAGGTACACCAAAATTTTAATTCACTATTTTCCTCTTCCATGAGCATTCACAAAAACTCTCCTCAGACCAGCATGGATCTTGACTCTATTTTGATCATCACTGCTATCCCTCTCACTAGTTTCCCTCCCGAGTTTTATACTAAGCAAGATTGGGAGGCAGATGATTTTCTTGACGAGTGACAAGAATTTTCCTAACTAGTTTTATTTCTTTTTCTTTTTGTTTGTGTTTCATGTGTTCCCCTATCATGTTTAGTGTTCCCCTTCTTTGTGTCATTCTTCTATATGTCCCTCCATTCTTCTAATTTTCATGCATCCTTTTTCGCTTTTCACTTTTCCTTTTTTTTGCCTTCATTTGGGGATGATGCAAGGCATTGAGAGAACAATGTCTCCTTCATGTTGACCCAAATGAACCTCCTTTCCTTTTTTGTTTTCCTTTTTTCCTTCTATTTGGGAATGATGCAAGGCATTGAGATGACAATGTCTCCTTCATGTTGACCCAAATGACCCTCATTTCCTTTTTTGTTTTTCTATTTTGCAATCATTTGGGGATGATGCAAGGCATTGGGACCGCAATTTCTCCTTCATGTTGACCCAAATGAACCTCTTTTCCTTTTAATTTCCTTCTTTCCTTTAATTTGAGGATGATGCAAGGTATTAATACCACAATGTCTCCTTCATGTTGACTGAAAAATAAGGCTCTTTTTCGTTTGTCTTTTTATTTTTCTTTTGTTGTCCTTTTGGGGATGATGCAAAGCATCGAGACACCCTACATCTCTTCCATGTTGACCCAAATTGATTCTTCTTTTTTATTTTTTTCGCTCTTTTTGTGTCCTTCTTCCAGTTCTATGTATTTAGGGGAATGATGATAGTTCTATTCTCTCTAAACAAATACTTCAGCAACAAACATACTGACCGCAAATCCATAGATCCCTTATGTGTTTGGTGTTCTTCATTTTGGGGGCAACCCGCTTTATTTTTCTTTTTCTTCTTCCATTATTTTCACATGATGCAACCTTTCTCAAACACCTATCACTCAACATAGGGCTTTTCAAGTAGGCTCTCATGTCCCTTTTTGCATTTTTCCTTTCTCCACTTTAAAGCAATTTCTCACACAATGGTGTGTAGCAATTCCTTTAAAGTTGGGGCATAATTTGGCATTATTTAGCTTTGCATTTGCATTTGATTTTCTTTGTCTGTGCTTCCTAGTGTAGTCTTGTCACATCACATGATGTTCTTATCACTTTGTGGATGACATTCGGTGTAATGTCCTTCATAAGTGTGACTTATCTTAGCATATTACATTCCTTTAGTGGCCTGATGCGATGCACTACATCCCCTAAGTTATGAATATTTTATCCCTTGATTGGTCCTCTTTTGGAGACAGTAGATGCAATGTTCCCTAAGTCAAAGACCTCATATGAACTAAACAAGACTCCTTGGAACACACTCTTTTTGCATTTTATGTTTTTTCATTTTGACATATTGCATTTTTGCATTTTGTGCATACATGGCCACCTTGCATAACACAAATTGCATGTCTGTGGTGCCACCTTGCACTTGTTCATGAGTTCTAAGAGTCCAAGGCTTTGCTTGTCTCATGAACCACAACCCTTGTCTTTGTGGTGCCTTATCAAAGTTATCAGGAGGTATAACTTTGGTATTGTTGAGCAGGAAGCCCAACTAGCAGCATGAAATTCCCTATAGCCACCTTTTTGTGCGTGAGTGCATACCAACCGTGTGTATGTATCTCACCACCTTTTTGGCATTATCACCCAGAAAACAACCAAAAGTCTCATACGTCTAGAGTGAGTAAACCTTTTCCTTTCAAAAAAACAACCTAGATTTGATCCACAACTAGTTGGACAAACAGTCAAAGCTTGATTCAACTTTTCCATCTCTCTTCACTCATTCAATTCACTTCTTGTGTGATATTTTGTGCTTATGTTTGGTTTACCATGTGATCTTGATCTTGGGGCCTTCATCATCCCTCTTGATCATAGTCATCTCATCTTACTAGCATGAATACATTGTATCCCACTTGACACGCATGATTCGGCTACTTTAGTGTGAGTTTGAAGCAAGTTCATCCTCTCGCTAAAGTGGGGGCTAAATGTGTCACCAAAAAGTGTAGTCTTTGACACTTTTTCACTCATTTTGGCCTTTTCCCTTGGATTTTTCCTTTTTTTACCTTTATTCAATCTTGAAAGCTTGCAATTCAACAATATTCTAATGGTGTTTAATTAAGGTGTTGTGAAGTGTTGTAACACATCTTCCCAATTTTCTAAGACCCTTCCAACACAATTCACCTAAACAACACCCTCTTACCCCTTTCCAAGTCTTGTGCCAAGGTGTTGTAAAGTGTTGTAAGGCATTTCCACACTTTCCTAGGCTTATCATCACTAATTTAACCATTTCTTTATGTTAATTTGTCCCCCTAATGTACTTTGAGGCCTAGCTTAACTGTGTTTTGGGAGGCAAAGCTGATAAAATTTAGTAAACACCATTTAATTCCTAACCACCACTTGAAATTTTGCAACTGGACTAGGTCGCCACCTTAGGCGACCTAGTCCCGTTTGGCATAAATTTCAAATTTAAGATAGAAACCTAATGAGAATTTTCCTCAAAAACCCTAGTGTTCGCCTATCATGTTGCATTTTCAGGAAATTAGGGCATATGTTGTATAAATAAGGGATTTCACCTTCATTTTCATCTCTCCCAAGCTCATTTATACATCTCTTCACAAGTACTCTTACACTCAAGCTTCCCAAGAAAGAAATAAAGCACAAAGGAATCACAAGCAACCTCCATTGGAGTTGTTCTTCCATGTTGCAGACCATTAATAATAAAGGATTTGGTGAGAAATTACATTGTTTATCATTCAAAATCTTTCCTTTGATTTTATCTCATTTGGGTTTGAGTTACCGTCAAAGGGGTTTGACTTAGGAAAACCCCTATTTCCTAACCCCAAAATTCTCTTGGTCTTTGCATGTGCTTTGCAGGTTGTACTTAGATTTGGAAAGGTACAAAGTGTTGAATAAAGTACAAACATTCCACTCAAGTCACATCAAGCCATCAAACCCTACAAGGAGGAAAAAGACAAGTTGCGGGTTGTTTTTGGGAGTTTCAAACACAGACTGCTATAGAGAAGGAAAGTAAAAATTGGGACCCAAAGAATCAGACCCTAAGTCTTCCAAAAGCACCAAGAGGACTAGGTCACCACTATTGGTGACCTTGTCCCTGTGCTAAGCCTAAAAAGCATTTTTGTATTTCTGGGTACGCTTTTCCTCAAAACCCAATTGGATAGAATTTCTTGATAAGAGGACTAGGTTGCCCAATTGGTGTAAGTGTCCCTTTGCAAATTTTAGATAATTTCTAGAATATTCTATGGTTTCTCATCTGCAACATTTCATTTCCTAGTGCACAAGCTCTTAACTTTCCCATTTACTTTTTGTATTGCATACATTTAGGTCATATAGATTAGCTAACAATAGTTTACATTTACTTTGTTTACATTTCATAGATTAGATTAGCATCATTTCATTTCAAGTTTTCAGCCACACTACACACACATATCACAACCTAATCAATCCATCCTCCCTTTGAATGTAACTTCCAAAAACCAAGTAACCACCAAGCAGAAAGAGAGCCATTCCTACACCAAGTGCTCCTAGGTGAAAAAACCCTAGGGGCTTAGTAAATGAAATCATCTTTCCCTAGTAGTACTGATACAATTTGTGTGGTTCATTTTGGTGAGCCTAACCGTAGAACACTTGTTAACTTTCTGATTTTTCATTTCATCTTAGGAAATAGCTTGCATTGCATTGAAAATTTTGTATTGTTTGTATCCTAGGGTTTATAGAAAAGTGCATTAGTGAATGCTAGATTGCACTTCACAGTATATTTTTAGTAAGAAAATAGAAAAAGATTTGCATTTCCATTCTCTGTTTGTATCAGAAAATCATAAAAAGCATAAAAAGTAGTTAAAATTTGAGAAAATAGTAAAAAAAAACACTACTAGGAGTAAGTCACCACACTAGGTGACCTAGTCCTTTGGCACTATTTACTATGTAATTTCTAGTAATTTTCTAGTATTTTCTACATTACAGTTCCCTATTTTTGCATTTTTGTGTTCTATTACAAAATATTAGTTACAAGTAGTTTTATCTCTTTTGATTACATTGCCTTAGTCTCCACCCCACCCTTAGGGAACCTTGTATGATCATTTGGTGTTCCCTTTCTGATATAGTTGTGAGATGAAGTTCTAGACTCATGACATCTAACAACAACACTATTGTTGTAGATCTTGAGATCTCTCAGACTTCAACTCCTAGTATTGGTGATGGTACACTAGGCTTAGAGACCATCCTTAGCAATTCCTTGCACTTAGGAGACACACCTTGTGATAACAAAATTGATAACCTCCCACATGATAAATTCTTTCACATCCATGCTAATTTAGTTGATTATCAACATGAAATAAGCCTTGAGCCCATATCCGACACTGCCATCCATTCCATAGAGAACCTTCACCGCTTACTTGACCGTGATGATGGCCTAAGTGTCATGAAGAGGATAGCATAAATCTATCACAAAAATGATTCCTCTAGACCCAAGGTATCTCCCTCACCCTCTCCTTTCGTTGGCCATGTCCATCTTTCCATTCCTCCCCCATCAACCATAACTTCCATCCCCACTTATGCCTCTCCTAGCATGAAAACCACTATGCAACAAATTAGTAATGTGGTACCCTCCCTTGGTATCCCTACTAGTGTTTCTACTTCCCTTGTGGCATCACATCCCTTAAGTTATTCCACCACACCTCCCATAAGTATTCCTTCCACTTCTCCCTCCTCTACATTCACACCTTCACCTCTCTAACTTCCACCTCATAACACTTACATTTACCCCCTTATTACACAACTTTTTCACACCATCACCTCCATGCAACAAAAAATATCCACTATCAACCAAAGCCAACATGGTTCCCCTACCCACTACATTCATAGTAATCCATTATCCCTTGACATATTACATACCCCCTTGCCATAGGGGGTAGAAATTCCTAGATTCTAGAAGTAAAAAGAAAAATGAGACCCTTATAAACATGTCAAATCCTATACTACCTTATGTATTGAATTTTCCCTTAATGAAAAATTGCTAGCTAAGTTGTTCCCTAGGACCCTCAAATATGCTGCCTTGGACTAGTTTTCATCCCTACCCAACAATCCCATTAGTTCATTCAATGAACTAGCGGATTCCTTAATTAACCACTTACAAGTCCATATGACCCCTAAGAAAACCTTGGCTAACCTCATGAGATGCAAGCAAGACACTAAGGATAAGATAACTGACTTTATCTCTCATTATCAGATACTTTGTTCCTTGATTGATGTTAAGATACCTGACACCCATCTACAAAAGATGTTCACCAAAAACCTCTTAACACCTCTCCAATACAAACCCACCCTCATGAAGTTCCCCTCCTTTATGCACTTGTTCCAAGCGCTTTGTGACTCATAACTCAACTAGTAGTCATGATTCATGCTCCACTTCTAGTAGAGTTGACAAGTCTGATGCTTGTTCCCAATCCAACCCTCAACCATTATGTAAACCAAATAAAGGGTTTCTACAATTTAACCCTTCATCCCAAACCACACCACTTGCTAATAACCAAGTGGCTACTATTCGCTCTAATGTTCCCTTCAACTATGGTGACCCTAAGAAAACTTTCACACCCTTACCTAACACCCTTCATAACAACATGACCCAATTATTCCAACAATAGATGATCTCTTTACCTCCCGTCCATACATCTAATCCCAATAAACCATTACCTCCATCCTATAATTCCACTACTTATTGTTACTTTCATCAACAAAATGGACATGATACAGAACAATGAAAGTGTCTCAAGCACGTAATTGATTCAGGCCATCTATCTATTGCTAGCATCAATGATAAAATCAATAAGTCTGTGGCACTCCCTAACCAAAACTTGCAAATATTCACCAACCCCATGCCCGAACATAATGTGTCATTCATCAAAGGAAGTGAAACTTCACCACCTAATGTCACAAATGTTGACTCACAAGATACACATTCCACTTCTCTTCCAATGGTACCCCATGTCATGCCTACTAATGAAATGGTAGGATCAATTGAAATTATCCATGATAAGGGCCCAACAAAAGGACCTCTTGAGATCACCTTTTCACCACAAGATATACTAAGAAATATTCTTGATGGTCCTCTCTACATAATTGGTAGAATTTATCATAAGCCCACTAATGGGATACTCATAGATCTTTCATGTGGTGAGAATGTGATCACATAAGAATTCCTAGTATTACATGATATTGCTCAAGATTTTTATAATCGACCTACTACTTGGGTCAAAATGCATAATATTTTTGTGTGTCCAACAATTGGATTGATTGTCCTCCCCTTACAAATAGGTTTGAAGACATTGGATGTTACCTTCTCCATCATACCACAATTAGATCAATTTCATTTGCGACTTGGAGACCCCTGGCTTTGTTCAATGAAAGCAGTCCCATATGTTGTGCACAAGTGTGTCGAGTTTCCTATTATCAATGACATATTTACCATCCACCATACTGGATTTAATCATTTATCCTCCAAAGGTAACTTTTCTCTGGAAGCCTTCTGGCTTCCCATGGAACCCATCACTCCTAGATAGAATTTATTTTTCATTGCCTATCAGAAGTTCAAAGCAAAGAAAATCTCTAAACTCTCTCTTTGAAACATACCTCCTTCTACGTCAGAAACACCCATCCTTGATGAAGCTATGTTGCAACCTAAATCTAACATGCCTACCCGTCCCACACCTGAAACCTCTTCCACATCACCCAAGAGGCCTAGGGATCATGACAACAATTCTATTTTACCTCCCTTCACCAAGCAAGTGTATAAAGCTAAGGAGAAAGTGGATGAGCCACCCATGGTTCCTCCCATCCCCCCCTCCTAGGGATGATAAGAAACCTATGGTGGACCAACCTGCTCCTCAAAACCACCTTGACAGAAATGTAAAAAGGAACAAAGAAGCTAGGGAGCATAGGAGTTGTTGTAATGCTCTTGCTCACCAACCTCATGAGGAAGAAAACATTGAAAATCATAACCCCCTGTGCTAGAAGCAGTGCCTGCTAATCCTCCTCCTCCACCCCCGTAGAATGATCCCACACCTCCTTCATCACCTCTCTTACAAGCCACTACTAATATTGTCATTCCTCCTTCAATTTCATTAATCTAGATGATGAGGACGAGGAGAATTCCAAAATTGATGAAGAGGTACACCAAAATTTGAATTCACTATTTTTCTCTTCCATGAGCATTCATGAAAACTCTCCTCAGACTAGCATGGATCTTAATGCTAGTTCAGAGAGCATTGTTGTCCCTCTCACTAGTCACCCTCTCGAGTTTTATACTAAGCAAGATTGGGAGGCAAATGACTTGCTTTACAAGTGACAAGCATTTTCCTAACTAGTTTTCTTTATTTTTCTTTTTTTTTGTGTGCCATGTGTCCCCATGTCATGTTTGGTGTTCCCCCTCTTTGTGACATTCTTCTATATGTCCCTCCATTCTTCTATTTTTCATGCATCCTTTTTCTCTTTTTTCTTTGCCTTTTTTTTTCCTTCATCTGGGGATTATGCAAGGCATTGAGACCAAAATGTCTCCTTCATGTTGACCTAAATGAACCTTCTTTCCTTTTTTGTCTTCCTTTTTGCCTTCCATTTGGGGATGATGCAAGGCATTGAGACCACAATGTCTCCTTCAAGTTGACTGAAATGACCCTCCTTTCCTTTTTTTGTTCCTTTTTTTCCTTCAATTGATGATGATGCAAGGTATTGAGACTACAATGTCTCATTCATGTTGACCCAAATAAACCTCCTTTCCTTTTTATTTCCTTTTTTCCTTCCATTTGTGGATGATGTTAGGCATTGAGACCATAATGTCTCCATGTTGACTAAAAAATGAGGCTCTTTTTTGTTTGTCTTTTTCTTTTTCTTTTGTTGTCCTTTTGGGGATGATGCAAAGCGTTGAGACACCCTACGTATCTTCCATGTTGACCCAAATTGACTCTTCCTTTTTATTTGTTTTCTCTCTCTTTGTGTCCTTCTTCTAGTTCTTTGTATTTGGGGGAATGATGATAGTTTCACACTCTCTAAACAAATATTGCAGCAATGAACATACTTACCCCAAATCAATATATCCCTTATGTGTTTGGTGTTTTTCATTTTGGGGGCAACCCCCTTTCTTTTTATTTTTCTTCTTCTATTCTTTTCGCATGACACATCCTTTCTCGAAAACTTATCACTTGACATAGGGTTTTCAAGTAGGTTCTCATATTCCTTTTTGCATTTTTCCATTCTCTACTTTAAAGAAATTGCTCACACAATGGTGTGTAGCAATTCATTTAAATTGGGGGCATACATTGGCATTATTTAGCTTTGCACTTGGATTTTCTTTTCTTTGTTCGTGTTTCCTACTATAGTCTTGTCACTTCACATGACATTTTTCTCAATTTGTTGATGAAATTCGGTGTAATGTCCTTCATAAGTGTGACTTATCTTAGCATATTGCATTCCTCTTAGAGGCCTGATGTGATGCAATGCATCCCCTAGTTTGTGAATCTTCTATCCTTTGATTGGTCCTATTTTGGAGATATTAGAAACAATGTTCCCTAAGTCAAAGACCTATTATGAACTAAACAAGACTCCTTGGAACACTCTTTTTTCATTTTATGTTTTTGCATTTTGGCATATTGCATTTTTGCATTTTTTGCATACATGGCCACCTTGCATAACACAACTTGCATGCCTGTGGTGCCACCTTACACTTTTTCATGAGTTCTAAGCATCCAAGGCTTTTCTTGTATCATGAACCACAACTCTTGTCTTTGTGGCACCTTATCAAAGTTATTAGGAGGTATAACTTTGGTATGGTTGAGCGGGAAGCCTAACTAGTGGAACAAATTTCTCCATAGCCTTCTTTTTGTGTGTGAGTGCATACCAACTATGTGTATGTATCTCACCACCTTTTCAATATTATCACCCATAAAACAACCAAAAGTCTCATCTGACCAGAGTGATTACACCCTCTCCTTTTGGACAAACAACCTAGATCTGATCCACAACTAGCACGACAAATGGTCAAAGCTTGATCTGACTTTTCCATCCCTGTTCACTTGTTCACTTAACTTCTTGGGTGATGTTTTGTGCTTATGTTTTGTTTTCCATGGGATCTTGATCCCGGGGGCTTGATCATCCCTCTTTATCATAGTCATCTCATCTTACTAGCATGAATACATTGTATCTTGCTTGACACTCATGATTCAACTATGTTAGTGTGAGTTTGAAGCAAGTTCATGCTCTCACTAAAGTGGGGGCTAAATGTGTCACCAAAAAGTGTAGTCTTTGACACTTTTTCACTCATTTTTAGCTTTTCCCTTGGGTTTTGCCTTGTTTTACCTTGATTCAATCTTGAAAGCTTGCAATTCAACAATATTCTAACGGTTTTTTATTAAGGTGTTGTGAAATGTTGTAACACATCTTCCCACTTTTCTAAGACCCTTTCAACACAATTCACCTAAAAAACACCCTTTTACCCCCTTCTAAGCCTTGTGTCAAGGTGTTGTAAAGTGTTGTAAGGCATTTTCACACTTTCCTAGGCTTATCATCACTAAATTAACCCTTTCCTTATGTTAATTTATCCCCCTAATGTACTTTTAGGGCTGACTTAAGTGTGTTTCAGGAGGCAAAGCTGATAAAATTTATTAAACACCATTTAATTCTAGACCACCACTTGAAATTGCCCAAGTGGACTAGGTCGCCACCTTGGGCGACCTAGTCCTGTTTGGCATAAATTTCAAATTTAAGATAAAAACCTAGTGGAAATTTTCTTGCAAAACCCTAGTGTTGGTCTATCATGTTGTATTTTAAGGGAATTAGGGCATATGTTGTATAAATAAGGGTTTTCACCTTCATTTTCATCCCTCCCAAGCTCATTTTTACATCTCTTCATTAGTACTCTTGCACTCAAGCACAAAGGCATCACAAGAAACCTCCATTGGATTTTTTCTTGCATGTTGCAGACCATCAACAACAAATGACTTGGTGAGCATTTACATTTTTTATCATTGAAACATCTTTCCTTTGATTTTATCTCATTTGGGTTTGAGTTACCATCAAAGGGGTTTGACTTAAGCAAACCCGTATTTCCTAACCCCAACATTCTCTTGGTATTTTCATGTGCTTTGTAGGTTGTACTCATATTTGGCAAGGTACAAAGTGTTGAAGAAAGTACAAAAATTCCACTCAAGTCACATCAAGGCATCAAACTCTAGAAGGAGCAAAAAGACAAGTTGCAAGTCAATTTTAGGAGTTTCAGACACAAACTACTATAGAGAAGGAAAGTACCAACTAGGTCCCACAAGAATTAGACCCTAAGTCTTCCAAAATCACTGAGAGAACTAGATCACCACTATTAGCAACCTTGTCCCTGTGCTAAGCCTGAAAAAGGGTTTTTGCATTTTTGGGTACCCTTTTCCCCAAAACCCAATCCAAGAGAATTTCTCGACAAGAGGACTAGGTCACTCAACTTGGCATAAGTTTCCCTCTACTGATTTCAAAAAATTTCTAGAATATTTTGGGGTTTCTCATCTACAACATTCCATTTCCAGGTGCACAAGTTCTTAACTTTCCAGTTTAATTTATGTATTGCATACATTTAGGTCATATAGATTAGTTGAAAGTAGTTTACATTTACTTTGTTTACATTTCATAGATTAGATTAGCATCATTTCATTTCAAGTTTTCAGCCACACTACACCCACATATCACAACCTAATCAATCCATCCTCCCTTTGGATGCAACTACCAAAAACCAAGTAACCACCGAATGGAAAGAGAGCCATTCCTACACCAAGTGCTCTTAGGTGAAAAAACCTAGGGGCCTAGTTAAGGGAATCCTCTTTCCCTAGTAGTAGTGATACATTTTTGGTGGTTCAATGGCTAATGAGAATTCTTCTTTGATAAATAATCATACTTGGTATCTTGTCCCTCTTCCTAAGAGAATAAATTTGGCTTGATTAAAGTGGGTGTATCATACCAAATATGAAGTATATTGTTCCATTGACAAGTACAAGGATTGTCTTGTTACAAAGGGGTTTTCTTAGGTTGAATGAATTGACTATTCTGATACCTTTTCTCTTATTTCCAAGATGGATTCTACTCATTTTATCCTTTCTATAGTTGCATCATAGGGATGGTTAGTGTATCCGATGGATATGAAGAGTGATTTCTTGCATGGGGATCTTCACAAGGATATTTATATGGAGCAGTCGCCAAGTTTTGTGAAGGACTCTTAACATTTTTGTGGGCTTTGACATTCATTGTATGGTCTCAAATATTCCTCTCACACTTGTTATAAGAAGATAGATAGCTTCTTTCTTCATTCTAGGTAAAATCATTGTCATTCTAATCCTATAGTTTACACTCAGAGACATGGAGATGATCTTCTTATTCATGTGCTCTATATGGATGACTTGATTCTAATAAGGATTTCCACTTCCATTATTCAAAGTACTCAATGAGCATTGATGGAGTGATTTGATATGACCAAACTTAGTCTTTTGCATTACTTCCTTGGTCTTCAGGTTCATTAGACTTCTAAGGGGATCTTCATTATCTAGTAGAAGTATGATCATTATTTTCTTCAGATACTTCACATGGTTTATTTCAGGCATACCCCCACTCCTTTTCAATTAGGTGTTATACTATCTACTAGTTTCACAACTCCTATAGTTGATCCTACATTCTATTGGTAGTTGATTGACAATATTTTGTACTTAAAACATAGTCATATTGATACATTCTTTGTAGTTGGCCTTGTCTCACTTCTCTTAGCAGCCTTGTAAGAGTCATTGAATGGCCTCCAAACGTGTCTTGAAATACATTCAAGGAACTAACATTAAGGCATTCAATACTGAAACATAGAAAAATAGGTGTGTTGAAAGATAGGGTGATAATATGGGATGGTAAAATGGACATATTTTCCTTTATTTCACTAGGAAATGAGATCCACACAAATAATTGACTTACAACCCTTAGGTGAGTCAACTCAATGAGGGAATCTATTGATTTCCTTGTGATTGAGGATAGGGGTGTCAAACTTTTAAAAAAATGGGAGAAAAAACTAAAAATAGTAAATCACCTTCATTATGCCCATTTAAAATTGAATCATCCATTTAAAATAATTTCTAGCTTCTGTTTGATCCAGGTTTTGATGTTGGATAGTCAGAAATAAGGTTTATAGGTGGGTTTTTGTGAGATGGCAACAATGTTGACAACTTTTTGTAACCTTGCAACTTTGAGGTCTTCAAATTTTCTTCAACCTATAAACATGCACATTCACAAAGAGGAGAAAAATATTTGTTTTTGGTGGATAAAGGTTTTCCTTGGTCAAACCCTAGTTTGGTAATTAAACATTGAATTGAAATAATGAAACATAAAAGGAATGGTGAATGAACAATGTTGTGTTGCAACTCACTAGACCCTTGAATAAAAAATTGGAAGACTAAAATATTGATCTTGATCTTGCATGAAATAGCTACAATGGATTTGGATGTTGATATTTGAATCTTGACTTGAATATTTGAATTTGATCTTTGAAACATACATCACAATGTTAACTCCAGAAACATGCATGATGCATAAGACCTTGAAATGATGCTTGAGATATTGATTTCTGCAATAAATCACTGATAAATCTACCCTTGAATGCTCTTGATAATAGTATTTTCTCTTAAAAACTTCTATTTGAAAGTTAAACTTGTAGTTGATTTGATAAAATATCCTTGTATTTATAGGTATCTATCCTTAGTTTCTTGATAATTAAACATTACAAGCCGACATTGAAATTTGAATTTGGGGACATTTAAAAACCACCAAAAAGATATTTTAATTTTTGGTTCAAAGGATTAGGGAGGACCCATTCGGCCATGGGAAAATGGGTCTTAGGTCCCTATTCCTAGAACACACATTGCTCAAGGTAATTAATTATGTGTTGGCATTAATTTTTGTTGGGTTTCCCCTTCGAAAAATGTAATTTATTAGGATTGTATATGTAAAATGGGGCTTATTAAGGCATAATTAAATCCAGTTTAATTGAGTGGACCCAAAAAAAGTGTGAAAATTTAATGGAGTACATTTTTATACACTACATTTATCCCCCACTTTAGTGAGAGGATGAGTGCAAGCACAAAGTCACACTAAAGTAGACAATCAAGAGAGGTCTAATTGTACAACTATTGGAAAGATAAGACAACAAAGGTCAAAGAAGACGATCAATCCTCCAAGATCTAAGATCTCATGGTAAACAAACAAAGGAACAAAGAGAAACATGCCTATGTTAAATATGCAACAAAAATGACAAGAAACTCAATCATATTGTATCAAATACTTGAAATAAGGAAAGGAAAAAAAGGGGTAGATAAAGCCTTGACTATTTGTGCATCTAGATATGGATTGAGCCTTAGCTTTTTTTCCAAAATAAATAACAAGTGAATTTTTTTTGTCCACTATGCAAACAAAATGTGCTCACAAGGGCTAGTGAAGTCTGATATACACTAAGTGAGCCATAGAAAGTTGCTAATAAGAGAGTCATTGGGCTCCCTTTTTACTAACCATACAAAATTTATACCTCCTGATAACTTTGATAAGTCATGTTACAATATGAACTTTGAGCTTCATAAGGCTAGCAAGTTGTGTTATGACAGATACTCATGAACAAAAAAGGCTCCATTGGCAAGCAAGGTGTGTTATGCTTGGTGGCCATGAAAAAGGGTTGTAACTTCATGCTTCACAAGGCTAGGAAGCTTCGTTATGCTAGGCACTCATAAAAAAAGCAAATAGGATAAGGTATGTTCAAAGGGGTTTTGTTTAATGCATGTAAGGTCTCACCTTAGGGAACAGTGTTCTTAACATCACCATCAAGAGAGGACAAGTCAAAGGATAAAAGATTCACAACTTAGTGAATGCAAGCTATAGCATTACCACTAAGAGGAATGCCATATACCAAGAAAGATCACGCTTTTGAAGGATATCAAAGCCAATGTCACCAAGAAGAAGAAATGTCACATAAATCAAGAAGACCACACTAAGGAACATAATTTATAGTCAAAAGTGTCAAAATGATAATTCCAATGTGTGCCACTACTTTAAAAAAAATGCTAAACACCATGTTGTGAGCAATTTCTTTAAAGTAGAAAATGATAAATGCTAAACAATAAAGAAGATATTAGAGCTTATTTGGAAAGACCTATGTCAAACATATGTTTCCAAATGAATTTGTTTCATGAAGAGGGGTTTCCATAAATTAAATCCCAAAATAACACCTAAGGGATCCATAGATCTAGGGTCAGAGTATGTCTTTGCTAAAATGTTTGATAGAGCTTAGAAACATCATTATTCCCCAAATCCTCATAGAATTGGAAGAATGACACATAGAGAGAGAAAAAAAAAAAAAGGTCAAAATGGAAGAGACCTAAATTTCTAAACTCCTTGCATCATCCCCAAAAGGAAAAACACAAGATAATAGAAAAGATAAAGGTTTACAAAATATAGAAGAATGTAGGTACAAATAGAGGAATGAACATAAAAACATGTCAAGTAGAGCGATATAACATATCACATTACACACATGCAATTACACAAAGAACATATAAATAAGACAAAAAAAAGGCTATTAAGGCACATGCAAGTCAAACTATCAATATGTCATCAAAATCCCAATCTTGTTCATCATGTGCAAAAGGAAGATCACTAGCCAAAGGGATAATGACAAGTGTTGTAATAGGAACATCACTAGGTTAAACAAATGATGAGTGACTCTTTTCAGGAGGATCACCAATGTTGCTATCATCTCGCCTTATGGAAGAGTAAAAAAATAAATTCAACTCATTATGCACTTCCTCATCAATGTTAGCAATCTCATCATCATCATCTAGGTTAATCATAATAGAATGTCTAATGATAATATCCATGGAATGTACTTATTCTTGTTGTGATTGAGATATAGTATTTTCTTGTCATGGAGAGGCTGGAGAATCATCATGAATTGCTTGAGTTAAATTTTCATCTTGAGTTTTTGATTCATATTTTTCTTTTAACTGATGAGCAATGGCATGGCATCTACACCTATGATCTCTAGCATTTTGGTTTCATTTTTTCTGTTTTTCAAGTTATGATTGTGTAGGAGAAGGTTTATCAACCATTTGCTTATTTTGTTCCCATTAGAGAGGAATGAAAGGAACCATGGGAGGTTGTTCAAAAAATTTCTCTTTAGCTTTATAAAAAAATTGATTTTAGGAGGCACAATGAGACATATTTGGTTATCTTTTGGTCTCTTATAGGAAATCAATGAAGGATTTGTTATAGATTGGTCTTGGTTACATGGAGGGGCTTTTGGTTCAATCATGGTTTCATCAATGATGAGAGGCTCAATAATGGGTTGAGGTATGTTTCTAAGGGATAACTCTACTATGATCTTGTCTTTGAACTTTTGATAAGATTTGAAAAAGAAGTTGTCATGGAGCTTAATTGGTTCCATAGGTTCAGGCCAAAATAAGTCCAATGAGAAATTCCCACTAGAAGACACAAGATTAAAGCCACTATGGTGCACATTAAAGATATCATTTCCAAATGGAAAATTTAAGCATTTAAGAACAACATCCATGGACCATAGTCATAGGTAACTAAGTGTCACATAGAATTGGTCCAACAAAAGGATGATGGAGAATGAGACATTTAGTTTTTTTGGTCCAAAGTTTAGAGAAAGAGTGATTGATCCTATCATAGGGCAAGAAAAACCATTATGTGTTTTGATCCATACATTTTATTGTTCATAAGTATCTTGGTAATGTTCATGCACAAACAAGAGTTATTTAGTGATCACATTCTCTACACAGACGAGATCAATTAGTATCCCATTAGTACGCTTGTCATTGATTCTTCTAGCAGTGTAAAGAGGACCATCGAGTGCATGTTTAGTTATGCCATTTGATGAGAAAGAAATGTAAAGGGAAATATTGGTTTGTACCTTATTAGGTTGAACTTCAATGATGAAAATCATAGTATTTATAATGATTTTCCTCATTAGCATGCATGTTATCATCATTTGTGTCAACATTCATCACATAGTTCTTGGTTTCACTAGCTTCGACATAGGAAATGATTTAGCATAGGATTGGTAAAGATTTGTAAATTTTGGTTGGGAGGGGAAAAATACTTATTATCTTGATCATTGACACCACCAGTTTGGATGTGATTAAAAACAATGAGGTGTTGGACAACACATTTAAGAAGCTTACAAGATTTGGTATCATGTCCATTTTGATGATGAAAATGACAAAAAGAATTTTTATTATGGTTTGGAGATAAAGGCTTAGAAGGATTAGGAGCTTTAATAGGAGCTAAGGAAATTAAGTTCTTATTTAAGAGTTGCAACATGATGAAATGAAGGGTATCATGTAGCGAGGTAAAGTGTCTTATATTTTCTCTAGATTGATATGGATTTTTCATCTTTATGGTAACCACTTGGGATTCAACACGCTGGGTTGGTTGAGGGTAATTGAGTTGTATAAATCCCTTATTTGGTTTCTTGAATGGTTGGAAGCTGGTTTGAGGCATGGATTCAGATTTTTTAGGATAGTTACATGGAGAATTCACTTCATAACTGCAAAACCGAATTCTCATAGTCACGAAGGATTGTACAAAAGTCTGTGAATGAGGGAAATTTTAGCATCTCAAGTTTAGCTTGAATTTTAGTATGAAAATTGGCAATGAACATTCTTTTATGGTCAACATCAGGAATCTTAATGTTTATTTGTGAGAAAAGCAATTGGTATTGTGCTATGAAATTAGTGAAATTTTCAATATCCTTTTGTTTGCATGCCATTAAATCAGCTAAGTTGATCTTGGGACCCTTGTGCACTTGGAAATGGTTGATAAAGGAAACAAGTTCATTGAATGAAAATATTGATTTATTTAGTAAGGAGAAAAACCATTCCAAAGTGGTATCTTTGAAGGATCTAGGGAAGATTTAGCCAAGAGTTTGTTTTCCAAAATGAAGTCACTACAGAAGGATGTGTATGCATAAACATGGTTACTGGGGTCTCATTTCCCACCATTTTTGTCAAATCTAGGGATCTCTATACCTTGTGGCATTTAGTTCTCAATATCTATAAGGATAATGAAATTTTTTTACATATGGTGAATGTTGGCCATTTTGATTTTGGTTCAATATAGAAATTTTTTGTTGAAGGGATGAAAAATTTCACAAGAGTTGGTTAAGGATGAAATCATTATTTTTGTGAGATGGTGGTAAATAAGGTGGAGGTGTATATGTATTTGGATGACAAGTGAATTGAAAATTTGTGAGGGGAGATGGATAAGGAGATATGATATTTTAATGCACAAATCTAAAAGGATTCCCAGTGGAAATACCTAAGGTAGTATTAACATTACTATTTGATTGTATGGTTGGAGTAACATGTGGGTTGGCATATGTAGGAATAGAGGTGAAAATTGTAGGAGGAGGAATTGAATTTCCACCTTGACATTGAGTATACCCTGAAGCTTGAGACTAATTAGCTACTATAGGGACATGTTTATCAATAATTTCATCTAGGCTATGCACAATGTCTATTCCATGTTCATTATCAAGCATCTTCCTCATGTTATTTATGATACAAATTGTAGTACCAACAATGTATTCATAACTCACAAAGTTTTGCAATTTCTCTAAATATTCATCCATTTGTCTTAGTTCTTATCGAGGGACATTAGAAACCATTGATTTAACATTAATAACAATGGTTATTAGTAAAGAGGTCATATGAAATGAGGTGTCAAGGGTATTATCCATGATGGGTTGACTAGTGTCAACACTATGAATGAAAGAGCTAGAGAACTCAAGATCCATAGTGGATGTGCTAGCACAAGATGGCACGTGTCTAGAGCTACATCTCACTAAAGTATTGGAAATAGGAGAAAAAGTTGTGAAGATCATACAAGTTTCACCAAACCTAAGGTTCACCCAAAATAGAGAATATGCACTAGATAAATGCAATAAACAATGAACAATAGGAAGTGCAATGCAAATATGTAAAAAGAGATAGAAATTTCTAGATTTTACATAAGATAATGTTCTGATTATACTATGAAAAAACCTAAAAATTATGTCTTGTAATCCCAATTGTTTTTTGGAATTCACTTTTAAATTGATCAATTAACCTTATTGAAAATGATTTTAGAAAACTAAAATATTGTAAACTAAAATAGAAACCTAAATGTAGAAACACATAATGTAGATAGAGAGTTTTTAGTGCCCAAAAATTTAAAAACTAACTTAATTAGCGACTCATTTTCCCATGGGTGAATGGGTCTTTTGTTAGGGTTTTTGAAAATTAAATTATAAATTTTTGAGTTGATTTTTGTGTTTTCGAATTCTAGTTGTAGATAGGTAATTAAAGTTCCATTTTTATTATAAATCAGAGTTAAATGCAAGTGCTAAATGATGCTAAATGACAAGCAAAAAAACCTAATTTGAGATAAAATTTTGCTTCAATTTTTTTATTGAAATGAGTGATCATGTAATGTTATGCAAGAACTATGCAAAATGAATCTAACACTATACCAATTTTTATGAATTTTCACAATTTTAACAATGCCAAAATGCAATTTAATACCCTAAAATGAAAATCAAACTAATGTAATTTAGGGAGATCTAGAGGAAATGAAAAATAATGTAAGAGAATGCAAACCTAGATCTAGGGATCCAAATAAAAAATTATGATGTTCAAATGCCAAGTTCACTAAAATGAAACATAGATTAATAGGTGATAGAAAGGGACCAAATAATATGAGATGGTATAATGGAACTATTTTCCTTTAATTAATTAGGAAATGAGATCCCCGCAAAGAATTGACTTACAACCATTAGGTGAGTCAACTCAATGAGGGAATCTACTAATTTCCTTATGATTAAGGATAGGGGTATCATCTTGAACAAAAATTTTGGGAGAAAAACTAAAAATAGTAAATCAACACAATTATGCCCATTTAAACTTGAATCATCAATTTAAAACATAGAAAAAATAGAAACAACAAAAAAATTTCAGATCTAGAAATGGTAAGATGATGTGTACCTATCACCAAAATGCAAAATTTGAAGGTTTCCTGGGACGCATTCACCCATGGGTGAATGGGTATTTGTGAAAATGTTTTTCTCAACTATCATGATCCTTTGGTGTTAGTCTATAAATTTTGTTTCATTGAGGTTTTGATGTCGGGCAGTCGGAACTAAGTTTTGTAGGTGAGTTTATGTGAGATGACAACAATGTTGACAATTTTTTTGCAACTTTGAAACTTTCAGGTCTTTAAATTTTCTTCAACCTATAAATCTACACATTCACAAAGAGGAGAAAAATATTTGTTTTTTAGTGGATAAGGGTTTGTCTTGGTCAAATCCTAGTTTTGTAATTAAACCTTGAATTGAAATAATGAAACATAAAAGGAATGATCAATGATCAATGTTATGTTGCAACTCACCAAACCCTTGAAGAAGCCTTTGGAAGACTAAAATATTGATCTTGATAATGCATGAAATGGCTGCAATGGATGTGGATCCTGATACTTGAATCTTGATTTGAAGTTTTGAATCTGATTTTTGAAACCTACATCATAATGTTAGCTCCAAAATCATGCGTGATGTATAAGACCTTGACATGATGCTTGAGATCTTGATTGCTGCAATAAATCATTGCTAATTATGCCCTAGAATGCTCCTGATCATAATCTTTTCTCTTGAAAACTTCTTCTTGAAACTTAGACTTGAACTTGTAGTTGATTTGATAAAATACCATTGTATTTATAGGTATATATCCTTAATTTCCTAAAAATTAAACATTAGAAGCCAAAATTGAAATTTGAATTTGGGGACATTAAAATAACTCTAAAAAAATATTTTAAATTTCTGTTCAAAGGCTTAGAGAGGTCCCATTTTCCCATGGGAAAATGGGTCCCAAGGTCCCTATTCTTGAAACACGCATTGCTCAGGTAATTAATTATGTGTTGGCATTAATTGTTGTTAGGTTTCCATTTCAAAAAATGTAATTTATTAGCCTTGTAGATTTCAAATAGGGCTTATTAAGGCATAACTAAATCAAATTTAATTGAGGGGACCCAAACAAAGTGTGAAAATGGAAAGGAGTACATTTTTCTACACTACAACTATACATTAAGAGCATCTCAAATTATGGGCTTCATAGACTCAGATTGGACTAGTGATGTCAATGATTAGAAGTCAACTTTTAGTTTTACTTTTTACCTTGACTCTATTCTGATTGTATGCTCATGCAAGAAGCAGAATACTATTGCATTTTCATCGATAGAGTTTGAGTATTGAAGTGTAGTTCTTATTAGTTAGGAGGTTTTGTGGCTTCATTACTTGATATATAAGTTTGGATTTCATTTCACTTAGCCCACTAGTCTTTGGTGTTACAACCGGAGTTCCATTCATATCTCTCACAACCCAATTGAGCATCAACATACTAAGCATATTGAGATACACATGCACTTTGGTAGGTAGCTCATCCAAGATGGTGTTCTCAACTTGGAGTATTTTCCTACAAATCAATAATTTGTAGACCTCTTCACTAAACCTTTGGCTTCACCTCATTATCTTCAGTTGTGATTGATGATTGGGGTGAAGGATGTTGTCCTTGGGGCATCTTAATGAGTCCTTTCATTTTCTTTACATTTCTTTTCTCTTTCAGAGAGGAGTTTTCTCCCATAGAGGTTTTCTCCTTTTATCCACTTGTGAGAGTTTGTTTTTTACATGGGTACCTCATTGGGCCTTGTTGTCGAGACCCATCTTTTTCATTTTTGCATTGGTTTTTTCCTCCAACAATTACACTTAAGAGGGGGTGTTCATGTAAATAAAGTATTGTACCTAGTTAATTATTTACTAGGGACTTAGGGGATGTATTCAAATGTTAAGTTTAATTAAGATATAAAATTTCTTCTAGAAGTCTTAGTTGTCTTATCTAGATTTTACATAATCTTAGGTAGTTACGAGTTAATTATCTCATGTGATAGGATTAAGACACTTGTCATAATCTTGTCTAATCCTATATCTCACCTTTCCTTTATAAGAAAGGAATCTCTTACATATTTTTCATATTGAGAGCATCTTGATCATCTTCATCATATTGTATCATATTCTAATTCTCATTTGCTAGGATAGAATATTTCATTTATACTTCTCTCTAATACATGTGGAGGTTATTTGGTGTTGTAGATTGAAGATCTTGGTTGCTCACTTCAACACAAGGAGCTTAGAGATTTATATGAGGAGCTTAAACCTACACATAAGGAGCTTAGAGCTACTCAAGTTCCTAATGAGAGCGAGAATGTAAAGTGCGAAAATCTAAGATTTAAAACTTCGACAAAACTTTAAATAATTTCATTTATATTCAAAATAAAGTCGACACTTCATTCATTTAGACATCATAAAAACTAGTCGATTCCAAAACACAATGACTCAAAGTCGATATAATAGATTCAATATATAATTCTAGTTTAAATAGATACATGTGTCATAATACACTTCAATGATAATCATACATAAGATGTAATATAAGTTACAATTCGAGACCTAGGCATTCAGTCACCTTAAGCTCTACAATACATATTTCAAGAAAATATAAAACATAAGTGAAGATGTCATCCTTTGATCTTCAATCCAACAACAAATATTCATAATGAAGACGAGAACAAGGATCAGGTACTTTTTCCACCCAACCTTGAAGCTTACACTTCCCCCAAATTCCTTTGTCATTCAAGAAATACCTGACCCTGCATGAATCGTTTAGCAAAAAGCAATCTACGAGCAAGATGGAATCTAGTGCGTGCCTAGTATAACTAGTAAAACCACAAGCATTTTCATTTTTCTAAATCATTTAAGAAACAAGAAAGTTCGATACTAGGATATGGTAGAGAGTTCAATAATTTCATCTATTTCAATGGTCCTTAAGTTACTTGGCCAAGTAAAATGTCATGCACGACAAATAAAGCAGTTTTGGAAAAGCAAAACTACACTCTCTAATAACCCATATTCGGCACCTGTCCCGAAAGGTAACTTTCCCAAAACATGACATGCACATTCATTTATCAAGCATGCATGGTTCCAAATAGTCCAATACAATCTTTCAAAACAATAAAATAGAAATCTTGTTTGAAGCAAAAACAGTTTAAAAGTTGTTCTTTTCATCATTTTAATCCATAAATGACATTAAATTAATATTTAAATTTAGTAAATTAAATAATCAAAAATAAATAAAGAAGGTGTATCTCCAATATGTAGATTAAATACATATAGTAAAACAGTCATAAAAGAGCACATGTTCTTTCGCCCTTTTTACTCATCTATTTTGTTTCATCTCTGAACTAATCTTAATTCGTTTTGTTTCAAGTAATCATATCTTTTAATTTATTTGTTTTACTTTCTATTTTCCATACTTGCAGAAATAATTAATTAAGTTTATACTTTTCATGAACAGTTTAAAATAACTCGTTTCAGTTTCACTTTCAGAATATTTTGAGTTTCAATGGCTAAATTTACTGTTTAAAAACTTATGTTTTGAAATAATGTTAAAATTTAGAAGTTGTTCTATCAAATTATTTTCAGTTTGATTTCTTTTCAAATCCAATTTCAAATAAAGTATTATGTTTAAGATCCTTTTTGAATCTAAATTTAAATGATGTTTTCTATTTTGAATTTCTTCCTAAATTTAATTGGTTGTTTCTCAATGTTTTCAAATCAAGTTCTTCCTAAAAAATTCTGTTTTGGAACTTGTTTATTGTTTTTTGGAAAAATCACAGTCTGAAATTTTAAGAATTCAACAGAATTTCAAAGTAACAAAAAATTATTTTAATAGTTTTTCAAAATCCACAAATAAATAACATTGCATAAAATTTTAATCTATTCATCATTTGTTTAATTATTCAAAATCCTACCTGTTAAATTCTGGAAATGATTTTGAATTTCCTTTGTGCCTCCTTTAACTCCTATCCTCTGTTCTTGAATTCTTCTCCCAGACTGTTGTTCTTCTTCTTTCTCCATGTGCCTTTACTTCCCTATCACCCAAGTATCAATATTACTACCCTACTGGTGTCTCCTTGCTTCCTTCTCCCTGCACACCCAAGACTCCTCCTTCTCCCTTAGGTTGTGCATGAACCAGTCAATTGTTCTTGCATGGGAATTAGAGAGGGAAGGTGACTTCCCTATGATCTCTCCCTACACGTGCTTCCTTACCTAGCCACACCCTTTTACTACCTTCCCAAGTGTGTGGGATGTGAGCAGGTGAATGGGGAGCCAGTCCCTTGGGCCGCGCCTTCCCTATTTTGGTCAATGTGTGGGGTGTGAGGGGTGTGGACTTTGGCTGTACCTTTTACCAGTCCCTACGCACCTCTTACCAGTCCCTTAATAGGCTGTGTAGAATGCAAAGGAGACTCCTCTCTGCCTGGCCATGTGGAGTATGGAGTCCTCTAGTAACTCCCTTAGTTGGTTGCGCCTTGCCTTCTCCTATGCGTGGGTCTTAGTCCCTGCAGCTACGTAGGATGTGAGGAATTCCTAGGGAATGTCTGGTAAAAGTAGTTACCAATCTCTAAATTCAACTACTCAGATAATTTTTTATTAAATAGCATGCTCTCTCTCACTCTCCTAGCTACATCTAGGTAAGCTGATATCCAAAATAAAAAAGCAAAACAAACATAAAAAATCTCCCCAATCAATAATACTTTGTCATTTTTTTATACTCAAGAACAAAAATGAATTTTTGTGTCTCCCTCCAATTTCGAAAATTCTCTTAGACTCATGCTTCTTTCTTTCTCATGCATAGATATTAACAAGAAATGAGATCCCCAATTTTAGGTTGATCTCAAGATCAATTTCTTAACTCCACGTTTCAAATTTTTTATTGCTTCTCCAATTAATTGAAGATATTTCTTCAATTCGTTAACTGAAGTTTTTTTTGAATGCAAATTTCAATTTTGACGTGAATCATTTTCTAAGTTGTTTTCAATAACTCCATTTTAAGATATTTGTTCAATTTCTAAATTTAAATCTTTTCATCTTTCATATTTTCAATTAAAAACAATTAAATTTATAAAACACAACTTTTTATCACATATTGTTTAATTTCGCAATAAAAGTCTATTTTATTACATTTTAAAATGCAAGCATCAATATATTCAAACAATGTTAAAATATTGACATCAATCATTCATTTATTTAATAAGATCTATTTTCTCACAATTTAATAAAATCATCATTTAAAGCAACATATTCTTTTCACAAATTTGGAGAAATCATTTTAAACACAGTTTTTAAATTTGCAAACACAGAATCACAAAATGCATTAAAATATTAACTAAGTGAGTGTGTGTGATTCCATCATACTCATAGACATCTATCAGCTAAATGACTCTACCTGATCGTTGTTCTCGCCTTCAATCACGTTCAGCTATTCCTGCGTTCACTTGCACTCGATTTTTCATCAGTAATGACAAACCCCAAATTAAATAAAAATACATTTCGAATCATTTGTAATTGCATTTCAATTTCAATTTCACTTCAATTTGAATTTAAATTTAACTTCGATTTAAATAAACAATTAACTTCAATTTAAGTAATGATATCATGAATAATAATTGCATTTTATTAATCCATAAAATCTATGCGTGATAGAGATGTAGGCCTCCTTATGAGAGGAGCTTACCACAAAACTTATACATAAGGCTACAACAATAGGTCAGCTACAAGGTCTATGAGAGTAGATTTCTATAGGAGCCATTCTTTATCTACTATCTCATGATGAGCACCACCAACAGGCCTTGAGGAGTCTATTAGTCATAGGTCTACTTATATTATGGTGATGTATTATGACACACACCATTTTGCTATCATGGTGAATATGATGGATATAAAATTTATGATCTGTATGAGTATGTTTTATTTTTATGGGTTATGTGTTCCTATTGTTGAATTATATTTCCATGTGATCTATTAAACAATCTTGGTAAAATTATTAAATAAGTTCTTTCATGATCTAATTCCTTCCACTAAGAATGTTATCTAATTAAACACTTATTTCTACTTAGATGCTACATTTTGCATTGTGTAATTATGTTAATCTAGATGCCCCTAAGCTCTAATTTTAAAATTAAATGTGTGCCTAATGATCTAATTTAACACAAAACAAACATGATTGAATAGCATGTATAAAGAAGTAATAATCCAAATAAATGAAGAATTACTCATAAAAACTTAAGACACAATTTTTTTCCAAGAATGAAGCACTGTGAGATTAAATAGAAATTATCTACTTAATCTAACAATATATTTTAACATAGATACTATTGAAAAATATTTCTAGTTGTATTATCTGTGCAAATGGGAAAAGTGTATAGGTTCTTTGAGAGGTGTTCCATCTATTGTATTAATATTATATTCTCTAGACTCATAGTCTTCATTAATGATATAGGCTCCTCAAAAGTTCAATCTAAATTTCCCTTTTCCATATAGAGTAGAGTTTATATTTTGTTTATTTTCATTCAACATCAAATCTCCCTTATTGAATGAACGAGCTCATTATACTTGTCATTATGATATTTTTTTATGCGTTGTTCATCAAGCATTTCAGGTTGTTGTAATCATTATTCTCTATAAGTGTTATCATCAAAAATATTTCTAAGAGAGATTCTCAAAGAAGGAATTTCTAAATCTAATAGAATTATTAGATCTTTGTTATAAACAAGACTATATGGTGTGTTTCTTGTAGACATATGAATAATTGTATAATAGGCCCATAACACATAAGAGAGTTGAGTATGCCAATCATTGTTATGTTTACTAATTGTTTTACATAAGATTTGATCGATTTATTTATTTATTTCTTCTCCTTGACCATTGGATTGTGGATAATAAGGTGTAGAGAAACAATGTTGAGTGTGAAATTTTTCCAAAAATTTCTTCACTTATTCTTAAATGGCATCCCATTATCTATTTAACTAAAGTTGATGGAAGGCCAAATAATGCGATAATATTTTTTAAGATAAAATGACAAATTAAATTAGTGGTCATGGAACAAAGAGAGATTGCCTCTACCCATTTTGTGAAGTAATTTGTAGCAGTAATTATAAATGTGTGTCCTAAAGAGGAAGGCAAAGATTTTTCCAATAAGATCTAGGCCCTAGAGAAAAAATGGCTAAATGGAAATTGGAAAATGAAGGTCAAAAGTAGGAGAATGAATCAAATTATTATGTTATTGACACTTAGTACATTTCTTAACATGAATAAAATAGTCTTGCTCCGTATTTTACAAGTAATATCCTATACAAATTAATCTTTGAACCAATGATCTTCCTCTGAAATCCACCCCACAAGTTTCTGCATGAGGTTCCTCAAGGGGCATAGGGATTTTGAATTGTTTAATACAACTATGGAAAATTCTATTGAATGATCACTTAGAGAACACATCAGCTAGGATTATATAACTAGCTGTAAATTTAGGAATATGAGCTCTAGTGTTTTTAGTGGTTGCTTCAAGAAAGGTAATTTATTCTAGATACTTAAATATTTATGTATACCATTCATTGGAGGTTTTAATTTTAGAAAAACATATTTATCTTATCTTTACATTTATCGATGGTGATGTAAGAGTATGAATAACAAATGTGAAATCCAATGAGGTATCATTGAGATATGCAAGAGAAGTTGTTCTTGGAATTACATCTACATGTTGATTATCCTTTCGTAGAAAATTTTCAATAGAATATGATGTAAAGAACTCCAATATATTCAATGTGAGGTCTTGATACTAATATGTCATTTTTGCCTAATAGGATCCATTAAATTGTTTAACGATTAATTGAGAATCACCTAATACATGAATGTGTTGAACACCTAAATACAAGGCCACATGTAATCCAGTAGTAAGGGTGTCATACTCTACAATTTTGTTTGTACAATGGTGTAATAGGCAACAAGAAGAGTACAAGGTAAAAGAAAAAGAATACAAAGGATTCATGAGTGCTTAGTGTGTGGATATTTTAGAGAAAAATAACAAAAGGGGTAAGTTATGAGTCATATAGAAAATTCAAATGAGTGAAAAAATGATGAAAATGTTGAGAAATTAATACAATTATGAAAGAGCTCACAAGATATGTTGATAGGTAGGAATAAGGCATGGAGGAGTAGGTTTTTTCAGTCAAGGTCAAAGAGATTCTCCACAAGACAAGCTTGCCTCAGTGAAAAATGGATGATGAACTTGACTAGAAGGTGTTAATGTTGAAGGCTAAAAGATTAACATATTAAATATCCAATTTAAGTTATAATATTATTATTCATATAAGGTTAAATTATTAACATGCATTCTAAATTTATTAACATCCAATTGTCATGTAATCATCATGTGGAGGGTTTTCAGACATGGGGTGGACACTATGAACTTGATATTTTATTATTTAATCAATCTAGGAATTTAGTTAATCTTACATTTCAAAATGAAATTCAATAATTGAAATTTTAAATTTTTTAAATTTACCTAACCATCAATGCCATATGTTTCATTCAACAAATCATCTATCATTGATCATTTGATAATCTATAGATGCATCCTATCCATGTGCATCTTCATTCCCATGTACACAAAGAGACCCAAAATTTCACATATGTGAGGTAGATATCAAGGCCTAGAATAGTTTCCTACTTCACTATGTGCTAGAGACCTACTATGTTAAATCAAGATCTGAGTCAATGAGATAATTGACTCTAATTTCTCTACCCCAACACCCTCCTTCATAATGGATGGGATAGTGATATGTTCAAACTCGGTTCTAGCCAAGGGTCTCAATGCCTAGTTTTGGATAGATTGTGACCCCAATCTATCATGTATGGAGCCCCCCACCTCAACCCTCCAACTCTCACATATCAAAAAATAAGGCATATTATGGAGGAAAAACTCACAATAGAGTTTCCTCAAAAAGTATTTTGGTACCTTGTTATTTTTGCATGGAGGATGGTAAAAATCCATCCACCATCTATCCCATAAAATTAATACTTATCCCTTGGTGGTTGCACCGATTGATAGGGAACCTCTTGCAAGAACCATGCAAGAGTGCATTTGTTCATGGGTCTATGAATAGGGCACACAAGTCAAATTTTAATTTTTTTTGTTTACTTTCTCATATGATATTTTGTCAGCATAAAATTATTTTCATTATTTTCTATTGTTTGGATAACGACTTATTTTCCCACTCATTGACACTATGCAAGTGACAATTGATTGTAGTGATTCAACATGGGTGGAACTATGGGATTTTTTCAGTTGCCACATGTTTCATCCTTGCAATTATTCCCTCAAGCTCTCTTCCATTATTTTCTATTTTCTCTATTATGTTTTCTTGTGTTCTTGTTGGATTTTGAGATATTGAAGGATGGGATTTCTATGGTTGTTCCTTAAGAGTATTTTGGTGAGGAGGTGAATCAAGTTTTTCATCATTTTTTGGTGTATTCTCAACTCCTAAAAATTAAAGAAATTACACTAAAAAAACTAATTGAATTTATCTATTTAATAGAAAATTTAGACAAAATAATAAATAATACTTACCTCTTCAAACTTGGAGTTGTTGTGTAATTTTGGTGATGAATTGATGATACAATGGTGACAAATAGGTCCTCCAATAATGTGAGTGTGCTCCAAAATTATTGCAGGACAAGAGTTTGGAAGGAGAAATGCAAAAATGAGGATGAAGGCTCATGTTTTTTGTTTAAAAGGTCAACAAACCATAATGTGAGCACATTATAACACACTTGCACTATAATAAAATTCTATCATAACATGAACACATAATATCATGCTCACATTATACTCTAAGTTGATCATAATGCAAGCATGTTATAACATGTTGGTACTATGGTCTCGATTGATTGAGCCTTCCAAACCTAAATGTGAGTGTGTCATAATTCTATAATGTTATAAAACACTCACATTTATGTCAGTAGGGGACAAAAAGATGGTTTTTCCACTTTTGGGTCCCCCATCTTTGTGAACTTACTCTTTTATGTGGTCAAAGTTGATTTTCTTAATTTGTGGTGGTAATTTCCATTAAAAAATGTGCCATAGGTTTATGTTTTTATCTTTATATTTAAAGAATTTTGATATTTGGTGACTTTTATCATAATAAGAGCCTATGGTTTGGAAGAAGTCAATGTGTCCATCTATACAAAAAAACATTTCTCCCTAGTGAGTGATGAAGCAAAAGCATCAAGTGAAGGAATATTAAATTTGGTACTAAGTGCATCTCTAGTAGAATATAAGCTAGACACAAAAATTAAATAATCAAGACAATGCTTGATAAGGATAGAAAGAATCAATTAAGAGTACATTCATTCTAAATATCACACGATAAATACAATATAAGGGAGTTGATTTTGGTGAATAATTCTTGGATGTTGTCATAATATATAGTGTTCAAGCCAATAAGCTCACTATTCACCTGAGAACCTCTCAATGTATCCTAATTCCCAGAAAAGGATTATGATTGATCCTAGATCTGATTGGGTGTAGTCCAAGACTCAATGTGAAAAATGAGATTAAGAGACATAAACATCATAAAAATACATAGTGTCCCAAAAGCTTCATCACATGTTAAACCATTTTCTCTTCTTTTCCTCCCATGTTAGGTTAAGTTTAATACTCATGGTCACTCTATACAACCCTTGTTTTTTAAAATGAATATCCAGTTTTTTACACACATAGTAATTGTATGGAGCGAGTATAGATATGTGGGTTGGATTAATGAATTTTTTTTGAAAATAAAATTTAAAAAGAGAAACAAAAATATAGACCCTCGCAATGCAAGAAAATAACATCTTGATCTAAAAAATGACCTTTTTTGCATGTTTGCCAAGAAAATAACCAAAAGGGAAAGCCTAAGATCTAATGTAAATAATAGGTACCTAGTAAAATGCTATAAAATATAGGTCTAAAATATATTCGAAGGGCTGAACTAGCTTTCCAAGAACACTAAAATTGCAAAATTAAAGCTGAAAGTCAAAATTTATGAACCTTTGAATGAAAATAAGTAGATCTAACCTCAAAGACTAGTAAAATAAACCAGCAATAGAATGTGGAAAATTATTAGCACCATGGGATAGTGATTGTTATAGAAATCTCATAGGAACATACGGGTTACTAAAATGCTATCATATTGAAGGGAGAAAGTATGTTGCATATGTACTCTATCAATTGAAGATTAATGCATACTTGTGATTTTCTTTGATGATGATTTTTTTCTTCCAAACATTTATCCATGTTTATCTAGTTTCATGTGTTTATATTTATGAATACTTATTGATTTCTATTTGTTTATGAATAATATCTTAATTGATAATATAGAGGTGCATTACAAAATTTTAGATTTGTGGACATTTTTTAAGGAATACCTTTTATTGAATTAAAGGAGGAATATAAATGTAATGTCCTTGAATATTGGGTTTGAGCCTTGAACATTTGGAAATAATTATTTTATGGCTCAATTCATTTTTATTTAGCTAGGTGGACGTGGGAATTAATTTTCCATAATTTAATATTATTTTTGGAGGTGCTAGAATATTTTTATTATTTTTCTATGAAGGTGGGAAGCTCCTTTTGGGAATGAGGAGGGAAAAATATAATAAAATAATAATATTTTATGTCCCTAAGTGGTGTGTCCTTATTGGTAAAATAAAAGAAAAAGAATTCATATTTTAAAAGTTGAATTGGGCACCCAAGTTGGGTCAGCCTATGTGGGAGAAAAAATGCAAGTTTGATATAAGTACAAGATCTTCAGAAGTCGTTTCATCATTACATATTTTTTTGAACCAACAATTTGTTGTATTCATTCCAAGGAAAAAGCCCTTGCAAATTATTTGTGATTTGGACAAAAACCCAATCTCATCTTAGGAGAACTTGATAGCAGAGGTCTACTTGTGCTTTAATGGCATCATGCGAAGGATAAAGGGCTATAAAGTAATAATCAAATTGGTAGATCAGTTTGAGAAGAATTTTCAAGGAAAATTTTTTACTATTTTTCCCTAGGGTTTCAACCTAGAGTGGAGCACATCATTTGGAGGTGAGGCAACTAGGGTTTGGAAGGGTAATTTTGTGTTTGGAGGTCATTTGTGTGCACTGCAAGGGTTTCAAACCCTTACTTTTAGACCACCAAACCAGTGAACCTTTTGTATGTTTTTGAGGCATCATCATTCACATTTTGTATACTTTTTGGAATCCTTGCATAGATGGATTTTTTCACCCAGCTAGGGTATATTTGGAGTAGAATTTTCTATGCATTTTGGTATGTATTTAGACCTAATTTTCAACAAAATATTTATGGGTTGATTCTAGGCATGTTTGAGCCCATTTTGTGATGTAATTTGCATAGACAATAATTATGATTTGTAACAATAGTTGGGATAATTTTAAATTAGATTTGTTTCATGTTATTGTGACCATTCTATTATTGTTCATTGCTAGTTGTGTTTGTGATTGAACAGATAAAAATAATTAATTTTTTGTTTGAGCATTCAGAGGCATACATGATCATTGGTATTTATTTTTTTAATGAGAAAATTTGATTAAATTCAAGGGTTTTGAGTAGAAAATAGAAGTGTAGAAAATTAGGGCAAAAATCTAGGTTTTGAAATCAATTTTTTAGGACAAACCCTGGTTAAGATATTTTAGTGGTATCAGAGCCTTGATATTTCTAGCCTGGAGGGATTATATGTAATAACCATTTCACTAATACTATCATAGAAGAGCAGGGAAACAAGATACCAAACAAGAAATGCAAGGAGGAATTCCTAGAAGGAATGGTGAGCCAAATATGGAGGAATTTTTACACAATTTTTCCTAGCAACAGTAGATGTTGCAAGAATTTCAATAATAGTTTGTGGTAGTGATTGCACAATTGTCAGTAGACCAACATACCCAAAGAGAGAAAAATTATACAGATAATAACATCATGGGTAGAGTAGCTACCAATATAGGGAGAGCCACTACTATAGTGTTAGATCGGCCACTCCATCCTACATTCATGTAAAGGGGACAATAAGTAGCATTTGAAGAGGAAAAAGAAGACACACATATAATTGATGATGTGATGGTTTCCTATGATGAGTGCCAAAAAATTCCAGCAGAGGATAGGAATGTAATCACATTGAATCAATTCATGAACCAATTGAAGGATAAGAAGAGGGGAAAGCAATAAATAAGATCTCATAGTCAATCTAAGGAGTACAAGTAAGCCTTGAAATAAATACCTCCCTAACTTTGATGGTAGTGGTAAGACAAGTGCTAGAGTGTGGATACACAAGTTGGATACATTCTTGAGGCTTAAGCCCATGCTAGAAGAGGATGTAATTCAAATTGTATCTATGCACCTAGAAGGAGTAGCTTGTGATTGGTGGCATCATGGATTTTTGACATAAAACCATGTGATGATTCAGTCCTATGAGGAGTTTATAAAAGAACTGCAGTTCTAGTCTTGCCAAGAAGGATATAGAATTATACTATAGGGAATTGGTGTAGTTGAGATATTTTGGGCATGTAGACTCTTACATCATTGATTCCAAAGGGTTGGAGTGAGGTTTTCATGTATGATATATTAAATAGTGGGAATGTTATTTGTGGATGGATTTAATGATAAGTTGAAAGGTTTAGTGAAGGCTCATAGGCCTAGTACACTCAATGATACTACTCTACCATTTCAACCACCAAAGCAACATTTTAGAGAAGATAAACCATTTCAAAAAAATGATAGCCAACCTAAGTCGACACCTCCTAAGTTGAACTTTGATAAAAGGAATGAGCTAAGGAGGAATAAAATTTGTGTCACTTGCAAAGAACCATGGGAAACATGATATAGATGCCTTGGGAATGAAAATTACACTACATTGAGGTCACTCTTGACCTTGAGGATGATGAGGTCCAAGACACTACTTCAAAGATTGATCATGAGGAGCCACTATTGGAGCTAGATGCTAAGGCACAAGGTGCTATTCTTTTTCTATCATGTTTCCCTAAGTATCATTCCTTTTACTTTAGGGAAATTGTGAAGGGGCAATGGGTCTCATATTTGGTGGATAGTCATGGAACACATAAGTTCATTGATGAGGATTTCATGGCTAAGAGAGGATTGAAAGTAGAGGATTTTCCTGGATTTAGTGTCATGTTGGTAGATAGATTCAAGATGACCTACACTAGTTTTGAGCTTCTCTTTTGGTAATTATCCTTGATGTCAAAATTGTGATTCCGTTTGGTATCTTGCCGATTGATTATCAATGGCTTTGTTCATATTCAGTCCTGGCATACTTGGTTTTGGTTTTCAGTATTATGATGATTGGTTTTATCAAGTTTTAATGGTACTGATCTTTTGGCCCCATGTGTAGATTACAAGGCATCTTGTTTACAGGCTTATGATTCAATGTTTAGGTTAATAATGGCTTCACAAGATTATTTTTTCAGATGTTTGTGATGTTCCATTTAGTTGAGGTTCTGATCACATTTGTATGATAGGTGGTTTGACAGGTTTGACATTTTTGAGCTATATTGTGCTAAGGTGATCTCTAGGTTTTCATTTTGTATATTTGTCTATGATCATGCTTCCATTTCATATAGCTATATATATAGCTTTGGATTACATGGGTTTACTATGGTTATCTTTGTCACATTATGTGTGTCTCATTCATATGTCATATTTTTATTACATGGCAAAGGTAACTCAGCTCAGGCCTCTCTTTTGAAATTTTGACTTATCTAAAAGTGATTGTGAATTATTTATGAAATCAGCCAAAGGTTGAAAAAAGTATGTGAATAAAAGGTGATTAAGAGGTTTGCATGGTTTATAAGTGATATGAATGTTTTGGTAAATGCCTTGGTTGGCATTATGGTATATCACATTTTTTTTAAAAGTGCATTCACATTGCACTCAAACCGACTATAGTTTTTGTGACCGGGCTCTTTATAGCTGACATGTATGATTTTGGCATTGGGCATTTTACATTGGAATACAATGTGTTGTTTTATTTTTTTGAGCCTCCTATATTTGACATGGGATTGATTTTATTTGAAGTCACATGACAATGACCAAGGAATATTCAAATACTTGAGTGATATTGGGTATCGACAACACAATAGCTTTATCATTTGATTATTATTATGTTGTCTTCTTCATGATTCCAAATGATGTTTAATATCATTTGATGTGGACTTCAATGATTATGTTTTTGACTTAGGGCTCGACGATGAATGAAATAGGGCAAAGTGACTATCTTGATAGTCATTTCATTTTTGCAAGCAGTTGAACCCTAGCTGCACCGCCATGAAGAAATTTCAGTTTTCTTTTGTTGCCATGACTGGGAATAGTTGTTCAAGATTGAGGTAGCAAAGATGGGAATTTGGTTGGAAATTTCTTTGGTGGACTTTTTTCGAGTTGAAAGGTGGCAAATCTATAGTGAGACAGTTATCAAGTCTTTACACAAATAGATGGTAATATTTTGGCCACCATGACAGGTATTTGGTTTTCATTTCACAAGATACTGGGCAAGTCTAAATCTTAATTGTTTGGTGTTTAAGAGTTGATTGAAGATTCAATTTCAGTTTTGTAACCCTAGTTTATACTCAAAGTTTTTTAATCTTCAGTGTTTTTCATTGAAGTGTTGGTGATTATTGCTCAAACCCATTATGGGTATCATGATTTATTTACTTGCTTTACAAACCCTGGTTATTGTAGATACAGGTTTTTGAGAAGAATAACCATTTTATACTCTTTGTATAAATGGATGGAAAAAGCCATGACTTGATTATGAAGAAAAGAGAAAAGATTTAAGTTTGAGCAGAGTATTGTTGAGAGTTAATTACTATGATATCTTTTTGTATTTGAAAAGGAGAATAGAGGGTTCATATTGTACATGTCTATAATTGTATTATAGAGTTTATTTCGAGTTGGGAATTATGGAAAAAGCATTTTGTATCCTATTGTGATTTTGTGACTACAGATAGTCATTGCAGTTATAAGGTCCTAATAGTTTGCAATATCATTAGGGTATTGATTTAAGAGAAGTTGTTAATTCTAATTTGAAGTGGGTGCTTCATTTTATTGTAGGAGTTGATGCTCCACATTATGATTGAGTTGGTGCTCTGAACAAAATTGTAATCAATTTTTGAGATCAAGCCTATAAGGCATTTTGTAGTGGTTTTTCTACCCCAAGAGGGTTTTCCACTCAGCATCTTTCTATGTCTCTCTTTTGTGTGATTCATGTCTATCTTGCATAATTTTTCCTTCTACCATTTATGCAAATACTCTGATATGTTGTCATTGTGCAACTTCATCTAAATGCTCTTGGTTCAGTTATAAATGTGCAAAGCTTAAATGTTATTCTTTGTCATCAGAAATTTTGATTTACTTGCAAAAGAAAGCATTAAAAATGTTGTTCACTCAGCATTATATGAACAATTTACATCTTTCTTTAATAGGAGTTGTTAGGCATTCATTTTGTAGTTGTTTGAGTAATTTATCTTATCATTTAAAGTTCATCTTTTATATTACAATTACATTTTGTTCTAGATCTCTAAAAGGTCAGATCTACCTTTCATGTCATAAAAGGTTTTTAAATTTGATTACTCTGATTCATTCCCCCCCCCCCCCTCTGAGAGTAATTCCACTTCCAACAAGTGGTATTAGAGTGTAGGGTCCTCTGTCAGGTCTAACCAACCTAGGATTGATTATGGTCTTGGAGCCAGTTTAAAATGTCTCAAGTTCATGAAGGCTCATCTATGACTAGAGCTCCATTATTTGATGGAACGGATTATGTATTATGGAAGATCATAATGGAAACATATTTGACTTCTATTGATCTTGATGTTTGGAGTATAGTGTTAACTAGGTACATTGTACCAACTACATTGCCCACATCTACTAATGAAAAGAAAAAATATGAAACCAATGCTAGAGAAAAACATGCTCTCTTGTGTGCATTGACTAAAGATGTCTTTATCAAAGTCATGCATTGCACTTCTACTAGGGAAATTTGGATTAAACTTGAACTATCTATCAAAGAAATGAAAAATTTAAACAATCAAAAGTCCTTACTCTAAAACATTAGTTTGAGGAAATAAAAATGAAGGATGATGAAAAGGTAGCTGATTACTTCTTGAGAGTTGATGAAATTATCAATGCTATGAAAGGGCTAGGAGAAGAAGTAAAAGAATTTGATGTTGTAACTAAGGTCATCATAACTTTACCAAATAAATTTGAAGCTAAGGTTGCTACTCTTGAAGAAAAGAAACACTTTGACCAGCTCACCTTAGACAACTTACAAGGCACTCTGACTACCTATGAAATGAGAATCAATAAAAATAATTCCTCTAGAAAAGAAACTGTCTTTAAGGCAAAAAAGAAAGATTTATCTTATGACAGTGAATTATGATTTATCAGATTCTAAAGAAGCTCTTCTTGTCAAGAAACTAAAAAAGAAGTATAAGGGTAAGATGCCCTATAAATTTTTTACTTGTGGCAAGCCTAGACACTTTGCTGCTAAATGTCCTTATGTTGATCAATCTTATGAGGATGAAAAACCAAAAAAATAACATATGAAAAAGACTTATTATCCTAAAAAGAAGTTTAACTTCAAACTGAAAAAGAGTCTCTTTTCAAAAGAAGACTCAGATATTGAGTCAGATGACTCCTAGATGATTAACACTTAACTTTATTTATGGCTGAAGTAGAAACTCAAAAAACTTCAAACAATGAATCAAAAAAATGGTCTGAAGTAGAAAACTATGAAATTGAATTGCTTTGTGCTCTTCAAGAAATAAAAAGACTAAAGAAACATATTGCCTCTCAAGAGCATAGTCCAAACAGTTTGGTCACTGGCTTATAAATTGAACTTGATGATTCTAAAATAATGGCGGATACTCTCCAATCTATTCTTGTTGATAAAGATAAAGAGATTCAAAATCTTGAACAATAGGTTGTCAATCTTAAAAAACAAGTTGATGGTTATGAAAGTACTATTCACTTGAATGATATACTTGGGAAACAAAAACAACATTAAGATATGACTGGTATTCGATTTAACATTGGTGAGTGTTCAAAATCTTTCAATCAAAACTTTAAGGCAACTAATAAGAAGCAGCCATTTGAGCATAAACGAACCAATTTCAGGTTTAATGCATTCTTTCATGGTTATTGCTTCTTTTGTAATAAATTCTGACACAAAGTGAGAAATTTCAAGTTAATGATGTCTAAAGCATCTAGATTTGGTCACAAATAGTTCTTTAGCTTTCCTAATACTATTAGGTGTTTAACATGCAATACTACTAGTCACACATCCAAATAGTGCAAACAAGGTAAACGTATCTCTAAAAAAATTTGGAGACCCAAGTTTGTTCAAAACATAGAACAATCCATGCTTGTCCAAATTGCTCTTCTTTCCAAAAATAAGGCATTGTGGGTTTTGGATAGTGGATGTTCCAACCACATGACAGGAGATAAGGACAATTTTATTAAGCTTGAAGATTATTAAGGAGGTTTTGTAAAGTTTGGAGACAATACAGGAATGGAGTTTAAAGGTAAAGGCTCTCTGCTTCTAAATGATGACACACCCATTTATGATGTATATTATGTAGAAGACCTTAAACACAATCTTTTAAGTGTTAGTCAGATTTGTGAAAATGGTTACAATGTTATATTTAATTCACAAGGTTGTGCTATAAAGAACAAATCTGTTAAGATAGTTGCAACCGGTTTAAGGACACAAGGTAAGGTTTACAATCTTCTTGACTCTTCCAATGATATATGTAGTGAAGGCATATTCCTTATGGGTCAACTTGAAGAAAATTGGTTGTGGCATAAATAGTTAGGGCGTGTTAGCTTTGATAATCTAGTTAGGATCAGAAAAAACTAGAATGTAAGAGGTTTTCCTATTCTAAGCAAACCAGAAAATGTTGTTTGCAAAGAATCTCCAATAGGTAAACAAACAAAGGTTAGTTTTAAATCAAAAGAACATGCTTCAACTAAGCCTTTGCATCTTGTACACACTGATTTGTGTGGTCCTCCTAGGACAAGTTCTTTAAATGGTGAGCATTATTTTATGTTATTGTAGATGACTACACAATAATGGTTTCGGTAACCTTTCTCAAACATAAGTCAGAAGCCTTTGACAAATTTAAAATCTTTCAAAAAATGGTTGAGAAAGAAGTTGATATGAAGCTTAAATGCTTGAGGTTAGAAAAGGGAGCTGAGTTTTCCTCTCAAGAATTCATTGATTATTGTGAGCAATATGGCATAAAAAGGAAATATATTGTTGCAAGAACACCTCAACAAAATGGGGTTGTTGAGAGAAAAAATAGAACAACGAAAGAGATGGCAAGGACAATGCTAGATGAAGCAAAACTACCAGACAAGTACTGGAAAGAAGTTGTTCATACAGCTATTTATATTTTGAATAGAGTACAAATTAGAGTGAAATCCAATTTCACTCCATATGAACTTTGGCATGGTAAATCTACCTCCATTAAATATTTTAGAATCTTTGGTTGTAAATGTTTTATCAAAAGAGATGATGAAAATTTAGGAAATTTTCAATCTAAATTTGACGAAGGTATCTTTTTAGGATACTCCACTCATAGAAAATCCTTTAGGTGTTTCAATAACAGGCTAAATAAGATTGTTGAATATGTTAATGTCAAATTTGATGAAAAATTGCTTCTAGATGATGATCATGTGTAGGATGTTGACGAGGAACCTATGGTAGGTCTTCACATTTCTCCCAAATCTGATGAAGTAGATAATATACAATAGGAGGATGCTTCAAGCTCTAAGGTATTAACTCCTCAAAAGACACCCTCTAGGATTTTTATCAAGAATCATCCTCAAGATCTAATCATTGGGGATAGTAATGCTAGGATCTTAACAAGAAGAAGAGCAAAAATTGATGAGCAAGCACAAATTGTTGAACATTTGTGTTTGGTAACTAATTTTGAGCCAAAAGCTATTTCTGATGGTCTAAATGATGATTGTTGGTTGAAAGCTATGTAGGAAGAGATCAACCAGATTGAAAAGAATAAGACTTGGGAACTAGTCCCAAGACCTGATGATAAAAATGTTATTGGTGACAAATGGGTTTTTAGAAACAAATTGGATGAATGTGGCAAAGTAGTAAGAAACAAAGCATGTTTTGTGTGCAAAGGGTATTCACAATAGGAAGGTATAGACTTTGGTGAAACTTATGCACTTGTTGCTCGTATTGAATCAATTAGAATTTTCTTAGCATACTCTTGTTTCAAGAATTTTAAGGTTTACCAAATGGATGTCAAAATTGCATTCTTGAATGGTTATCTTGATGAGGAGGTGTATATGGAACAACCAGAAGGATTTGTTGCAAAAGATAAATTTGATCATGTGTACAAGTTAAAAAAGGCCTTGTATGGTCTTAAACAAGCTCCTAGAGCTTGGTATTCAAGATTAGATGCGCATTTAACAACAAATGGATTCAAAAGAGGTGGTGTTGACAACAATCTCTATGTTAGAGTTGAAGGTGATGATATTCTAGTTGTTGAGGTTTATGTAGATGACATAATTTTGACTGCAATAATGATGCTTTATCTAAAATGTTTTCAAAGATTATGGAATCAGAATTTGAAATGTCACTGTTAGGTGAACTAACATTCTTTCTTGGCCTCCAAGTTTTACATCTTGAACAAGGAATATTCTTGGCACAAATAAAATATGCCAAAGAGATGTTGAATTTTTTTGAAGTGGATGAATGTCATCCCATGAGCACACCTATGGTAATTGGTTGTAAGTTGTCTAAAACTGATGATTCTCCTTATGTTGATAAAACTGAGTATAGATCAATGATTGGTAGCTTGTTATACTTGGTTGCATCCAGACCTGATTTAATGCAAGCTATTTGTATGGTGTCTAGATTTCAATCTGCACCAAAATAGTCCCATCTTACCAATGTAAGAAGAATATTCAATTATATCCAAGGTACTCTTGATTTTGGTTTATGGTACCTAGAAACAATGATTTTACTTTGACAACTTTGACTAATGTTGATTGGGCTAGTTGTTTAGATGATAGAAAAAGCACCAGTGGTGCAACATTTTATCTTGGTGATTGTATTGTTGCTTGGCATAGCAAAAAGCAAGATTTAGTTTCATTATCAACAACTGAAGCTGAATATATTGCAGCTACATCTTGTTGTACTCAGCTTCTTTGGATGGCTCAGACATTATTAGACATGGGTATTGATGTTGCTAAACATGTCTCTATTTTTTGTGATAACACAAGTGCAATTAATTTGTCTAAAAGTCTTGTTATGCAATCAAGGACTAAACATATTGCCATTAAGTTTCATTTTCTGAGGCAAAAGGTTCTGGCTAATGAGGTAACAATGCAATATTTCTCCACACAAGCACAAGTGGCAGATATTTTTACAAAGCCTTTGGCTAAAAAAGTCTTTGAAGGTCTTTGTTCTCGGTTGGGATTTGTCTCTCAATCATTGCTTTCTTAAGATCCATCATTTGTTGAGGGGGACCTTTTCATCTCTCTAAGCAACTTCTTGTTGCTTCACATGGCTTCACTGCTTCGTGTTATATCTGCAATTATTTTATTCAATTTGTTTTTTTTGGCATTACACTATTGTCCCTTTGTCCTTGTGATAAAAAGGGGGAGAAGACTATCGATTATTTGGGTTCAGATTGTGTTGCTTTGTTTCTAATGGCTCAGTTTTTGCCATCAAGGACAAAGAGGGAGTTTGTTGAGCTTCTCTTTTGGTATTTGTCCAATATGTCAAAATTGTGATTCAGTTTCGTATCTTGGTGATTGATTATTAGTGGCTTTGTTCATATTTAGTCCTGGCATACTTGGTTTTATCAAGTTTTGATGGTACTGATCTTTTGGCCCCATGTGCAGATTACAAGGCATCTTGTTTATAGGCTTATGATTCAATGTTCAAGTTGATAATGTCTTCACAGGGTTATTTTTTCAGATGTTCATGATGTTCCATTCAATTGAGGTTCTGATCACATTTGTATGACCAGTGGTTTGACAGGTTTGACATTTTTGAGTTATATTGAGCTAAGGTGATCTCCAAGTTTTCATTTTGTATATTTGTCTATGATCGTGCTTCCATTTCATATAGCTATATATATAGCTTTGGCTTACATGGGTTTACTATGGTTA
Source organism: Sequoiadendron giganteum (assembly GCA_007115665.2). Taxonomy (NCBI): domain Eukaryota; kingdom Viridiplantae; phylum Streptophyta; class Pinopsida; order Cupressales; family Cupressaceae; genus Sequoiadendron; species Sequoiadendron giganteum. The sequence continues at coordinate 179,991,428 of CM021105.1, forward strand.
TCTTTGTGACATTATGTGTGTCTCATTCATATGTCATATTTTTATTACATGGCAAAGGTAACTCAGCTCAGGCCTCTCTTTTGAAATTTTGACTTATCTAAAAGTCATTGTGAATTATTTATGAAATCAACCAAAGGTCGACAAAAGTATGTGAATAAAAGGTGATTAAGAAGTTTGCATGGTTTATAAGTGATATAAATGTTTTGGTAAATTCCTTGGTCGACATTATTGTATAGCACATTTTTTTAAAAAGTGCATTCATATTGCACTCAAACCAACTATAGTTTTTGTGATCATGCTCTTTATAGTTGACATGTATGATTTTGGCATCGCGCATTTTACATTGGAATACAATGTGTTGTTTTATTGTTTCGAGCCTCCTATATTTGATGTGCGATTGATTTTATTTGAAGTCACATGACAACGACCAAGGAATATTCAAATACTTGAGTGATATTGGGTATCAGCAGCATAATAGCTTTATCATTTGATTATTATTGTGTTGGCTTCTTTCGGATTCCAAATGATGTTTAATATCATTTGATGTGGACTTCAATGATTATTTTTTTTGACTTAGGGCTCGACGATGAAGGAAATAGGGCAAAGTGAGTATATTGATAGTCATTTCATTTTTGCAAGCAGTTGAACCCTAGCTATGCTGCCATGAAGAGATTTCAGTTTTTTTGTTGCCATGACTGGGAATAGTTGCTCGAGCTTGAGGTATTGAAGATGGGAATTTGGTTAGTGATTTCTTTGGTAGACTCTTTTCAAGATGAAAGGTGGAAGAGCTATAGTGAGACAATTATGAAGTCTTTACACAAACAAATGGTAATTCTTGCTGCCATGACAGGTATTTGGTTCTCATTTCACAAGATACTGGGAAAGTCTAAATCTTAATTTCTTGGTGTTTAAGAGTTGATTGAAGATTCAATTTGAGTTTGGTAACCCTAGTTTATACTCAAAGTTTTTTAATCTTCAGTGTTTTTCATCGAAATGTTGGTGATTATTGCTCAAACCCATTATGGGTATCATGATTTATTTACTTGTTTTACAAACCCCAGCTATTGTAGATATGGGTTTTTGAGAAAAATAAATGTTTTATACTCTTTGTATAACTGGATGGAAAAAGCCATGACTCGGTTATGAAGAAAAGAGAAAAGATTTAAGTTTGAGCATAGTATTGTTGAGAGTTAATTATTGTGATATCTTTTTACTTTTGAAAAGGAGAATAGAGGATTCATATTGTACATGTCTTTGATTGTATTACAGAGCTTATTTCGAGTTGGGTATTATTGAAAAATCATTTTGTATCCTATTGTGATTTTGTGACTGCAAATAGTCATTGCAATTATAATGTCCTAATAGGTTGCAATATCATTAGGGTATTGATTTAAGAGAATTTGGTGCTTCTAATTTGAAGTGGGTTCTTTAGTTTATTGTAGGAGTTGATGCTCCACATAATGATTGAGTTGGTGCTCTAAACAAAATTGTAATTATTTTTTGAGATCAAGCCTACAAGGCATTTTGGAGTGGATTTTCTACCCCAAGAGGGTTTTCCACTCGACATCTTTCTGTGTCTCTCTTTTGTGTGATTCGTGTCTATCTTGCATAATTTTTCCTTCTACCATTTCTGCAAATGCTCTTGGTTCAGTTATAAATGTACAAAGTTTAAATGTTATTCTTTGTCATCAGAAAGTTTGGTTTCCTTGCAAAGTAAAGCGTTAAAAAGGTTGCTCACTCAACATTATATGAACAATTTACATCTTTCTTTAACATGAGTTGTTAGGAATTCATTTTGTAGTTGTTTGAGTAATTTGTCTTATCATTTAAAGTTCAAATTTTATATTACAGTTACATTATGTTCTAGATCTCTAAAAGGTTGGATCTTCCTTGCATGTCATAAAAGGTTTTTAAATTTTATTACTCTGATTCACCCCCCCCCCCTTTTAAGAGTAATTCCTCTTCCAACAACTAGGAAGGTATCCCAATTAGGCATTCAATTGGATGACTATTCACTTGATGAATTCTATATAGTTGGCATTGGTGGGACCAAGATTGTGTTGGGAATCCAATGATTACAATCACTTGGTAGATATGTTTAGGACTTCCAAAGGATGAATTTAGAGTTCACATCAAAAGAAAAGAAAATAGTGTTGAAAGCTATCAATAATGGTCCACCAAGAGGATGGAGGTTTGGGACAACCTTGAAGCACTTATCATAACTCAAGAGGCATATAATTTTCAGCTAGATATACCTCTTATGCCAACACTTGATAATGAGAAAACAACAAGGGATGGATATTTTCTTGAGTTCCTTGATGACACTACAAATAGGTATGATGGAAGTGATTTTTTTTTGTTTTATAATAGTCATCCTATTCCCTCACATTTTAGGCTTGATAGAAGCTTCTTCACATGGGGAAAATAAGGTGAAAGAGCCTCCCATTTTTGGCACTCATGAGTTGGGTGTTAAGCATGAGGAATTTGTTGAAAATTCAATCTAGATGTTTGATTTTGTATATCATGCAATGGAAGATGTCAAGAAGACTCAAGTTGTTTTTGATGGATGGTTTTAAAGAGAAAGGAAGGAAAATTTATTGGCTTCCCAAGCACAAAAACACACACAAGAGGTCAAGGAATGTTGCAAATAGATAGGTCAGGAAAGGGAAAAAAGAGGATCATGCCTTAGATCTCTACTTATCCCAATGGAGGAATGCATAGTGGTGAGAAATAGAGAAGAGTATGCATATTTGGCTAAACTAGAGAAGAGTTATGACTCGGAAAAAAAATTGTATACCTAATTCATATCTTGAGACTCATGAGTTACCTCTAGTTGAGAGCCCATTCAAGGCTCAATATTTGAGTGGAGTAGTTGAGCACACACTTAGTGGATCAACAACCAATGTTATGGCTACATATGTAGATGGGGATATGGGTGATATAGATTTTGGTTGGTGTTTGAGCATTCATAAAACACTTGATGAGATGCAATCCCCTCATGTTGATGATCCTTTGGTTGAGTATGTGACTACCCTACTTTAAGGATTGAGGATGGAGATACTTGAATTTGTGTGACATACACTTGGAGGAATGAAGATTTATCAGAATTATGATCCTAGGTATTGATTTAATACTATTTTATTTGATTTTGAACCTCTAATATTTGTGTTTCTACTGGGCTATGATGTAGGGTATGGAAGCGAGCAAAATGGCACTAGTTTTGCAAACCTAGTCTATCAATTTCTAATCTATACTTTAATGAGAGATGGTTGTTATACTTTATTGCACATGGAAATCTTATAGGATACATGGAGGACAACAAATTTTTGGGTGTTTTAGAGAGGTTTGGATCATCTCTTAATCATTGGAGGATGGAATATGGATGGTACTCTATTTTCATATGACATTGGTTATGATATCCGTATTCACTTGGGTCTCATTTCTAGTTAGATGGTTACTATTTTGTTCTACATTAGCAACCTAGGACAGATTATATATTTTCTTGCATATGTGGAGATTTCTCTACACATCCATCTAGAATCTATAGAGTTTAGAGAATTTTTTGGTGTCATTAGCACTATGAGATGCTTGTATCTATTCATGTTTCCCAAGTGTGATGATATAAGGATTTGGGATTGAGGTGGTGGTAAGCTTATCATTGCTTGAGGACAAGCAATCATGGGAAGGGAGGATTGTAGTGTCCTTGGATATTTGGTTTGAGCCTTGAATATTTGGAAATAATTATTTTATGGCAATCAATTTTTATTTAGCTAGGTGGACTTGAGATTAATTTTCCACAATTTAATATTATTTTTGGAGGAACCAAAAAAAAATCATGATTTTTCTACGAAGGTGGGACAACCCCTTTTGGGAATAAAGGAGGGAAAAAATATAATAAAATAATAATATTTTATGTCATTAAGTGGTGTGCCCCAATTGGTAAAATAAAAGGAAAATAATTCAAATTTTAAAAGTGGAATTGGGTGCCCAAGTTGGGTCAGCCTAGGTGGGGGGAAAAAGGAAAGTTTAATGTAAAATAAAAGATCTTCAGAAGGAATTTCATCATCACATATATTATTATTTTTAGTTTTGAACCAACAACATGTTGTATTCATTCCAAGGATGAAAACCTTTAAAAATTGCTAGTGAGTTAGATGAATACCCAATCTCATCTTGGGAGGACTTCATAGTGAAGGTCTACTTATGCTTCAATGGCATCATGTGAAGGATAGAGGGATAGAAAGTAGTAATTAGATTGAAATATTAGTTTGAACAACATTTTGAAGGAAGATTTTTCATTTTTTTTCCTTAGGGTTTCACCCTAGAGTGGAGTGTATCATTTGAAGGTGAGACAACTAGGGTTTGGAAGGGATATTTGGTGTTTGTAGGTTATTTGTGTGCATTGCAAGGGTTTCAAACCCTCATTTTTAGACCAGAAGACTGACACACCTTTTGTAGGATTTTGGAGGCATCATCATTCATATTTTGCATACTTTTTGGTATCCTTGCATAGTTGGAGTAGTTTTCCTAGCTAGGACATATTTGGAGTAGTATTTTCTATTCATTTTGGGATATAATTAGACTTAATTTGTAGCAACATATTTTTGGGATACTTTTGGGCATGTTTGAGCCCATTTTGTGATGTAATTTGTATAAATAATTTTCATTTGTAACAATAGTTGGGACAATTTGAAATTAGATTTATTTCATGTTCTTCTAACCATTATGTTGTTGTTCATTGATGGTTGTGTTCATCATTGAAAAATTAAATATAATTGCTTTATTGTTTGAGGATTTAGAGGAAAATATGTTTGATGTTCTTGTTTTTTTTAAATAAAAAAATTAGATCAAAATCTAGGGTTTTGAGCAAAAAATAGAAGTGCAAAAACTTAGGGCAGAATTTTGAGTTTTGAAATTAGATTTTTATGGTTAGGATATTTCAATAACATAGAGTGAATAACTTGGAGTAATCTATTTTAACTTTGTTAATTTCTATGAATAAAAATAAATGATATTTATTAAAATATTTAGCTTTAATCTTCAACTCCATGATCTAGATTGGTCTCTTTTCGTCGAGCAATTCTTCTTGGACCTTAAATGTTTGAGGGTTCTAGGGATCCTTTCTTTTGGTTCCTTACTCTAGGTTTCCCTAAAACTGTAAAAAAATTAAGATTTCTTGAGAATGGGAGCTTTGTGTTGCTAATTTTTGGTTAGCATAGGAATCTTCATTTTCTTAAAGAAAATAAAATTTATTTTGCTTGGGTAAAGTAAATTAACTTTGTTAAGTTTCTTACAAAATACCTCGATCCTAAAATAAGGAGCTCATAGAAACTAAATATTCAATCCCAACACAAGGTACTTAATCAAATATTTTCATTGTAAATAAAAAATAAAAAATAATAGGTTCAAATAGTCTCATCAAAAACTGAGAACTTTAAAAGATTACATTTAGAGCATTTAGTTTCCTTCAAATTTTACAATTATATTAATTTGATTTCAAGAAAATCTCAAGAAGGATAGAATATATTTATTTTCTACATGCATTTAGATTGATTAGATATATCATTATCAAAAAAATAAAAATTAAAGCATAAAAAAAAGAAATATAAGGTCTCAATTTCATCATGACCCATGCAACATTTGAATGCAAATGAAAATGAATCCTTTTAATGAGTTAGACAAAATCAAGAAAACAAAGAAAATAAATCCCTTGATCAAAACAAGAGCATAGAAAAAAAATAGAAACTCAATGGTTAAACATCAAATGAGCTCAACATCTCAGCATTCGAACAACAAAATGAGTGAAAACTATTAATGCTTATCATCAATGAATCTCATTTATTTAAAGAGAAATAAGGGCCAATCAACTAGCCCATGAAGATTTATTTTAAGCTCAAGTCAAAGAGCGATCACAAGAAATTTTTTAAAAATATAAAAAGAGTTCAAATTGAAAGAATCTTTCAAATACAAAGTCAACTCATAAAATACCTTCTCATAGACACTAGACATGGTATAAATATTATCCCATAAATAGAAAAAAAAAACAACTTGCCATGAGAAATGATAGTACAATTCTATCAAATCAACAACAATAATCAAATCATCCATAATTAGAATCAAACAATCCATAAGAAACATACCATGTTCATATCACTTAGCACATTTATGTTCAATATCGATTTGTTCCATTTATGATAGAAAATGAGAAAATGATATTGTAAAAGGTTGATGAATAGAACAATGTAATTATCTTGATGCTAAAAAGACAACCATATTGTTAATTTATTTGATGATTTTCAAAAATATGTGGAAGAATGTTAGACTTCCATGATATTTAATTGTAATACCAAATCGTCTCTTTCAACTTTGTCTAATTTCAATTGATAAAAATAGACGATAAACATTAAAATATATTATATAATATATATAGCTTTAATCTTCATTTTCAACTCCATGAAGTGCGTTTGTCTCTTGTTGCTGGGAAAAGTGTAGGGTGGTCAATTGCGTGTAAGAAAAATGAGGCGCACAGCGGATTACATGAATTTAAAAAAGTTTAGGCGGAGTGCCTTGTCTTGGGCATGTCGTGGAAGGACAAATACCTCGATTTAAATAAGTTGAGTGCGAATATAATACTTAAAAACTCTTTTCTACGTTTATCTCTTCTGCTCTGGCAAAGTGTGGGTTGGGCAATCCCGCCAAAGAAAAATATATGTTCTTGCACAAAAAATTACAGAAAACTTAATTTGTCTTTGGCTTGTCATTTGCAGAGTGGTGAAGATGAGTCTTCCATGTGGAATGTGAGTTTGTTCTTGTCCAAATCTTCCTTTAAAATATTTGTTCGATTTTTTCACTGCCGTGTCGCGGAAGTTATGTTTTAGTGCGATTTTCTAAGTCAGAAATTCTGAGGTTTTTTAATATGCCATCATTCTTGCTTTCAAAGTTATTTTCATGCATTCATTTTAATATTAATTAAATATTTGAATTTTATGTTTATGTGACATTGTTTGGAAAAATGAATGTTGAAAATTGGTGATAAATGAAGGGTATCATTCGAAATATAATATATATAGCTTTAATCTTCATTTTCAACTTCATGAACTGCGCTCGTCTCTTCTCGCCAGGCAAAGTGTAGCCTCGTCAATCAGGCGAAAAGAAAAATGAGGCGCACAGCGGATTACACAAATTTAAAATAGTTTAGGCGAAGTGTCTTGTCTTGGGCGTGTCGTGGAAGTATAAATACCTCCATTAAAATAAATTGAGTGAGAATTTAATACTTGGTAATAGACTGCTTTACTTTTATTCTTCTCTTTCTTAGTTTTTAATCTTTCAATCATCAACTCTTTTCCTCGTTTTTCTCTTCTGCTCTGGCAATGTGCAGGCTTGGCAATCCCGCCAAAGAAAAATGAATGTCTTGTCATCGGCGTGTCATGTGGAGAGCGCTGAAGATGAGTCGGCCGTGTGGAATGTGAGTTTGGTCTTCATCTAAAAGATTTGTTGGATTTCTTCATGGAAGTTATGTTTTAGTGTGATTTTCTAAGTCAAAACATTTTGAGGTTTTCTAATATACCATGATTTCTGCTTTCAAAGTAATTTAAGTTATTTTTATATATTCATTTTTAACATTATTTAAATATTTCAATTTTATTTTTATGTGATATTGTTTGGAATATACGATGATTCTTGCTTTCAAAGTAATTTAAGTTATTTTTATGTATTTATTTTAATACTAATTAAATATTTCAATTTTATTTTTATATGCTATTGTTTGAAAAAATGAATGTTGAGAATTGATGACAAATGAAGGGTATCATTTGAAGTATAGTTGTTGATTGATGTATGTTTAGTCATATTTAATTTTATTGACAATTATCTATTTTACACAAAACTAGATGAACTAAATAAATGTAATCATTAAACACAAATTAATTTAAACTTGTCCAAAAAAGATAACTTTGTGTTGCTAATTCTTTATTAGTATAGAAATCTTTTTTTTTTTTGAAAATTAAAAAAATTATTTGTTTCTTGGATAAAGTAAATTAACTTTGTTAAGTTTCCTATAAAAACATTTGATCCCAAAATAAGACATAGTGAAGTTCTTGAAATAAAATTAATGCATTTGGAAAACAAATCTATTCTATTCTTTCTAGATTTTCTTGAAAGCAAATTAATCTACTTATAAAATTTGAAGGAAACTAAATGGTCTAAATGGAATCTTTAAGAGTTTTCAATTTTTGGTGAAATTATTGAAATCTCTTCTTTTTATCTTTGACTTGAAAAGTAAAGATTTGATTAAGTACTATGTATTTGGATTGATGATTCAGTTTCTTTCTTTGAGTGCTTTATTTTGAGACCAAGTGTTTTTATTAAAAATTTAATAGAGTTGATTTACTTTATCCAAAAAAATAAAAATTATTTGTTTTAAGAAAAATAATGATTCCTATTCTAACCAAAAATTAGTGACACAAAGTTACCATTATTAAGCAATACTACAAATTTTAAATACTATTTTCAACTAAAATTTTCTAAAAATAATAAAAACATGTAATAATTAAAACCTTTATATAAGCTTAAATGGTGCTACCTTGTTTCCTTATGTCCTTATGGATCTAGCTTTTAGGTATACTCCTCTCTAACAATTACGATATTCTCTTCATGATAGTGGAGATAAAGAGTGTTCTAAGAAATTAGAGATTATTTCGAAAATATATGAAGCTTTGAAACTTCTTTAAGTAAACTTCTTTAAGTAAAGAGGAGACACATGATTTGTCATATAAGACAATTAGAATTATGTATGTGTAGGCTTCAATACAAAATAGTATGATTTTATAGAGTTGATTCACTATCCTTCTATTGGAATCAGGGGTAAGGAGAATGAGAGCTCCTAGAAATAACTTTTCTAAATTATAGAAATAATAAACCTCCTAGATATAAAAGGCAATGGGATTATTTATAGCTTAGCAGCTACTCATGAGATTCTATGAAAAGAGATTTAAAGAATAGAGATTTGATGGATAGAAGAATAAAGAGTTGATTTAGAGTAAAAAGGGGATGCGGATTAGTTAGGCAGAGTGAAGATTTTGTTACTTAATTTTTCTTTTAGCTCAATCAAGTAAAGCTAGAAAAATATTTGCAACTAAAGAGGAAAGGTACACATAATTTTTTGCTAAAGTTTTCATCATTACAAAAAAGAAATTCTATCAAATGAGTTTGAGTTTTACTATGCAAATATTTTTACAAGAGGGAAGATTACAAAAAATTGCATAAAATTGTTGTCTTTTATTCATTTTATAAAAGTATAGTGTCCCACACAAGCCATGGGAATGACTGATCAAATGCAACATATAAAATAAGATATACATCTAAAGAAATATAAGAACATATGAAAAGAAGATGGATCTATCATTGCCTGAATGATGAATCCCAAGGTTGGCCATCTATGTATCTTTAGCCCTAGCTCCCTTGATTAGTTTATTTGAAAGTTACCTGCAAGAGCTGAAACAGTTAGCTAGAGCTCGAGATGTAAATTCTCCTCATATGAAATATCAATAGATATATAACCTATTCTCATGAAGCTTTAAATAAGATATGAATATTTCAAAACAAATCCAAGAGTAGAAAATTCAAAGCATCATAGGAAGCTTTTGGCTTCATTGTTTTGATAACTTGTTTGTTCACTGTGCAAGTATAGGTACATTTTTTTTATTGTTGGATTACATTGTTCAATATTACAACATGTGGAGAAAATGGGCTCCCACAAGGGTTGAGCCCAACATGCTACCCAATTGATGTTTGAGAGGGATAAGAGGTGTGTATTCACCATAGTAATCACAAGATATTGCTCATCATTTCAAGTACAATATAGACATGTTTACACTGCAAAGGAATTTTTATGCACAAGGAGCAACACTGTTTAGCAACAAGCAGTATTATATAGGCTTTTAAATGCCTTGGAACAACCTAATCAAAAGATAGAGACATCACAATACCCTTTTCCAAGGTTTAGGCTCCCTTTTGTTTTTCCTTGCATGAGTATCAAACAAAATCATTATCCCTTGTATTTTTCTACATAATTTTGAGACAAAGTTTAAAATGTAAAAAATATTAAAGCAATCAATTATAAATTACTTTAGTAGATGTCATGCAAATCCAGAGAATAGGAAAATACACAACATGTGTTAAAGTAATTCTTAATTGATTACTTTAATATTTATTTAGATCGATTACCTTCATCTCAAGATCATGCAAAAATTAGGAGGTGGGGTCAAACTGGAGTGCCTTTGAAGTTCTTTTTCATGCAAATACAGAAGGGGAGTGAAACTGAGGTCTTTAGCCCTGATTTTCAATCAACTCAACTATCTTTGGAAAAATAATTCAAGGTAAATGCAAAGTGGAGGCACGAGTAAATGATTTTTGCATGATAAAGTGAAGTAAAATAAAAAAATGGTTGTTGGGTATTAAAATATAAAAATGTAAAATATGCTTCCTATTGCGCATCGCCAATTGATGTCTCCATTTTCACATTTTATGAGCGATGTGTGATATTCATTGACAATGTTTGTGTAGAAGTTGTGGGCCTGTGGCATTTCTTGTAAATTATCATTTGGTAAAATTTAAACAATGAAAAGGTTTGTGAGAAAGTAATTAAAATATAATGTGCATGGTTAAGTATTTTTATATTGCTCGATAAAAAATTAAAATCTCTCACATTTTTTAAAAACAATCTTTCCTTGCTGGAGTTAAAATGAAAGATACATAGGTAAAGAAGTTTTTACAGCAAAGAGAAGTGTGAAGGATTTTCATAGAGGGCTTCTACAAACAGGATATTTTCAAGGAAAGGGCATAATGAATGATGGCTCATCATGGAGGAGAATATTTTTCTGTTACAGGGCAAGTGAATGGTGAAGCGGGAAAAAAAATTGTTGAGTAGGGTTTTTCTTCAGGCGATGGGCAGTTATAGATCAATGAAGGATGGAGGATCCAAGTGTCAATTGCATATTAATTTTAGGGCTTCTCCTTATTCTATATATTTTCTCTTCTTCTCATTTGTACACATTCTGAAGTTCTAAATTAGGAATGTAATGTAAAGTAGTGTCGAGTCTGAGTTGTAGATGGACTATATAAACTTGTAATAGTTGGGTTTTATGAGCAAATGCTAGCCAATTTGTGCAGCAATAAATTAATGTTCATGAAGTTCTCTCCAGATTTGTATGCTTTTAATTATATGAATTCAATATATCAAGGATGTTTTGAATTTGTCATCACAATTTTCCTATGATTGTGTTGTTTGGCCATGGCTCTCTTTCAAGTAAAGAGTTAAATTACTTTGATTAGATAACTATAATTTTGAGTGCACAAGTGGGGTTGCTCTTGTAGAAGTTTATGACAATATGAGTGGGTTTGTTAATTTATAAGGCATTAACATATTTTAAAATTTATTGGTTGAACTTAGTTTGCTAATAGGATCTTTGTTGCAGGTTTATATTTGACTCAATGGCCCTTGATTAGGCACTGATCTATCACAAAGCCTGAGGTATTTTCATAAACAATTCATATCATCTTAAATCCCAATGAATCTTTGCTTTGTTGTTTAAGTTATATTTGTTCCATGTATTTTCATGATATTTGAAAGAGTACAGAGGTTCAATTTGAGATAGTTTTACCTAGTAACCCTCTATATGTTTAAGATGAAGATATCTAAGTTATTTGTTCTCAGCAAAGTTCAATGCAAATAGGATTATGCTTGAACCTAGTAGAATTTACAATACCCATTAATCATATACCTGAGAACTATCCACTTTCATAGATATGTAATTTGTTGTTTGGAATAATTTTATCATACATTCAGGCCTAAAATTAGGAACACCCTCCTTAGTCCTGTAGAGCTGAAAGTGCAGAAGGATTTCATAGCCTTGTTCTTCGGCTTTTCTTGTCTTCAACTTGTTGATAGTGTAGATTCCTTGTCATAAAAATTGTATCCCCTAGTTTAGGAATTGTGTTTCTCCTTAGGGTTGAAGGTTGCAAGAAAAATAACCAACAAGTATATTTATATGAGAACATTTTGATGAGAATACATATCATTTTAGAGCCAAGTTTTAGGGTCTGAGTTTGTCAATATTTATATAATTTTCATTACAATACTAGAAAAATAATGCTGAATTTTTCAAGTTTGATACCATTTTACTCTCCTATGTACTGGTTATACATATTATGAATAATATAATCAAGGTTGTCTTATTTGTCTCTATCAACTTCTGATGGATGTGTGGCTTTATTCTTGTTGATTAATTCAAAGAATTAATGTAGGTTCTTGAATATGGCTGCAAACTTGTATTAAACTAAGTGCTAGGATGTTAGTAAGAAGTAAAGGTTAAGACACAATGTTGAAATATTGTAATGCATCATTTCAGAGCTTCATATGATGTTAGGTGTGAATTTTTTTATCAGAATATGTAGGTGTTTGAGTTGACTCCACTCCAAGGATGAGGCACTGATCTAAGCATGTTATTCATGTTACACTTGTTGGTTAATTCAGTAGCTAATCACAATTTATAATGAATTTACTTATCAATCTTGTTGTGAGTGTGTTTGAAATTTATTGAATCATATCTCTCATGTTTAATGTGTACACTCCTATGAAGGTCAGCCATACCTTCAAGATATTGTGTCTATTGAGAATATAAAGGAGATTTATCTATTTATTGTGTGTTTGATACTGCAACACACAAATATCTACAAGCATATGGTTGGGATCACCTTCCTAGGTTTAATAGGGCCTGAAGTGTAGGGGAGAAAAGTGTAGAACCCAACTCCCATTTGTTGGCCACTGACCTTGAAGATTCTTGAGCATAAGGGTTGGCTACCCTTCAGAGGATTTTAAAGTTTTGCTAGAAAAAACACTAACAGATCGAACTAATCATGAGGGGGACTTTGGAGCTATTTGAGCTCAATTTACATCAGTTGTGGGCCCCCTTTGCAAGCCTTTTCCATTTTTCTCATGAATTAGTTAGGAGGAGATATTTTCAAGTGCAGTTCACTATGAGTGTCACCTCTTGGCACTTTGAGACTATTTCTGTATATAGAGGAAAAGACTTAGTCATTTTTCCCCAATTCTGACTTTCTTGCCTTCTCTTACACATGTAGAGAGGTTGAAATTCTTGTAGCTCAGGCATATTTTTGACAGTTATGATATAGAAGCAAATAACTTTCATCTTATTTTTGGTAGAAATTGTTAGTGTAATTAATATTTAATTACACTTGCATAACTTTACTTAGGTTGAGCTAATTTTAGGTCAACATTAGGGTTGCATACTTTGCTTTTATAAAGCAAATCATCTCATTGTAATATCGAATTCCTGAATATATCATTTTGCACATTCGCATGCAAAGCTCTGCTTTTTTATGTTTTCTTTTATGTGGAAGGTGTTTAGGTTTGCATGTCTGGTCTAGGGTTTCTAACATGGTATCAGAGCCTTGACATGCAACCCCTTCTCAAATTCTGGAGAAATTCATTGCAGAGTTCGTTTGAGGTTCCTTGAGGATTTCATGCCTTGAGCTCATCTATGCAGCATTTTGGATCAGATCAGGCCTCACCATTGGATTCAGAGCACTAGAAAACATCAGGTTTGGCTTTTATTTTGTAGATTTTGGTCATGATTTTCTAGATCTGTCAGCGTTTCAAGCTGTGTGATTTTTTGGAAGCTCTAGAGCTAGCTATTTTTTTAAGCATTTTGAGAAGAAACGGAGGTCACCATTGTGTTCGCAGTGGCCAAAAACCCTAAGATCACCTTTCGTTTTGTCGATTTTGGCGAAGTTGATCCAGAAGGCAAAAAAAATTTGCCAAGGAAGCCGTACGACCTCCCCAACACGCTTTTCGAGGCACAGATTTTGAAATTTTTTTGAAAATCGGTATTGGTTTTTGCGCTGCCAGTGATAATGGAGGGCGCCATCGGTGCACCACCCAATGGTGACCAGGAGCGGTGGCCCTGGGCGACGCCGCCCCTTCCCACCACTGGTCCCATCGCCAATCCCCGCGGGCTCAAAATGAATAGGTCGCGGTCATATGGGGGACCAGGCGCTATGCGCCCAGCCCCCGGCCGGCCCCTAAACATCCCGCGAGGTCATATGGGCGACCAGGGGCTTCACCCCAACCCCCTATCCACCAGCCCCTGGTCACATGCAGGACCAGGGGCCCATTTTTTTAAGCCCCCTGGGCTGCTTGTAGGCCTTATTGGCCATTCTGGAGCACCTTTGACAAAATCGGGCATAACTTTTGCGTACGACGTCCATTTTTCACAAACGAGATACCCTTGGAAAGCGGATTCTAGCGCTGATCTAGTGGTGTTGGTAGTTTTTTTTTAATTTGCTCCAAATTTATTTTGCAGGTCCTTGAACTCATAACTTCTATTTTTCACTCCGGAGGGCATATGTTTTGACTCGGTGATCCTTTTTTCGCCATTCTTGCGGCATTGGAAAGCTGGTTCAGTCCTCTACATAGATCTGAGGTCTGTTTTCATTTTTTTAATGCATTTTAGGCATTATCTCCTTTTGCAGTCATTGAGGATTGTAATAAGAGAACTGATATAAAGTTCCATCAAGGGGGTTTCTTGCATAATAATCTTCATCATGTTTTGATGGCAACTCATATGGGTTGTAATCTAGTTTCTTAGTTTCTTTTGGCCATATTTTGTCTTAGCTTGACACATACCAGATTCATTTTGGTTCACACTTTAGATTGAGAGCCTATGGTTAGTGATCTCCATTGGATCCATCTCAATTTGAGGGCCACTAAATTTGTGGTTATTGTTCCCGAGTCTGTATGGTACTTTTTCCCATGGAAGAGTTTCAGTCTCAATTTTGACATCGGCATCGAGATTCATGACTTCCAGATTTTTTCATCATCATATCATCTACTGTTGCTTCATGGATTCTAGGGTTGTTCTAGTTTGGTGTTTTCGAGTGTTCCGTGGCATCGGGTCTGCTGTCACATTATTGTGATTCCGATATGGTTTCTTGTAGATAGAAGTATCTTTCCTTGCTTGCCAGATTACGGTTCTAGTGTTACTCCATAGTGTTCTTCCAATGCTTCTTTGCTGCAGTCATCTCATTGTAAGGGGGGTTGTCCCACTGGGTTTTCCTTCTCTACCTCATTATTGCATTTGTACATGGGTACCTGATCAGGCCTAGTTGTCGGGACCCATTCATGCTTTCTTGCATTCATCTTAGTTTTAGGTGCATGCTTATTTAGTCTCCCTAAGTTGCACTTATGGGGAGGTGTTAGTGTAATTAATATTTAATTACACTTGCATAACTTTACTTAGGTTGAGCTAATTTTAGGTCAATATTAGGGTTGCATACTTTGCTTTTATAAAGCAAATCATCTAATTGTAATATCGAATTCCTGAATATATCATTTTGCACATTTGAATGCAAAGCTCTACTTGTTTATGTTTATCTTCTGTGGAAGGTGTTTAGGTTTGCACGTCTGATCTAGGGTTTCTAACATGGTATCAGAGCCTTGACATGCAGCCCCTTCTCAAATTCTGGAGAAATTCATTGTAGAGTTCGTTCGGGGTTCCTCGAGGATTTCATGCCTTGAGCTCATCTATGCAGTGTTTTGGATCAGATCGAGCCTCACCATTGGATTCAAAGCGCTGGAAAAAGTCAGGTTTGGCTTTAATTTTGCAGATTTTGGTCATGATTTGCCAGATCTGTGAGGGTTTCAAGCTGTGTGATTTTTTGGAAGCTCTGGAGGTAGCCATTTTTTTGAAGCATTTTGAGAAAAAACAGAGGTCACCATTGCGTTCGCAGCAGCCAAAAACCCTAAGATCACCTTCCGTTTCATCGATTTTGGTGAAGTTGATCTGGAAGGCAAAATTGTTTTGCTTAGGAAGCAGTACGACCTCCCCAACACGCTTTTCGAGGCACATATTTTGAAAAAAAATGAAAAAAAATTGAAAATCGGCATTGGTTTTCATGCTGCTAGTGATAATGGAGGGCACTACCGATGCACCACCTGACGGCCACCACGAGCAGTGGCCCCAAGCGGCACCGCCCCTTCCCACCGCTGGTCCCATCGCCAGCCCCCACGAGCTCAAAATGAATAGGCTACGGTCGTATGGGGGACCGAGCGCTATGCACCCAGCCCTCAGTTGGCCCCTTAGCATCCCACAAGGTCATATGGGCGACTAGGGGCTTCGCCCCAGCCCCCTGTCCGCCAGCCCCTTGGGCTGCCTGCAGGCCTTATTGGCCATTTTGGAGCACCTTTGACAAAATCGGGCATAACTTTTGCGTACGGTGTCTGTTTTTCACAAACAAGATACCGTTGGAAAGCTGAATCTGACGCTGATCTAGTGGTGCTGGTATTTTTTTTGGATTTTTCTCCAGATTTATTTTGTAGGTCCTTGAACTCAGAACTTCTATTTTTCACTCCGGAGGGCATATCTTTTGACTCGGTGATCCTTTTTTTCCCATTCTTGCGGAATTGGAAATCTAGTTCAGTACTCTACATAGATATGAGGTCTATTTTCATTTTTTGTTTATGCATATTAGGCATTCTCTCATTTTACAGTCATTCTAGATTGTAATAAATGAACTAATATAAAGTTCCATCAGGGGGGTTTCTTGCATAATAATCTTCATCATGTTTTGATGGCAACTAACATGGGTTGTAATCTGGTTTCTTAGTTTATTTTGGCCATATTTTGTCTTAGCTTGACACATACTAGATTCATTTTAGTTCACATTTTAGATTGAGAGCCTATGGTTAGTGATCCGCATCGGATCCATCTCAGTTTGAGGGCCACTAAATTTGTGGTTATTGTTCTTGAGTCTGTATGGTACTTTTTCCCATGGAAGAGTTTCAGTCTCAGTTTTGACATCGGCATCAAGATTCACGGCTTTCAGATTCTGTCATCATCATATCATCTACTGTTGCTTCATGGATTCTAGGGTTGTTCCAGTTTGGTGTTTTCGAGTGTTCTGTGGCATCGGGTCTGCTGTCACATTATTATGATTCCGATATGGTTTCTTGTAGACAGAAGTATCTTTCCTTGCTTGCCAGATTGTGGTTCCAGTGTTACTCCACAGTGTTCTTCCAGTGCTTCTTTGCAGGAATCATCTCATTGTAGGGGGGGTTGTCCCACTGGGTTTTCCTTCTCTACCTCATTATTGCATTTGTACATGGGTACCTGATCAGGCCTAGTTGTCGGGACCCATTCATGCTTTCTTGCATTTATCTTAGTTTTAGGTGTCTAGGGTTTCTAATAGAAATTCCTCCAATCCTTCAATACAATCAAGTGTTACCTTCTCAATTTTAGGTGTTTTGTCATATTTTGAATGACTTGATGAAAACTTAATGTGTTTTATAAAAAAATCTTTAAATTTTTGTCTTGTTCATCATTGCATATACATAAAAGTAGTTAACCATCACAGGTTATAAATTGTGCCTTTGTTTTAGCTTGCATTCTAAGTTGTGAATTTTTTTTTTCCTTCAAAGGAAATAGATCTTGGAATCCTTTTTATTAATTACTTATGTGATTAAATTTCCCAAACTAAGTTGTGTGAACAAATTCATTGAAGGATAGTTGTGAGCCATTTCTGCATGTTAGTTACATTATCGGTGTATCACCTCCTAGATTTAATTTTCCATTTCAAACAAATTATCCTTCTTCCTTTTTCCCACCAAAATCAATAGTTTCTAGGAGATCAAAAGGGGAACCAACCCATAATCTAGAGATTCACCTTCACTATGAGCAACCCACAGGCTTGAAGCTGTTTCAATGTTACATAGGATTGTTGATCCTCTAAGCTTTGAATTTGGGTGTAATCCTACGTGATGACAGTTTTTGGCACACTCGGCAGGACTTGAACTGATAAAAAAAAAATCATATTTGGTGACTCCATTTTCTAATTTTTATGTAGATTTAGTATCGGACAACACATGAATAAGATACAAACAAGAAGTGCAAACCCTTTTGATTATTTGTAGCTGTCACCACCAAGAAGAGCCAGGACAACAAGAAGGACACCTAGATCACGCTCTACACTTCTGAACTACAAGCCTACAAATCCTTTTCTAGCAATCCCAATGCCTAATCTACAAATACTGAATTTGCAAGTACGAATAGCTCCAATGGTGAGAGCTTTTACATTTGTGCCATTTAATGGGGGAAACCCATTGAATTTGGCACAACAAAATAATATTCCAGTAGCTGCACTCAAGAGTTTACATATTTTTACTGGTGAATATCAGACTAGACCTGTAGAGCACATAAGAGATGTGGCTTCACTTTGTGGGGTTCATCACATTACTAAAGAGAACGTTGTAATTAGAATTTTGACAACATCATTCAAAGGCAAGGCACTCTAGTGGTTCAGAGGTTTACCTGTTAACTCTATTGCAACATGGGATGACTTAGGATATAAATTGAATAAGCAGTTTCAAGATAAATCTGATCATTTATCTCTAGTTGAATAGATGACAACTATTAAGAGAGCTCCACAAGAATAAATGATAGATTTCAATTTCCAATTCCAAAAGACTCAAAATAGAATTCCTGCTATGGTAAGACCCATTGCTGGTCATGCTTTATTATATTATCTTAAGGCTCTCAACAGTGATATTATAGTAATAATTCAATCAATAAGTGGTGTGTCTTTACCTGGAGCATTTGAGGTTACCATTAGAGTTGAGAATAGCCTTATTCAGCTAGAAAAATTGCACCTAGGCCTCCAATGCCTATATTTCCTAATATTCAACCTCTAATGCCTATCCAAATGCCTACTATTGCTATATTACCCATTGTTCCAACCTTAGGCTATTGAGCATCTACTCAAAATAGTGTTGTCCTAGATCAATCCTAGGAATTACAAGAGATTAATGGTAGCCAACAAGAAATTAAAAGTTTATTGCATAATTTTGGAAATAAATTGGTGAACATAGAGAAGTAGTAGGGTCAAAATCCTAGACCATATCAAGCACCATATCAGCCTAATAGGCCACCTTATCAAGTTGATTCTCAAGCATAGAGAAAGCCTTTTAATCCTAGACCTTTTTAGCTATATAATCCCAACGTTCCTAGTGGTTCAAAAGAGCTAGTACCTATCCAAAACAACTTAGTTCAAGATTTTGATTGATGTTTTCCATGTAATCAACCACACAATCAATCCACTTGTCTCAATGGAATGATGAATCAGGCACTTATGGTGTAGAATCATGTTGTTGTCCAGTAGAGTGTGACTAGATAAAATCATGAACATTAGGGTTCACAAAATGAGCAAGGTACTCATGATGTTGCCTTAATGAATTGGCAAGGTAGTGATTTATGTGGAGTGAATCAACAACAAGAGAAAAATTAGTCTTACACCTCTATTGTAGCCAATACAAGGTTAAAGAAAAGGGTTGTTGATTTAGAACAACAAGTAGGTAAGGAAAAAAATCAGATTTCTTCAACTCAACAAGGGAAAGTTGGGCCCTCATCTTCTAAAAATGTTCATATTTTGTCAAGGGGTCAATAATTGACTAGCAAAGAACAACCAAAGGTTCAATCACAACCTTTTCAATCCCAAATTGATGTTGTTATTTCAAAGGGACAACAAAAAGGTTAGTACTACTGCATTTAATATTGTGGATCACATGAAGAAAGATACTATTAGGTTGTCAATGCTGGATGTTTTACATATTGTTGGGCAAAAAGATTTATTGCAAGATTCTTTAGCTAAGATTTCAATTTGTGATGAGTCTAGTAAAGAGCATCCCAAAGCTATGTTAACAAACAACCCTCAAACTAAGCATGAGCAATCAGCTCAAGAGGTTAAACCACCCCCATTTTATGTCAATCTGATTATAGGTCAGTACTTAGTACATAATTGTATGATTGACTCAGGTCCAAGCAACTCTATTATGCCAAAGCAATTAGTGGAGAAAATAGGATTGACATATGAGACTCTCTCAAAGGGAACAATTCAATTAGATGGTATAGCTATACAATCAATCGGGTGATTAAAAATCTACCTTTTACCTTACATGCTTGTCTAAATTTTCCAGTCCCACAAGATATCCATGTTATAGATTTGCTACCTTTCTTTGGAATATGTCTCTCTATGGATTTTACTGCAAAGTTGGGAGGGTATTTATCATCAGATTGGTCTCATATATTTTTCAGAACAAGATATGGCACTAAAGTGACCATAAAATCAGAATCCCAAGCTAAGGATCACATAGAGCCATATGTGCCTAGTGCTATAAATGGAAACCTAGCTATCCATGAGCAGGAGAATCATTCCATGACCCTAGACCCCATCCCACCTATTTAAGGCATACCTAATATAAATTTAGATGATTGGGCAGCCAAGAATCACGTAGTGACCCTTTAAATCACATGGATGAGATAGGACTCTGGATTTATATGATTCATGAGCATGATGTAGCTATCCCAAATCTAGTTAAAGAGGAAATACAACAGCCTGAACAACATGCCAATCAGCTTTGGAAGCTATATTTTCATGGCTCAAGAAGCAAGGTGGGTGTTGGTGGAGGAGCTATGTTGGTCTCTCCCAATGGAGAAAGGTATTATTCAGCCTTTCATTTTTCTTTTAGTTGTTCAAATAACACTACTGAATATGAAGCACTCATTCATGGCCTAGAATGGGATAGAAAGAAAGGTATTAAATGCTTGCAAGTTTTGGGTGATACAAAATTAGTAGCAAATTATCAAGTAAGAAATCTGAATATCACAAAGAATTATTTTCTTAAGCTTTATAAACATAGAGTTTGGGATTTAATTGAGGAGTTTGGTGCTTTCAATATGTTGTCCATTCCTAGAAACCAAAATATAGAAGTAGATAGGTTGGTTGCATTAGGTTCGCAGTTTGATATTCCAAATGACGTGCATAATGTTGAGGTACAACAATATGTGCAGGTGATAGTGAGACCATCAGTTCTAGATAACAACACAAATTGAAAGGTTTTTGAAAGTGTTGAGCAAATTATATATTTTTTGATGGAGGAAGCCGAGTTTGCAGCTAGAAACCAAAAAAAATGGCAGCAATAGTATGATAACCAAATTTTATAGCTGAAATCAAATAAGCTGCCTAAAGGTTTGGTAAAACTAGAATCAATTTTTAATACTGATGATCAAGTTAGAAAGGATAAAGCCAAAATTTCAGTGAAATAAGAGCACTATGAGCCCATAGAGATTTTCAGAGACAAACTTCTGAAACTTGGCAAGGTATGTACTAAGGAAGAATGACATGCTTTTATTTTACTTTTCTAGGAGTTTAATGATGTTTTTTCTTGGGAGTATGGAGATTTGAAGGGTTTTAACCCTAAGTTATCTCAACACACTATTGAGTTGGAACCCAAGGAAAAACTAGTGAGACAAAGGAAAAGGACTTTAAATCCCAAGCTGGAACATCTTATGAAAACAAAGTTAAATGAGTTGATCGAAGGTAATATTATCTTTCCAATTAAGCATACATCTTGGGTTTCTAACTTGGTACCTATTAGAGAAAAGAATGGTGAGATTAGGTTATGTGTAATACCCCTTCATTTTATCCTTTTGATCGAACAGTGTTTTGCCCTTTTATGTTGTATTTTCTATTAGTACCTTGACTTTGGTACTCAGCTGCTATTTGATCGCTATCTATAAAGCGACGTGAATGTTATATTTTGATGTGATGGTATTTTATTATGATGTTACCATTATGACATGTTTTGGATTAGCATTATGGATGTTTGAATCAATGATGTTTTATGCTTTGGATTATATCAGTATGTTAGATTTGTTAGTTAATTACATTGTATTGGTGAAGGGGATGGTATCACATCACTAGCTTGCGAGCACCCTACGATTCTATGATTTCCTCTTCACAGTGTGTTTTAATTATGACATATATATGCATGTGGATATACTCTTTGTTCACAGGTTGAAAGGTTCAGGACATTGACTCCACCTGGTTTCACACGTTTGAGTGTGTCCATTTCCCAACGATATTTTATTGGGAGATAGTAGCTAGGTTTTTCGTGCCAAGTCGTCACCCTAGTCATAGTGTGTCGTCAGATGTCAGTTGGGTTAAGTTGCTTTAATGTTGTTATTATGGCTATGATTTCAGTTTAAATTGCAAGCTAGAAAAAAGGTTAAAATATATACTTTGGTAGTTTAATTATCAATTAACTTCATCTGGTTATGTTGAAATGTAATTTAATTTATTAATAAATAATTTAATCTTGGATTAAATTTAGTTTATTAATAATTAAATTAATTGTTTTGGAATAAATTAAGTTTTTCCATTTTGGAGTTAATAGATTTTTGTGTGAAATTGAGAAAATTAAAACGGTGAAAATTAACAAAATAAAAGAAAAATGAATTGATTTGCATTTTTAGAAGTTTGAATTCAAATATTGAAAAAGAAGAAGATATTTGTTATTTTGTTTTGAGAAATTGACGAGGGTTGTTGCAAGATACTTGTTTTGAAATTTTCTTTATTATTGGAATTTTCTTCACAAGTTTTTCTCAACAAGTTTGAGGAATTGAAAATAGAGGAGAGGAGAAAGTTTCTGCATTTTGTGGGTTTTGGATTTGGAGAAGTTGAATTGGAATTTTTGAAAGAATCTGGAATAGAGGAGAAGGCTTTGCTTCATTATCAGCTATCAAGCTTCAGGAATCAGGTTCATTCAATTAGTAGTTTTGTTTTGAAAGGTTACACAGTTAAATTATGTTGTTGGAAATCATTTAAATTCTGTTTGTGAATTGCAAGAAAAAGACCCTTGTTAAATATGAGATTCATTGCAAAAAACCCGGTTGAGAAATGAATTTCTTCAAAGAAATGGAAATATGATTGTTATAATTCTTCCTAGAATTTATTTGCCCAATTAGGTTTTTGATTTGGTTATATTTGCAAAAGAAAACATATATATTATATGTATATCTGTGTATATATGTATATATATATATTGAAAAATATATATACATATATACATACTGTTAAAAATATTGTAATTGTAGCAACCAGAATAAACAGGGCGATTTTTTTTTTTTTGGGTTTCCTTTTACAAAAAATATATATATATATTTTTGGTGGGAGGCGTTGGGTCTTGACCCATAGCCGCCCCCCATGGGAGGCACTGTGGGGAGCCACGCCAGCCACCCTCGCCGCCGCCCCTACAGTGGCTTGGCACCGCCGCCACCATAGAGGTGGTCAGTTGTGCTAAGCACAGTCGAGCCACCCTGTGGTGGTGGCTATGCACAGCCACCGACCACCATAAGGGTCAGCTATAGCAGCCAGTGCCCAGCCAAACACCCGCTGCCGCCTATGAAACCAGCAGTTGATGCCCAGCAACCACCCCATATCATTGCATGTGGCCCGAGGTCCACACAGTTCAACCCTAAGGGTTGGCACGTAGCCCAAGACGTGAATGGAGTGGCTTAAAATAAAACAAAAAAATAAAATAAAATATATTTTTTATTAAATATTATTTATTTATAATATTAAAACATTACTATATATATATATAAACCATTAATATATATATATATATATTTTATATTTTATATTATAGGTATATAATATTAGAATATTATTTATTTTTATAATATATTAAGTTGTATATCTGTATAGTGGTGAATATAATTTTAATATATATAGATATATATTTAAATGTATATATATTAAAATTGTTGAGTAAAATAATCTCATATTTTAAATGTAATGGAGAAATTTTAGATCAAAATGCAATAGTTAATATTAATTGATTTATTTTAAAATATTATATCTTGAAAGAACAATTATTGGATTTGAAGGTTTTTGTGTTTTAATAGCAAAATTAATGGATTTTAAAATGATATATTTTTGCAAAAAGAAATAATTATTTTAAATGATATATTATGAATTAATGAAGTAACTGCTTTATCTTATTATTATTTTCATGCAAATAAGGATTAGATATTTGTTCAAATTTTATCTTTTGTCTAGAAGAGAGGTTATTAGATCAGTTTTATTAGTGGAATGAATTACTGAATTTTATTAAGGGAAATGGATTTAATATATCCAAAATTAGTTTATTTCTTTGCAATTTCCTTATGTGTTTATTTTCCTTGGTGTTCATATTTTGGGAAATGTGGGTCATAGCATTGGACAAGTCTATCAGTTGGGTTTTCAAGTTTGTAGGTTGTCGTGTTATGTAGTCAACCTTTTTCGAATCCCTTGGGTAGTGCACGGTACGTGTCATTTATTTACTTGGTTTCCATGAATAGGGATGTTTTGTGCCTCCTTGGATTAGGAGTGGATTATGTGAGTTGTGCCTCCTTGTAAGGAGTGGCTTGTTATTTTGTTACCTCCAGTGTTAGGAGAGGGTTTTGATTTATGTTGCTCTTGAGAAAGGAGTGGTTGTGATATCTTGTTTGGTTGCACTTTGGTACCCTTGGTGATTGGATGGTATGTGTGTTGTCAAGTAGAGGAGTGGCTTCTATTAGGGGACAGAGCCCAAAGAGGTAAGATTGGGTAACCTTCAGAAGTAGTTAATCAGGTGATAACTAAAACATTACTTAGAAGATTAGGTGGTACTTCTCACTAATCAAGATAATTTTGCCTCACTCATAGACACAAGGGCTTGTTTAGACTTGGGATGAGTGGGAAGGCCTGGAATGGCAAGGTCATCTATCTTGTCTGCACGAAAGGTATATGATCCCGCATTTATAAGTATGAGGGTCGGGGATCAGTTGAGGCTACCAAGACAACTAGTGCCTATGAAGATTCACAGTGGGTAACTCATGATGACCTGTGTGATGACACTTTTTCTAGGACAATAGTTGGTACTTGTTCATTATGTGTATGGTTCTCTTAACATACATGATCTGCTTTATATCTGGAAGCAATGTGCCATGTTAGAGTTGTACTTGTGTGGTACATGTGTTTGGTTCTGTCAGTTGGATCAGTTATGTGTTAGCATGTGTCTAGAGGTAGATGGCCTTGGCTAGGATTCCTTGTTACTATCTCCTAGCATGGGGGGTGGGCCTTTGGGTTCCACTTGGTTGGGTGGCATCCACCTTAATCTATTGGGATTTCCTCATGTTTGTGTGGATGAGACTTCTAGTTGGAGAGCTTGTGGGATTCAATTTCAGTCCTTGCTTTATTTCATTTCAGTTGTTCTTGTGATTTATCAACCCCTCATTTTTTATCGAGGTGCAAAGATGTAATTTGTAATCATGTTTATTGGACTTGCCTCATTCGGGGAATGAGAGATGTAATCATACTGTTTAATTATGGATAAATTGAATTGAAAGTTATCTCTTATACTTTGATGTATTTTATCTTATTTGGAATGTATGTGTTTAATTTCTTAAGTAAGTTAATGACATGGTTTACATTCATTTTTTTTGTTGAGGTTCTATATAACTTTTGTCTCGTAACCTTAGAGGTTGTTGGCATTAGATAGTGAACTTTCTTATTAATTGTACTTAAACAAAAAAAAAATAGTACGTTTGAGTAGTTAATTGCAACTTCCTCTAGGGTTGTGTGGTGGGGCGTCACATTATGTGTTGATTTTTGTGATCTAAATAGAGCCTCTCTTAAGGACCATTATTCGTTTCCCTCAATCGAGTAGATTTTACAAGTTGTTTTAGGTTCTAACAGGTTTTCATTGTTAGATGGTTGTTGAAGGTACAACTAGATTTTAGTAAAAGAGGAAGATCAGTTCAAAACTACCTTTTCTACTAAATGGGGTATCATGACTTATAGATAGATGCCCTTTGGATTTTCCAATGCAGGGGAAACCTTTCAAAGAGCTATGGACATGGCTTTCCAAGGCCTCATAAACAAGTTTGTACTTGTTTATTTACATGACATTATTATTTTTTCAAATAATGTTAACAAAATTTTTTATCATTTAAGGCAGATCTTTTAGAGATGTAGAGAATATGGGGTTTCAATTAACCCAAAAAAGTGCATTTTTTCTATCCATGAGGGTAAGCTTCTTGGACATTTAGTTTCCAAGCATGCTATTTCAATAGATCCATAAAGAATCACTACTATTCTAGCTTTACCCCTACCAACACACAAGAAAATCTTGCAAAGCTTTCTAGGTAGGATCAAGGTTCATTTCAAACATTGTAGCTCTCTTAAAGCCTCTTACTTCAATGCTTAAAAAGAATATTCCCTTTAGCTAGACTAAGGAAGGTAAGAGGAGTTTTGAAGAGATTAAGGAGGCCCTTGCAGTAGCCTCAACACTCATAAACCCAAATTTTGCTAAAGATTTCATATTATATGCACTTGGGAGTGTTGATATTATTTCAGTTATGCTTTGTTAACATAATGAAGAAGGATTAGAGCAGCCTATGGATTTCTTTAGCCAAGTTTTGCAATATTAGGAGGTGAGATACTCTTTTGTTGAATTTAAGAATTTCCTAGCTATAGTTTGAAGCCTTAAAAAATTTAGGCATATGCTTTCTAATAATAAAATTCAGTTGTTGGTTGCCCATCCTATAGTTAAGGATTTTTTTCTTAGAAAAGATATCAATGATAAGAGAGAAGGTTTGATAACTAAGGTAATGGAATACAATGTCAATATCAAGGTTACAAAGCTTGTTAGAGGCAAGAGTTTATGTGAGCAACTTGCTAGAAATGAAGAGGACAACAAAGAACTTGATGAACAAGCTATTGTTTTAGCCTCTTCTGCAAACTGGATTCAACAAATGATGCATTATATTGAAATTGGTGACTATCTTGAAGGCTTAAACAAAGAAAAATGAAGGTATTTTAGACTTCAAGCCATTCCTTATGTTGTTATTGATGGAGTATTATATAGGAAAGACTATCATGGAGTTTTGCTGAGATGTGTTGAACTAGATTAGATTGATAGACTCCTAGAAGAGTTTCATGATGGACCTTTTGGAGGTCACTTTGTAGCTAGAACAACATCTATTAAGATTATGAGAGCTAGTTATTATTGGCCAGATTTGTTTAAGGATGCACATGCTTGGGTAAGGAAATACAATAAGTGTTCATTATTTGTAGGAAAATAAAGGCTTGTTTCCTTGCCTTTACATCTAATTTAGGTAGAACAACACTTTGGCAAGTAGGGCCTTGATTTTATTGGTTTGAATAACCCACCTTCAAGTGTAGGTCAAAAATGGATTTTAACTACAACTGGTTATTTTACTAAATAGTCTGAAGTTGTAGCATTGAGGGAGGCCAATGAAACTTATGTTCTCAACTTCTATCAGGGCCTAGTTGCAAGGTTTGGTACTCCCGATTTCATTGTTTCTAATAATGCATTGGCATTTATAGGATTAAAGGTATCTGATTGGCCAGTTAAGAATAATTATGGGAAATTTACATAAAAAATGGTCCTCCTAAGGATGACATCATTAGCTTTTTAAGTTATCAAAAATCAACTAAAAGATGACATCAACCTGTACGATGACATCATCCAAAATAAAAATAAAATTATTTATTTTATAAAATAAAACTTTCTAAAATCTTATGAATTAATGATGGTTAATTTAACTCTTCATATCTTATTCTATCTCATTCATCTTTCTAAAAAAAAATTTCTTTTTTGTTTTTTAGATTTATATTCTTAAGTTCTATTAAGTTCTATTATAGAAATTTTTATATTTTCAAAAAAATAAAATTATTCTTTAATAAATCTAAATCTATAAAATCATATATATATAAAATAAAATACTAAGTAAAAATAAATATCTAAAGTTACTTTTACTTTGCCACTTTTTAAATAAAAACAAATAATCAAGAAAAGAAAGTGAACTTGACTTTTTTTAATAAATTATAATAGAAATATAAGTTACCAAACTTGAGTTTAAGAGTTTTTAAATAAAAAATAAAGAATGAAGAAAATGAACTTGATTTTTTTAATAAATTATAATAGAAATATATGTTACCACTTTAAAAAAATCATGGACTTCAGTTTTTTAAGGAATTATAATAGAAACGTGTGTCCCCACTTAACTCATGTAGTTATGTAATTTATAATTTTTATATTCAAATAATTTGTATTATATGAGATAATTTTTGTTTTTTCAAAGTTCCTTGGGAGACCCATTTTTTAAGTAAATTTCCCCTAATCGGCATATATCTGAATACCTCATCCAATTATTACCCTCAAGGTAATGGACAAGCTAAGTCTAAAAAAACAATTGAGGATAATCAAAGGAGTTGGCATGATAAGCTTAAGCTAGCCTTGTGGGCTAATATGATTACTCCAAAGAGAGCTATAGGTAACTCTCCTTTTGTTCTTACTTATGGTAAAGAGGCTAAGGTTCCTATTTCAGATGAGTTGACTACATTACGTCTAATTAAAGAACTGGAGATGTTAAAGGAAGAATCTATGGAAATTAGACTTGCACAGCTGGGGGAACTAGAGGAAACAAGAAAAGAAGCATTGAGAAATATGGAAATTCATCAAGCCCAAATGAAAAGGACTTTTGATAGAAAAGAAGTCCCAAGAGAATTCAAGGAGGGTGATCTTGTTTTCAAGTGGGATGAACTTAAAAGTAAACCTGGTAAGCATACCAAGTTTGATGCCATGCGGGATGGCCCTTATGTGATTACAGAATGTAAATAGTATAATCATTTTAAGCTTTCAAAGCTGAATGGAGAGGTGTTGCCTATCCCAATAAATGAGATTCACCTAAAATAGTGTTATTGAAGATCAAAAGCTATTGTTGTACATAGTTAAGTAGAATTTTTTAGTTAATAAGTGCTCATGGAATATCCTATTCAGTTCAGTTTTTTTTTTCCAATAAGTGTTGATGCACATGTTTGCGGGTCCTGTTCTAAACAGAGCCATGGTAGTTTTATTCAATTTTATTCTGAAGCTGTTCATTTCTAACAACTGAGACACATATAGTTTTTTGAGTTGCAAAAATGAAATAATGAATTCATATGCCTAATGGATATGCAAGGATATTGATCCTATTTTTTTAGTAGGAAAACACCCCTAAGAGGTCGCCAAAATGTTACCTAATGGGTGATCCCACAATAGTGATTTACACTTTTTGGGACATCCTGATTTTTGTTGAAATCAAATATTTTTAGAAAATATAATGATTTAAGCCTTGAAAAGTTTAATTTAAAGGATTCCAATTGAGGAGGGTTTGATCAAACCACGTTAGACCAAACCCCCTTGGATAGAACCCTGCTAGTTTTAAATGATACCTATAATGGAGTCTCTTTTACACCTATAAAAATGTTGATAAAAAACCACTTTTGATTTAGCTTTTGGGGGATCATCTGAATTCATTTAAAATTTTAGTTTTGTATGTATGTAGTCTTTATTATAAGCTTCCCAAAAAGTATAATTTTAAATATATTTAATTTTATTATTATATTTATTTTTTATTTCTTGTGAATGTAGGTTTTTCACCAAAAATCAAGCTCTATGTTCTACACATGTGGAAAAATAGTAGATTACTAAAAGAAAATTAAAAAAATATGTTTGTGCTAGGTATTGATGTCCTTCATCTAGCAAAAAGAATAAAATTGAATTTTGATACATACAAAAAAATTTATGTTGTATACAGTCTGCCTATGTCTAAATTGTAATTGGTTTGACTTCAAAACTTAATTAAGAAAAAAATATCCACTAAAACACTATGAAATCAAATGAAAGTGCTAGATATCATAGTGAAAAATCTAAATTCAAAAAAATAGAATTGTATCCTTTATAAAAAAGAAGTTATGTTGTATACGGTGAACACCACTCTTTAAAAATGGTGTTTACATCATCTTCAAATTCCTCATGGTTTAGCAGCTATAGGTGCTTGAAAGTGAAGATTTTGTTAAAAAACATTAGTTCAATATCTAATTTGGCCAAAAATTGTAAACCAGTATTGTGGGATCACCCTATTAATTTTTCTTTCAGCTCAATCGGGTACAGCTAGAACAACATTTGCAACTAAAGAGGAAAGGTACACATAAATTTCTGCTAAATTTTTCATCATTACATAAAATAAATGTTATCAAATGAGTTTCAGTTTTATTATGCAATTTTTTTTACAAGAGAGAATATTACAAAAATTTGCATAAAATTGTTGTCTTTTATTCATTTTACAAAAGTATAGTGTCTGACACCAGTTGTGGGAATGACTGATCAAATGCAACAAATAAAATAAAATATGCATCTGAAGAAATATAAGAATATATGAAAAGAAGATGGATCCTTCATTGCCTAAATGATGAATCCCAAGGTTGGTCAAATGTATCTTCAGCCCTAGATCCCTTCATTAGTTGCTTTGGAAGTTACCTGCAAGAGATGAAGTAGTTGGTTAGAGCTTGGGATGCAAATTCTCCTCATATGCAATATCAACAGATATATAACCTATTCTCATGAAGCATTAAATTAGGTATGCAGATTTCAAAAAAATCCAAAAGTAGAAAATTTAAAGCATCATAGGAAGCTTTTGGTTTCATTGTTTTGCAAACTTGTTTGTTCACTATGCAAGTATAGGTACATTTTTTTATTGTTGGATTACATTGTTCAATATCATAGCATGTGGAGAAAATGGGCTCCCACAAGGGTTGAGCCCAACATGTTGCCCTCTCAATGTTTGAGAGGGATAAGAGGTGTGTATTCACCATAGTAATCACAAGATATTGCTCATGATTTCAAGTACAATACAAACATGTTTACAATGCAAATGCATTTTTATGCATAAGGAGCGACACTTTTTAGCAACAAGCAATGTTATAGATGCTTTTAAATGCCTTGGAACAGCCTAATCAAAAGACAGAGACATCACAACGTCAAGTGCAAATCATTAAAATAATGGACTATTTTATCAAGAGAGAAAAGCACCCAGAGCATACAATAGCTTCAAGGAGGGGTTTCAAAATACAAACCCATATTTTGCAAATCTTGAGGTTGTGAGTAGGCGTTATTTTCTTTTTTTTACTCAGAAACAATGAAGATATCAAGCTAGGGTTTCACTATCATTTAAACCCTCAAGTATTTTGCAAATAAGTGAAAGCCCAAGTAACATAACTAGGGTTTCAAAACATAACCCTCAAGTATTTGTGAAATAATCTTGAAAATACCTAGAAAAACCTAGGGTTCTAGAATGAGACCCTCAACCATGACATAAGTGAAGAACCTAGAAATTTGTAAAAAAATCCTCGAATACATTTGAATATGGGTATGTGCAGGATCATGATGGGCCAAAAAGTGGCAATATGTAAGTGATATGATGCCCCATGTGGCTGAAGACTTTTTTTTACCCAAAATTGATGAAATGAAAAGGATTTTTAAAGGAGATTCTCATATTTCCACCAATATAAATTTCGATTTACTTTGAATTTAATAAATAATTATTATTCATTTTCTATTTGAATTACGACTAAAGTCCTGATTGATAGGCTGATTGAAAAAAATCTATAGCTTTCAAATGGCATCACATTTTTTGAATCCAAAACATGTGTCACATTCTATTCTTCACATACTATAGGATTAAAGAAATAAATTATTGAATTTCATGAAGTTTTGACCAAGTTATGGTGGTCAAACATACGAGTGTTTATATTTTTTAAAAGTTGTAATAAAAAAATCATAATTAATTATTTACTCAGAAAAAATTTATAAAAAAATATGCATCACATCGAGACATGAGTCCTCTACTTATATCTAAAATTTTATAAAAAAATATTATCATTTTATTGTGGTTAGGGTGGTTAGACAGACACCTACTTCTTATTTTTTCCCTGAAATTTAAGTACTACTGCATTGAAATTTCAAATTTTCACCAAATAGATTTTTTTTTTAAAATAAACCTATTAGTTTAGAAACTACATTCAATTTGCTACAGATTCTATTCTTACATGTTTTTGAAATAATATAGATAACTTATTCAAATTTTTACATCAAGTTGCCTAACACTGATTTTTTGAATTTTCATTGCCACTTAAGGGCTTGTTTTTCCATGATGATCCTGCACATACCCATATGAAACTCATAGTGAGGTACAAATATTTTCAAGGGGCCGAGTGCAAAGAATGGAGGGTTTTCTCTTCATTTCAAATAATGAATCCACCACCTGCAATAAAGAAAAACCCTCAAGTTTTTTTTAACAGAATATGGAAGGAATATTTTTCCTTCATTTCTTTCAGAGAATATAAATGAAACGATGACCTGTAGTGTTTTTTTTCTTAAAACTAGAGACTTGCATAAACAAAATAAATAGAATAATGAAAGTTGGGAAGCCACGAATGGTAAACCATTAATTATTTCTTAAGGAGATTCAAAGCATGAGGAACATATTGCAGAAACCTATAAGTTACTTTCATTTCATGAAGTGAAAACACGCAAGATAAAGCATATCATCTTATTCTATACAAGGAAGCAAGTATGGAGATGTTCTTTCACATAAAAGGAGAAAAATGGCATCCTTCACAAAAAAAAACTTACCCACACATTGTTCCAGCTGGTTTTTGCATAGATCTCGTGGAGAAAACTCTAGAAAAGCTCTAGTTAAAACCCTAAGTGGCGACCTCGACAGAGCAAAAGAAATGAAAATTTCAAAATGAAAGTGAAATGCATTTGAGCCACAGTTTTGTTTAGGGTTTCATTTTTCCCTATTTGGCTAACCCCTCTATAGTGTATTTTTCACTTTTATTTAAACATTTTTGCATAAGACTAATACCCTTTTGCCAAGGTTTAGGTTCCCTTTTATTTTTCCTTGCATGAGTATCAAACAAAATCATTATCACTTGTATTTTTCTGCATAATTTTGAGACAAAGTTTAAAATATAAACATTATTAAAGCAATCAATTATAAATTGCATTAATATATGTCATGCAAATGTAGAGAATAGGAAAATACACATGTGTTAAAGTAATTCTTAATTTATTTCTTTAATATTTATTTAGATTGATTATGTTCATCTCGAGATCATGCAAAAATTAGGAGGTTGGGTCAAATTGGAGTTCCTTTGAAGTTCTTTTTCATGCAAATACAGAAGGGGAGTGAAACCAAATTATTTAGCCTTGATTTTCAGTCAACTGAAATACCTTTGGAGTTCTCTTTGGCTGAACAAATCATGAGGGGGAGTTTGGAGTTGTTTGAGCTTAGTTTACATCAATTGTGGGCCCCCTTTTCAGGCCTTTTCCATTTTGCTCGTGAATCACTTAGAAGGAGATATTTTCCAGTGTAGTTCACTATGAGTGTCACCTCTTGGCACTTTGAGACTATTTTTTTATATAGAGGAAAATACTTTGTATTTTTTCCTTAGTTCTTAATTTATTTGCTTCTCTTACACATGCAGAGAGGTTGAAAGTCTTGTAGCTTAGGCATATTTTTGACAGTTATGATACAGTAGTAGGTTACTTTCATATTTTTTTTGGTAGAAATTCCTCCAATCCTTCAATACAATCAGGTGTTACCTTCTCAATTTTAGGTGTTTTTTCATATTTTGAATGATTTGGTGTAAACTTAATGTGTTTTATCAAAAAACCTTAAAATTCATGTCTTGTTCATCATTGCATATAGCCAAAATTAGTTAACCATCACAGGTTATAAATTGTGCCTTTGTTTTATCTTGAATTTTGAGTTGTGAAAACATGGTTTCCCTTCAAAGGACATAGATCTTGCAATCCTTTTTATGAATTACTTATGTGATTAAATTTCCCAAACTGAGTTGTGTGAACAAATTCATTGAAGGATAGTTGTGAGCCATTTATGCATGTTAGTTAGATTATCAACGCATCACCTCCTAGATTTAATTTTCCATTTCAAACAAATTATCCTTCTTCCTTTTTCCCACCAAAATCAATAATTTCTAGGAGATCAAAAGGGGAACCTGACCATAATCTAGAGATTCACCTTCACTATGAGAAATTCACAGGCTTGAAGGTGTTTCATTGTTACATAGGATTGTTGATCCTCCAAGCTTTGCATTCGGGTGCAATCTTACATGATAATAGGTTCAATTAGGATTGAAAAGAACTCTCAATTATAAAAAATGAAAGAGAACTAGTAAAGAATAAATATTCATACATCCCCAAAAGATAATAGGATTTCCCTTTTTGGGGGTCTAATACCCACTTTTATTAGGGATTATCACTCAAATAACCCTAAAAATTAGGATAGGTCACCCAAGTGTACCTATAGTCTCTCAAGCTATCCTTTATTCAAAGTTTTATAAAATGTTTCCAATTTTGCGCAAGTACTTGGAACCCAATTTTGGGGATGTATAATATAAGGATAATAGGGCTAAGAAATATGGGGGACTATCATCAAGATAAAATAATGTTGAAAGATAGAATAATTTACATCTCTTGGGTTTTGATTTGGATTGCTAGATCATCATTAGATTATCATATTGGTTTATGCAATATTGTGTAGTTCCAAATAAAAAAGTATTCGAAATTCCCTTAAAATCAATAGGATTATGAAAGATCATGCAAGATATTTGAGCTAAGAATAAGGCATGGAAGATTAGGTGTGTTCAGTCAAGGTCAAAGAGATTCTCCACAAGAAAGAGTGAAGTAGTGCATCTATGGAGTAGTATGTGGAAGAGGTAGTAATAAAAAAGATATTGTAGGTTGTTGGTGCAAAAGAATTAAGCTTTCCACTTGAGAAAGGTTACCAAATGTATGATAGAATTCACACTAACTATAGGTTGTTGGTGTAAACAAAGGAATCTTTCCACTTGGCAAGAAAGGTTACTGAATGTATGAGAGAATTCCAAAGGAGCAATAAATGGTTGTAACTAATGTGGTAAAATTGAATGCAACAAATTGCCATATTGAGAATGCTACATTGAAGATGTTACAAGTAGGTTTAATAAATTATGGATATAGGCATGAAGTTACATGTGGAGCTAGACTATTTTTAGAGATGCTACTAGTGGGAGTAGAAAACATAGTAAAGAGATGATATCAATGGATGCAGTGAAAGGGAATAATGAATGAGTTGCACAAGAGATTTTGCAAGTGTACATCCAAAGTTTTTTTTTGTAGGTTTATACAACAATAGAGAGTGAGAGTAAATTATGAGTGAGAGTAGATAAACATAGTGAAGAGATGATATCAATGGATGTAGTGAAAGGGAATAATGAAGGAGTTGCAAAAGAGATGTTGTAAGTACATGCAACAAATATTTTGTAGGTTTATACAACAATAGAGAGTGAGTAGTAAATTTTTAGTGAGATGACAAAAGTGAGGATAGTGAGAAATAAAGATCATCTAGGAATAAAGTAAACTCAAGGCAAGATGCAAATTACTAGATTAATAAAATCTACCTAAAATTATTTTATTAACATGTTAATGATTAAAAATAGACAAGCTTACATCAATGAAAGATGAAGGACAAACTTAATTGGCTGGTTTTGATGTCAAAGGCCGAACATTAACCTATTAAACATTCAATTTGAGTTATAAGATTACCACTCATATAAGGTTAAATTTGAACATGTATTATATAATTTTTTTACTAGTTCCATACCAATTGAGTTGACATTGTCATTTAATCATCATGTGGAGGGTTCTTAGAGGTAGGGTGGACACTCTTACCTTGAAATTTTATTATTTAATCAATCTAGTAATTTATTTAATCTTACATTTCAAAATGAAATTTAATAAATGAAATTTAAACTTGTTAAAATTTACCTGACTATCAATGCATGTGTTTCATTCAACAAAGCATTTGTCACAACCATTAAAATTTCTATAGATTCATCCTAGCCATGTACATCCTCATACCCATATACACAAAAATACGCAGAATTTTGACATAAATGAGGTACGCATCAAGGCCTAGAAGAATTTCCCACATCACCCTATGCTAGAGGCCTATTATGTTGTATAAGGGACCGAGTCAATGATTTAATGGAATCTAATGTCTCCACCTCAACACCCTCATTTACAATGGAAGGGATAGTGATATGCTCAAACTCAGGTCTATCCAAGGGTCTCAATTCCTATTTTTGGGTACATTGTGCCCCCACTCTATCTTGTATGGAGCCCCCACCTCTACCCTAGAACTATAACATATGAGAATAATTAGGGAGATGAGTGGGGAAAAACTCACAATAGAGTTTCCTCAAAAATTATTTTGGTGCCTCATTGTTATTGCATGGAGGATGGTGAAAAATCATCCATCACCTATTCCAAAAAAATAATCCTTATCCATTGGAGGTGGCACTAATGGATCTAGGGAACCTCTTGTAAGCACCATGTAAGAGTGCATTTTTTCATGAGTCTATGAATAAGGGACACAAGTTAGATTTCAATTTTTTATTTTTTTCTACTTTCTCATATGATAGTTTATTGGCATATAATTGTTTTAATCATTTTCTCTTGTTTGACTAACTATTTATTTTCCTACTCACTAATACTATGTGAGTGATAGTTGATTTTAGTGATTCGACAAGGGTAGACCTATGTGAGTTTATGGTTGTTGGATATTTCAACCTTGCATTATTCCTTCAAGTTCTTTTTCATTATTTTATATTTTCCCTATTATATTTTCTTGTTTTCTTAGAGAATCTTGAGGTATTGAAGGAGTTTTATATGGTTTTTCTTCAAGAGAATTTTAGTGAGGAGGTGAATTAAGGTTTTCATTGTTTTTTGGTGTATTCTCAACACCTAAAAATTAAAGAAATTTCTTTAAAAAACTAATTGAATTTATCCATTTAATACAACATTTAGACAAAATAACTAATAATAATTACCTCTTCAACCTTGGTAATGTTTTGATTAGATTAAGATTGGAAGGGCCAGTACCCATTAAAAAACAACCATTGAGGCAAATGAGGGGCTCACGAGAAGTGAAATGCTTAGCAAAAAAAAGCATAAACTAAAATTTAAATAGTCTAACTTGCAAAAAGAAATAGAGATAGGACACAAAAAAGACCATCATGGGACCATAAAACACCTACAAGTCTCCCAAAAACTTGAGACCACTGATTTCCTTTCACTCCTGAGCCAGGAAGTGGAGCTTCTCCTCAAAAGATAGGAGGAATTTTTGCATAGCTTGAGTATCCACCCTGGCATCCAGATCTGAGTAATCCACTACCTTACCTTTCTTCTACTTGTGATGATCATCACATCCTTCCTCAACCACCCATTTTCCCTGTCCCTTTCTTATCTCTTGTTGAAAGATCTAAATGGTGAGGGAAGTGTTCTTCACAGTCACCTTAATGTAATCAATTATGACCTGGAGGCACTACATGGTTTTTTTCTTGGTTCATATGGATAGCATTAATCTCCATTTATAAATTATAATTATCCTCCTTCATGCCAACAATAACTCTCAACTCTTCTAGCTCATTATCCCATATGGCTCGATGCTCAAATAACTTAACCAGGGAGGCTTTTTATATCCTAATGGCCCCTATCATCCACCTCCCCTGACCATGGAACCTACTGCTACAACACCTTATTTTCTAGAATCTAGATTCTCTCTTTGGCAGTAACTAGTTGACCTAGGAGCCACTTAAGTATGTCATTTTGGACATTAACCATCTTCAAAATTTCATTGATTTTTTTGTAAAGGGGGTCGCTAGGAGCACAATTGTCAAAACCCACCCTAGGTTTAGCATGAATCCCATCCAAATTGATGTATAAATTAGGGGAATTTTGAAGGCTAGGGTTAATAACAGGGGGTTTTGGGGATATTGGAAACCTCTACATGAATAGGGGAGTGCGTGGGGGAATTATCTAGGGTGGGATTCCATGACTCATCGTTTGATTTATCCAACTCGCTGGAACCAAAAGTGGAAATAGGAGTGGGATCAGATAGGGGAAAAAATTTAATGGGGTTAGGAGTGGTGTTCTCATTAGCAAGGGCTTTACCATATGCAGGGGTAAAATGATAAGAAGTGGGAGGGGTTTCATCTAGGGTAATGGAGGAACTAAGGTCCACAAGGGGTTTAGTGGGGTCACGAATGACCAAGGTGTTATTTTTAATAGTGGTAGGGGAGGGTAACAAGGCAACCTGGTACTGTTAGGGAAGAAAGATAAGACCTTGGTGAATGACTAAATTCTTGATTTTACCTTGGATATTTTTAACAGATTATTTGAGAGAGTACAAAATCCAAAAGGAAATTTTCATCTTTATATTATAATGAAGATGGTTAAGCACCAGAAATAAATGAACATGAAAGTGGAATAATTAGCCCTTGAGCATAATATACCTCCTTTGGACTTATGCAACCTTACTCCAAACACCGGGGAGGTTAGCTCAATTGAAGCCATTTTGGAGTCTATTAACTTTTTCACCCTCTTTCAAAAAGAGGTCCATGTATTTTTGATAACTGGTCATGGGCTTACGAGGAATGAAAATACCCCCAAAACAAGTTGCATCACCTCTAAAATAAGGTTAGTAGTCACCATTAAGGATTACCCACTAACAATGATAGTGCCATCCACCCAAGAGGTAGAAAACTCCATAAAGAGCTTGGGATCATGCCACAACATGCCTTCCACATACAAAGCCAACTTGCTCCATTAAATGGTGGGCCAAAATTCCTTGTCTTGTTTCCACATATCACAATTAGTAGGTTCTTCCTAAACTAGTTTACCTCCCATGGAAAATTTCATAGAATTCAGAGTAGGAAAATATAGTCATAGAGATTCCAAGAATAATTCTAGAGCCATAAGTAAATGAGTATGAAAATACTTCTTAAAGGGATTAATTTTCCATAAGTGAAACTAGTGGAAAATATCAAAGAGAGATGACAACGAATCCAACTTGATCTCAATTCAGTAGTACTTTGGCATCATGATTCATTAATTCACACACATGCCTAAGGATATGAAAAACATTATCCCATATTACTAAATTTGTGGTGAAGGTGCCAATGTTAGCAAGCATGTCGACAACTTCATTTTCATTTCTAAACATGTGATTAGCTCTACAATTTTTAAGGGAAATCAT
Source organism: Sequoiadendron giganteum (assembly GCA_007115665.2). Taxonomy (NCBI): domain Eukaryota; kingdom Viridiplantae; phylum Streptophyta; class Pinopsida; order Cupressales; family Cupressaceae; genus Sequoiadendron; species Sequoiadendron giganteum. Next base: position 180,030,313 of record CM021105.1, read on the forward strand.
GAGATTATGAGAAAATGACATGGGGTCCTAGAGTGCCCAACAAGGATTAGCCTTCCTCATCAACATGAGAATAGTACTTTTGGAATCTCCCTCAATGACCAAATTGGAAAGCCCAACTTGTGTGGTAATCTAGATTCCATGAAAGGTTGCATCCACCTTAGCAAAGTTGTACAATTGTACCCCTAGGTTCACCGCATAAGCCAACATTAATTTACCCTTGTGATCACGAATGACCCCACCCCCACCCACCCGACTAGGGTTAGGTTTGGCTGAGCCATCAAAGTTAAGCTTTAGCCATCAAAGTTCAATGGGACATTCAACCTTGGAAATATTGTGGTGGAATTTTGGTGATGAATTGGTGATTTAATGGTGAAGAATAGGCCCTCTAAGAATGTGAGTGTGCTTCAAAATTCTTTCAAGACACAAGTTTGCAAGGATAAATAAAAAATGAGGATTAAGGCTCAAGTTTTTGGTTTAAAAGGTCAAAAAACCAAAATGTAAGCACATTATAATGCACTTTCATTATGGTAAAAGTTGATCATAACATGAACACGTTATACTATGCGTACATTATTTTCTAAGTTGACCATAACATGAGCATGTTATAACATGCTTGCATTATGGTTTGGATTGATCAAGCCTTAGGCTCAATCAATCCAAACCTAAATGTGAGTGCATTATAATTCCAACATGTTATACCACCCTCACATTTATATCAATATGGGGCCAAAAAGGTGGGGTGGCCACTTTTTGGTCCCCCATCTTTGTGCACTTTCCATTTTATGCAATTGAAGTTGAAATATTTTATTTGTGGTGATAATATATTTTTAAAAATATACCACAATTTTTTCCTTTTACCTTTCTGTTTGAAGAATTTTTATCATTGGTGCCTTGTGTTGTAATAAGAGCCTGCGGTTTGGAAGACTTCGATGTGCCCATCTATACCAAATTTTCCTCCTTCCTGGTGAATGATGAAGGAAAGGAATCAAGTGAGTGCATATTAAATATAGTACCAAGTACATCTCTAGTATCATAGAAGCTATACACAAAAACTAAATAGTCAAGACCAAGCTTGACAAGGATAGAAAGAATCAATTAAGAGTATTCTTTCTCAATACCATGCTATGATAATTGTAATCTAAGGGACTTGATTTTGGTGAAGAATTCTTGGATTCTATCATAGCCTATAATTTTCAAGCTAATAAGCTCATTCTCCACCTAAAAACCTCTCAATGTATCTTAATTCCCAAACAAGGATTATGATTGAGTCTAGATTTGTGTCATGCTCACAAATTTTGCACACTAGAAAAAGACAACCAATTTATTTTAAACCACAAAATGGAGGCCACTAATGATTGAAAACCATGCATGACCATGGTATGTAAACTATACACATTGAACTAGTTGGTGGTGCAACTTTTTAACAAATGTGTCGCTTGGGAGCATGGATGGAGGATAACAAGAGTGGGTGTACAAATATCCTTTGTGAACACCAAAATATGTAGAACACATGGTTCAACACTTTAGGTTAGACTAAGCACAAACTTTCCACTCACTAAATTATTAACACCCATAGGTTAATACTTGACCTAACACTAACATTAACATAATATTGTTAACAATGTGATGATTATTGCAAGGGTCATAAATCTGATGAATCAACTCAATATTAAAGTTTTACTATTATAATGGTAATATCTCTTACCCTAAAAAACACTTAGCTTCCTCTTGACTTTGTCCTCGATATGACCATAAGCAATGTTATTACTTACAAATGCTCGTGGATGCGTTTTCCTTTTTTCCTTTTCATTAAAATTAACATAATCTTGGCAATTGATATCAATACAACATTAAAACTAATATTGCCATTAATACAATTATTATTAAAAATCAAAAGTGGTACCACTAAATAAATGTTAATATTATTATTCTTTGAAAATATGGGTATTAATAATAGTATTACTTTACAAAACTACAATTCTCTTTTATTGTGACTATATAATAATCTTCAATTCAATATTACCTATTATAACCATTATTTATACTATAATATTTTTTTATTTTTATGTTAATGATCACACTCTGATTAATTTATTAGATACTAATAACATTTATTCAAATGCTATTCACAATAGTAATTTTAATAATTGTTTAAAATTATCAATTAAGCAATTATTATGGTAACAAAGAATTATTTAAATTTATCATTTAAGTAATTACTACAATAATAAATAATTGTTTAAATTTACCCTACAAATAATTATTATGGTAACCAAGAATTATTTAAATTTACCATTTAAGTAATTATTAGGGTAAAGAGAATTCAATGTTACCATTTATATGAGTATTATGTTGTCCATTAACATTTATGCAACTATTTGATTTACTAATAGAGCTTGATTTGTTAATATTATTATTGATTTTAGTGTTTACCTTATCCATTAATATGGGTATATCGTGTTTACCAACATTTAAACATTCTCACCATTTAATTTTGCTTGTAATATTCTTGCTATAATTAGAAGTAATTGATGATATTATTACTAATGTTATATTTTATTTTATTTTTGTTGATATCCATAGATCAATGTTAGCTTATTAATATTATTTATAATACTGATAATTATTATCCTTTGATATGAATATTAATATGATAACAATACTGAGGTTATAGATGCATCAAAATATTAATATTAATATTAACTTTCAAATATCAAAAAATAATATTATCCTTCTCAATCAACTAATGAGATTTTAAATTTAATTTCAAACTTCCTTTATTAATGATAACCATATTTTTAGATAATCAGTATAACAATACTATTAATGATGATAATGTAATTATTATTCAAATCCTCTTGACAATGAATATCAGTTTTATTATTATGGTTGTGCTAAATGAAAATACCATTATCCTCAAACCTATGCTCACCACTAACATTTAATTATAATATTACTATCCAATAATTAATGATATTTAAAAAAAAATACTATTAATATCACTCCATACTATAGCATATTATCGCTGTCACTATTAATTTTTAACCTCCATCGAATTATTGGAAACAATAGTGATATTTATATTAGTAATAATATCAACACAATTAATAGTCATAATGACTATAATAGATATATTTTCTAAGGATATATTCGCCAACCATCATATTCGTATAATTTAAATATGAATAGTAACATTCGGTAATGCTCATTTTTAGATAATATATTTTCACCCTTATCCGTGTAATTGAAAGGAACCTTTATATTTTTGTATCTAATTAGTTTGGGCTCCAATTTGAACTCAACTTGGGTGTGGATAAAGATAAGTAGGAAAGCCCTAAAATATATTTCCATAATTTTTATGAAGGGGGAGTTAGAGTGCAAAGATGGAGAAATGGTGGTAGGGTGATGCAAGAGCATCCATGGCATTGGCATAGTGGTTATCATGTGTCAACAAAAGATGTTTGTTTTAAATTTCAATTTTTGGTGTGAGTTGAATTTCATGTTTTGTCATGTGAAATTCATATTTTGGAGTGCATTTTTATGTTTTGCCATGTTGAAACTTTGAATTTGAAATTTGGAGTGAATTTGGAGAAAGCAGGATAGGTGGAGATAGTGGAGAATATGTTTTAAAAGCAAAAATCCAGAAAAAGCAAGTGAGGGTGTGGGTTTCATGGAGACCTCCAATTTGACTTTTAACTCCATATTTTTTAAATTCCATGAATCCTAAAATATAGGGATCTTGGGAGTGGACGCCAAGATTGGAGAAATCTGATTTTTGCTTTATTCAAGAAAGCAAGAATGCAATAAAAGAACTGTCAGTCTGCCATCCATTCACAATAGGTCTTTGAGTTTGAAAAGCATATTTTATTCAATTTATTTAATACAAATTATTTTTTAATTGTGGGGTTACAAGAGTTGGGAATTGATTTTTGAAGGTGGATTTGAAATGAAAGGAAATTCAACTGAAATGAACACGCATTCTCATTTCATGTGGATTGGAGTTTATTTAATGAAAATTAATTTCATTTTTGAAGTAAGTTTTCTACAATACAGAGGAAGAAATAGAGAGGGTGTAGCTTACCTCTAGTAGGGGTTTTGGATGGTTTTGTTGTAGATTGGAAGCTGATTACAGAGCCATGAGCATCACCAGTTGTTGCAGATTTATGTTCTTGTGATTGTGTTGAGAGGTTTATTATTGCAAGTGTTGGAGAGACTTGTGTGGTAGAGCTTTGATTTGTTGTTGCAAATCATTTTATTGTGAATTTCAGAAGTCTTGTAAGGGCTTGTTGCAGCCCCATTGTCCTTTCTTGACTGTTGTAACCGAATTTGCAAAGTTTCATAGAATATGTGATTGTCGGTAAAATTTGAGATGCAATATTTGTGCAAGAGTTTATTTTCCTATGATGAGTGTTTACCAGTGATTTTTTTGTGAGCTATTTAAATTAGTTTTCATTAGTTAAATTATTTATTTAGCTCCATACATTAGTGGTATCAAAGAAAGTTGACCTTGAGAGTTTAAATAGACTGTTAGAGAGAGGTAGTTTACACCAAGACTTGTGAGTTGTGGTGTTGCAAAAATATTTGCAAGAGGAGCCCCACGAGGTAGAGGTAGAGGAAGAGGATTTGCAAGAATGAGAGACCCAAGAAGTGATGATGAAGATGAAAGCACAAAGAATGCTAGTTTAGATACTAAGAAAAGAGAGGAAATTGCAGCAATTACAAATGACCCACTACAAAAAGCTTTAAAAAAATGGGAAAGATACCAAAGATGGAGATTCCAACATTTAATGGAAGTCTGAATCCAAAGGAATTGGTTGATTGGCTTAATGAAATGGAAGATTATTTCAAATTTGAAGAGATAGAAGATCTTGATAAAGTTAAAATTTCCAAGAAAAGTCTGAAAGGACATTCCTCAATATGGTGGAGAGAAGTCTAATTAGAAAGGGGAAGAAGAGGAAAAGATAAAATTACCAAATGGGATAATATGGTGGAGAGATTGAAAAGACAATTTATTCCTCTAGACTATGAATTGGACTTTCTCAAGAGGATGTAAGGTTTGAAGCAAGGAAACAAGAAAGTTAAAGAATACACTAAAGAATTACACATAATTCTTATAAGGACTGGACATTCAGAGGAAACCAAGGAAAATGTCGCAAGATACATAAATGAGTTAAGCTCAAGTATTGAAGGAGAGATGGCACTTGTCACAGTTGTGAAAATGGAAGATGCTTATCATATAGCTTTGAAGATAGAAGAAAGGATGAAAAAGAGGTTTGAGAATAAATAAAAGGGAAAGGATAGAGCTTATGTGTAGAAAAGGGAGGATGAACAATAGATTAGAGACATTAAGGACAATAAGGATGAAAGATGTGAAAGCTCAAGAAAGTCTTGTGATCAAAATTTTAGAGGAAGAGGAAGATTGGGTATCGGATTTGAAAGAACAAATTAAAAAATAACTTGTTTTAGATGTGGGAAAGAGGGTCATAGAGCATATGATTTTCCTCATTAAGAGGAAAGACCAAGAAGAAGAACTGAAAATTAGAATAGAGAAGCAAACATAAACGGAGAAGATGCAGATTCAACACATTCTAAAGAAGTGGAAGATGGTGAAACTTTCATGGCAAGGAGAACACTCTTGAATGAAGATGAAAAATCAATTCAAAGGAGATGTTTGTTTAGGAAAAGATGCAAGTGTGAGGGAAAGGTATGTTGAAACCTAGGAAATAGGGTTTCACTTATTAGGAGATGCAACAACTAGGGTTTAGGGCCTATTCCTATTTCACTTATGTTTCATTCGAGGGTATGTTAGGGATCTCAATCCAAGGATGGAATAAGAGAAAGAGATCTACTAAAGACTATCCTAGGGTACAGTTAAATATCAAGGAGGGGTTCACCACCAAGCCAAGGCTTGGAAAGATTAGGAGTGTAAAAGATATGCAAAACCTAACTATATGACCTAAATTATGAAATTGAAATGTAGAATAAAAGACTGAGAAAGTACAAAGGTGCACCTGGAAATTGAAGAAGCTTAAGTGAAGACCTGAAATCTTGAAAATTCTAACTTTAATTCTCACTGGGACTCATACGCCAGGCTGGGAAATTTAATCCCATATTAGGGTTTTCGACAAAAACTGGAATCTGGAACTGTTAAACCAAGATCTGCAAAAAAATGTCTTAATTTAGGTATCCTGGAACTCATACACCACAAGTGGTGATTTAGTCTCAGTATTAGGGTTGCTCCAAAACTCTTCTGTCCTCTGATGACTTCTTGTAGCTTCCTTCATGCCAAATATTCGGGTCTGAATCACTAAAATGCAACTTGTAGGTGACTTTACGTGATCTTCCAAGGTGGATGATAACTTTGACAACTTGAAAATTTTCTCCAAACTTTCTCTTCAATGGATCTTCAAACTAAATCTGTAAATCACACATCAAAGAGAGAGGAAAATGTTGTTTGTTAGTTTATAGGGGTTTTCCTTGGTTAAACCCTGTTTTGGTAATCAAACCTTGAATGAAATAAAATAGAAAGGAGGAATGGTGAATGAATAAATATGCTATGTTGCAACTCACCAAACCCTTGAATAAGATGTTATAAACATGTATGAAATGCTTAGCATGAATGTAGATCTTGACTCTTTTCTTGAATGGTATGGATATTGATTTGAATGCTTACTTGAATCATAAAACCCTACATCGCAAATGTTAGCTCAAAAATAAACATGATGTGTGATGACTTTGACATGTTGCTTGATGCTTAAATAATGCTTCATAATCACTCTTGAATTCTCTTGTAAACTCTTGTAAGTGCTCTTGATCACAAATTTTCTATAAGAATTCTTCATTAACTTGCTAGGTGAAAATGAGTGAAATAACCTTGTATTTATAATTGTTTATGCTAAATCTCCTGCAATTACAACACTACAAGATGACATTAGACCTAGGAGAATAAAATACCACCAATAATTTGAATTCAAATTAGGTCTAAGTTAAGTGGGACTCATATGCCAGTTGTTGCGTATGTGTCCCATTAGGCTAAGCTAAGGACACATTTTTAAATAAATATTTAGTTTAATGTGAAATTTAGATCTAGACCCCAAAACCTATGTGGGACGCGTATGCCCAAGGTGGCTTATGAGTCCCACATCACTAAATCTAGGCCATACAATCCAAAATCATTAATTTAAGAGTTGTCATTTGATATATGTCAAGATTATCCTTGGAAAGATGCATTAATTAAGGCTTGTGGATGCAAAATAGAACCAAATAAGGCATAAAGAAGCCCAATTTTAAAGGGGAGGGCCCAAGCAAGTGTGAAAATGTAAAGGGATACATTTTTCTACACTAAATTTAGCCCCCACTTTAGTGAGAGGAGGAACTTGTTTCAAACTCACACTAAAGTAGACAAAACCACATCAAGAGGGGTCGAAGTGTACTAATGCTAGTGAAATGAGATGAGACCGATCAAGAGGGTTATGCAAGCCACTAGGATCAAGATCCTATGACAAACCAGCATAGGCACAAAAGAAAACACATTGAATAATATAAGAAGTAACAACAAGGCACAAGCATACACTACCAAAGATAAAGAGAAAGAAAAAAAAAACAAAAGGGGTGGATCAAGCTTCATCCATTTATCTCACACACTATGGATCAGATCTAAGCAGTTCATCCAAGAACATTTACAAGTGGAACACGATGTCCACCATGCAAACCAATGCATGCTCACAAGGGCTAGTGGAACCTCAAGCCGTCCAATAGGTGAGACCCCAGTGAGACACATACGTACATGACTAGTATGTGCTCACACAAATAAACAAGTGGATATGGGAAAGTCATGTCTAAGTTCATCTCCCATATGCTAACCATACCAAAGCTATACCAATTGATAACTTGAATAAGGTGCCATACAACAATGAAATTTGAGCTTCATGAGGCAAGAAAAGCTATGTATGCTTGATACTCATGAAAAAGAAAGATGGATCCATAAGCAAGCAAAGTGTGTTATGTAAGGTGGCCATATAACTGATATTGTAAATGAAAAAAAGTGTATGGTATTTTCAAATGATTTTTTCTTAGTTCATGTAAGGTCTTAACTTAGGGAACATTGTGCCTAATTTCTCCAAGAAAGGACCAATTGAAGAATAAAAGATTCAAAACTTAGGGGATGTAGTGTGTCGCATCAAGTCACTAAGAGGACTATAATATGCTAAGAGAGATCACAATCTTGAAGGAAATCACACCCAATGTCACCACAAAGAGAAAGACGAATCACATGAACTAAGAAGAGTATAGAATGAAACATGAGCTGAGAAAGAATAATGCCAATGTATGCCCCCACTTTAAATAAATTGCTAAACACCATGTTATGAGCAATTACTTTAAAGTAGCAAGTGATAAATGCTGACAATAAAGAGGACATGAGAGCCTAGTTGGAAAGCCCTATGCCAAGTCATATGTTTCCAAATAAAGCTACATCATGAAAGGTGTTGCCCCCAAAAGGAAATCCCAAAATACCACATAAGGGATCCATGGATTTGGGGTTAGTATTTCTTTGCTACAATTTTTTCATAGAGCTTAGAACTGTCATCATTCCCCAAATACTCATGGAACAAGAAGAATGACACAAAGAGAGTGAAAACAAAGAAAAACCTTTTGGGTCAACATGTAAGAGACATGGATATCTCGACGCGTTGTGTCATCCCTAAAAGGAAAATACAAGACAAATGAAAAATATATATAAAGGAAAAGCTTTTGAGTCAACATGGAAGAGACATGAATATCTCCATGCCTTGTGTCATCCCCAAAAGGAAAACACAAGACAAATGAAAAAAATATAGAGGAAAAGCTTTTGGGTCAACATGGAAGAGACATGAATGTCTTGATGCCTTGTGTCATCCCCCAGAAGGAAAACACAAGACAAATGAAAAAAAAAAAGATAAAGGAAAAGCTTTTGGGTCAACATAGAAGAGACATGAATGTATCAATGCCTTGCATCATCCCAAAAGGGAAAACACAAGACAAATGAAAAAGGTAAAATGTTTAGGACATAAAGAAGAATGTAGATACAAAGATAGGAATGTCACAAAGAGAGAAAGACATCAAACCGAACAACATGGGGGATCACATTACTCACATGCAATCACATATAGAACATGAAAAGGAGAATAATGTAAAAGACAATTAAGGAACATGCAAGTAAACCTATTAGCAGGTCGTCTACATCCCAATTGTGTTCATTTTAAATGGAAGGTAGACAACTAGCCAAAGGGACAACAACAAATGTGCTGCTAGGACAAGGCTATCTAATTCTTGCCCCTATTGAGTGCAATAAAAGAATGAGTCAAGGTAGGTGATGAGCAAGAGCTCCTTGCATTTCAAATGAGTTTCAATGAATGTAAAGCATTTAATAGTGAGAATGTTGTGATCCTACAACTATTACATGGAAGGAAACAAAAGGACATGATTTAAGGGATTATTTCTATGATATCAAAATTTTTAAATATTTGTTTTAAAGCACGACATTCATCAGTACTATTGTTGTGTGGTCTCACAACACACCCCAATACTATAAGACCTAGGGACCTAAGTGAAAAATAAAGCTTATGGAAGGTGTTGGATAGCCAAAAAGGATCACTAGAAGTTAAAGTTAAAAGGATTTTTTTGGAGTAATTTGTGATTCAAGTGTATCGGGTACCAAGTACCAGGTATCAGAAGGCCAAAAGTGTCAAAATGTTAATGCAAAGGTTTGACAAAGTGTTTCGGTCTGGGAGTGAAGGTCTGGGAAGTGTGGAGGTTTCGGTAGAATCTAGGATCTAGGAAAGTTCTATTCCAGTAAAAGCTGAAGTGTCGGGTACCGGGTACCTAGTAACAATGTTAAGTTTAAAAGCTAAATGTTTATGTCTTCCTATAGGTTTGAGAGGTCCGGTAAACCACCCTAAAAAGATAATCATGTGAGAATGTATTTTGATAGCATGATATTTATGATTTGTTTGAAATGATGATTTATTAATGATGGGTTTTTTTCATGATAGTTTTATGAATGTTTTAAAAAGGGATTAATATGTGGAATTTGTAATTACAGGAGAAAGAGATTGTAAAGCAATATTCAGGTATGGACGATCAAGAAAACTTGGGTCACAAGAAAATCCAATGGTGTTACCAGGTTCGGTAGTGCATTTTGAAAGCTCATTTGAGAACAAAGCTCATTGCGAATAAGAATTGGATATTGGGAAATAAGGATTCTTGGTATTATGCATATGCCAAAGGAGTGTACTTAGCCTCATGGTGATTCACTTCCAAGAATGTTTCATCTGAGTCTAAACCTGAATGTAGGAGCAAATGTTCACTTAATCATTCTGAATGTATGGGAAGTTTCTACACTCTATTTGGTGAATTTTTTCGATTCAAGTTACTATCCTGGCTATATTATAGAGATGGAGATCCTAATAGATATTAATGTGTTGAAGAAGGTTGACATCCATTGACTTCGCAGACAATTCTCTTGCCATTTGTAATATTCCACATGCCTTATCATTATTCATCCCTTGGATTCCCTCTCATGTGTTGTTTAAATTTCTCAGGTGTCTTGTTTATATAAAATGTCGGGAGATGTTTCATTTTAAGTTAAGTTCAAAATTTGTGGATGTCGGAGAACCAAAAATTCTCTAAGTTTTGTTCTTTTTCCTATTTTTTGTTCCATTCTAGATTAAAAACTTGTATGTTTTATTAGAAGCTAATCAATATCAGGGCCAATTTAAAAGCTATCTCTTGATATGAAATCTTACATGTAGCTAATGTTTTGTTCCTATCAGACAAGACTATGTGTTGTCATTTAAGGGTGCATACTGACACTATCCAGTGGCAAATAACCCCCCCTCTCTTTAAAATATCACATAATTTTGTGCCTAGATGTGAAGTAATTTGGTGACATATGGAATGGTTTTCTCTGGTGTGGTTAATTCTTGAGGTATATGTGGATAATACATGGGAGAAACTTTACTTTTCTAGTACTTTTGATGCTTTATTTTAGAATAGATGTTTAAATTTCAAAAAAAGAGATGAATGAATGAAAATTTTAATGCAAATCTTTTGATTCCATGATATTGTTGTATGCTTTAAGCTATATCTATTTAAGTGAAAGAAAATTTATTTGAAGTTCATGAAATGTTATTGAAAATATGTTGATTTCATGAAGTTGTTAAATGACCGGATTGAGATTATATTTTACATATCCCTATGATTCCTTTGATAACCGAAAATATTTTTTACCCCTCATGATTATTAAAATTATCACAATGAACCCTTATGTGAACCTAGTATGGTCAAGACCTAACATAAACGAGCCTTAGGATTAAGCTGAGTTAGATTAAGATTTAGGTTGTCCTGGTTCAATCTTTCAAGTAAAGATAGGTTCCTGTAATCTATCTATGAGGATTTATTTGCACTATTGGTGTGTGACCAACATCATGATCAATAGGAACTGGTGCTAGAAGGAGGGAAATCCTCCAGTTTTATCTGAAATCAGTATTGTTATCTTGGTTTTGGGTTAGAAAGTTTCTTGCGAGATGAAAGTCTAAGCTAGTTGGTAATGGAGAGTAAAATGGACATTGATGAGCTCTAGAAAATCATTAATCGGAGGCTTTATCCTTTGAGTTTGTTTAACCTTGGTAGGGTATTTGAATGTAGGATTCATGATACAAGTGATCATGGTGAACTTGATTGGGGTTTTTTTAACTAAGGTGAGTTTTGCCACTTATAATGCGATTTTGTTAATGAAAGTGTCTCTAACTGCTAGAAGAAAGGAACGGTTAAGGAAAATAAATTTTAATTTTGAGAGAGTGCCTAACCCTAGTGAAATTGGAAATACTAGAAAATTAATTGTTAAATCAAACGGATTTAATAACTATAATTTTCATGAGGAAAGTCTTGAAATTTTATAGTAAAAAAGACAAGGACATCAAGACTTAGAAATAGCGTGCCAAAAGTGTGAATGTGAAAATGATGAGTCACTGATCTTCTCACACATGGAAGGTGACAATGAAGAGAAAAGGTGAGGAAAATGAGAGGGAGACGTATGCTTTTTTCCCCTAACTGAAAATACATAATGTAAAAGGGAAGAAATTCTTGATTTCATATAGAATACATAATATCAAGTTTTTCCTTTCTCTCTCTTTTATGATAATGTAAATTGTGTTACTACATTCTCTAATGAGGTGAATATTGTTATTGAAAGTGAAGACAGGGCCAAGGAATTTGAAAATATTAGAGAGAAAGAGAAACAAGAGATGAGTACAATTGTTCATGGGACAAAACAAAGTGAAAAGAAAAACCATGAACCGGGACTAGAAGAAGGTAGAGTATGAAGAAACCAACAAAGGCGTGTGCAATCTACCTTTAATGAGGTTGTTTTCATACATATGAGTCAATTCATTGGTAAGTATGCATTTGAATTTACATTTATTAAAAGTAGAAAAGTTAGGATAATTCATTGTTATAGTAGGATATTTGAAATGTATTCAAGTGAATTTAAGGAAAAGCCTTCTATAATTTGTATAAAGAACAACATGAGGATAGTAATAAAAATTAATGTAAATTTCTCAGTTAGGGTTAGACATTTTTTTAGGGTATTTTTTTAGTTAGATAGGTTAGTTTGCTTTCATTGGGTTTGTTTTTGCTTTCTAGTTTGTTCCCAACATTAACAAATTTTTCTTAATTTAAAACACACATGAGAGTGAATTAAAATATTCTTAAAATATTGCACTGTGAATTTAAAAATAAATAAAACCATGCAAAGTAAATGCATGCTTAATGTACAAAAAAGAAAAAAATTCATATATATATATATATATACATATATATATATAAATGTATATATATATGTATGTATATATATATATATATGTATTTATATATATGTATGTATATATATATATGTATGTATATATATGTATGTATATATATATATATATATATGTATGTATATATATATGTATATATATATACTTCATATATACATGGAAATGCAAAATAGGGAAAAAAGAGGAGTTGAAATTAAAGCAGTAGGGTAGCTAATCAGTCAATCTGGGACGCTTCATCCATAAGGGCATTATATCCCAAGCAAGTGTTGTCCCTATGAGGATCAAGGTCAGGGGTATGAAGGTCAGTCAAAAAAGGCCAGAGGGGAACTAATTCTCCTCATTCTAGAAATAGAGAAATATTTTCAGTAGAGGGAATTCCAATGATCAGGTGTGCAATAGAAAGGACATAGTCCAAATTCCCTAGAAAACCAGGCTGCACTATCATCTGAGTAGCTACATGAGCTTTAGCAACCAAAATCCCAAGGTCCCAAAGTGGGGCCATGAACTGCAAAGCCAACTCTAAATTCAGCCTATAATATGCTTTAGAATCCACATAAGTCTCCTCGAGGACCAGGCATAGGTTTGGTGTAGTAAAACCTAGAGTTGAGAGATAGGAAACCTTATTCAACCACTAGGTAGTTATGTGACCCAAGATTCCATTTTGGTGGAAAACGCAATTCAAGTAGATGGGAGTATCCATGGCCTAGAAGCAACAAAGCACAGGAAGAGCGAAAAACCAAGATATTGAAGAAAGAAAAAGATGTCAAGAATTTGAAGGAGAAGTGTGGAATTTATAGAAAACCATGAGAAATTTGTGGTACATATTTGCCTTGATTGAAGTCTTGAGAAATGCAAGTTGAGGTGGTGACAGGACAATTTTCTCTAGGGTTAAATGTTAAATCAAATAAAATTTTCATAGAATTGGTGGTCATTGCTTCAAAGTATTCTAGTATGAACATCATGAATCAAGAAAATTGAAGATTTCAAAATTTAATGGTGGTCATTTTAGTGTATTCTATCAAACCATATTAATCATGAAGGTGTCCATGTGTGCCTTGTAGAAAGGAAACTTAAGTTGGTAAGGTGGCACACATCAACATCTGGGAAATTAAAGGAAAATAATACATGCATGTTAAGGCATGAAAATTAAATGCATAGTATTTTGGTCAGACTTAAGTATAATCATGACAACTCGAATGCATTAATGTTAGTGCAACACCGTCAAATCAAAACTTCTAGCCAAGTTCATTTTAGTGTTTTCCATAAAAATGTTAAAATGCAAGGGTGGTAACTGATATTTATAGATTTAGAATTAATTTGGTGATGGTATTACTTGCTGCTAAATTTGAACTTATTCATATTTTTTTTATAGATAACGAATTGCAATTAGCTGGAATTTGGCATAAGGGTGGTAAAATCTAGCTAGAAAGTCACACCCATAGGGAATAATTAAATTATTTTTCGAGATTGGTGAAATGATGAAAGAATTTACATTAAATTAAAAATCAAAAGGTAACCTTAACTACCACTATAATTCCCAATCTAATAGTGGGATTTCTTGCTTGCAAGTTGAAGAAAATGAGCTTACAAAGAAATATCAAAAGAAAAAAATGAGTTGAATTTTATTTTTTTGATATATTTCTTTTGATTTTCATTTTTTTCTTTGGATATTTCTTTGTAGCAATAGAGCTATGTTTGAGAATTATAGAGATAACCTTGTTGGGGCTATGGATGCTTGATTGGAAGCAAGGCTCTATCCAAGGTTGGCTTTGTAGGATTACTAAATTATGTAGTTCAATGTTGATGAACTAGTTTTTTCACCAAGTTTCAGAAACTGGAATTAATCAAAGCACACACTAATACTTTTCAAATAAATTTTATAATCTTTATTCCAGAATTTAGGTAAAGGTAAGGAGTTATTGTTGGAAAATATGTATAAGTTATAATTTATAGCAGGTGATTTGACCTCGGTTTTCTTTTAAATTTGGTTTTATTGGTTGTAAGTTGTTGTGTGGTCTCACAACATGCCCCAAGACTGAAAGACTTGGGGACCCAAGTGAAAATTGGTTCTTATGGTAGGTGCTGGTTATCCAAAAAGGATCGATGAAAGTTAAAGTTAAAAGGAATTTTTTGGAGTAATTAGTGATTCAAGTGTACCAGGTATCGGGCACTGGATATCAGAAGGCTATCTAAGGGTCAAAATGTTAATGCAAAGGTTTGGAAATGTGTCCCAGTCTGGAAGTGAAGGCTTGGAAGTGTGGAGGTTCCAGTAGAATTCAAGATCCAAGAAAGTTCTATTTTGGTAAAAGCTGAAGTGTCGGGTACTGGGTATCGGTAATAATGTTAAGTTTAAAAGTTAAATGTTTTTTGTCTACCTAAAGGTTTGAGAGGTCTGGTAACCTACCCTAAAAAGATAATTATGCAAGAATGTATTTTGATACCGTGATATTTATGATTTGTTTGAAATGATGATTTATTAATGATGATTTTGTTTCCATGAGATTTTTATGAATTTTTTAAAAAGAGATTAATATGTGTAATTTGTACTTGCAGGAGGAATAGATTGTAATGCAATATTTGGGTATGGATGGTCAAGAAAACTTGGGTCACAAGAAGATCTGATGGTGTTACCAGGTTTGGTAGTGCATTCTGAAATCTCATGCGAGAAAAAAATTCATTATGAATAAGCATCAGATACTAGGAAACTAGGAATCTTGGTATCACATATGTGATGAAGGAGTGTGCTCAGCCTTGGGGTGATTCACTTCCAAGAATTTTTCGTATGAGTTCGAACCTAAATGTAGGATCAAATATTCACTTGATCATTCTAAATGTATGGGAATTTTCTACATTCCATTTGGTGGATTTGTTCAATTCAAGTTGTACTATCTTTACTATATTTTAGAGATGGAGATCCTAAAAGATATTAATGTGTTGAAGAAGGTTGGAATCCATTGACTTCATCAGTAATTCTCTTGCATGTTGTTATATTCCACATGCCTTATCATGATTCACCCCTTGGATTCCCTCTCATGTGTTGATTAAATTTCCCAAGTGTCTTGTTTTTATAAAAGGCCAGGAGATGTTTTGTTTTAAGTTAAGTTTAGAATTTATGGATGTCGAAGAACAAAAACTTCTTTAAGTTTTGTTCTTTTTCCTATTTTTTGTTCCATTCCAGATTAAAAACATGTATGTTTCATTACAAGCTAATCAATATAATGGCCAATTTAAAAGCTATCTCCTGATATAAAATCTTACGTAGTTAATTGTTTGTTCCTATCGGACAAGACTATGTGTTGCATCGTTTAAGGGTGCATACTGACACTATCCAGTGGGAAATAACCCCCCCTCTCTTAAAAATATTGCATCATTTTGTGCCTAGCCGTGAAGCCATCTGGTGACGTGTGGAATGGTTTGCTCTAGTTTGGTTAATTCTTGAGGCGCGCATGGATAATACCTAGGAGAAAAAAAAAATTTAGTACGTTTGATGCTTTTTTTTAGAATATATGTTTAAATTTTAGAAAATGTTTCAAAAAAACTTGAGATGAATGAATGGAAATTTTATTGAAAATATTTCAATTCCATTATATTGCTACATGTTTAAAGCTAAATCTACTTAAGTGAAAGAAAAGTTATTTGAATTTCATGAAGTTGTTAAATGACCAGACCAAGATTATCTTATACATATCCCTATGATTCCTTTGAGAACCAAAAAGATTGTTTACCCCTCATGATTAAGAACATTATCACAATGAACCCTGATGCAAGCCTATTGTGGTCAAGACCTAACATAAAAAATCCTTGGGATTAAGGTGAGTTAGCCTAAGATTTAGGTTGTATTGGTTCAATATTTCAAGAAAAGATAGATTCTTGTGGTCTGTCTTTGAGGATTTATCTGCACTGTTGGCATGCGACTATCATCATGATCAACAACTATGTCCAAAAATGCTATGGTATTTATAATGTGATGTGTTTGTGTTCTTAGGATTTTTGTAAATCAATTTTATCTTATAGGGGATAATGTAATCAGTCATTGACTTAGAATTATGTGTAAAATTCTTTTAGTTGTAGATGGAAGACAAGGGAATTGTAGTTTCTTTAGTTTATAAGGCCTTCGTTGTTTGCTAGATTCACCAACTTCTCTATGTGGAATTAGGGTAGGAGGACTTGAAATTAAATTGCCTTCTTTATCATCGAGGCATTGGTTGTTCTTTAGGAAGAAGGATACTTATATCGAGAGGAGGATATTGATATCCCAACCCTTTGGCATCTTCAGTTGGTATTTTTTCTAAGAGTTGATGAGTTTCATGTTTTCTTATTGTATCACATCCTTGTTTGCTTAATAATGTGAATTCTTTTCCATATGTCTCTTCCATATTGATTGGTGTGTGTGTTAAGGCTGTAGAAAATAGGGTTCATCAAAGTGAAATAAATCAAGATAACGAACCACTAAGTTTTCCCACAGTAATCACTACAATTAATGCAATTATGATGGCAAAAAGATGCAAATAATTATCAGAAATTGACCCTAACTATTATAGAAACTATGAGGGAATTTTTTAGAGCTTAGAATGATGTGTACCTTACTACAAGAAGCCTATTCTTAGGGCACAAAGGACTCAATCCCCTTTATTGGAAAATAGATCCCTGTTAGGGTTTCTAAAACTAAGATTTGGGTTATTTTCCTTGATGTCTACACTCTTAGATCCTCGGTTGTTAGCTTCTGAAAATATGTAATAAATTTTGTAGTTTCAATTCTTTGTTCTTGCACTATGAAGTTCAATCTTGTAATTTGACAACTTTGACAATTTTACTTCCAATTTGTTCTTTACTTGATCTTCAACCTATAAATTTGTTGATTGTTAGTGAATAGGGTTTTGCCTAAATCAAACCCCTTGTAGTTAATTAAACAAAATGATGAGATAATAAAATTGAAGCATGAACATGAAATGATGTAATGTTGATTCATTGGATGTTGTCTTGAAGTGTAAATTTTCAATCTAACATGTAGTGGCCATGAAGAATGTAGATCTTGATCCCAATATGATGTATAACAATGCTTGCAAGTAGATCTTCAATGCTACATCAACTATCTTATCTCAACAACATGTAGGAATGCACTACACCTTAGACATGATGAAATGATCTTGGATTGCTGCAATAAAAGCTTGATAATCTACCTGGAAATGCCTTTAAAAATGCTCTTGAAGTGATCTATAATTCTCTCTTGAATTTTTTAGGATTTCTTGTAAATTTTCTAGGAGAAACAATGTGAATTATGCCCATATTTATACTAAATCAAGAGATTAACCCCAAAATTCAAACAATTCAAGCCGACATCAGATTTGGAAATAAACATTATTAAATTCTTGATAGAATGAAATTCAAAAAGGCGGTCCTCATTGAGGGAGGACCCATTTACCACCTAGGACGAATGGGTTTTGGCACTATTTTCTAGGGCCTTTCCTTCAAGGAATGAAAGAACATCAAAAAACCATGTAGAATTTTCCCAGAAAGGGGGGTCCTATAGAGGGAGGACCCATTCACTACCCAGGGTGAATGGGTCCTAGCACCAATTTCTAGGACCTCAATTTTTCCCAATTAAATGTTATGTAATATGAATAATGGTTTCAAGATAGATCTTTCGGAGGTGTCACAAATAAGGCTTAAATTTGAATTAAAGGGGCTAATTAACTCTAACTAACCACAATTAATTAAGAGGACCCTAGATAAATGTGAAAGGGTGTTACAACAATTTACAACACTTAAAAGAGTGTAAAAATTAAGTAGATTTTATTTAAAAGTGGCCCATGATCATTTTGAATGTGTTACAACACATTACAACATTGAACCGAGGCAAAATTAGGTTAATTCAATGGCAATTATTCCCAAATTAAGGAAAAGGGATACTTTTTTTTGTCACTATAGTTTGTTAATTTGTTAACATAGAATGGTTGAATATTTTCTTGACTAGAGGAACTAGATTCACCTATTGTAGGGAACTTAGGCTCAGTTTGTGTTTCAGTTTCAAGATGTAAGTGATCGAACATCTCAAGTGGTGAGATGATGGGAGGTGTTGGTTGTGTCATTGAAGGATAAAAGGATGCATTAGTATCAAGGTTGTTAAGGAAATTGTTTAGGAATTTTTTATGCTATCATCATCTTCTCCAATTATTTTAACATCACAAGGAGGACATGCATTAGGAGTTGGTAGAGCGTGAGTGTGTTCAATTTCATTAGGATCATTTCCAAAAGCATAGTTTGACACATCTACTAAGGATTTCAAGGAAATACATAACTTACCAAAGCACATATCCATGATGAAATGCAATGTAATATCCTAGAATGAAAAGTGTAAATGTAATTTTGAAACTATTTAATTGATCAAAATGAAACAAATCAAGCTAAATGGAATGAAATGCATGAAAAAAAGATTCTGCAAACTAAAACATAAATGTAATAACAACAAACTAAAACACAAAAACAAAAAAATTAATGCTAGAAAATACAATTGAAATTTTGAAATAGGAATAAATCACCTAGAGGGGCGTATGAGTCCCAATCAAGGTTTTTCAAGGATTCAAATTTTGATAACCAGTCAACACAAA
Organism: Sequoiadendron giganteum; assembly: GCA_007115665.2. Lineage (NCBI taxonomy): Eukaryota > Viridiplantae > Streptophyta > Pinopsida > Cupressales > Cupressaceae > Sequoiadendron > Sequoiadendron giganteum. Next base: position 180,049,778 of record CM021105.1, read on the forward strand.
ATACCTAGAAATCAGGAAAAACCACCTATACTGGGACTAAATCACCCAAAGGGGCATATGAGTCCCCGATTAGGGTTTTTGCATAAATTTCAAAAAATTATAAGTGAATGTTAGGTTTTCTAGTTTGAATTATGTCTATACTAAGTGTAATTATATATTTCAATTGAATTTTAATGACAAAAGAGGCAAAAATGCAACCTATATGCACTCTAACTAATGCAAGATTTTGAAACCCTAGATGATAATTAACTAATGAAAGACCTAGTGCAAAGTTAATGTAAGCTAGATCCAGGACTATGATGCATTGCAAATCAGAAATAATGTGTTCTAAAGGTTAGGTTCACCAAAATGAAATCTAGGAAATAGGGGTTCCTACCTTTTACAAGATAGAACTACTAGGGTTCGGGACCTATTACTATTTTTCTTATGTTTCATTTGAGGTCACATTAGAGATATCAATCCAAGGATGGAATAAGGGAAAGAGATCTACTAAAGGCTTTCCTAGGGTACAATTAAAGATCAAGGAGGGGTTCACCACCAAGCCAAGGCTTGGAAAGATTAGGAGTATAAAATATATGCAAAACCTAACTATATGACCTAAATTATGAAATTGAAATGCAAAATAAACGATTGAGAAAGTACAGAGGTGCACCTAGAAATTGGAGAAGCTTAAGTCAAGACCTGAAATCTTGAGAATGATGACTTTAATGCTCGCTAGGATTCATACACTAGGGTGGGATATTTCATCCTAGATTAGGGTTTCTAACAAAAACTAAAATCTGGAACTACTAAATTAGGATCTACATATTTTTTTTGAATTTAGGTATATTGGGACTGATACGCAATTGTGGCGATTTAGTCCTAGTATTAGGGTTTCTTTGAAACTCTTCTATCCTCTAATGACTTTATGTAGCTTCCTTCCTACCAAATCTATTGGTTTAAATGACTAAAATGCAACATGTAGGTGACTTTCCATGATCCTGCAATGTGGATGACAACTTTGAAAACTTGACAACTTTCTCAAAACTTTCTCTTCAATGGATCTTCAACCTAAATCTGCAAATCACACATCAAAAAGAGAGAAAAATGTTGTTTTGTTAGTGGATAGGGGTTTTCCTTTGTCAAACCTTGTTTTGGTAATCAAACCTTGAATGAAATGAAATAGAAAGGAGGAATGACGAATAGAAAAATATGTTATGTTGTAACTCACCAAACCCTTGATTCTACTAAGATGCTACAAACATGTATGAAATGGCTAGCATGAATGTAGATCTTGACTCTTTGTTCTTGAATGGTATGGATCTTTATTTGAATGCTTGCTTGAATCATAAAACCCTACATCACAAAGGTTAGCTAAAAAACAAACATGATGCATGATGACTTTGACATGTTGCTTGATACTTAAATAATGATCCAAAATGCTTGATAATCGGTCTTGAATGCTCTTGTAAACTCTTATAAGTTCTCTTGATCACAAATTTTCTATAAGAATGCTTGATTAACTTGCTAGGTGAAAAATGAGTGAAATAACTTTGTATTTATACTTATTTATGCCAAATTTCCTGAAATTAAAACACTACAAGCCGACATTAGATCTAGGAGAATAAAATACCACCAAGAATTTTAATTCAAAATAGGTATAAGCTAAGCAGGACTTATATGCCAGTTGTAGCATATGAGTCCCGTTAGGCTAAGCTTGGGACACATTTTTCAAGAAATGCTTAGTTTAATGTGCAATTCAGATCTAAGCCCCAAAACCTAGGTCGGACCCATATGCCCAAGGTGGTGTATGAGCCCTTGATCACTAAATATGAGCCATACAATCCAAAATCATTAATTTATGAGTTGTCATCTGATATATGTTGGGATTATCCTTGGAAAGATGCATTAATTAAGGCTTGTGGATGCAAAATAGGACCAAATAAGGCATAAAGAAGCCCAAGTTTAGTAAGGATGGCCTAAACAAGTGTGAAAATGTAGAGGGATACATTTTTCTACACTACACATGCAATTTCATTATTGATAGTGGAAGCATAGACAATCTTGTGTCTAATGAAATGGTAAGAAAATTGCAACTAGAAAGGAAGAAGCACCTGAATCCATATTGGATAGCATGGGTACAAGATAATAAGAAGTTTTTGATCAACAGAAAATGTGAGGTAAAATTTAAGGTAGGAGGATATTATGATGATGTTTTATGTGATATTCTCCCAATGAATGCTTGTCATATTCTTCTAGGAAGACCTTGGCAATTTGATAGGAAGGTAGTGCATGATGGTTATGCCAACACATACACATTGATGAAGGATAGGGTGAAACACAAATTAAAGCCATTGATAGAAGAAATGGGTATGGTTTGCAATAATGCAAGGTCTTGTTTGGTTGATGAAATCAGACTTTTAGATTATATGAAGCATGAATATGTTGGCTTTAACATTAACCGTGATGAATATGAGAAAGATGATTTGCTAATGCAGTTGGGAGCAAATGAAAGAGACTGGAATGAGAAAATTTTAGCTAATGCAAAGGTTGCAGCCAAAGGTAAAGAGGTAATTTCAGATATTAGTACGTGTTTTGATGATTTTGAGAATGTAAAAGTAGAGTCAAAGGTTTCAGCAATTTAAATCCTTTGGAAGAAGATGAGAGTGGTGAATAGGCTAAGGTGAAAATGAAGTTTTCTTATGATTGTTTGATTGAAAGTATTGAAGATGAAGATTCCTTGATAACACAGCTTGACTATTTGTTATAGAATGTGGAGAATGAATCTATGGATTCTAGTAATAACACTAAATTGGGTGGTGAAGATCAAATTGCAATAGCAGCATGTCTTTCTAAAGGCATAATATGAGTGACAAACCACATTGCACACTAAGTAAAGGAGGAGGAAAAATGTATAGCTGAAAGAGAGGTAATACATGATTTATATCTTACTGAAGAGGGAGACATAAGTACATTTTATTATTCTAATTTTGATAAAGCACATTGGCAGGAAGTTAATTTTAGTAACACAAGTTTCATGAAGACCATAAAAAGAGGAAAGTTGAGAGTGACTACTAATGTGAAGTGGAAGAATTAGTTGAGAAGGACATTTCCAATGAGAAAAGAGGAGAAATGGATCCAAGAAAAACATAAAATTCATAAATGTTTATGAGGTTCACTCATGAAATATTTATTTTATATTGTGGGTGTTTAATGCAAGAGCATCCATGGTATAGTGGCTATCTTGTGCAAATGAAAGATGTTTGTTTTTAATTTCAGTTTTTGGTGTGAGTTGAATTTCATGTTTTTTCATGTGAAATTCATATTTTGGAGTGAATTTTGATGTTATGCAATGTTGAAATTTTGAATTTGAAATTTGGAGTGAATTTGGAGAAAGCAAGATAGGTGGAGATAGTGGAGAATATGTTTTAAAAGAAAAAATCTAGAAAAAAGCAAGTGAGGGTGTGGGTTTCTTGGAGACCTCCAATTTGAATTCTAACTCCAAATTTGAAATTCCATGACTCCTAAAAAATAGGGATCTTGGGAGTGGAGACCAAGGTTGGAGAAATCTGATTCTTTCTTTATTCAAAAAAGAAAGAATGCAATAAAAGTACTGTCATCCACTCACAATAGGTCTTGGATTTTAAAAAGAATATTTTATTCAATATATTTAATACAATTCAATTTAATTGGGGGGTTACAAGAGTTGGGCGTTGATTTTTGAAGGTGGATTTGAAATGAAAGGAAATTCAACTTAAATGAATGCACATTCTCATTTCATGTGGATTGGAGTTTGTTTAATGAAAATCAATTTCATTTTTGAAGTAAGTTTTCCAGAATATAGAGGAAGACATAGAGAGGATGTAGCTTACCTCTGGGAAGGGTTTTGGATGGTTTTGTTGCATATTGGAGGTTGATTACAAAGCCATGAACGTCACTAGTTGCATATTTATGTTGTTGTGATTGTATTGAGAGGTTTATTGTTGTAGGTGTTGGAGAAACTTGCACGGCAGAGCTTTGATTTTCTATTGCAAATCATTTTATTGTGAATTTTAGAAGTCTTGTAAGGGCTTGTTGCAGCACCATTGTCCTTTTTGGGCTGTTGTAACCCAATTTGCAAAGTTTAATAGAATATGTGATTGTCATTAAAATCTTGAGATGCAATATTTGTGCAAGAGTTTATTTTCCTATGATGAGTGTTTACTAGTAATTTTGTGTGAGCTATTTACATTAGTTTTCATTATTTAAATTATTTATTTAGCTTCATACATTAAAGGGTTTCATTTTCTCCAAGCTTGGTGGCAACACTCAACATAGAGACATATGGATTAGTTATTTTTCCTCTCTACACTCCTAAATGTGATCAGAAGGTTATGCCAGAGTTGGAAAAAATTAAGCAACTAATTTTAGTTATGTTTTGTTTGTGTTTCATTTTCCAAAATATTTTTATTGAAGAAGAGTGCTGACCTTTTTTTGGGTAGGGGAGATGGTGGCTCCTCCCATGGGAGCCCGTGGATCCCCACGAGGGCACCACAACTCCCATCTGGGATGCCTTGACTCCCCTTCATAGGGGCCACAATAGGCCCCTTTTTTCTTTATTTATTATTATTTTAATATTTAACTTTATTTATAGATTTAAACACATATTTTATTTTATATATTATTAATTTTGTTCTCCTATGTTTGCACAAGTAACAAGTTTATGGATATGTGAGGCAACCCTTAGCATGGAATAAGCTTTAATTCGTTTATTAACTACATGAAGGTAAAAATAAAATAAAATAAGATAGAAATAAAATAAAAAATTCATGTAGTATTGGTTAATATGAGTATCTAAGATTATCAGTTAACATATACTTGGCAGATTGTAGATCACAGTTAAATAGTCTATGAGAATCTACCTTTGGTATTATTTAATTAGTCAAAGCCTACATAGTATAGGTGGTGTGTAATTATGTGTATATATATTTTAATTTTACTTTATAATTTATTCCTTAATTTTCATTTTTTTCCTACTTATTGGCTACCTATATGATTTTTTTTAATTTCTCTGAATATTGCTTGAATATTTTACTTTATGCTTATGTAGGGAAACACTTCCAGATCTAAGAGAGGTCCACATCAAAGGATCAAGAAAAATACATAGAATTCTTCATCAATCAACCTACTTGTTCTCTTTCATCACAAGTCAACGAAATGCATAAAAAGATATGCACAATAGTTTTGCAATATCTTTGTCTGTATGTTTATTTTCCAGTGTGAAATAAATAAAAATTATAGGTTTATTGCAACACTCAAGCAACCATATGTTATCTCCTTTACTTGCTAAGATATTATAACTAAATGTAATTTAAAATAGCATGGCCAGCAAAACCCATATCTGTATAATACATAAAATAAACAATTTTTTTCTTCTCCTTTGAAAAATAGAATAGATAGACCATTAATAGAAGGGAATGTATTTCACAACAAAAATTATATGTTACAAAACCCTGAAAATGATTTATTTCACACATTTACTTCAGCAATAAAAAAATGCATTTTTCAAAATTCAAAGCACAATAATATCAACTCATTTTCTTGTTTGCGATAATACAAAAAAAAAATTCTCTTTCCAACTAACATATTTTCTATTTCTCAATTCCATGTGATTCCATTCACAATTTCTACAACAAGAACACATGTATATATTTTTATAGCTAACTCCATTTTCTATGCATATCTGAAAATCAAAACTTTAACTAATTACAAGGCATAGGGAAATATTTCAATTATCACATTGGAGAACTCTAATACAACAATATATGCATAAACTATGATAATATAGTATAGTAATCATTTTCCTTATAATGCACAATGTACAATGTTTTCATTTACTTATTTATAATAGAAATTACAAGACTTCAACAGTTTCACATAATATCAGTTACACAACTCTAAGGAATATAATTACATTGTGATCCCTTCCATTGCACTTATTACTCAACCCAAGAGAAAACCAAATTATTTTAATAGAATTGCAAGTTTTACACTAGCCCAACCAACACATAAACTTGCAACCTCTTCCAAAGCCAATGGGTGCTCACCACCTAACCTTAGGCTAGAAAAATAGCTACCCTTGAGTTGGGAGGCTACCAAAAGACTAGGATACCCACAAGCAATGCCTCCCAAATATAAAAATAGTTTCACAAAACTTAACACATTACAAACACTCATTTAGGAAAGACAAAACACAACACAAAAACCATCTGCTAGTTTTATGGGGAGAGCTGAGAAGACAACAAGCATGAGGGTAGTTTAAGTAGAAACTACTTCATTTATAATTTTCAACCAACAACCTCCTTAATTCATTTATTCACCTAAAACTTCCCATTTTACACAAAAAAGGGTACTCATACGCATTACTTGCACAACTAAAAACACATTATTGTTGTGTAATTAATTATTTAATTACACTTTATTAAGTTTACTTAGGTTTTTCTTAGGTAATAATTAGTTTACATAATTAAGAAGTAAGCTTTATTTAGTTGAGCTGTTTTAGGTCAACATTAGGGTTGCATACATTTCTTTTATAAAGAAAATCATCTCATGTAATTTCTTAATTCCCGAATAATAATATTTTGCACATCTTCATGCAAAGCTCTTGCCTTTTTTTGATTTTCTCTTATGTGGAAGGTTTCTTGGTTTGCATGTCTGATCTTGGTTTCTAACATGGTATCAAAGCCTTGATATGCAGCCCCTTTTTAGATTTATGAGAAAATCATTACAGAGTTTGTTCGGGATTCTTTGAGGGTTTCATGCCTTGATTTCATTTATGTAGTGTTTTGGATCACATCAGGCTTCACAATTGGATTCAGAGCGTTGGAAAAAGTCAAGATTGGCTTTTATTTTTCTGATTTTGGTCATCATTGAAAAGATCTATGAGGCTTTCAAGTTCGGTGATTTTTTGCAAGCTCTGTAGGTAGTCAATTTTTTGGAGTATTTTGGGCACAAACGGAGGTGACCATCACGTTTGCAGTGGCCAACAACCCTAAGAAAGCTTGTTGTTTGGTCGATTTCTAAGATGTTGGTTTCTGAGGCAAAAATTGTTATTAAGGGAGGTCGTACGACCTCATTGACACACTTCACGAGCCAATTATTTCTCAAAAATCATGAAAAAATAATTTTAAAAATTTATTTTTTCCCCAACCTCCAGTGTTAAAAGAATGTGCCACCCGGTAGCCACCAGACGGCACCCCACCAACCCGTTGTTGCCCACGTCAGCCCCCGTGGGCTCCAGTGCTAGCCATCATGGTCACATGGGGGGCCGGGCGCGAACACAACCCCTGCAATGGTCGTATGGAGAACCGAGGGCTTGTTCGACAACCGTCAATTTTTTTGCAGGGATGGTGCCTTTTTGATGTGACGGCCTCCAGGCCATCAAATTTATGTTCATGAACTGCTGACATCTTCATGATGCCAGCGGCTGTATGGCCATCTTTGCCCCCTTCTAACCCCACTTTGCCCTAAAGGAGTAGTTTTTTTCTTTTTGCAATAGCTTGGGCATTATATGGTATCAAAATCAGGCAAACGAGATATCATCAGAAAGCTGGTTCCGAGCACTATCCAATGGTGTAGTTTATTTTTCAGTATTTTTCTATTTAGCTGCATTTATTGCTATTTGAAGTCAAATATTCATTTATCGCTTTTGAGCTCATAAATTTTTGCCATGATCTCTTATTTTCGCTATCTTTGCGGCATTGGAAAGGTATTGAGGATCTCTACGTTGCTTTCTATGCACTTTTTTATGTATTTGTCCCAGGTTTATCGTTATTCGAGATTTGGCCCGATGGGTGTTTTGGAGATTACTTGAATATTTTTGCAGTTAGGAGGGTGCAACTTGAATCTTTGCACTTCATTTCAATATCACATCATTCAATCATCTACTGATGCTTCATATATTCTAGGGTTGTTCCAATTTGGATTTTTTGAGTGTTCCTTGGCATCGGGTTTGTTGTTGCATTATTATGATTCTGATATGGTTTCTTGTAAACAAAAGTATCTTTCCTTTCTTTCCGTATTTCGGTTCCAGTGTTACTCCATAGTGTTCTTCTAGTGCTTCTTTGCAGCAAGTCATCTCATTGAGGGGGGCTTTGTCCCACTGGGTTTTCTCCTCTTTCTCTTTCTCTTTCATTACATTTGTACATGGGTACTTGATCATGACCTATTCATGCTTTCTTGTATTCATCTTAGTTTTAGGTGAATTCTTTTTTAATCTCCCTAAGTTGCACTTAAGGGAGGGTGTTGGTGTAATTAATTATTTAATTACACTTTATTAAGTTTACTTAGGTTTTGCTTAGGTAATAATTAGTTTACTTAATTAATAAGTAAGTTTTATTTAGTTGAGCTGTTTTAGGTCAAAATTAGGGTTGCATACATTGATTTTATAAAGAAAATCATCTCATGTAATTTCTTAATTCTTGAATAATAATATTTTGCACATCTTCATGCAAAGCTCTTGCCTTTTTTTTATTTTATCTTCTGTGGAACGTTTCTTGGTTTGAATGTTTGATCTTGGTTTCTAGCAATTACTTCCACAATTGGAATACAAACCCCTCATGGGGATTTCTCCCCCTCCATCCCCCACATGGGTTGCTCACAACCCAAATTGGGGAGCCGACCCAACAAGATGAACCCACACTCAATGCACTTGCAGACAATAGAATTTTAAACAAGACAATAAGAAATAACACATCACAACCTTAATTTAACACATACTTTCATAATAAAATAGGAGGATGAATATCCTAACTCAAAACTTCAAAGGAGACTAGTTGATTGCTTCCCCAAACCCTTTCCATCTTCTTCCAGCTCTTGCAACAACTCCCCCACACATAGCCAAATCCAAACTTAGAAAAACCTTACCCCAAAATCCCCCATGTATATTTTAAAGTTTCTTTCAAATCCACATCAAGAAAAATCCACAATGAACATGTCATATTTTATATTTAAGAGGCATGGTGCACACATGGACTCCCATCCCCTCTCACAAATGCGATTGAGAGACTAAATGGGGATGGTGATGGGTCATGTCCATCCCCTCACTCCCAAATTTGTCACCCCATCTTACAAGCCATTTAAGAGAGGTCATAAATAAAGCATGGCCAAGGGTATGCCATAAAATTGACCCCCAACCCTTAGGTCATATGTATAAGGTCCTTAAAAAGAAAAAATTAACCAAAACTAAGACATATTTTCCCCATTAAAATGGCATTAAACAAGGAATCCAAATTTTGTGTATTTAAAGATCACATTTAACTTCAGACAATCGCAACATTTAAACCCTTAACCCACAAAATGCATGTCACAAGGAACAACATAATTTACACAAACAATATAAGACTCTAACCCCTCCATATGGGATGAGTTAGGATTCACACATTAAACACAAGGGTCTTTTTGGTTGCCTTTGATTTCCATGGGCTATTGAAGATAAATGTGCACATTTAGTTTAACCATCAGTCCAACTTCCAACAATTAATTAAAACAAACGAATACAATGAAGCATAATATATGCACATGTTCATAACGCATAATATACATATCAAGCATAATCATTTTTCACATTTTCCTTTCTAAAAATTAAACAATATGTTGTTACAATGTAAAACAATATCAATTACACTTCTAAAACATTAATTCACAATGTTTATAGTCACTTGCATAATAGTTCAATTATTTTCCTTTAATCAAAATAATATCATATATGCATCACACTGCATGCCAATTCAAAAAATCACTTTTGATTAAAACGACATCACATTCTATTCTGAGCACATTGTTTCTACTTTCATAATATTCAAGATATCTATTTAATTAACTAGTATACTCATAGAATTGTGATTCATAAAATAACTAATCTAATACACGCATTAACGATTAAGCCCAATGTTCATAATTAACCGTCATAAAAAATGTAGGGTAAAAAAATTAGAGTATAGTAGAGTATAGTCATGCAAATGAAAACAAAATATGAAGTCTATGTGTCCAACTGATGACAGGCCTCACAATTTGATTGGGTGTAGTCTAAGACTCAACACGAAAGAGGAGATTAGGAGACATAGAGATAGGTAGTGTCCTAAAAGCTTCATCATATATGTTAAACCATTCTATCTTCTTTGCATCTCATGTTGGGTCAAGTTTTGAACCCATGTTCACTCTATACAACCCTTATTTTTTAGATGAATATCCATTTTTTTCACACATAGTAATTGTATGGAGTGAGTATATATATGTGGATTGGATTGATGATTTTGTTTGAAAAAAAAAAATTAAAAGAGAAACAACAATATAGGCCCTAACAATGGAATAAATTAACCTCTTGATCTAAAAAATGGCATTTTATACATATTGTCCAAGAAAATAAACAAAAGTGAAAAACTGAGATCTAATGTAAATAACAGTACCTTGTAAAATGCTAGAAAATATAGGGCTAAAATGTGTTCAAAGGGCTAAACTAGCTTTACAATAACACTAAAATTACAAAAAATGAAGCTCAAAGTCCAAATTTACGAGTCTTTGAATGAAAAAAGGTATTTCTAACTTCAAAGAACAATAAAAATCACCATCAATAGAATTCAAAAAATCAATAGCACCACTAGATAGTGATTTAACAAAAATATCATAGGATTTGAATAAGGGAAACTAAAATGAAATCATATTTAGAGAGAAATTATGTTGCATATGTACTCTAACATTTGAAGATTAATACATACTTGTACTTTTATTTGCTGATGAATATTTTTTCCTACAGGGTGCTAGCAAGAAGTTGAGTCCACTTTTTGGCCATTTAGTGGAAGTGTTTTCCCTGATTTTCAGAATTCGACATATTTGACCTTAAAATTTGAAGCAGTTAGAGATGGAATCTTCAAAAATGTCACTAATCATAAAATGTAGTACTTAGAGTCTAGTTTTCAAATATGTAATTTATTTCAATACCCAGATAATACAAATTTATTTTCAATAGGAATTTCTGAAACCCATTACTTAAAAGTCATTTTTTTTAACCATACCATGCACGTGTACGCCATCCATATTTTGACCTAAATAATCATATTTTTCTAAATCCTTTTGGGAAAATATTTGTAACTCACTCAAGCAAGCTTTCCATATTTTTTTGTAATTTTTTATTGATTTTTTTTTTTGTTAATTTTTTGTTGGCCATATTTAGTGTTTAAAAAATCGTCATATACGTCACACATAAGATGACCTAAACTTATGATTTATGATTTTTTTTTTTAAATTGAAAATAATTGTCGGAAGTACGCTTTCATCTAATGCGTTCATAAAAATGTTATGTTAACAAAAAGTTATTAAAATACTAAAAAACCTTGATAATTAAAGTTTATGGACCTATTTAATTAGAAATTAAATGAAAAATAAAAGAAAATCCAATTGTAAAAAAATATATATATTTGGAATCTACATTATCTAATCTATAATAGGTTTTAATTTCATTGAATTTTTTTTTTTAAAAAGCCTTCAAACGTATGTCCAAAGCCAGTAGTTTTTTGTGACATTGCTAGGACCTTCAACTTGCAGGTCAAACCAGGTCTAGGGCCTAGGCTCGGATCCCCAAACCTTTTCCTGAACCTGTGAACAAAGCAAAAACCCAACCTACATTTCAAATTTTAAAAAACGGGATCTCGTTTCCAATTCACCTGTTGAAAACGGAATGGGATCCCGTTTATTAGCGGATCCGTTGAAAATGGAATGGGATCCCATTTAGTAAATGGGATCCCAGTTTTTTTAACTTAGGATCTTGTTTACTAAACAGAATCAGGATCCCATTTCTTAAACGGGATCCCAAGTTATTTTAGACTGTTATTTTCAAAAAGGGGCATCTCGGATCTAAGAATCATTTTGTACGACCAATTGCAGATATTCCCTATTTTCTATCACCTTTTGTCTTGTTGAAGCTCTTAAAGTTGGGATTTTTTTGAATTTTAAAAGGAGGCATCATTGGGATGTTGTGACAAAAGAATTTTGTTGAATTGCTACTTGTTTTCAAAGGAGGAAGAGGAATTTTATTTAATTTCTACTTGCTTGAAGGAGGAAGATAAATTTTGTTGAATTGTTATTTGTTTTTCTTATTTTTCGCATTTTCAATTCAATGTCAGCTAATGATGCAATTAATGAGAATGCGAAAAATGAGAAAAATAATGAAAAAGTTAGGCATTTTTTTTAAACAAAGAAGAAAATATCTATCAGTAAAACATGCTATGTCTACTATTGCTAGTGTCATTCAGTCTATTGGAAAAAATAGTATATCTAAATATAAGAATGCAATAAGAAGAGCTATAACAACTACTATAGTTAATAGATCAACTTTGAATAAAACAATGGTAAGCAATATTAGTGAATTTTTAAAATACATCCTAAAACATTGCTAAGAGTGACAAAAAGAAAAGAAATTATAGAAAATGATCCTATCAACCAATGTTGGAGTTTTAGTGGTCGACTTTCGAGGTCTGATATGAAATTGAATGTTGAAATTAAATCTTTGATTGAAAAATATTATCATGATAATACTAGGGTATCATATAATGCTAGAGATGTTTTAAAATTAAGGGTGGGGTCCAAAGTTCGCGATCCTCATCCAAAACACCTATTAGATATAGCACAAACTAAATTTTATAGAAAATTTTATGGTGATTTAGTGTTACCTAGTAATATTAAAATAAGTCAAAGGTGTTTTGAAAAATGTAAACCATGATATGTAAAAATTAATAAGGAATGAATATCTTGTTGTTGTAAAACACATGTTCAATTTCATTACTTTTATGATGTTTTTCAATATATATGTTATACTTTTCATACTAACATGATTATGTAGGAATGTGGTATTAATATGCCACCTGAAACAATAAGGGAGTTTATATCAAGTTTATTTTGTGAAAGATCTAATGAAAAAATATTTTATTCAAGTTCTTGTATTTATGGACAATGCACTAGTTGTGGAAATATTTCATTCTTAATAGTTTGCATGCATGAAAGTGTTGATAATGATTTTGGAAAACAATTAGTTGATGTTAAAAGATTTAAGAATGTTAAGTATTCTTTAAAAGATGGAAAATTTGGAAAGCGTTGTGATTTAGTTACAGAAAAATTTAGTGTACATGCATTCATATTAGAATTTAATAATAAGATTGTACCAAAATATGCCATGCACTCTCAACATGCTCGATGGCTTGATGGCCAATTTTGTGCATGTAGAAACACATTTCCAATTGGCACTATACTTTCAGTGGTTTATTTTGAGGAAAATTATACTCTTACTCCGCAAGAGGAAATTCAATCATAGTATTATAATTCAATGCAAGTAGCTATGTTTGTCCATATTGTTTATAGACATGCAGATGATACCACAAAGGATTATAGAAAATTTTTGAGGGAGTATCATTTTTATTTGAGTGACAACTAGTTAAACTCATCAGAGTTTGTTCAATACTGTTTCAATATATTTTATAGAAATTTAAGAGAAAGAGGAATCCAGATGATAGAACACCTCATATGGTCAGATAATTGTAAGGGGCGGTTCAAGAATGCTTGAATGTTCTATTGGTTGAGTAGGGTTCACAAGGAACTTAATTTCCAACATATATGGAGGTTTTTTTAAGCTGGGCATGGTAAAGGAGAACATGACGACACTGGTGTGTGTGTCAAAACAATTCTTGCTAGAGAACAATTGAAATTCAAGGAATGGGTAAAATTTAAAGATGCACATGGGATTATGGATTGGTGCAATACAATATTATCTACACCTAGTTTGAGTGAGTACTCTACAGTTCATCGATTCTTTTGGTTGGTTGAAGAAGAGAACATTCTACCTAGAGTTGAAAGTGAGACAATGAGTGGATCTACTAAATGGCATTCATTTAGGAGTTCGATAGCAAGCACACGGACTATCTAGACAAGGGATCTTGCATTTTTTTTTAGTTTTGTATCTCAGGAGATTGGGAAGCATGTGAAAATACATAATGGGTTGAAGAGTGGGAGCAAAGATCGTTGACACCTACACAAGCACATGATGAATATGAAAGAACTATTGAAGAAAATAATCAAGTATTTGCATCTGAAGACTATGACTGTGTTTCAGACCTTTTACAAGAAGGTAATTTAATTCAATTTATTTCACTTTATTAAGTTATTTTTTAATACTAAATTATATATATGGATATGCACAAGTTATTAAATCAAATTTTGTTTGCAGGACATGTGTATGTTGTTGTTGCACTTGAGGAGAATGAAGAGGAAACAAAATATTGGTTGGCTCGTTGTGTGGATACTAAACATAAGTTAATAGCACCTCAAGAAGATGATGATGGCTATCATTATCCAAAATCTATAGTGATCCCCTTAAGACATCCCCTTAAGAAAATTTTGATAACAAGTTTTTGATCCCCTTAAGAAAAAATTTAGAACAAGTCTTTGATTCCCTTAAAAAAAATTGAGAACTTATTTTTATGAAAAAATGACATGGATTAAGTGAATAAAGTTTGGTGAAGTTTCCCAAGGCAACAAAATTTCATTAAGGGCCTAGGAAAAAATGATGGCTATAGGGTTTAGGGTTTAGAGTTTAGATTTTAGGGTTTAGGGTAATAGGATTTCTTAAGGGGGTCTATGTAGTAAGGTCCTAGGACAAAATGGCATGGCTTAAGGGAATAAAATTTGGTGAAGTTTCCCAAGGCAACAAAATTTCATTTTAAGGTCCTAGGACAAGAGTATGTGCAGGATCATGATGGGCCAAAAAGTGGCAATGAGAAAAAATCACGTTTTGGATTGGCTCAAAAATGCGGAAATGTCAAGTTGACTTTTCTAGGTTCGGGTGTCAGTACATTTACCTGAACCAAAAACCAAACCTAGTTTATAAAAATCGGATATCCGATTTCTGAAAACTGTATATAAAAAAAACAGCCAACTGTTTAACTTCATTTCTCACATTTTGACACGGGCGCAAAAGGAAAAACCCAAATCCGATATCCGCTTTGATCAGATATCCGATTTCAAATGTATGTATTTGGTTTTTTCAATCTTGTAATCAATTTTTCAAGTAGATTCTCTTAAGTTTAAATAGGTTTTATTAATTTTTTTCAAAAATGGGGTTTTCTATTGATTTTTTAAAAAAACTAGCGTTTACATTGATTTTTTATTAAAACTTAATGTTTTGAAATGGATCTTGATTAAAAATTAGTGTTGTTGATGAATTTTTATCAAAAATAAGAGTTTGTTATTGATTTTTGTGAAAGAGTATGGTTTTTTTTTGGATTTTGATTAAAAACCAGGGTTTTTTTACAATAATTTAATTTATAAGTTATATTGTGTAATTTCAATTAGTTTAATTAGTTTTTAATTTTAATCAGGTATTATGGCTACGAATCAAAATCCACAAATGCCAAACGCTCCACCACCTCAGCAGCCAAATGCTCCACCACCTCTGCAGCCACCAATTGAAGACTTAATTGGTAAAAAATTGGGGCAATTGAGGGGCATTTGTGAAATTTATCAAACAATGTCTCGATTGAGAGATATGACAAACACATTGAAGGAAATAATTAAAAATATAGAAACCCTCTCCACCCAACATAATTCCTTTTATTTGTGGCGAGAAGACATGAGGGAATATTATCGATGTGGATTATCGTACGATGATGTGAAAGATCTCCAAATAACCAAAGCCCAAATAACCTCTTTATTCATTGACCCCCACACCGGTTTGCCAGTGAATGTTAATAAAATAAAACTTTCCATAAAATGGTGCATGCATAGGGACATTGTAGCTAACTTTTGGGATCGTTGGTGTATGATTTTTGATAAACCATAGAACAATAATTCTGACATACCATTTTACTTTATTAAAAAATTATATGCTGATTTTGTGTTAGGGCATCATGTTAATTACTTTGACATTAAACCCTCCCAGGGTGTCAGTGGAGGTATGCCCCAAGATAGACCAAGGGCAATTAGAGTAGTCCCGCACCCAAATGTTCCCCTTCCTCCCCTTCCTCCCCTTCCTCTGCCACCTCCAATATATCATCCAGAGATTATCGAGGATGCATCCACATAGACTATTCAACCTATTCACTCTTTGAGTGGTCATTTGGTTTTGCATGCTTCTACAGTAGCTCAATCAAATTTTGGTGATGTTGGTGAAGGCTTGAGTGTTGTTGCATCATCCTCCTCAGGTCCACATATTTGTGTCCCACATACTTGCACTATGTGCCGCCGAATATGTTTGGGTCCTCTTGTATAGCCCACTGAGCATCCCTTGGACACTTCTAATTATGACCTCCATGATGTGGAAATTATAGATCACTCATAGGGGAGTGGAGGACACCCTATAGAGTCCTCTCCTACTAGAGAGGGAGATGCTAGAATAGTGACACAGGTAAGATCTAAGTTGTAATTTCATAACTTACATTTGTTTTTAAATGAATATTAATAAGAAATAGTATCAAGTACTAATATTTATTTACATGGTCTATTTAACAGTTGATGTCTGAGGAGGATCTCACATGGGTGACTGATAACACCCTTAGGGCCATTTCATTTGGCTTGGACACACATGCAGTATATATTTTCACACTCACTCGTTTACATTTTATATTATATACTTTCTTGTCATTTGAATTGTCATTAATGAAATTATATAATAACTTATATGTTTATCTTGTTTTCCTCTTGTAGGAAATACCTAGTGCGAGTGAGGTGCAACATCATCCAGACTATGGAGGCACAAATCTAGATAACGGGAAGGTAATTGAACTCAAATTGGATTGAATTAATATTTTTAATATCTTATATTGATTATACGTACATCAACATAGATTGGTAGTTTCATATGTACTTGTCAATTTTATGTACAGGCAATTATGAGCTATATAGATATGATGACAAGGGACACACCACCTAAAGGAGTAGTTATTGGAACACCTCAAAGAGTAGGTGTTGAAACACCTCAAGGAGGAGGTGTCGAAAACACCTGAAGGAGATAAAGAAAAAGATCAACCTAAAGAGGCATGTGCTTATTTTATTTTGTGTTTGGTAAATAAGTGTCTATTACCAATAATCGTATGTTAACTTGGATCAATTTTATGTTTTTGTTCACATATATAGATTGGCATTTCAAAAGTTGATTTGGTATATTCTAGGACTCCTGACCCTTTGAAGAGACATATATTTCAAGTAATCAAGATTTCAATTTTAGAGTTCAATTAAAATTCAATGTATATTGATTTTAATGTTAATTATTCTATTTTAAATTATATAGTATAATTAATCTCAATTGTGGTTTGAATTTTTCTTGTGCAGCTACCTTCAGAGCCAACGAGTTCTTCAAAGAGGCTCCATTTTGATGATCCGCCAGTAGTTTAGAATGAGATAGACATTCTGGCATGTAAATTTTGAATACATATTGAGATGGCATATCCCACATTTTGTAAAACTTTGTTTGAGTTGGCGTTGATGCCATTTTTGTATATGGACATACACTTGATTATTGGATAATTTGATATATAGAAGTTGACAATCGAAATTTAATTTGTTCCTCATGTGCATGATTAAACTCTTTGAAAATTTTATCTTGAGCAATGGTTAAATATCAATGTACAATAGCTTAAAACTGAATGGTTATATTATGTAGTTTATATTTATATCGCTGATTACATTGCATTACACATCTTTCAAACTCAAATCATTAATTCACATTGCATAACTAACAAATAGATGTTCATAGATGAAAAATTTTCAATTACAATATAGTTCTAACAAAGTCAACCTAAGCAGTTATAGAATTAGTTCACATTGCATAACTAAAAACTATGAGTAGTTGTCAATTGCATTTGTTTGTCACTGAATTCTATGAGACCACTTTTATTTGAATATTATTTTCAAATAGTCCACTGCCTTGTCTATGCTACCACATTTTTCATACATGATAGTGATCACATTAAGTTGAAATTAATTAAATGATACCCTATGGCTATTTAATTTATAATTATTTTATTTAAATGGATGAGGCCGACTTTCTTTGATATTATTTTGTAATTTATTATTTTCAAGAGAGGCCAACCTCCTTGAAGAGTCACCTTATTTTATATAAATATGAGGTGATGTTTGTTCATTTACTCAATCAAGTTCATTCAGCATAATTTGCATTCAAAGCAAAAAATTTCACTTGAGCAGCAGCGCTTCATCTTGCAGCAGCAAGCCGATTTCAAGGAGAAGCATATTCGATTGTATCTTTGCATCTACGAGAGGTGCTATTATTCATTGTATCAAATTTAGCCATGAGCTGGGCTTGAGTTGTAAGAAAATTTCTTGTTGTGTTTATTGTCTTATGTGTTTCATTTTTTGAGTGCTTTCAGTTGTATTATCTGATCTCTAAGTTGAAGATAGTGAGAGAAATGGTCATATTGTTGATGAAAAAGATTTGACCATGTTGGCTCTTAATGGTCTTCCTTCATCTTGGGAGTCTTACATTCAAGGAATCAACGTGAGATCGAAACTTCCCAAGTTTGATCGGTTGAGGGTTGACTGTATTCAAGAGGAGTCAAGGCTGGTTGCGAGAGGTAGTGGATGAAGCCCTACAAATGAAGACATTCATGTTCTTTCCGCTTAATCCTCAAAGAAGGAAGGAAAAGGAGGAAAGAAAGGATGCTTCAAGAGGAATGGAGATAAAGGGTCGGATGGTGCTCCTGCATTCAAGAAGTGGGACCTCTATTGTGTTTAATAGGATACAATTTTCTCAAAGTCAATCAACTTGGATTTAACATTGGTAGCTCCGCAAACCTATTTAGAATAGAGTGATCTGGAGAGGACATCACTAAATCTCTACAGAGGTGTAACGTTGCAAAGTTGTGCAACTTTCATTCTCGAACTCATAAAACCCAATAGACTATTCCAACACGTCCAGATGTGTAGTTTTACACTAGGTATGGTTCCCTCTTGCACCCAAATACGCTGAATCACTCCGAGCTGTATTGGAGCGACGTTTTCCCTTAAGAGTCCAAAGTGCTAAAAGGTAGAAAACTTTGACGAACTATTACTCAGAAATCATGATGCTTACAGAATCTTTGTCTGAGGATATGGGATCCTTTTGAGACCATCTACAATAACCTCTCTCAGTTTTTTCTATCTCGAAGGCATTTTCTCATGGTGATAAGTTTTCAATTGAGGGAAAATTTGCCAAATGCAAGCAGTGTAAAGTTGCAAAGTGGTGGAACTTTCATTCTTGAACTTGTACAACCCAATGAACTATTCCAGCACATCTGGATGGGTACATTTATGCTAGGTATGGTTCTCTCTTGCACCCAAATACGCCGAATCGCTCTGACCTGCGTTGGAGCGGCATTTTCCCTTAAGAATCCAAACTGCTAAAAGGCAGAAAACTTTGACGGACTATTTCTTAGAAACCATGATGCTTACAGACTCTTCGTCTAAGGATATGGGATCATTTTGAGACCATCTACAATAACCTCTCTTAGTTTTTGCTATCTTGAAGGCATTTTCCAGTGGTGATGAGTTTTCAGTTGAGGGAAAGTTGCCAAATGCAAGCAGTGTAAAGTTGCAAAGTGGTGCAACGTTCATTCTTGAACTTGTACAACCCAACGGACTATTCCAACATGTTTAGATGGGTACATTTATGCTAGGTATGGTTCTCTCTTGCACCCAAATACACCGAATCGCTCTGAGCTGCATTGGAGCAGCATTTTCCCTTAAGAGTCCAAAGTGC
This sequence comes from Sequoiadendron giganteum, assembly GCA_007115665.2. Classification (NCBI taxonomy): domain Eukaryota; kingdom Viridiplantae; phylum Streptophyta; class Pinopsida; order Cupressales; family Cupressaceae; genus Sequoiadendron; species Sequoiadendron giganteum. The sequence continues at coordinate 180,069,528 of CM021105.1, forward strand.
TAAAAGGCAGCAAACTTTGACGGACTATTTCTCAGAAACCGTGATGCTTACAGACTCTTCATCTAAGGATATGGGATTGTGTTGAGACCATCTACAATAACCTCTCTCAGTTTTTTCTATCTCAAAGGCATTTTCCCATGGTGATGAGTTTTCAGTTGAGGGGAAAGTTGTCAGATGCAAGCAGTGTAAAGTTGCAAAGTGGTGCAACTTTCATTCTTGAACTCATATGACCCAACAGATTGTTCCAACATGTTCGGATGGGTACGTTTACGCTAGGTATGGTTCTCTCTTGCACCCAAATACGTCGAATCGCTTCGAGCTGCATCAGAGCGATGTTTTCCCTTAAGAGTCCAAAGTGCTAAAAGGAAGCAAACTTTTATGGACTATTTCTTAGAAATCATGATGCTTACAGAGTCTTCATTTGAGGATATGGGATCGTGTAGAGACCATCTACAGTAACCTCTCTTAGTTTTTTCTATCTCGAAGGCGTTTTCCCGTGGTGATGAGTTTTCAGTTAAAGGAAAAGTTGCCAAACGCAAGCAGTGTAAAGTTGCAAAGTGGTGCAACTTTCATACTGGAACTCGTACGACCCAACGGACTATTCCAACATGTCCGGATGGGTACGTTTATTGTAGGTATGGTTCTCTTTTGCACCCAAATACGTCGAATCGCTCTGAGCTGCATTGGAGCGGTGTTTTCCCTTAAGAGTCCAAAGTGCTAATGTCAATGAAATGTGGGGGCAGAAATATTTAAGGTTGGATCAAGATTCTACAAGTCCTAGCTCTTGCATCAGAAAACTCTTACCCATTCAACTTGAATCAATTACATGGAAAATGAAATTCACAATGAACTTTTTACTTTTTTGTTTTTCAAAAAAGTGGCAAGCCACTGTAATTTTTTATATATAAATAGGAGATATTAAAAAACCTAGTTCAAATGAGCATACTAACAAGAAAGAACCAGGAAGAAAATCTCTGGTTGTAGCTTGATTAAGTACAAAAATCTTTTTACATTTTAAACATACCCTTTATACAATGGCAGACATTTGAACCGTATTTCAAAAAACATCACTGGATATAGATTATGCCTATACATAGTTATGAATTTTTTACATTGTTTCACATTTCAAAATTCAATTTTTACAAAATTTGCCTATTTGAGGCATTCAAGGAATAGTCTTCCACAAGAGTAGTATTTTGGCATTTTCGAGTGACAAGTACCTGTACAAACCATCAAGGTAGCAGTTAAACTACATACAATAGAAAATATGCTTAGAATAACCAATCAATATTATTGTAATTTGTCACATACCTCTCTGAAAGGATCAGAGTTGCCTATTGTTGCAACAGGTCCATGAGCAATCATGCTAGGAATATCGCAAAATTTGTCAAATGATAAATCTATATTGTAACAACAAAAAATATGCTTAGACTAACAAATCTATATTAATCTAAACATCCTGAATGATGATGAATTGGTAATGCAAACTATAAAATATGCTTTGAATAACCAATCTATATTAAAGTAATATGTCGCATACCTCTTTGAAAGGATCAAAGTTGGCAATTGTTGCAGCAGGTTCATGATCAATCATGCCAAGAATATCGCAAAATTTGTCAAATGATATATCTATATTGTCACAACAAAAAAGAGGCTTAAGCATTGTACTTTCCATTCTTAAATATGCTATTCAAGTGTGCTTGAAGGGTCACCTCTTTTCTTAAGAGTATCCAATATTGCTTCATGATCAGCATTACTAAGTGTCCATAGTTGTTTTGTCTTTGGTTTGGTATGATGCTTCAACAACTTAACATTTTTTGCTATAACAAGGTGTGAATACATGAGAATGGTTTTATGTTTCTCGTAGTCTTCAAATGTAGGTATGCCATTCTTTCTAATCATGTATGTTCACAACCAAGTTCCTACAACCACAATTGAACCTGTAGGATACAAAAACCCATCACCATCTTCCATCGATTGTGTTAGCTTGTGCTTTACCCGTACACATCAAGCCAACCAATATTTTGATCTCTCTTCATTCCCCTACAGTGCAACAACTGCAAAAACATGTCCTGGATGTAGAAGATCCGAAAGCTGGTCATAATCAAGTGAATGTTCCATTGTGTAATTTTTCATGGATATAGTTTGATATAAAGGAGTTAGATATTTTGGAACCCATGTATCCACCCACTCACTTGATTGGCATTGATCCCACTCGCATTGAATACAACTTTGACAAAAACAGGCCAATTGTCGTGTCCAAATGGTCCATGTGCTTGCATCTGAGCTTCGAAAAAAATGCATCTTTGAAGAATCTTTGATTGTATGACAATCCAATCTACCTCCCATTGTACCCTCCTCAACCAACCAAAAGAATCTGTGCACTGTTGAATCAAGTGTCCCTCCCTGTGACAATGTTGAACTACACCAATCAACAATAGAACGTGCATCACTGAATTTTGCTCTTGAAATCTTCAATTTCTCCTTAACTAGAGCTCTTTTTACACATGCACCTACTCCATCATGCTCCCCTTCACATTTAAACAATCATTTTTATAGAAAAAGGAACCATCATCCCTAGAACATAAAAATAGATCTAGCAAGTCCCTTGATGATTTCGAAAGATACATTGCACCACACTCTTGCAATATTTCATTAGTCTGCAAAGTAGAACGGATATAGCATAATAGTTCATGGTACATTGAAAACTCCACATGGTATTTGCAACAACAAGTATTACGAATCTTAAGAGGAACACAATAAAATGGCTTCAAACCTTCAAAAGTTCTTTGTGAGATTTCCATATTTAAATGTGTTTGAATAAATTTGTTGAACAAAATTGTTTGGCTTGATTCCAAGAAATGTTTAGGATGCGGTGTACGGTCTCAACTGCCAATTCTTAACTTTAAAACATCCTTTGCATTGGGTGATACTCTAGAGTTATCATGCCAAAATTGTTGAATTGCCTACTTTACATTATCGGTTAGCTTCTTATCAACATGTGTAAACCTTCTGGAAAAACGCCATGTATCATTTTGAAGAGTATCATCTATTCTTTCTCTTCTTGCAAGTGCTCTAACCAAAGTTTTATGATTTAAGTCAAAATCAATACAAGTTTGTCTCATAAAGCGAGCCTTTTTCAATTGATGGCTTACTAGGGCAGTGGAAATGACTCTTCAAGCAGCTCTCTTATCTTTTTCCTTGTTATTTTTTCCAATAGACTTGAGAGCATTAAAAATATTTTTGACAATAATAGAATTTTTTTGGTCCTCTTGTTCAGACGATTTTTCAATTTGGCTAGCAGAGGTCTCATCTTTTGCATCTTTAGCAATTGTACAAAAAGTTGGCATTGCTCAGTCAATGTCTTATAGCTAAAATATTGGTTGAAAAGTATTCTAGCCCACAACCGAATAGTTCGTGTTGACCTCTTGCCTTCAAAATTGTTTATAATGTTATCATCAATTTCAACTAACCATTTAGGGGTCCTTGAAGGTCTTGAATTTGGAATACGTCTTTCTTCCACACAAGGTTCTTCATTTCTTGTGTAATCTAGTGAAACGTAATTTACACTTGCTTCAATATTATGTTCAACATCTTCATTTCCAACATTTTCACCTTGAACATTTTCAATATCAATTTGAACAATTTCATTCCCAATTTCAATATCATATTCAACATCTTCATTTCCAACATTTTCATTATCAATTTCAATATTTTCGTTCCCAATTTCAATATCATGTTCAACATCTTCAATTCCAACATTTTCATTATCAATTTCAATATTTTAATTCCCAATTTCAATATCATGTTCAACATCTTCAATTCCAACATTTTCACCTTGAAAATTTTCAATATCAATTTGAACATTTTCATTCCCAATTTCAATATCATGTTCAACATCTTCAATTCCAACATTTTCACCTTGAAAATTTTCAATATCAATTTGAACATTTTCATTCCCAATTTCAATATCATGTTTTACATTTTCACATGGAACATATTCAATTTCCTCTTCACTTGAAAGACCATAGGGCTCAAGTTCACCAATATTTAACATACCTTGTCTTTTCTTCCTATGTTGTTCTCTATCTCTTTGTCTATATCCTTCAATTTTTTCTTTTGTTAGCTTTCTCTTATGTTTTTGCTTCCAACGACTGCTGCTCCCCATTAGACCAAATAAAAGATGCTAGAAAATCATTATGTATGACAAATTTGAGTACAAGATGCTCCAAATTTTTTATCTTTGTCTCTTCCTATCTGAAACCGCATGTTTGTCGCTTGCAAAGTGCTGAAACAGAATGCAGGGTCCATTGGAATGCACAAAAACAGCCCACATGGGTTTTTTCTATGGCCCACAAATCCGATATCCAATATAATCGGATATCTGATTTGTAAAACATGTTCTGCAACGGTAAGATTTCACCTCTACACAATGAAGTTTCACAAATCGGATATCCGATTTGTACACACATAGACCAAAGGGAGAGGGGGAGAGGGAGAGGGAGAGTGGGAGAGGGAGAGAGGGTTTAGAGTTGAGGGAGAGAGGGAGAGGGAGAGGGAGAGGGAGAGAGGGAGAGATAGAAGGAGAGGGAGTGAGAAGGAGAGGAGAGAGAGAGAGAGAGAGAGAGAGAGAGAGAGAGAGAGAGAGAGAGAGAGAGAGAGAGAGAGAGAGAGAGAAGTGATTGAGTGAGAGACTTGAGAGAGATAGAGGTGGAGAGAGTGAGAGGGAAATAGATAATATTTAAATATTTTATAAATTGGTAATATATATATTTAAATATTTATGGATTAACTAAAATATTGAAATAATATTAAAATATTTATAGATTAACTAAAATATTGAAATAATATTTAAATATTATCCATTTAATAATATATTATATATTAAATACATAATTCGGTAAGAGATTATCATAAATTGTATATTAAATATATTACATTATAAACTTTATTGGATATTATATATATTAAATTATAAACTTAACTACATTTTTAAATAATATATTAAAGATTGTATAAATTGTTTTAAAAATGATCTAAAAGATATCATATATCGAATTCAAATCCGATATTGGATTTGAATCCGATATCTGATATTCTGACACAAAATCTAATGCCTTGGTATTAGGCTTAGTATTAGGCTTGGGATTTGGTTCGGACCTGCCAATCCTAAAAAGTCAACACGTAAAACATGTTTAACAACTCACCTTGTTTTTCGAGACACCGCCCATGTGGCTGATGACTTTTATTTTACCTAAAATTGATGAAACGAAAAGGGTTTGTAAAGGAGCTTCTCAACTTTCTACCAATATAAATTATATTTTACTTAGAATCTAATAAATAATTATTATTTATTTTCTATTAGAATTACGACTAAAGTCCTGATTGATAGTCTGATAGAAAAACATCTATAGCTTTCAAACAATATCACATTTTTTTAATCCAAAACATGCATCACATTCTACGCTTCGCATACTATAGGATTAAAAAAAAAAAATGAATTCCATTAAGTTTTGACTACGTTAAGGTGGTCAGACATACGAGTTTTTATATTTTTAAAAAGTTGTAATAAAAGATTCATAATTAATTATTTATTTGAAAAACAATTAAAAAAAAATATGTATCACATCCGGACATGAGTCCTCTACTTATATCCAAAATTTTATAAAAAAATATTATGATTTTATTATGGTTAGGGTGGTCAGACGGACACCTACCTTTTATTTTTTCCCTGAAATTTTAGTAATACTGCATTGAAATTTCAAATTTTCACCAAATAGATTTTTTTTTACAAAAAATAACCTAGTAGTTTAGAAACTACATTCAATTTTCCACAGATTCTATTCTTACATATTTTTGAAATAATATAGATAACTTATTCAAATTTTTATGTCAAGTTGCCCAACTCTAATTTTCTGAATTTTCATTGCCACTTAAGGACCTGTTTTTTCCATGATGATCCTGCACATACCCACAAAATGAATGCTTAAGGGTTTAGGGTAATAGGATTGCTTAAGGGGGTCTATATAGTAAGGTCCTAGGAAAAAATGGCATGGCTTAAGGGAATAAAATTTGGTGGAGTTGCCCAAGGAAACAAAATTTCATTTTAAGGTCCTAGGAAAAAATAATGCTTTAGGGTTTAGGGTTTAGGGAACTTAGGGTGAAGTTTGGATAGCACTTGGAATAATGGACTTGAAATTTAGTGAACAACATTTTCTTATGGAATAGTTGGTTGAGATAGCTCTTGTTTTGACTGACCAACCTCTCATGAAATCTCATTCATATTATAATCTTGCATGATCTTATTATTGTTAAATTTGGTGGCCTTGGGCAACTTCACCAATTTCTGAGAACTTCTTTGATCCCCTTGAGAAATGTCATATTAGGACCCCTCATGAAATCGTTTTATGGTTTAGGGTGATAGGATGGCTTAAGCAGATCTATGTAGTATGGTTCTAGGACAAAATGACATGGCTTAAGTGAATAAAGTTTGGTAAAGTTTCCCAAGGTAACCAAATTTCATTAAGGGCCTAGGAAAAAAATATGGCTTTAGGGTTTAGGGAAATAGGATTGCTTAAGGGGATCTATGTAGTAAGGTCCTAGGACAAAATGACATGGCTTAAGGGAATAAAATTTGGTGTAGTTTCCCAAGGCAACCAAATTTCATTTTAAGGTCCTAGGACAAAATGAATGCTTTAGGTTTTAGGGTTTAGATTTTAGAGTTCATGGTTTAGGGTTTAAGGAACTTAGGGTGAAGTTTGGGTGGCCCTTGCAATATTGGAATTGCAAGTTAGTGAACACAATTTTCTTGTGGAATAGTTGATTGAGATAGCTCTTCTTTTGACTGACCAACCTCTCATGAAATATCATTCATATTATAATCTTGCACAATCTTACTATGTTGTTAAATTTGGTTGCCTTGGGAAACTTCACCAAATTTTGAGAATTTCTTTGATCCCCTTAAGAAATCTCATATTAGGACCCCTTATAAGATACCATTTTATAGAACTTAGGGTAATAGATTGAATAGTTTATGAATACTTTTGATTTTATGAATAGACTGACTATGAAAAAATAGGCCCTTGAGTGGCAATAAAATTCAAAAAATCAAAGTTAGGCAACTTGACAGAAAAATTTGAATAAGTTATCTATATTAATTCAAAAATATGTAAGAATAGAATCTGTAGCAAATTGAATGTAGTTTCTAAACTACTAGATTTTTTATTTTTTTTAAATCCATTTGGTGAAAATTTGAAATTTCAATGCAGTAGTACTTAAATTTTAGGGAAAAAATAAGTAGTTGTCTATCTGAGCACCCTAACCACAATAAAATGATAATATATTTTTGTAATATTTTAGATATAAGTAGGGGACTCATGTCCCAATGTGATTCATATATTTTTGTAATTTTTTTGCAAGTAAATAATTAATTATGGTTTTTTTAATCCTATAGTATGTGAAGAATAAAATGTGACACATGTTTCGGATTCAAAAAATGTGATATTGTTTGAAAGTTATAAAAAATTTTCAATTAGCCTATCAATCAAGACTTTAGTCGTAATTCAAATAGAAAATAAATAATAATTATTTATTAAATTCAAAGTAAAGCATTATTTATATTGGTGGAAAGCTGAGAATCTCCTTTAAAAACCCTTTTCATTTCATCAATTTTGGGTTAAAAAAAGTCGTCAGACACATGGGCCATCATATTACTTAGATATCATCACTTTTTGGCCCATCATGATCCTGCACATACCCTATGTTTTTCATTAATATTGATTGTATATATATATATATATATGAAGTTTAATATATACTATGATAAATTTGAATATTTCCCACTTAAATTAATTTTATGATATAAAATGTATAATAAAATTAGTTAATGTTGGGGTATGTGTAGGATCATGATGGGCCAAAAAGTGGCAATATCTAAGTGATATGATGGCCCATGTGGCTAACGACCTTTTTTCTACCCAAAATTGATGAAACAAAAAGGGTTTTTAAAGGAGATTCTCAGATTTCCACCAATATAAATTATGATTTGCTTTGAATTTAATAAATAATTATTATTAATTTTCTATTTTAATTATTACTAAAGTCCTAATTGTTAGGCTAATTGAAAAAAATCTATAGCTTTCAAATGGTATCACATTTTTTGAATCCAAAACATGTGTCACATTCTATGCTTTACATACTAAAGGATTAAAAAAAAAAATTGAATTTCATGAAGTTTTGACCAAGTTAAGGTGGTCAAACATACGATTTTTTATATTTTTTAAAAGTTGTAATAAAAAATTCATAATTAATTATTTACTTGGAAAAAAATTACAAGAAAATATGCATCACATTGAGACATGAGTCCCCTACTTATATCTAAAATATTATATAAAAATATTATCATTTTATTGTGGTTAGGGTGGTCAAACAAATACCTAGTTCTTATTTTTTCCCTAAAATTTAAGTACTACTGCATTGAAATTTCAAATTTTCACCAAGTGGATTTTTAAAAAATAAAAAAGAACCTAATAGTTTAGAAACTACATTCAATTTTTTACAGATTCTATTCTTACATATTTTTGAAATAATATAGATAACTTATTCAAATTTTTACGTCAAGTTGCCTAACTCTGATTTTCTGAATTTTATTGCCACTTAAGGGCCTGTTTTTTCCATGATGATCTTGCACATACCCATTGAATAGATTATTTTATTTTGGATTGTTTGTAATTGAAAGAATCTAAAAGAAAGAAAAGAAAAATATTTAGATTCTTTTAGTGTCTAGGCAACTAGTGCAAATTAAAATTTTAGACTAAACTAGAAGCCTAATTAGTAACTAATTGACTAGAATGAGAGTTAAGATTGTCGAAAGACAAGAGACAACACAAGAAAACAAGAAATGGAAACAAGGCATGACTAAGAGAGATAAAAATATAAAATAGAAATGAATGCACATATTATCTAATTAAATGACAATTGGAAATGGATTGTACAAGGATTTAGGAATTTGCTAATGAAATTTGCAAACAAACATTGAAAATTTATCAATTGTAAAGATCCACTAACTACACAAGTAAAGTTTAACAAATAATTTTTTCTATTCTAATTATAACTATGTTCATAACATTTAATTGATTGTGTCTCTTGATGAATACATACTTAAATGTATAATATTTATCAAATCCTATTTCATTGTCAATATCAAGGACCCTAATTTACAATGCAAATACATTCAATTTAAAACATTTAAGCAATGCAAATCAATTTTTTCCATTATCAAATATTCTTGAGCTTGAAATCAAGGTTTTCATTTGAATGCAATTTTTTTTGTTTGATTTCAATTTAGGGTAAATTAGCAAAAAAAAATTGTTTGAAATGAATATAGGGTTTCAAGAAAAAATCAGGGTTTTCAATGCAATTTTTTTTGTTTTCTTTCAATTTCAAATTAGGGTTTTCAATGCATTTTTTTTGTTTTCTTTCAATTTCAAATTAGGGTTTTAAAATGATTTTTTGTTTGTTTGATTGAGCAATTTAGGTTTCAAAAGCTAAATTTTGTTCTTCAGATACGATTCAAGGATGATTTTTTCACTTCTACAAGGTTTCATTTCATTTTTTCTTCCACCTCTACAAATTATTAGTTCTCCTATTATACCTAAGTAAAATACATAAAATGCTAAATAAACTAAAAATAATAATGCTATAACCTACATTTGTCTTATAGATTTCAAAAAAACACTAAAAAAACACAGATAAAATAGGTGGAGGGGTACCTGGAGGTTGGAGGTCATTGTCATCGTCGCCACTGTCTCTATTAAATCGGGATCCCGAGCTACTAATGACTGAGTTTCTTTTTTTTTCCAATAAATACAGCTTGAAAACTGGATCCCATTTCATATTTGTCGGTTCAGGATCCTTTAATAAATGAGATCTTGATTTTTTAAAAATGGGATCCCATTTAGCATTTAGGCTCAGGATCCCAAAGGTAAACGAGATCCAATTTTTTAAAAGCGAGATCTTGTTTATTAAAAAATAGGATCTTGTTTTTGCAATGCCGATTTCATTTTTCTGCTAAGGCAAAAACTTCCACATTTCATGGACTCAAGTTCTTGCACTTACCCTACAAGTGTTTATCCATGTCTATCTAGTGTCATGTGTTTATTTATGATGACTTGTTGATTTTTATTTGTTTCTAAACAATCTCTTAATTGGTAATTTGGAGTTGCATTACAAAAATTTAGAATTGTAGACATTTTTTAAGGAATACAATTTATTGAATTAAAGGAGGCATATAACATAGAGTGAATAATTTGGAGTAATATATTTTAACTTTGTTTAATTTCAATGAGTAAAAAATAGTGATAATTATTAAAATATTTAGCTTTAATATTCAACTCCATGAACTATATTGGCCTCTTTTCATCTAGCATTTCTTCTCAAACCTTAAGTTTTTGAGGGTTCTAGGGATCCTTTCTTTTGGTTCCTTACTCTAAGTTTCCCTAAAACCCTAAAAGAATTAATATTTCTTGAGAATGATAACTTTGTGTTGCTCATTCTTGGTTAGAATAGGAATCTTTATTTTCTTAAATCAAATAAAATGTATTTTCTTGGGTTTACAAAGTAAATTAGCTTTGTTAAGTTTCTTACAAAAGCACTTGATCCCAAAATAAGGAGCTCAAAGCTCAACTAAATATGCAATTCCAGCACAAGGAATTAATCAAATATTTTCTTTGCAAATCAAAAATTAAAAATAATAGATTCCAATAGTCTCATCAAAAATTGAAAACTTTTAAAGATTGTATTTAGAGCATTTAGTTTCCTTCAAATTTTACAAGTAGATTAATTTGATTTCAAGAAAATTTCAAGAAAGATAGAATATATTTATTTTCTACATGCATTAAGATTGATTAGACATATCATTATCAAAAAATAAAAATTAAAGCATAAAACTTAAAAAATATATAAGGCCTTAATTTCATCATGACCCATGCAACATTTGAACCCAAATGAAAATGAATCCTTTTAATGAGCTAAACGAAATTAAGAAAATAAAGGAAATAAATCCCTTGGTCAAAACAACAGCATAGAAAAAGCAATAGAAACTCAATGGTTAAACATTAAATGAGCTCAACTTCTCAACTTTAAAACAAATAATGAGTGAAAAATATTAATGCTTACCATTAGTGAATCTCATTTATTTTAAGAGAAATGTGTTTTGGAGTTTGGGAGGATTGGGTTGCATCAATCTTAAGAGAAATAAGGGCCAATCAACTAGCTTGAGTAGATTTATTTTAAGCCCAAGTCAAAGAGCAATCTTAGATCCCAAAAGAAATTTTATATGAATATAACAAGAGCTCAAATTGAAAGAATCTTTCAAATACAATGTAAGTCATAAAATACATTCTCATAGACACTAGAAATGACATAAATATTATCCAAGAAATATAAAACAAGAAAAACTTGCCATGAGAAATGATAGTGCAATTGCATCAAATCAATAACAGTAATCAAATCATCCATAATTATAATCAAACCATCCATGAGAATTCTACCATGCTCATATAAATTAGCACATTTATGTTCAATATCAATTTGTTTCATAATTGATATAAAATAAGATGGTGATATTGAAAAAGATTGATGCATAAAACAATATTACAAATTCCTTCATAAAGCTAGTGAGTATAATAAAATTCTCTACAATCATATTGTTAATTTATTTTATGATTCTAAAGAATGTGGAAGAATGTTAGAATTCCATGATATTTAATTGCAATACCAAGTCATCTCTTTCAACTTTGTCTAATTTAATTTGATAAAAATAGATGATAAAGATTAAAATATATTATATAATATATATAGCTTTAATCTTCATTTTCAACTCCATGAAAGAAAAATGAGGCACACAACAAATTACATGAATTTAAAATAAGTTGACTGCGAATTTAATACCTCGATTAAAATAAAATTGTAGGTTGGTCAATCATGCGAAAGAAAACTAAGGTGCATAGCAAATTACATCAATTTTAATAAAAATTCTAGGTGAAGTGTCTTGTCTTGGGCGTGTCATGGAAGGATTAATACCTCCATTAAAATAAGTTGAGTGTGAATATAATACTCATCCACTATACTTGCTAATAGACTGCTTTACTTTTATTATTTTCTTTCTTATTAGTTCTTGTTGATAGGTTAGTTCCTATCGATAGGCAGGTTTACTATTGCATCTATTGCATTTTATTTTCAAATAGTCGGTTGGCCAATGAAATTGTAGAGGTTAAAATATTTTTGTCTTTTTCCTATAGTTAGGATTTAAGTACATATTTTTTGTGCATGTAAATTACACTTTATCTCTTTTTCTATTGGTTGGAGTAGGTCGATTTTTCATTTTCGTTTAAGTAAATTAGGAAAATACGGGGGCATTATACATTGTGGAAAATATTTGAACATTATACATAGTGGCAAATATTTAACTAGGGGAGGAAAATCATGCGAGTTTTAGTGGTGGGCTAGTGGGTACTGAAGCATTGAATGCATGTTTAATGCATTAAATGGAAAGTTACTTCATGATATGTGTTGGACAACTGGGAGGAAGACAAGCAGATAATGCATAGTTAACTCATGAAATATGAGGCAACCGTTGGTTTTTGCTTATTCTCATTTATTTATTGTTTGTTGAGAAGCTTGTGTGTTTTTAGTTGTGGCTTGCCATCTTCGATGTTTTTCATTTTGTGCAGGGCTTGAACAAGGGAGGAGCTATAGGAATGGTGTAGAACTAGTGAGTGGCTCATCTGCATGTTTGTGATACTTGATAACTAGATGTGTTACAGGGAAAATTGAATGGATTGAGCAAGGATTTCTTGACTGTGTGTGCATTGAGAGTGTTAACTATGTGTTTATTGGTTTAGTGGCCATGGGTGTCTTAGAAAAGCTCAGAAAGAAAATTGGGCGAGATGTGTTTGAGGGTTGGTGGGTATAGAAACAATGAATGCATAGTTAATCCATTCAATCTTAGGGGAGTGTTGGGTTTTATTTTCGCTTATTCTCATCTATTTATTGTTTGTTGAAAATCTTGTGGGTTTTTAGCTAGTAGTCTATCCGCAAAGCTCGTAAAGAAAGTTGTGCAAGATGTGTTGGAGGGATAGTGGGAATAGAAGCAATGAATGCATAGTTAATCCATAAAATCTGAGGCAAGTATTGGGTTTTATATATGGTTATTTTGGCTTTTTTTATTTTTTGTTCAAAAGCTTGTGTCTTTTTAGCTTTTAGTTTTGTTCTTGCATGTTTATTATTCTGTAGTAGTGAAATACTGGTGGGTCACTTGTCTCTCTATTTACGATACTTGGTTGTTATTACAAGGGCTAACGGGGAATTGGGTTCAATAGATGACATATGCTATGGAATCCAAAAACATGTAATGGTTGAAGCAAGGAGAATTATGACAGGGAAAACTAAATGGTTTGAGCAAGGTCTTGTCGACTGTGGAGGCATTGAATGCATTAACTATGTCTTCATTGCTTAACTGGCAAGTAGCCTATTAGCAAAGGTTGCAAAATTTTTGTTTAGTGCCTAGGTGTTTGCAAAAATTTATCATGTTTTTCTATTTTATTGGAAATTTTATCATTGTTTATTTTTTTCATGTTTATGAATGTTGTATTATATGTCATGGACTGTGCTCATTTGTTTAATTTGTCCCTATAATAGGAACCATTATTTGCAATTGTAGTTGGAGGCAGACATCTATGCAAGTGCAAGTATACTTGGTTGTTGAACAAGGAACTAGAAGGTCAAATTCTTGTATCATTCTTCCCCTTTGTTTCCAATGAATTTTAAGTCTTCCAATGTGCATAAGAATTATGCTTTGGAAGAGTTGTGAGCAATAAAGGAGAAGGTTGATTTAGGAATCTAACTTACTGAATAGACAAATGAGCATAGTGAATGGCATGTCATGTAATTCATAAACATGAAAAAAAAACTGTTGAAAAGTAGGTCACTATTCAAATTGTTGGTTTGTGTTGATGAGTGCTACCACAATAGTGGTTTACACTTTTTGGGAGATCCTGATTTTTGCTGAAATCACATATTTTTAGAAAATATAATAATTTAAGCCTTCAAAAGTTCTATTTAAAGGATTCCAATTGAAGAGGGTTTGATTGAACCACATTAGACCAAGCCCCCTTGGATAGAACCCCACTAGTTTTAAACCATACCTATAACAGAGTCTCCTTTACACCTATCAAAATGCTGATAAAAACCACTTTTGATTTACATTTTGGGGGATCAAATGAATTCATTTAAAATTTATTTTTTGTAAGCATGTAGTCCTTATTATAAGCTTCCAAAAAAGTATAATTTTGATTAAATTTAATTTGATTATTATATTTCTGTTTTATTTCTTGTGAATGTAGGTTTTTCACTAAAAATCAAGCTCTTTGTTCTGCACATGTGGAAAAATAGTAGATTATCAAAATAAAATTTTGAAAAATATGTTTAGGCTGGGTATTGATGTCCTTGATCCATTAAAAAAAAATTGAATTTTGATACATACAGAAAAATTTATGTTGTATACAGTCCGCCTATGTCTGAATTGTAATTGGTTTAACTTTGAAACTCGATTAAGGAAAAAATATTTAATAAAACACCATGTAACCAAATGAACTCATTATATATCATAGTTACAAATCTAAATTCAAAAAAAATATAATTTTATCCTCCATACAAAAAAAATTATGTTTCATATGATGAGCATCACTCTTTAAAAATGTTGTTTACTAATAAAAACTAGTTTTCGAAGCAGATGAAAAAAATGTGCAATCTGATTCAAATTTTTTTGACCAAAATATATTTAGAATCTATAGATAAAACTTCACAAATCACTAGTTTGCATCATCTTCAAATTTCTCATGGTTTAGCTGCTATAGGAGCCCGAAAGTGAAGATTTAGTAAAAAAATTAAGTTCAGTGTCTAGTTTGCCCAAAAACTATAAACTAGTATTGTGGGATCACCCCGATAGGCAAGTTTACAATTGCATTTGTTAAATTTTCTTTTGAAATAGTTTCTTGTTGTTTTTAAACTTTTCAAAAGAGCAGTGAAATACTAGGGGAAGAAGGAACATTATTCAAAGAATTATTATAACAAAATGGGGAGCACTAGAAGATTGAAGGATTATTACTAAATTTGCATTTCAAATAGTTGCTTGGTCAATCTAATTGTATTGTTTGAAGTATTTTTGTGTTTTTCCTATAATTGCATATAGACTTTCTATAGTTAAATTTGAGCAAGGTCTTTTTGACTGTGGGTGCATTAAGAGAATTAACTATGTGTTTATTGGTTTAGTGGCCATCCGTGTCTCACACATCTACACATAACAGCCCCAACATTCTTACCATTCATGCAAGTAGTTCACATGCATCAGGTATGTAGAACGTCCAAGCATACACAAGCCTTACCATTTACACCTATTTAGCAATCTAACCCTAGGCTTTGAAAACATTGCTTTACTGGGAAAATTGCACAAACAAAACTCACTTTAGAAACAAAATTACATATATTTAGATTATTGAAATTGTCTAACCAGTTCACCATATCAAAGATAAATACAACAATTGTGCTAGTATTAACACAGTAGTTAATGCATTCATCATGCATTCACTGCTTTACGATGCATTACACATATCTGTAAAATTGATCAAGTACTTCTAATTTTCTATTTTTCTTACAAATAAATCAAAATTAGGGGCACATGACAGAATTTAGGCAAAAATAGACCAGCACAGTAATTTTTTGCAAACACTCAGACATCAAATATAAATTTTCCAAGCTTTCCTCATAGACTATTAGCCACTTAAGCAATAAATACATAGTCAATGCATTCAATTCCTCCACAATCGACAATACCTTGCTCATAACTAACATTGAAGACAACAACATAGAGCTAAAAACACAAGCTTCTCAACAAACAATAAGCAAACTAGAATAAGCACAAATAAAACCTAGCACTCAACTAACATTTCATGAATTAACTATGCATTCACTACTTTTGTACCGACCAACTATTAGCACAAATAAAACCAAACACTCGACTAAGATTTGATGAATAAACTATGCATTCACTACTTCCATACCCACCAGCTCTCCAATAAATCTTGTAGAAATTGCATTTAATGAATTAAACATGCATTCACTACTTCAATGTATTTTCAAAATATATAATGTCCTATTTTTGTAATCAACTTTAACAAAAATGAATAATAGGCCTAGTCCAATCAATGGAGAAGAACATAAATTTTTTATTACTTCTCAATTGCAAATGGAGCCATTGCAATAGTAACATACTTGTTAATATAGAAAGTCTATAAGAAACTATAGGAAAAACACAAAAATACTTCAAACAATACAATTAGAGTGACATAGTGCATCGTGTTCCTGCTGATAGCAAATAGCTTTTAGGTTATGTTTGAAAATTTAGATTTGTAATTATTTGAAATGTTCTATTGGTTGCAGTGGTTGTATCACTCATTTTTGTTAAAGAATAATAGAAAAATCAAAGAACATTAAATATTGTGGATTTATTTAATCAGTAAATGCAAATCGTGCTATCTTTGACGGTGAGGTAATAAATACTGAAGTAGTTAATGAATGTGTTATGCATGTAATGCCCTGCCACGCAACCCAAGAGGAAGTTGCAACAACAACTTAAACAGGCTAATTTTTTTTGTTTAAGTACAATGAATAAGCAAGTTCACTAACATTGCCAACAACCTCTAAGGTTACGAGATAGAGGTTATATAGAACCTCAAAAAGAACATGAATTAAACCATGTCATTCATTAACTTAATTATTTAAACACATACATTCCAATAAGATAATTTACATCTAGCATAAGAGCCAACTTTCAAATTCATTAATCCATTCATTAAACAATAAGGTTACAACACTCATTCCCTGAATGAGGTAAGTCCAATAAATATAATTACAATTACAACTTCCACCTCGATAACAACTGAGGGGTAAAACAATACAAGATCAACTGAAATGCAATAAAGCAAGAACTGATATTGAATCCAACGAGCTCTCCAACTAGAAGTCTCATCCACATGAACATGAAGATAGCCCAACAAATTTAGGTGCACGCCACCCAACCAAGTGGAACCCAAGGGCCCACCCTCCGTGCTAGGAGATAGTAACCAGGAATCCTAGCCAAGACCATCTACCACTAGACACAGACTAACACAAACTGAACCAAACCGAAACCACCAATCACATGTAAAACATAAGTACAACTCATATACCACGTAAGTACAACACAAGTACAACTCTACATGGTCACATTGCTTCCAGAAATAAAGAAAAACAAGTATGTTAGGAGAACCATACACACAGAATTGAATACCAACTGTGGTCACATCGGGTATGTTATGGAACCCATACCCATAATAAACAAGTACCAACTGTTGTCCTAGACAGAGTGTCATCACATATCTCATCATGGGTTATCCTTTGGGAATCTTCATAGGCTCCGGGCCCCACTATGGGTTATCTTGGTGGCCTCAACCGAATCCTGGCTCCCATACTCACTCATGTGAAATCAAATACCTTTCATACAAACAATATAGATGACCTTGCCATTCCAGGCCTTCCCACTCATCCCAAGTCTAAATGAGCCCTTGTGTCTATGAGTGAGGCATAATTATCTTGATTAGTGTGAAGTACCACCTAATCTTCTAAGTTTTGTTTTAGTTATCACTTGATTAAACCACCTCCGAAGGTTTCCTAGTTTACTGCTTTGGGCTCTAGCTCCTACGGAGGCCACTCTTCTATTTGACAACATACATAACATTTAAACGCCAAGGGTAACAAGGTGCAAAAAACAAGATACCACAACCACTCCTTTCTCAGGAGGCAACATAAGTTCAAACCCTCTCCAAACACTGGAGGTAACAAGGCAACAAAGTCACTCCTGACAAGGAGGCACTAACCACATAATCCACTCCTAAACCAAGGAGGTACAAAACATCCCTGTTCGTAGAGACCGGGTAATAATAAATAACATCTCATGCACTACCCAAGGCAATCCCAAGGTTGACCGTCACATTACAACAACCTACTACCTTGAAAACTCAATTGGAAGGCTGGCTAAATATTAAGACCCACATTTTTCCAAATGATAACACACATAGAACAAAACCAAGGCAGAATTAGATCTACTTTGGGTTCACTAAACCCATTTCCACACTAACATTCAGTGATCAATGCATTAAATAAACTGAGTTAATTATGCCATTTCAAAATCATTTTATTTCCACATAGCATTTAAATACATGAAACATTAACTCATATATCAACAATTCAGATAAAAGCAAAATCCCATTTTTAAATAAAATATTTATTCCATATTCGATAAAACTCATGTTCTTAAAAAAAAAAACAATATTCCCCTTCAACCAATGTAATAATAACATGAAATTCCCCTTTTCAAAATGTTAATATTAAAACATTTAAATTATAACAATTATTCAAATTTTCTCATAATATTAACCCACTAAAAGCATTTTAATACTATCATGAATCATAATATTATATTATTTAAATCATTTAATATTATCATTAAACATAATATTAAATGAATATTATATTGGGTTAACAAAATATTATAATGATTATAATATTAAAATATTATTAAAAAATAATAATATTAAAATATAATAAAACATCATAATATATATATATATATATATTTTTTTTTAAATTAAAAGCCCAAGGGCATGATCCTTGGTTCACGCGCCAACCCTAGGGTTGAGCTGTGCAACCTCGGGTTTCGTGCGCCGGTTGGGTTTAGGTCGGTCACGGCTCCCATGACTGGTGGCGGCAGTGGTTTAGTTCATGGCTGCCGCAGGAGGCGACGCCGCCAGAGAGTGGAGGGCGCGGGCGGAGGAGGAAGGGTTTACCAGGCTGCAGGGGGTGGGCGGAGAAGGAAGCATCGCGCAAGGCATGAGTGGAGCTGGCGCACGGATGGCGGAGAATGGCGGACTGAGCAAGCCGAGTGGCGGTGTTGGCAACGCAGCCACCAACTGTGGTGGTCGGGCTGCACAACCCACATGGTCGTTGACTGGGGGCGTTGGGCGTGCTCCCCCACTCCGCTTCCCAAGGGAGCAGCTGTGGGGTGAGCCCTAGCCCCTCCAAAATTGTTTTTTTTTTTCTTTCTTTTTTTTTATCAAATAATTTTTTTTCAGAGAATAGTATGATTGTCTTTTTTTTTTTGCTTATGTTTTATTTTTTAAAACAAAACCAAAAACCTTAATAGCTTCATTTATTTAAATTTTGAATTTTAATAAAATTTAATAAAATTTGACCAGCATAACCTTATAATAAGAAATTATAAAAAATAAAAGCACAAGCCTATTTATATATATATATAAATAGCCATTCAACCAAGCTTGAGACTTCAAATAAATTGAAGAACAAAATGAAAACAAAATGGAATCAAATAACAATTTGCAACAAGAGTTTTGTTCCCAACTTTGAACAAACTTATTCAATTTTGAAATCAAAGTTATCAAACAGATTTATTTTGCACACAAATTAAGATTGCAAATAGTTTTCCATCCACACAATACCACTGAATCAACAAAATTTCAATTAAAACAAGATGAGAACCTGATTCTCTTGAAGTATGTTGAAGATCCTACTGGTGCTTTGAAACCCTTTTGAGCTCCACAGATTCTTTGAGCTTTTTCTCCGAACCCACAAAATTGAGCAATCCTTCCTCTTCTCTTTTCAATTTTTCCCCAAAAACTCCATTCTTGATTTTGTGAAGAAATTCAAAGATATGCAAAAATTCCTTCCAAAAATCCTACAACCACCCTCATAAATTCCAGAAAACAATAATAGGAAATATCTCTTTTTTTGAATTTTCAAATTTTCAAATTTCTAAATAGACTTTTAATTCATTTTCCTAATTTCCAATTCCAACTTAAATATGCATGCATTTCCAAAATGAATAATGTGAATTATTTCAACATAAATAACTTAATCAATTAATAAAATAAATCTACCGTAAGATTAAAATATTTATTAATTAAATTAAATTACTCAATAATTTAATCACATTTCCCACATTATTCTAACTTCCAAAATAAACTAAAACAAGGCAAACGGAACAAAATAGAATATTGGACCACACTATGACCAATGACACACTATGACTAGGGTGACAAATTGGTACAGAATCCTATCTACTGTCTCCCATTCGAATACCGTTGGGAATTGGAAATGCTCAAACCTATGAAACCAGGTGGAGTCGATGTCCTATACCTGTCAACCTGCTAACAAAGAATATAACCACATGCAATAATATGTCATACTTAAAACACACCATGAAGAGGAAATCACAGAATGGTAAAGCACTCGCAAGCGAGTGATGCGATACCGTCCTCTTCACAAATACAATAGTACTAACTGACAAATCTAACATACTAATATAATCCAAACCATAAACATCATTAATTCAACCATCCATAATGCTAATTCTAAACATGGCATAAAATAACATCATATTAAAATACCATCACATCAAAAGATAACATTAACATCGCTCAATAGATAGTGATCGAATAGAAGTCGAGTACCATAGTCAAGGTACGGACATAAAGTACAACATAACAGAGCATAACACTGTCCGATCAAAAGGACAAAACGGAGGGGTATTACAATGCATTAAACAATATCATAGGGAATGCATTACACTTTTTAAGTATAGAAACAACAACAAGCATTGTATAAAAGTAATTTAGGAATTTAAATTGATTTAATGTGAAGCTGGAGATTTAACAAAGGAGAGTAAGTAGAATGAGTTAACTATGCATTCTCTGCTTCTCTTTCTACCAGTTTTCCAACACATATCATGAAGTAACTTTCCATTTAATGCATTAAACATGCATTCATTGCTTGAGTACCCAGTAGCTTATTCATTTCATTTAAGTAAATTAGAAAAATAATTGCACATTATATTTTATGGAAAAAATTTAATCATGAAGTAGTGAATGCATGTTTATTCCATTGAATGCAAAGTGTGTGAGATGTCTTGGAGAGCTGGTGGGTATGTAAGTAGTGAATGCATATTTAATTCATAAAATCTTAGGCGAGTGTTGCATTTTATTTGTGCTAATTGTCATTTTTTTATTATTTGCTGAAAAGCTTGTGTGTTTTAAGCTTTGGGTGAAGCCACAATAGTGGTTTACAATTCAAGTGAGGAAGGAAAACTCACAAAAAATGAATACATGGAAAAAAACTTGATTTTAGGGGTTCATATGAAGCCACTGGTTCGAGCGAACCCACTAGTTTGAGTGAACCCATAAAGGGTTCGAGCAAACCCTTTTAATACTTTCCTATCCAAAAACCCAACAAAATCCCTTATGGAAGGGTGGTTCACTCGAACCAGGGTTCGAGCAAACCCTAGTTCGAGTGAACCCCTAACGGTTTGCTTGAACCCCTAGGGGTTCGTACGAACCCCCCTTATTCCTCATCCCTCCTAGAGACACAAAAAAAACCTAAATTTTGGCACTTCGAAGCTCGGGTTGAGGATGAAAATAGAGGAATCTTCACAAACCCAACTGGACTCAGGTAGTCCTCGGAATGAGCTATCCAACGAATATAATTTTAATATGTTTTGGTTTTATTATGTATTTGTTTTTTAGTTTTATTAAACATAGGTTTTTCATCGAAAATGAAGGTCTATGTTTTGCACATGTGGAAAAATAGCAGATTATCAAAAAAAAAAATTGAAAAATATGAGTGCACTAGATATTGAAGTCCTTGATCCAACAAAAAAAAAATTGAATTTCGATATATACAAAAAAAAATTTACACATTATATGGTCGCGCTATGTCTGAATTGTAATTGGTTTGACTTCGAAACTTGATTAAAGAATAAATATTCATTAAAAAACTATCTAACCAAGTGGAAGCACTAGATATTAGAGAAAGAATTAGAATTTTATCCTTTAGGGAAAAAAATTTATGTGTTATACGGTGTGCGTCACTTTTTACAAATGTTATTTTCTTAAAAAACGTAGTTTTCATGGGAGATTGAAACAAAAGTGCAATCTGATTCCAAAAATTTTGAAAAAAAAAATTAAAATCTACAGACAAAATGTGATGAGACTCTAGTTTGCATCATCTTCAAATTCCTCACGGTTTAGCTGCTATAGGTGCCCGAATGTGAAGATTTAGTTAAAAATAATAATTTCAGTGTCTTGTTTGGCCAAAAATTGTAAACCACTATTGTGGGATCACCCCTTACCATGTTTGTAATTGTAGGAACAATTGACTAATAGGGAGCCAGTTTTCTCTCTGTTTATGATACTTATTAACTAGAAGTACTGGTTGTTATTACAAGGGCGAGGGGGGACATATGGGTACAATAGATGGAATATGCTATGTAACGCATGAACGTGGAGCAATTGAAGCCAAGGAGTAGGTGGCTATTCTAGAAAACAAGAATTGTCACAAGAAAATGTGAATGCTTTGAGGAGGGTCTTGTTAACTATGGAGGCATTCAATGCACTCACTATGTATTAATTTCCTGATTAGCCATGAGCCTATTAATAAAGCTCACAAAATTTGTATTTGATGTCTGGATGTTTACAAAAATTTATTGCGTTGTTCTTTTTTTTTTCAAAAATCTTAGCATGTGCTTCTGTGTTTCATGTTTACGAATAACATATTATCTTGCACAGTTCACAAACAATCGACTATTGTTTGTGATTTGTGAGTCATACTATTTAATGCATTGAACATGCATTGACTACTTCAACATCTATCATCTTGCTGCTAAAGGTGGGACAATTTCCATTTAGACATAAAATATTTGCAAAATATATAATGTCCTTCTCTTTTTGCACTTTTCTTTAACATAAATGAATAATAGGTGTAGTGAAAGCAATGAAATAGAAGAATAATTATTTATTATCTCTCAATCACAAATGAAACCATTGCAATTGTAGTCTGTTGTTTGGATTCAACTATTTCATTCCATTTGTTATCTATTGTACCTATTTGTACATTTAGGCCTTATAATAGCGAATAATATTTCTAGTCGCAGCAGGATAGAACTATTGATATGAGGACAAGTGTAGCCACTTAGGTGACTTTGTATACTGAATACAGTTGTAGAAAGTTACCACTACAATTGTTTAATTCACTTTTGAAATAGTTGCTTGTCCAATGTAATTGTATTGTTTAAAATACTTTGCTAGCAGGCTAATGCTTATTCAAGCAATGAATTCAAAGTTAATGCATTGTATGGCTGTACAAGGAAGAGGACCTTGGTCAAAGATCTAAAAGAGTATTGATTTATCTAGTAACACCAGAGTATAGGATAGTGGAATTGGTCCCTATCACTAATACTAGTGTATCATGTTTCTTAACATGCTTGTTGTTGTTGTTTATATGCTAAAAAGGTTTAATGCATTTTCTCTCTTAATTGAATTTAATAGACTATTGTTTCTGAGCCGCTTGTCATAAAATTCAATTCATTAGACATGCATTGACTACTTCAGTATCTATTACCTTGCTATCAAAGGTGGTGCAATTTTCATTTAGCCATTAAATATTTGCAAAATATATAGTGTCCTTGTATTTTGCTAATTTTCTTTAACAAAAATGAATAATAGGCCTAGTCCAACCAATAGAAGAATTGCAACAAACAAAAATTAAGACAAGGAAAACTAAAAACTTTGAGCAAGGTCTTGTTGACTATGGAGGCATTCAATGCATTACCTAGATGTATTCATTGCTTCAGTAGTTGTGTAGCGCCCCGCCACACAACCCTAGAGGAAGTTGCAATTAACTACTTAAACGGACTAATTTTTTTTTCATTTAAGTACAAATAACATCCAAGTTCACTACCCATTGCAAATAACCCCTAAGGTTATGAGACAGAGGTTATTTAGAACCTCAACAAAAAACATGAATTGAAACCATAACATTCATTTACTTACTAATTTAGAAATACATACATTCCATACATTTTAAATTACATCAAAGCATACAAGATACCATGCAATTTCATTTATCCAAAATTAAACAATACGATTACATCTCTCATTCCCCGAATGAGGCAAGTCCAATGAACATAATTACAATTACAACCTTCCACCTTGATAACAAAGCTAGGAGATAGTAACAAGGATTCCTATACAAGACCATCAATCTCTAGACACAGGTTGACTCATACTGATACAACCAAACATAAGAACCATACAACCACAAGTGAAACACAAGTAAAACTCTAACATGGTCACATTGCTTCCAAATATAAAACAAATCAAGTATGTTAAGAGAACCATACACACAAATCACGTACCAACTGTTGTCCTAGAAAGAGTGTCATCACACAGCTCATCATGGGATTACCTATGGGAATCTTCATAGGCTCCGGCCCCTACTAAGGGTTATCTTGGTGGCTTCAACCGAATCCCGGCCCCCACACTCACTCATGTGGAACCAAATACCTTTCGTATAGACAAGATAGATGACCTTGCCATTCTAGGCCTTCCCACTCATCCCAAGTCTAAACAATCCCTTGTGTCTATGAGTGAGGCAAAATTATCTTGATTAGTGAGAAGTTAGTCCTAATCTTCTAAGTATTGTTTTAGTTATCAATTGATTAACCACCTTCAAAGGTTATCTAGTTTACCTCTTTGGGCTCTGGCCCCTACATAAGCCACTCTTCTACTTGACAACATGCAATCGAACCAATTACCAAGGGAACCCAAGTGCATACAAAATAGATATTACAACCATTCCAACTCTAGGAGGAAACCTAAAAAGAAACTCACTCCAACACTGGAGGTACAAACATAACAAAGCCACTCCTCTACTAGGAGTCACAAATCACATAAGCCCCTCCTTCCATAGGAGGCACAAAACATCCCCATTCGTGGAAACCAGGTAATTAATTGATAATGTAACATGCACTACCTAAGGGATTCAAAATAGGTCAACAACACGACACGACAACCCACATATTAAAACCCATCTGGAAGACTTACATATTAACGACACATTTAACCCACTTCCCCAAACAAGAACACAGAGGAAATGTTCACTGAAGGCAATTTAAAGAAACTACCTTTGGATATTCTAAATCCATTTTCTTCTCAAAATGATTTCACAACAAAGATAATAATTGCCTTAACAAAATAATTGATTAATATAATTAATTGTCTCATCAATTGTAGAGAAGGGAAAAATACTAACTCAACAATTAAATCAAGTCCTTTGAATAATTTTTAAATCAACATAAATTCATGCAAGTAAATCTCTTCAATTTCCAAACTAATAACATATAATTTCCTCAATTATTTAATATACCCCTTTCTCTATCAAAATAAACTATGCATACTAATCATTTCTTTTTTAAAATCTCCAACAGTATTAAATTGTATGCAGCAAAATAAAATAAGATAAAATATTTAGTATACACTTTAAATGTATATACACATACAATTGATATATTTTAACAATAATATATAAAATATATCTTCTATCATTTTCCAAAATACCAAATTGTTTATGAAAACTTATTAATAATTCTAAAATATATATACATATATATATGTTATATATATTAATATTTTACTATTATAAAATATAATATAAAATATTTATTAATAAATATTTTCATATTATAAAATATAATATATAAAATATTATATATATATTTTATTTATTTATTTTTTAAAGAAAAATGAATTTCAGAATCCAAACTCGCATAGGGTTTGTGGAAATTCATGTCACACATAGGAGATGGGACGGCGGCTACCATAGTTGACCCCATGCTTTGGGACGGCAGCTATGAGCATAGTTGACCCCATACATGGTGTAATGCCCCGCCACACAACCCTAGAGGAAGTTGCACACAACTACTTACAACCTCAACAAAAAATATGAATCTAACCCATGTCAATTATTTAATTAAGAAATAAAACACATACATTCCAATTAAGATAATTTACATCAGCATAAGAGACAACTTTCAAATTTCATGATTCATAATTAAGTAATACTGTTACAACTCTCATTCCCCGAATGAGTTAAGTCCAAAGAATAAGATTACAATTACAACTTTCCACCTCGATAACAAATGAGGGGTCATAAATCACAAGAACAACTGAAATGAAGTAAAGCAAGAACTGAAACTGAATCCCACGAGCTCTCCAATTGGAACTCTCATCCATACGAACAAGAAGAAATCCCAACAGATTAAGGTGCATGCCACCCAACCAAGTGGAACCCAAAGGCCCACCCCCCATGCTAGAAGATAGTAACAAGGAATCCTAGCCAAGGCCATCTAGCTCTACACACAGACTAACACATAACTGAACCAAACTGACAGAACCAAACACATGTACCACACAAGTACAACATAAGTACATCATGAGTACAACTCAAGTACAACTCTAGTACCACATAAGCACAACTCTAACATGGTCATAATCTTTCTAGGTATAAAGTAGATCAAGTATGTTAAGAAAATCATACACATAGAATCAAATACCAATTGTTGTCACATCGGGTATGTTAAGGAAACCATACCCATAAAGTCAAATACCGATGGTTGTCCTAGACAGAGTGTCATCACACGGCTCGTCATGAGTTACCCAATGCAGATCTTCATAGGCTCTGGCTAACCTGGTGGCCTCAACCGATCCCTGGATCTCATACTTACTAATGCGGGATCAAAAACCTTATGTACAGACAAGATAGATGACCTTGCCATTCCAGGCCTTCCCACTCATCCCAATTCTAAATGAGCCCTTGTGTCTATGAGTGAGGCCAACTTATCTTGATTAGTGAGAAGTTAGTCCTAATCTTCTAAACTGTATTGATTTAGTTTCACTTGATTAAACTACTTCTGAAGGTTACCCAATTTGACCTCTTACGGGCTCTGGCCCCTAACAAAAACCACTCTTCTACTTGACAACACACATACCATCCAATCACCAAGGGTACAAAGTGCAACAAACAAGATATCACGACCACTCCTTTCTCAGAAGGCGACATATAATGAAACTCACTCCAAACACTGGAGGCAAAAAATCACATAACAAGGTCACTCCTTACAAGGAGACACAAATCCCATAATCCACTCCTTTCACAGGAGGCACAAAACATCCATGTTCGTAGAAATTGGGTTAAACACTGACTAGACACCATGCACTACCCAAGAGAATTCACAATGGGTTGACATCAGAAACGACAACCCCCAACCTCTAAGATCCTCTAGAAGACTTACATATTAAAAACACTTAACCCATTTCCCCAAACAAGAACACGAAGGAAATGTTCACTGAAGGGAATTGAAAGAAACTACCTTTGGATATTCTAAATCCATTTCCTCATTACATTCAGTATTGCATCAATAAAATTGAATTAAGAATACGTCTTTTCAGACAAGGGAGAAATTAATAGTAATTATTTAATTTCCCTACTTGCATTTAAATAATGAAAATTAACCAGTTCAACATATAAAACAAATACGTTGCTTTAAAATAAATATTGTTTCCTCGTTTCAGTACAGCCATTTAAAAATAATTGACTTGACTCGAAAACTTATTATTTTAAATTAAAACTATTCTCTTTTAAAATAATATATTAAAATCAAAACAATGGTTCAACTAAGTTTACCATACTTTCATTTCCTCAATATAAATTTAAATCATGCCATTAATTTGAAACACCATTTTCCTATACATAATAAATTTATGTCCGCAACAATAGCCATATGTTTTAACATCATATAAAATAATATTTCAATATTATAAATTATAATATAAAATATTATTTAAAAATATTTTAATATTACAACCTATAATATACAAGATATTATATATATATATATATATATATATATTTTAATAATGATATATATTAATATTTTAATATTATAAAATATAATATTAAATATTATTCTAAATATTTTAATATTATAAATTATAATATATAAAATATTATATATATTAAAAAGGATAGCCATACGAAATGGGGCCCATGCACTTTCCTCGGGCCGCACGCTTTAGGGTTGGAGTTGGGTGGCATTTTTTCTCAAGCCATGGTTTTCTTTTTGCAGTGGGCGGTGGGGGTTTTGGTAGGGCGGCAGCTTACCAGCCAACACCCTGGTGGCAGTGGTTGTGCTGTGCACAGCCGACCACCACCAGTGGTGGAAACTATGTAGGCAATTGCCATGGTGGGTTCATGGGGGATGCGTCGGGCATGGCTCCCCTCACTCATGTAACGCCCCGCCACACAACCCTAGAGGAAGTTGCATTTAACTACTTAAACGGAATAATTTTTTTTTTTTAAGGAATAAATAATAAGTAAGTTAATAAATTAATGCCAACAACCTCTAAGGTTATGAGACAAAGGTTATATAGAACCTCAACAGAACATGAATATAAACAATGACAATTATTTAATCAAAACATTAACGCATACATTCCAAGTAAGATGCAATACCAACAAACATAAGATAAGTCTTTCGATTGCATTAATCCATTCAATAAAACCATAAGGTTACAATCACTCATTCCCCAAATGAGGCAAGTCCAATAACATAGGGTTAAAATTACAAATTCCACCTCGATAACAAGAGGGGTAAAGATAACAAGTGTAGCAATAACTGGAATAACCGCGAGCGCTCCAACTGGAAGTCTCGTCCACACGAACAAGGAGAAAACCCAACGGAGTAAGGTGCACGCCACCCAACAAAGTGGAACCCAAAGGTCCACCCCCCGTGCTAGGAGATAGTAACTAGAATCCCTAGATGAGTTCGACTACCTCAAGACATAGGCTAACATAACCATAATGAAATAAGTATAGTAACAAAATCAAATCATAGGGTTACAATGCTTCTAGATATACATAATCAACTGCATCACTGATGCGAACATACTATCGACCTAGGAGAAGTGTCATCACATTGTTACATAGGTTATCCTGGTGAGTCTTCCTAGGTCCCAGCCCCCATCTCGGGTTATCCTGGTAACCTCCAACGACTTCTACCCCCTCATGTAAGCCAATGTGGAATCAGTTATCTTTCGTGGTGACAAGATAACGATCTTTCCATTCCAGGCCTTCTTGTCTCGACCCAAGTCTTTACAAGCCCTTGAGGTAAGGAGCGAGGCATAATTATCTTATTAAATGTTTGATGCTACATGATACTCTAATCATTTAATTTAGTTATCACTGGATTAACTAACTTACAACGAGTTATCCTGGCACCACTTTGTGTGTCGGCCCCCGTTATAAGCCACTCCTCTAAGACGACATGTGGAACAACTCCACAACCCAAGGATACTCAAGTGCTACGCAAGGATATCACATCCCTAACCATGACATACAGTCAACAAACACTCCCGTTCATGAGAACTGGGAAACATACTAGTTACACACTACCCAAGGTCATCTATGGTTGACTACATAATAGAACAACCCACAAACGAAAATCAACTAGAAGACTTGTTAAACATGAAGACCCACACATCCCAACAATACGTACGTAGATCAACGCAAGGACATGAATCAAATCCTAATTTGGGTTCCCTAAACCCATGTCCTAACTCATCATTCAATAATCAGTGCTATCAACAAATAGAATATATTTTATGTCACTTTAAAGAAAACATTTTATTCCCAACAACGTTTAAATATAATATTAATTCTCTACCCAATTAAACTCAAATTAAAAGAACAATATTTCCCCCTCTAAATAATTGAACAATATAATATTATCCTCATTTTACAACATTAATATTATAATAATAATGTTAACATTATTATTTACATTTTCCATAGTTTCTCAATTTTATTAATCATATTATTTAAAATTTTCATTATTTAATCATATGAACATAATCATATTAAATAATAAATTTTAAACTTAAAAACATTATAATAAATATAATATTATTATATTACATAAATTATAATATTTTTAAATTAAAATATTATTATTTTAAAAAAATATATTTTAAAATTTTAAAGAAGATAAGGGTGGCCTCGGTTCGCACTCCAACCCTAGGGTTGGGTCGCGCAAACCTTGGAACTTGCGCCCAACCGTTCGCAGGTCAAAGGAGAGGTCGGCCCGACTGCTAGGTTAACCAGGGCGGTGGAGGTGGGGTTTTTGGTGGCCACAGGGGCGGCGCCACTACTATACACCAGCGCAAGGTTAGGCGAAAACCGCCGCGGGCACCCCGCGGGCGGTGCCGGCAATGTCGCCACCAGTTGGCGGCCGCTACCTGCACAGCTCGCGTGGGCCGCGGTCAGCGGGGGATGGGTGTGGCTCCCCCACTCTGCTCCCATGGGAGCAGTGGTGGGGTGAGCCCCCATTCGCTCACCCAGTGCTTAACCCTTTTTTTGTATTTTTAATTTTTTTAAAATTTGATTGTCATTTTCGAATGACATTTTTTTTTGTTTTCTTTTTTTTTTAATTTTTTCAATTTCACAATAAAATAGGATTGTCAAAAAAATTATCTTTATTTTATCTTTATTTTTTTATTTTTTTTATTTTTTCAATAGAAAAAATAGAATTAAAAGATAGGACATTTTGCAATTTTAAAATTCTAGAAAAAGTTAATCTATTTTATTTTATTTTTGAAAATTTGGCCAGCATAACTTTGCTATAAGAAATTATGAAAATAATTCCTAAACTTAGCTATGTTCATCTATATAAATAAACTATGATTTAACCAATCATTTACCCATTTGAAGACTACATGAAGATGGAAAAACATCAAGAACAATGGAGGATTGAATGAAACATACAAACTTAACCTTTCACTACTCAACATATTGAAATCACCAAAAACACAATCAAACAAAGAGTGAACCTGATTTCTTTGGAGTTTGATGAAGAGCCTGTTACTGCCTTGAAACCCTCTTGAGCACTTCGAATTCCTCAAGCTTTCCCTTCAAACCCACAAAAACAAGCAATCTTTCCCTTCTCCTTTCCAATTTTCTCAAAAAACTCTATCTTTCAAATTTGTGATGAAATTTCACTAAATGCAAAAATCCTTCCCAAAATCCTCAACAACCATCATAAATTCAAAAATGGAAAAATATCTATTTTTGTTGAATTTTGAATTTTTTGAATTTCCAATTTGACTTTTAATCTTTAATTCTAATTTTCCAATTTCAAATTCAAATTGCATGTTTTTCAAAATAAATACTTAAACCATTTCAACATGAACCACAAAATCAATTTAATAATTAAATGTACCAAAAGATTAAATAACACTTAATTAAATTAAATTATTTAATAATTGAATCAAAATCCTATATTATTCTAACTCCCCAAATATTTCGTAAACAGGCAAAGGAGCAAAATAGAACAACAAGGTTATACAAGACTGACAACACACTACAACTAGGGTGACGACTCGACGCGGAAATCCTAGTTACTATCTCTCAATCAATTGCCATTGGGCAATGGACACGCTCGAACTTGAGAAACCAGGTGGAGTCGATGTCTTGTACCTGTCAACCTGCAAACAAAGAATATATCCACATGCAATAATATATCATAGATAAGGCACACCGTGAAGAGGAGATCACG
The DNA here is from genome assembly GCA_007115665.2 of Sequoiadendron giganteum. NCBI lineage: Eukaryota > Viridiplantae > Streptophyta > Pinopsida > Cupressales > Cupressaceae > Sequoiadendron > Sequoiadendron giganteum. Next base: position 180,101,137 of record CM021105.1, read on the forward strand.
AGATCGCAGGGCACTCGCAAGCGAGTGATGCGACACCGTCCTCTTCACCAATACAATAGTTATAACTGATGCATCTAACATAGCAGCATAATCAAAAGCATGAAACATCATAAGTTAAATATCCACATGTGTTAATCCCAAGCATGGCATAATTATCATATCCAAATGTAATATCACCACAACAAAATACGTCACGATAAACAGTGATCCACTGAAATCAAGTACATAGTCCAAGTACAAAGCATAACTAAAGCATAGAGAGGAACAACATAGTTCACACAACAGAACAAAACGGAGGGGTATTACATCTCACCTCCCATGGGGGCGCGGTGGGGGTGAGCCCCCAGCCCCCCCCCCAAAACTTCATATTTTTTTAATTTTATTTAATTTTAATTTTTTTTATTTAATACAACCCTACGGATTTTTGGAAATCTGCGCCCTCACATAGGGCGTTTTATTAAAAATTGATTTCAACAACATAATCCTTCCATAAAACCAAAATAGATATAAATATAAGTATATATACACTATATATATGAATAATTTTAATTATCTCCACTTCAGATTTGCAAATCAAATTGAGCAAATAATTTTCAAAACAATAATTTGCAGCCAAGAACACAATTTTTCTTGAAGAAATTTATTTCCAAAAAGAGAGTTAAAATTTGAAACAAAATTTAACATGAAGTTTCCATTATAGATTAGATCTTGAGTTTTCCAGATATGATATTCAACAACAAATCAAATATAAATATATTTACAAAACAACTAAATTTAAAAACATGAACCTGGTTTTTTTTAAGAGTTTGTGAGGAGATCCAGATGGTGCTCAGCTTCCAACTTCAGCTCCACCAATTTTCACAACTTCAATCCAAAACCCACAAAAAAATCCAACAATTCCTTCTCTCTACTATTTTCAATTTCTCCAACTTGTTGAAGAAAACTGGTGAAGAAAATTCCAATAATAAAGAAAATTCCAAAAAAAATCCTACAACCACCCTCATTAATTTCTGAAAACAGAAAATGCAAAATATCTCAAAATATCTATTTTTTTTTTCAATTTTTGAATTCAAACTTTTATAAAAATGCAATTTAAATTCTTTTTGTAAATTTCCAATTTAATCTTTTCAATTTCAAACATTAAATCCATAATTTCACAATGAAATACTTATCTGATTTAAACATCATCAATTTAATTAATCAATAAAATTAATTTAATCCAAGATTAAATCCTTTTATTAATTTAATAAAATTAATTAATTAAATAACATTTCTAACATCATTACTAGATTAATTTAATCAACCACTTAAATACATAAAGCCATTTAATTGCCCTTTTCAACTTGCAATTAAATAAACAAAGAGAGGGAACAATATTCAAAGCAACACAACCTGACTAACACCTGACGACACACTAGGACTAGTGTGACGACTTGGCACAGAAAACCTAACTACTATCTCCCAATCGAATACCGTTGGGCAATGGACACACTCAAACCTATGAAACTAGGTGGAGTCGATGTCATGTACTTGTCAACCTACAAACCAAGAGTATAACCACATACATATATATGTCATAATTAAAACACGCCGTGAAGAGGAAATATCAAAATCACAAGGCACTCACAAGCGAGTGATGTGATATCATCCCCTTCACCAATACAGTGTAACTAACTGACAAATCTAACATACTAATATAATCCAAAGTATAAAACATCATTGATTCAAACATCCATAATGCTAATCCAAAACATGTCATAATGATAACATCATAATAAAATACTATCACATCAAAATATAATATTAACGTCGCTCTATAGATAGTGATCAAATAGCAGTTGAGTACCATAGTCAAGGTACTAACAGAAAACACACATAATAAGGTATCTGAATATCCAGAAACACATCAAAGCAACAAAACAACACAAGGAAACACTGTCCAACCAGAAGGAAAAATGGAGGGGTATTACACATGGTGGCTCAGCTGTGCTAAGCACAGTCATCCCACCATGTATGGTGGCAGCTTTGCTTATGGCGGCTGCATGGGTTGTGGGGGTCGCGCTGGGCGCAGCTCCCCCAACTTGCCTCCCATGGGGGGCACAGTGGGGTGAGCCCCCAACACCTCCCACAATTTCATTTTTATTTTTATTTTTATTTTTTTTCTTCAAATGAAACCCCTATGGATTTCGAAATGTGTGCTTCAACATGGTTCTTTATTTTTATTTTATTTTAACAGCATGATAACCATCTGAGAAATAAGTATGTATAAAATACATATAAATATATATATGTATATGTATTTTATATATATATAGATATTTACATATCCACACAAAGAATTTACAAAATTAATTGAGCAAGTTATTTTAAAAAAAAGATCATTTAAAGTCAAGAACACCATTTATTTTCTTGAAGAAATTCATTTTCAACCAAAGATTTTCCTTCAAATTTAAATGCAAGATTTTAAAATGGGTTTTATTTGTAAACCAAACATACGTTTTGAATGTTTCCAAACAACATGCTAAAACCTTGAAACTTTCAAAATGGAAACTTGTAAATAAGAAGAAAACATGAATTAAAGCTTGAAGATTGACAATAGTGCTCTGGATTCCTCCTCTAATTCCAGCTCCTCCAACAGATTCAATCTCTTTCCAATCCAAAACCAAAATAGCAAAATTTATTTCCTTCTTTCCTCTTCCAATCTTTCAAAACTTCCTGAAAACTCATTCAAAATCCCCCAAATAATAGAGAAAATATCCAAAAAATATCTATGCAACCACCCTCATCAATTTTTGAAAACAGAAATAGAAAATATCTCTAATTTCAATTTTTGAATTCAAACTTTTCTAAAAATGAAATTTAAATCCTTTTTCTTATTTTTCAATTTCAAACAATATATCCATAACTAACTTAACTTATTTCAACATCATAAATTTAACTAATTAATAAAATAGATTTAATCCATGATTAAATTATTTATTAATTAAATTAAATTAATAATAAAATAAATTACATTACTAACATAATCCCAGATCAAATTAATCCACAATTTAACTACATAAGCATTTATTTAACTTTATAACATGTGATTAAATAATCAAAGGGAATGAACAACAATAAAGCAATTAACTCGAGTAAGACCTGACGACACACTATGACTAGGGTGATGACTTGGCACAGAAAACCTAGCTACTATCTCCCAATTGAATGGTGTTGGGCAATGGACATGCTCCAACCTGTGAAACCAGGTGGAGTCGATGTCCTGTACCTGTCAACCTGCGAACAAAGAGTATATCCACATGCATATATGTCATAATTAAAACACATTGTGAAGAGGAAATCACGGAATCGCAGGGCGCTCACAAGCGAGTGGTACAATCTCGTCCCCTTCACCAATACAGTATTGCTAACTGACGAATCTAACATCATTAATATGATCAAAATCATATAAATCATTAATTCAATTATCCACTAAGCTAATCCAAAACATGCCATATTGATAACCTCAGAATAAAATACCATCACAGCAAAATATAACATTCACATCGCTTTACAGATAGTGGTCAAATAGTAACCGAGTACCAAAGTCAAAGTACAAACATTAAACACACATAATAAGGTATCTGAATATCTAGAAACACATCAAAGCAAAAAATCAACACAAGGACACACTATCCAACCAGAAGGAAAAACAAAGGGGTATTACAAGTTGTAAGCATGCTACTAAATCTTGTAGGATTTGTATTTAATGTTTGAATGTTTGTGAAAATTGATCTTGCAAAAATTGCATTTAATAAACTATTGTTTCTGATTTGATAGTTATACCATTTGGTGCATTAAACATGCATTGATTTCTTTGATAGCTACCAACTAATTTACTTTAACAAAATTGAACAATAGGCCTACTTCAACTAATAGAAAAAGAGATAAATTATTTATTATCTCTTAACTACAAATGGAACCATTCCAATAGTAACCTGTTGCTTGGATTCAATTCCTCCATGTCATATGTCATCTACTGTACTTAACTATACAACTAGGCTTTATAATAGCAAACAATGTGTGTAGTCACAACAGGATAGAAATCTTGATACCAAGAAAAGGGCTGCTATTCAAGTGACTTTATAAAATGAATATAGTTGCAACAAGTCACTATTGTAGTTGTTGAGTTTTCTTCTGAAATGGTTGCTTTTTGTATGAAAATGTACTGTTTAAATTTTTTTTGAAGAGCACAAAGCTTCTATTTTTTTGGACAACTTGTTAGCAAGTATATGTTTCATGTTTACAAATAGCATATTGTATGCCATGGACTATGATCATTTGTCTAATTCATCCTTCTGACAGGAACCATTGTTTGCAGTTGGAGTTAGAGGTAAAGACCTATATGAGTGTAAATATTCTAGGTTGTTGACCAAGAAACTAGAAGGTCATATTTTCGTATTATTCTTCTCATTTCTTTCTAGTGAATTTTGAGTCTTCCAATGCATCTTTAAACTATGCCTTAGAAGAGTTGTGAATAGTAAGGGAGAAGGCTGGATCAAGAATCTGATTTACTGAATAGACAAATGAGTATAGTGAATGGCATGCTATGTAATTCATAAACATGAAACTGTTATATGACCAAAAGCAAGTTACTTTTACAATGAGAGTCATGCATAATTATAAGCATGTGATATGTAGTCCATGTACAATGTTTCACTTCATACATTGAGCAAATTGTATAATTTAAGTATATTTCTCCATTACCATTTTTCTATTCACTACATCAGGCCTAATATTCATTTCCTTGTAAGCAAATCTAATTGATGAGCTATGTGAAACATTCAATATTGATTGCATATGGCATGGTTACAATTATGCATATCTCTAGCTACAACATTGCTTCAATGAAATTATTGCAAAGGTCATTTTCTTATCAACATAAATTGAACAGTTTCAAACATTTGGCATAATTTTAACAGACATTCAAAGAATCAAACTTCACTAGAAAGGAAAGAGATAAATTATCTAGAATTATAACCTTCTAGTCTCTTGTTCAAGAATCAAGTATATTTGTACATGGAAGGTTATTATAAATGTTATGTTGAGTGCATGTTTAATGCATTGAATGAAAATTGTGTGAAATGTGTTGAAGGCCTAGTGCATGCATAACCAGCGAATGCATAGTTAATTCATGAAATCCCAAGCATGTGCTAGGGATTTTTTGTGCTTATTCTTGTTTGTTTATTGTTTCTTGAAAATCTTGTATATTTTTAGCTTTAGGCTCTTGTCTTGCATATTTGTTACTCTATGTAGCATGTGAACATGGGAGAAGCCATACAAAGAGTTGAATACTCATGAGTGGCTCCTCTTTGTGTTTAAGATACTTGACAACTAGGAGAATTGGTTGTTGTTACAAGAGATATGGGGATAGGAGGGTGCGATAAATTAAATACGCTACATAACCCGTAAACATGGAACACTCAGAGCAAAGCAGAAGGTAACCAATGCGATAAACAACAAATATTGCAGAACAAATTGAAAGCTTTGAGCGGTGTCTTGCTCACTATGGAGGCATTGAATGCATTAACTGTGTGTTGATTTCTTGAGTGGTTGCTAGCCTATTAGCAAAGTTCATAGACTTTTAATTTACTATCTAGATGTTTGCAAAAAATTATCATGTTTGCCTATTTTTTTGTAAACTTTATCATGTGCTTTTGTGTTTCATGTTTATGAATAACATATTATATGCCATGAACTATGATCATTTGTCTAATTGTCTCTGTAGCAGGGACCATTGCTTGGGATTGGAGACAGAGACAAATATCTATATGGTTGCAAAAATACTTGATTGTCAAACAAGGAACTGAAAGGTCAGATTCTAGTATAATTCTTCCCTTCTATTTGCAATGAATTTTAAGTCTTCCAATGTGCCTAAAAATTATGCCTTGGAAGAGTTGTAAACAATAAGGGACAAGCTTGGTTCAATAATTTGACTTGTCGAATAGACAGATGAGCATAGTGAATGGCATTCCATGTAATTCATAAACATGAAACTATTTTTTGTACAAAAGAAAGTTAGCATTGCAACTGTTGAATTTGTTTTTGAAATGGTTTCTTGGAAAATTAAATTATATTGTTTAAAAAATTTATGTTTTTTCTATAAATGGGATTCAAGGACAATTTTTTTGTGTTTGAAAGCTATGTTTTACCTCCCTTTCTATTGGTTGGAGTAGACCTATTATTGATTTTTGTTTCACTAAATTAGAAAAATAGGGGGACATTATATGTATTGGAAAACATTCAATCATGAAACACTTAATACATGTTCAATCCATCAAATGCAAAATGTCTGTGTAACACCCCTCCATTTTGCTTTCTAGACTGGATAGTGTGTCCTTGTTTTGCGTTGATTTATGTTTCTGGATATTCAGATGCTTTATCTTGCATGTGTATTTGGTTGCTAATCATTGAGCGATATACTATATTATGTGATGTGATTTGATTTATCTGATGCTTTAGTTTACATGATTTAATTGGTGTAAAAATGTTAGCTAATATAACATGTAATTTCTTATGAGATTATTGGAATTATGATGGAAGTGTCAGTTTAGATGTATGTGTGGGTTTAGTAATCCTAACTTTGTAGCCTTAGAGGTTGTTGTTAATTAGTAAGTGAATGTGTATGTTAATTGCACTTAAAAAAAAAAAAATATTGGTTCGCTTAAGTCGTTAGTTGCAACTTCCTTTAGGGTTACTTGGCGGGGCATTACACATGGTATCAGAGCCTAGGTTTAAACACTGGGTTCTCTGGGTATATTTGTGCCCACTTTGTTTTGTCAGTGGAGTGTTAAGGGATCACATGTTCGTGGCTTTTACTTTAGCATGATGTACTCTATGGAAAAGAGTAGCGTGAAAGTAACCTGATAAAAGGTTATGAGTGGAAAGTTATGATACGTATCCCATGGGTTATGGAATTTGATGATTCTATGGGTTTATGTATTTAGAAGTACCCCTTTGTAAATGTAAGAAACCAGTAATTGTATCTTGTTTGAGAGTCGTGGATACACTCTGGGTCATGTGGATCGCGTGCTCACTCCGCATCACATGAGGGTTGTTATCATTCTTGTTGGACGTTGTTTCCTCCTTCCTTATTTGGTGGCTAGTATTTAGTCACATAGTGTTGTATAGTGCAATTTTAAAGATTGTGAACTTTCTTTCTGTTATTGATGATTCTTTTCGGTTGATTGTGAGGGTTGACACTTTGTTTGTATTTGATTGTGAAGGTTTAGCCACAACTTGTGATTTTATTTTCTTATAACCCTAGTGGTTATACATTTGGATTAGTGTTGAAATTGTGCGCATTTATTGTCTTATTGTTGAAATGAAACTTTAATTTGATCTTCTTTATGAACTTGGTGGCTAAGCTAGTTATCTTTGTTGTTTTCAATGTCGGTTATGTGTCATATTGTGATTCCTCTCCAAGGTTGTTTGAGACAAACTTGGTGAGTGTGTACGAGGAAGTAGACGCAGGAAATGTTGAGGATAGGGGTATGTGAGGTTGTTATACAGCTATGACCCACTACTTACCTATGTGTGATGACTATATCTTGGAGGCTAAACACCTTACACAACAAGAGACAAGGCATTGTGGTCTTGTATGGATGGTCTCACCTTTCGTGTGGCCTAACACCATCAAGCCACTAGGTTGATGTTAGATTTAGTTGAGATGGTTAGTTGTTCTTGATTCATGGATCCTTTTATCATGGATGGTATGTTGCTTTCTGGTGTCCAGATGGACCTTTGTGTAGTCTTGTGATGGTTGTTGGTGTTGTGTATTGGTACATATGAGTATTGCGTATGATAATCCATGGTTATGTGTTTTTGGAGATTTGGATGGTAGTTGCTTCACCATGTTGTCTTGGTTTGATTGACAGTGTATTTAGCTAAGTTGTATACGGCATGGTTTGTTGTTGTCTATGTGTTGAGGTATGGAGTGGTTCAATTTGGAACCCTAGGTTACGTGTGATTGTATGGAGTTTGCACTTGGGGTCTTTGTAGGCTTCCAGGAGTAAGCCTGACCCTTGGGGGGGAGAATGTAACACCCCTCCATTTTGCTTTCTAGACTGGACAGTGTGTCCTTGTTTTGCATTGATTTATGTTTCTGGATATTCAGATACTTTATCTTTTGTGTGTATTTGGTTGCTAATCATTGAGCGATATACTATATTATGTGATGTGATTTGATTTATCTAATGCTTTAGTTTACATGTTTTAATTGGTGTGAAGATGTTAGCTGATATAACATGTAATTGCTTATGAGATTATTGGAATTATGATGGAAGTTTCAGTTTAGATGTATGTGTGGGTTTAGTAATCCTAACTTTGTAGCCTTAGAGGTTGTTGTTAATTAGTAAGTGAATGTGTATGTTAATTGCACTTTAAAAAAAAAAAAATTGGTTCGCTTAAGTCGTTAATTGCAACTTCCTTTAGGGTTACTTGGCGGGGCATTATAGTCTGAGATGTATTGGAGAGTTGATGGGTATGCAAGCAGTAAATGCATAGTTAATTCCTATTTGTTTATTGTTTGTTGAGAAGGTTGTATTTTTTTAGCTCTCCACGTTGTTTATTCTAGGAACAATGCACCGCTGTTGAGCAGCTTGTCTGTTTGTTTGTGAAACTTTATGGCTAGAAGTGTTGCTTGACATGTCGTTCATAAACATGATACACACAAGCACATAATGAATTTTGTGAGAAGTTTAAGAATTAAATCAAAACTTTAAGGGCTTTGTTGCTGAAAATTTGGTCATTGCACTTGATACATAGCCCTTGGAAACAAATCAAATTCTGTAATGTAAACATTTCTTCTTTTATTAGTTCCTACCAATAGGCAAGTTTACTATTGCATTCATTGCATTTTCATTTCAAATAGTTGGTTGGCCAATGAAATTGTAGAGGTTAACATATTTTTGTCTTTTTCGTATAGTCGGGATTTAACCACATATTTTTGTGCATGGAAATTACGGTTTATCTCTTTTTCTATTGATTGCAGTAGGTTGATTTTGCAATTGTATAATGTGCATTGTATATGACATGTTTTTCTATCAATCTACAACAATTGTATTAAATGTTGTTGGGTCTATTGCATAAAATTCCAGTAAGTGTACTATTCATTCTCATTCAAATAAATTAGGAAAATAGGACATTGTATATATTTGAAAATATTTTATTGTAGAATGTAAATTGCACAAGCTTTGATAGAGGGTTGGTTGGCAGAAAAGAAATGAATGCATGATTAATGTATTAGGTCTATTATTGATTTCCATTTAAGAAAATTGGAAGGCTAGAAAGACATTATGAATTCAAGAAAATAATTAACCAATGAATTGCATAGCTGATGATTGCAATTATGCATATTTCTGATCACAAAAGTAACATGCTTTTGTGCAAAAATAAGTCTCATGTTTATCAATTACATGGCATGTCATTCACTATGCCCATTTGTCTATTTGGAGAGTCGGACTCTTTAAGCAACGTTCTCTTTTGCTACTCACAAGTCTTTGAATACATAGATATTCGACACATTGGAAGTTCATGCTTCTTAATGCATTTTTTGATGCTTTTTCTTTGCTAAATATGTTTAGTGAATTTCCTATGTTTTGTTACAAAGTGAATTCTAATACTCACTGATTTAATAACCAAAAACTAAGCTAGTGAGATCATCATTGAAAATAAGTAGAAACCAGTAGTCACCTCATATTCCATGAATTAACTATGCATTTAAAACTTGTCTTCCTACCAGCTATACAACACATATCGCAAAGTAGCTTTCCATTTAATGCATTTAACATGCATTCATTGCTACAACAACAAGTAGCCCACCGTCAAAACTTGCATGATTTTCCTCCCTTGATTAAATATTTTCCACTATATATAATGTTCAAATATTTTCTACAATGTATAGTGTCCCCTTATTTTCCTAATTTACTTAAACGAAAATGAAAAATTGACCTAGTCCAACCAATAGAAAAAGATAAACTGTATAGCTCCTCTAGTATTATGGCCCCGCGGACTTGGAAGACATAAACAAAATAGTATACTGAATGATATGCTATATAATTCATAAACATGAAACCATTTTATGTCTAAAAGCAAGTTACTTTTGCAATGAGAGTTATGCATAGTTAGAAGCATATGATATGTAGTCCATGTGTAATGTTTTGCTTTGTACATTGACAAAATTGTATAATTTAAGTATATTTCCCTTTATTTGTGTGTAAGAAAATCTGATTAATGTGCTATGTGAAACATTGCATATAAATTGTGTATCACATCATTGCAATTATTGGTTTTTACTATCTCATGTTTAGATACATACCATATGTATCTAAGTTGTTATCACAGTTACTTTGGTTGAATTTATAAATTGGATTTTATGAAATAGTGAAAGTTCTTTTACTTTCAATCTCTGATACTTTACAAAGTAAAAACAATTCACCTCCATGACATTTTCAAAAATTTAGTTGTTCTTTTGCAAATGTCCTATGCCTTTTAAACAATAAAACATTTCTCTTTGCCTCAATGTTCCTCACAGAATTTGTAGACCATATCCTTGTGTATTAATCAAAGAACAAATTTGTTTCCAATCTATATTCTGACACGTCTACATGTAACACCATTTCCATTCTCACTATCTATGCATTCAGCCAACGCTTGGAAGCTATGTAGTGCACCAAGGCATAGAGAAGCATTCTCATTTACACCTCTTCACCATTTATAGATTACACCCCGTATTGGTATTTCTCTATACCACTAGCCTCAACATATTGTTTTTGGTGAGGCTTTTCACTCACAATCAAAACAATGTCATCATAGAAGTGATTTTCCTGACTAAATAAATGGTGTGTGCCACAACGAGGTAAAAAATGCTACCAATACAAATACTTCTTTTCCTTTTCAATTTCAAAAAAAAAATTAGAATTATAACAAAATATTTTTTTGTTATGCTTTTGTTCTTTGCTCTTTCGCCTATATCACTACATCTCATGCTCTCCGACTTAAAACTTCTTGGTAGTTTTATTTTACAGTCGACATCTTTTCCCTTTATATGCTAGACAATAATTTTTTTTCTTATGTTTTCCTTAAAATGGTTTAAACTATGGTGTTACAATCTTTTACTATGCAATATATTAGCAATATAAAACATACATGTTTTTAAAGGCCAAGTCGCTACTACAATTATTGGATTTCAATTTGACATATTTGGTTGAGAAATAAAATTTATTTGACAAATTTTATAATTTGTCTCTATTTTTCTTATTTTCTTATACAAATAAGACTATAAGACCTGCTCCATGCAATAGAAAAAATGAAATAAATGATATATTTCACACCTAAAAGATTCAATTCATACTTGATTGAGTTCTCTTTGAGTTGCTATCCTGCTTGCTTGGTTTCTCTAATAAATCACTGAGCAACAACATCCACTTTATAACAAAACATAGCAAATGCATTAGGCATGTTTACTATTGCATATGTTGAATTTTCTTTCCAAATAGTTGCTTGATCAATGAAATTGAACGATTTCAAATATTTTGGTCTTTTTCCTATAGTTGGAATTTAAGGACATATTTTCTGTATTTGAAAATTTTAATTTATCTCTTTTCCTATTGGTTGGAGTAGGTCTATTATTCATTTTAATTTAAGTAAATAAGGAAAATAGGGATACATTATATATTGTGTCAAATATTCAATCAGCCCATGTAATATGTACAAGGGAACAAGACCAAAAAGTTTATTGACAAACATGATATCTCGCTATTAATCAAAGGCATCATTGCTAAATGAGAATGCTTGTGTATGCTTTCATGGCCTCTAAAGATCATATAGATGAAAAAGATGCATAGATGCTGAGAATAGTATGACTCTTACATGTAAACGTGTCATAATATGTAGTTGAATATGCAAATCCTATTAACAAGATTTTATAAATGTTATGTTCAACACATGTTTAATGCATTAAATGCAAATTGTGCAAGATGTGTTGGAAGCCTACTAAGTGCACAAGCATTGTATGCATACTCAATTCATTAATGCCAAACATGTGCTTGGTTTTTTTTGTGCTTATTCTCGTTTCATTATATATTTTTGTTTTCTGACATTATATATTTTTTGTTTCTGATACTTAATAGCTAGTGAGCCCTTTGTCAAAGGTTGTACAATTTTAATTAATCAGTAAAATATTTTCCAATATATACAAGGGTATGTGCAAGATCATGATGGGCCAAAAAGTGGTGATATGTAAGTGATGATGGCCCATGTGGCTGACAACTTTTTTTTACCCAAAATTGATGAAACAAAAAGGGGTTTTAAAGGAAATTCTCAACTTTCCACCAATATAAATTATGCTTTACTTTGAATTTAATAAATAATTATTATTCATTTTCTATTTGAATTACGATGAAATTCTCGATTGATAGGCTGATTGAAAAACATCTATAGCTTTCAAACGGTATCACATTTTTTGAATCTGAAACATGTGTCACATTTTATGCTTCACATACTATAGGATTAAACAAAAAAAAAAAAAATCATGAAGTTTTGACCAAATTAGGGTGGTCAGACATATGAGTTTTTATATTTTTTAAAAGTTGTAATAAAAAATTCATAATTAATTATTTACTTGGAGAAAAATTACAAAAAAATATGCATCACATCAGGACATGAGTCCTCTACTTATATCTAAAATCTTATAAAAAAATATTATCATTTTATTATGGTTAGGGTGGTCAGATAGACACCTACTTCTTATTTTTTCTTTGAAATTTAAGTACTACTGCATTGAAATTTCAAATTTTCACCAAATAGATATATTTTTTTTAAATAAACCTAGTGTTTTAGAAACTACATTCAATTTTCTACAAATTCTATTCTTACATATTTTTGAAATAATATAGATAAATTATTCAAATTTTTACATCAAGTTGTCGAACTCATATTTTTCTGAATTTTTATCGCCACTTAAGGGCCTGTTTTTTCCATGATGATCCTGCACATACCCACAAAGTCCTATTTTTCTAATTTACTTGAACGAGAATGAATAGCAGACCTCCTGTAATTTTATGCAATAGCTATGGATTGATTGAAAAACATGCCATATGCAATGTACATCATACAATTGCAATATTGAGCTCTTGTGAGAAACACAATATGCTAAGCCTAGTGGTATGCAACAATCCTAATAGCTCGTACTATGTCAATAGTAAACAAGTGTAACTAGGAGTGCTTGTCTATTCTTTGTTGTGCTCCACACTTTCTATATATCAACTACAACTATTGCTTAATGTTCATTTTCTTCAAACAAATTCATAGTTATAGGAAAAACATTGCATATGAATTGGATATGGCATGATAGAAATTGTCCACATCTCTAACTACATCACTATTGTAGTTTTCTTATCAACATAGATTAGGCATATTCAAACAATTGGCATAATTTTTACACAAATTCACAGAAATAAACTTCATTGCAAACAAAAGAGGAAAAAAATCCAAAACTTTGACCTCCCAAGCTTGTTTACAAGAATCAATTATATTTGCAACTGTATAGGTTTTTGTCTTCACTCCAATTCAAAAAAATTGTTCTTGTTACAAGGACAATTTGAAGAAACAACTAGATTCAAGACCATTTAGTTTTCTCTATGTCGCCTGTTTCTTGGATTTTATTGTTTCATGTTTGTGACATGAATAGCATATGCATCTCCCTTGTTATTGCAATTACTTTGCTATGATTTGTAAATTAGGTTTTACCAAATACTAAAATTTCTTCTACATTCAATATCTCATACTTTACAAAGCAATAACAAGTGACTTCCATGGCACTCTCCAAAATTCAATTGTTCTTCTGCAAATGTCCTCTGCCTTGCAAACAATAAAACAATTTTCTCTATCTCAACATTCCTCACAGAATTTTTAGACCATATTCTTACGCGTTATTCAAAGGAAAAATTAGTTTTCAGTCTATATTGTCACATGTTTACATGTAACAACATTTTCATTCTCAACATCTATGCACTCAGTCGACATCTAGAATCTATGTAGTGTAGTTATGCATAGAGAAGCATACCCGTTTACACCTATTTTCCATTTACATATTACAAGGTGTTGGAATTTTTGCATACCACTACTCTCAACGTACTATTTTTGGTGGGGTTTCTCATTGATGAAAGTGGATTATTATTTGCAAAACAATTGATTAATATTTTAACCTCCACTTTGGCTATAAAGCTATTATTCATATGAACTTTATGTTCAATGGCCTATTTTTCATTGGCATATGTTCTTTTCTAAATTCACGGTCTATAAAAAAAATTATAAGTAGTTTATTTAACTAAAAGAATTTAATTTAGAGATATAAAAAATATATACATGATTAAATTATTCAAAAATATTAATATTAATTGAACATAATAATATGGTATTAGAAAAGATAAAATACTTTTCAGTTTTTAACTTATTACTAATATTTATTTTTTATATGTCTTTACTAATACATTTATTTTAAATGTCTTGTATATATAATGAATTAAAATACTTTTATATTTCTAATATATCCATTTTCTAAAATGCTTTTAAATTCTCTACTTATCACTAATGTTTAGATTTCCTATGCATTACATATCTACTTGAAACGATTAATATGTTTACTAACTGGTTTTCTAAATATCGCCTTCTTTGCTTCTCAGAACATGACAAATGCTTTAAACCCTATTCCCTATTACTACCTTCAAAAATTAAGTCTCCACCTTTACACTAGATCAATTTAAATTCCTAAATTACTTTTATAGAGCACTGGTTGTTCTTGTTTATATTCCAGAAAGGTTTAATGCATTCCCTATGTTATTTGAATTTAATACAGTATTGTTCCTGATTTCCATTTTCTAAAATGCTTTTAAATTCTCTACTTATCATTGATGTTTATATTTCCTATCTGTTACATATCTACTCTAAACAATTAATGTTAACAAATAACTATTTTTACTAAATAGTTTTGTAAATATCACCCGCTTTGCTTCCCAAAACATGACAATCACTTTGCCCAATTCCCTATTACTACCTTCATAAATTAAGTCTGCATCTTCACACTAAATCAATTTAAATTTCTAAATTACTTTTATAGAACGCTTGTTGTTGTTGTTTGTATGCTAAAAAAGTTTAATCCATTCCCTATGTCATTGTTTAATGCATAGAACATGCATCAACTGCTTGAGTATCTACTAGCTCATTGTCAAAGATGGCACAATTTGGATTTAGCGATTAAATATTTACAAAATATATCTAGTCTTCTTCCATTTTGCTAATCTAGTTTAACAAAAATGAATAATATGCAGACTCCAACCAATAGAAGATTTTGAATACATATAAATCTAAATTTGCATACATTGTGTTTTCTTTTAAAATAGTCACTTGGTCAATGAAATTGTAGAGTTTAAAATATTTTTGTCTTTTTCCTATAATCGGGATTTAAGTACATAATTTTGGTGCATGAAAATTACAATTTATCTCTTTTTCTATTGGTTGGAGTATGTCAATTTTTCATTTTTTTTAAAGTAAATTAGGATTATAGGGAGACATTATACATTGTGGCATATATTTGAACAGTATACATGGTGGCAAATATTTAGACGGGGGAGGCAAATCATGCGAGTTTTGGTGGTAGGCTAGTGGGTACTCAAGCAATAAATGCATGTTTAATGCATTAAATGGAAAGTTACTTTGTGATATGTGTTGGACAGCTGGCGGCAAGACAAGCAGAGAATGCATAGTTAACTCATTCTACTTATTCTTGTTTGTTAACTCTCCACCTTCACACTAAATCAATTTAAATTCATAGATTAGTTTTATAGAACACTTGTTGTTGTTGTTTGTATGCTTAAAAAGTATAATGCATTCCCTATGTTATTATTTAATGCATAAAACATGCATTGACTACTTGATTATCTATTACCTCGATGTCAAGGATAGCACGATTTGCATTTAACGGTTAAATAAATCCACAATATATAGTGTCCTTCAATTTTGCTAATCTACTTTAACATAAATGAATAATATGGCCACTCCAAAAAATAGAACATTTTGAATACATATAAATCTAAATTTGCAAACATAACCTAAAAGCTATTAGCCATGCATTTGTATACACCTAAAATTGGTTTGGAGAAAATTAATTAAATAGTAGTTATTTAATTAATAAATCTTAAATTCCTCTACTTATAAATAAATTGCAAATTTTATTTATATAGTTCATTTTCTAATTTCTTCCTATCTCAAATCATTTTCTTCTTGATTCAATTAAATAAGCAAGTTTAAATAAATTTTTTTATTTGATTAATTCCCTCTCAATTAAATTTGAATTTTTAAATTCAAATTTTGTCACATTCCTACATAATTCTCTAACCTCCTTCCACCTCATCGTCCACTTCACCATGTGTATCATGAATTTAAATATGCCTAATATTTAAATTGGAATTATCTTCAACCAAATTTGAAATAACCTTGGACACTTGGCTCTTTCATTTCACCTCTTCTCTTCAACACTTGGACATTTGTTCTCCTAAAGGGAACATCCTCCATGATTCCCTCCAACTTCTTCGTCCTCCATCGTCGATCTCTCGAGACTAAATCCTGACCATTGAATCCTACCACATCACAATATTCCTTGGAGAAATCTATAAAATAGAGGCTCATTTATACCTTTTGGGATAGAGGGC
This sequence comes from Sequoiadendron giganteum, assembly GCA_007115665.2. Taxonomy (NCBI): domain Eukaryota; kingdom Viridiplantae; phylum Streptophyta; class Pinopsida; order Cupressales; family Cupressaceae; genus Sequoiadendron; species Sequoiadendron giganteum. The sequence goes on from CM021105.1 coordinate 180,117,885, forward strand.
AAAGCATAAATCTACTCTACAGAAATCATATCAGCATTGTGAGCTTAGCATAGCATTTTACTTGAGAATTTTGCATTTAGCTTAAATTGGTGTTATCATGGAAATTTTGTTCCTAGAATCCTAATTATTGCATTTTTATATAGGGTATTTATGCACCAATTTGTGACACAATTTTGATGCCAAAAAGGAATAAAATGAAAAAAACTTCAAAATAAAGCATTTGGTGCATGTCAAATTTGGTGAGTTCGGGTTTTTAGGGGTTCACTTGAAGGGGGCATTCAAGTGAACCCAAAAAATGGGTTCGCTTGAACCCCCCTTTGAATGAACCCCTTTTGGTGCCCTTTCTTAATGAAAACAAAGGGAAATTCATAAAAGGTGGGTTCGAGCAAATGCCCCTTCGCTTGAAGGGGTCAAGGGGGTTCGCTCAAAGGGGGGTTCACTTGAACCCCCATTTTTGTCCCTCCCCCCCCTCTTCTACCAAATTTCTACTAATGCTTTGGATGAGTGAATTGACAGGATTTGCCAAATTTTCTCATATTTTCATCTATGATCCTCATCATGTCTGCACATCTTTCAATACAATTTTATAAAAAAACCATGATAGTGTTAACCTCTCTCTTAGCTATCCAAATATATAATTCTTTTTTCGTTTTGATTCAATTAAGGTTTTAATCCATAGCTTTTATTGTAAATGCCTTTGTTTTTGGTCAAAAACCAACATGTGCTAGTTTTAGGATAGATTTTTACTCGTTCAACGAAACGTGAAAAAATTTACATTTTTTAAAACTAGACTCCATTCTACACATGATGAAAAAAAATCAAATTTTGATTAGTTTTCAAAAAAATTAGGGGGGAGCACACTCAAATTTCACCTTTTCAAGATGTTTCCACTTTAAAAATTCATAAAATATTATATTAATTAAAAAAATTATCCAAATGAACGAGGATAAACTACATGGTGTTAGCTAATTTCTCACCATTCAGATTTTTGAAATTCTAAAAAAAAGTTAATCAAAAAGGGGGGAGCCCTCTATCGCTATGCTATTTTTTTAATAAAACAGGACCTATTTTGAGCCCCCCCCCTTTTTGAGACCCTTAATATTCATTAATTTCAAAAATAATTAGTAGCTTAGAAACTAGACTCGGAGCACTTCAACTTTTGTTCTTGCTAGATCTTGAAATTTTGAGTGTAACTATCTTCATTTTCTTATGCAAATCAGATTTTGCTAATTTCAGAAAGAAAGAAAAAAAAAGTGGCATCTTAAGAGCCAAAATTGTGTCACAGATCCATGCACTTACCCTAATATAGAATTTCACATAGTTTTTGCATTATTATTATCACAACATCATCTCAGCAATCATGTAAACATAGTAGTAGCATAATCTTAACATCATATCATTTGGCATTGTCTATCAAATACATCAAGCATGTAGGTGTAAGGATAGAATACTTGCATTTCATCATAGCATCTCATTTTTCAGGTTTTCATCTGATTATTCATTTGAAAAATAAATACGATCTGAGAGAATTCATGATTTAGAGGATCCTTGAGAGTAGAGAACAATGGAATGATACTAAGGAATAGTTTTATCAGTTTATTTGTTATTTCGATTTCCTTAATGTAAATGTTTCATTGGTGTGTGGTTTATATTTGATCTTCTTACACATATTTTATTTCCCACATACATCATTAACTATATTGTGATTGCTTAAGTGGCTACTAGCCTTCTAGCAAAGCCTAGTAAATATTAATTTAATGTCTAAATGTTTGCAAAAAGTTTCCATGTGTGTCTATTTTTTTCCAAAGTTTTTCATGTGCTTTTGTGTTTCATGTTTATGAATAACATATTATATGTCATGAACTATGCTCATTTGTCTAATTTGTCCCAGTAACAGGAACTATTTCTTATGCTTGCAGATGGAGGAAAACATCTATATGGCTACAAATATATTTGGTTGTTGAACAAGGAACTGAAAGGTCAGATTCTTGTATCATTTTTTCCTTTTGTTTACAATGAATTTTAAGTCTTATAATGTGCATAAATATTGTGCCTTGGAAGAATTGTGAACAATAAGGGAGAATCTTGGTTCAAGAATCTAACTTGTTGAATAGACAAATGAGCATATTGAATGGTGTGCCATGTAATTCATAAACTTGAAACTATTTTTTGTAAAAAATCAAGTTACCATTGCAATTGTTGCATTTGCTTTCAAAATAGTTCCTTGGCGAATTAAATTATATTCTTTGAAGTTTTTATGTGTTTTTTCTATAATTGGGATCTAGGGACAAATTTATTGTGTTTTCAAGTTATGTTTTATCTCTTTTTGTATTGGTTGGAGTATGCCTATTATTCATTTTCGTTTCACTAAGTTAGGATAATAGGGGGACATTATATATATTGGAAAATATTTAATGCTTAAATACTGAATACATGTCTAATCCATTGAATGCAAATTATCTGAGATACATTGGAGAGTTGTTATGTATGCAAGCAGTGAATGCATAGTTAATTCTTGTTTGTTTATTGTTTCTTGACAAAGTTTTCTGTTTTCAGCTCTGCATGTTGTCTATTCTAGGATTAATGCACTACTGGTGAGTGGCTTGTCTGTTTGTTTGTGAAATTCTATAACTAGAAATATTGCTTGTTGTTACAAAGGCTAAAATGATAAATGAGTGTAGTCCATGACATATAACATGTTATTCATAAACATGATACATAGAAGCACACAATGAATTTTTCCAAATGTTTTAGAATTAAATCAAAACTGTATGGCCTTTCTTCTTGGAAATTCTCTTTTTGCACTTGATATGCAACCCTTGTCAACGAATCAAATTCTATAATCTAAACATTTCTATTTTTAGTGGTTCCTTCCAATAGGCATATTTACTATTGCATCTCTTGCATTTTCCTCTCAAATAGTCACCTGGTCAATGCAATTCTAGTGTTAAAAATATTTTTGTCTTTTCCCTATAGTTGAGATATAAGCACATATTTTTGTGCATGAAAATTATGGCTTATCTCTTTTTCTATTGGTTGGAGAAGGTCAATTTTTCAATTTCATTTAAATAAATTAGGAAAATAGGAGGACAATATACAATGTGGAAAATATTTAATCAGGGGAGGCAAATCGCGCAAGCTTTGGCGGTAGGCTAGTGGGTATTGGAATAGTGAATACATGTTTCATGCATTAAATGCAAACTTCGGACACTTGAAATATGAGGCGAGTGTTGGTTTCTAATTATTCTCATTTGTTTATAGTTTGTTGAGAAGTTAAGCAAATGTTTTTTGTGCTTAACAATTATGGTTTATCTCTTTTTCTATTGCTTGGAGTAGGTTGATTTTTCATTTTTGTTTAAGTAAATTAGGAAACTAGGGGCACATTATACATTGTGGCAAATATTTAATCAAGGGATGCAAATTGTGCAAGTTTTGTCGGCAGGTTGATGGGTACTGAAGCAATCAATGCATGCTTAATGCATTAAATGAAAATTTTGCATAGTTGATTCATGAAATATGAGACAACTGCTCATTTTTGCTTGCTCTCATATGTTTATTGTTTTTTGAGAAGCTTGTATGTTTTTTGCAGTTGGTTGTTGTCTTCAAAATTTGTTATTTTGTGCAGTGCTTGAAAGAGGGACAAGCCATAGGAATGATGTACTATTTTTCGGTGGCTTCGCTGTCTATTTTTGATACTTGATAACTAGAAGTCTTGCTCATTGTTACAAGAAGAACTAAATGGTTTGAACAAGGTCTTGTTCATTGTGAGTGTATTCAAAGCATTAAATGTGTGTTTATTGCTTAACTGGCTATCACTGTATCGAAAAAGGTTGCAAAGAAAATTGTGTGAGATGTGTTGGAGGGCTAGTGGGTAGACAACCAATGAATGCATGGTTAGTTCACGAAATCTTTGAACATAAATCATGGTTTCGAAACATGAATAATATTTCAATAAATCTTAAGTATATAATGTTCCCATATTTTCTTGAATTCAGTTAAACTAAAATGAATACTAGACCTACTGCAAGAGAAGAAAATTTAATCAGCCAAGGAAGTATTACAAATGAAAATGATAGGATTAAGAATTCAATGCAAATTGTGTCATCTTTATTGCCATAATGCACTTCATGTGCCTTGCATTTTTCTTGGAAGGAAGTTACTGTTGCAACAAGAGCAGGCCACTATTGCAAGTGTACAATGTGCATTGGATATAGCACGCTATCTTTCAATCTACAACTATTGCATTAAATGCTATTTGGTCTACTATTCATTTTTGTTTAAATAAATTAGGAGAATAGAACAATATATAGTTTGGAAAATATTTAATTGCTAAAAGCAAATTGTACAAGCTTTGATAGAGGGATGGTTAGCACAATTTCAATGAGTGCATGATTAATGCATCAAGTCTATTATTGATTTCTATTTGAGAGAATTAGAATACTAGAAAAGAATCATGAATTTTTTTGAATATTTAGTCAATGAATTGCATATCACATAATTGCATTTATGCATATTTCTGATTGCAAAAGTGACATTCTTTTGTGTAGCAAAAGAATTAAATTTTTTTACTACATTTCCTATGTTTTATTGCAAAGTGAATACTAATGCTTAGTGATTTAATCACAAAAAACTAAGCTATTGAATAATCGTTGAAGAAAAAATTTGTAGCTTCTCCAATACTCAAGGACCTTTGAGACTTAGGAAACATGGAAGAGAGTAATCTAGAGCTAAAAACAGACAAGTTTGTCAACATGTAATAAAAAAATGAAAACTGGCACAAATGAAACTGAATGCTTCTCTAGGATTCTATCCATCATCTATGCATTCACACCTTACATACCAACAAGCCCATATACAAATCTCGCACAATTTGCATTTAATAGACTGTTGTTTCTGATCTATGATACATACCATTTAATGCATTAAAAATTTATTCAATGGTTCAGTATCTACTACTCTACTACCAAAGATGACATAGTTTTGTATCTAGTGATTAAATATTTGCAAAATATATAACAATTGTGCTATTTTTGTAACCTACTTTAACAAAGTTGAATAATAGACCTACTCGAACAAATAGAAAAAGAGATATATTGTTTATTATCTCTAAATTTCAAATGAAACCATTGCAATAGTAACCTACATCCCAACTTCAACTATCTACAATTGCTTCAGTGCCAACTCGCTTATCAGCAAAGCTTGCAAAATCTTAATTAAATGTTTGGATGTTTGCAAAAAATTATCATGTTTATCTATTTTTTTTGCAATTTTTTTCATATGCTTCTATGTTTCATGTTTATGAATAGCATATAGTATGTCATGAACTATGCTCATTTGTTGAATTTTTCTTTCTACCAGAAATCATTACTTGCGATTGGAAACAAACACAAACATCTATAGTGCTGCAAATATACTTGCTTGTTGAATGAGGAATTGAAAGGTCAGATTCTTGTATCATTCTTCCCTTTTGTTTGCAACAAATTTTAATTCTTCCAATGTACCAAAAACCTATTCCTTGGAAGAATTGTAAATAATAAGGAAGAAACTTGGTTCAAGAATCCGACTTGCCGAATAGACAAATGAGCATAGTGAATGGAATTCCATGTATTTCATAGACATGGATCTATTTTTTGTACAAAAGCAAGTTACAATTGCAAATGTTCAATTCATTTTTGAGATTGTTGCTCAGTGAATCAAATTATATTGTTTTTTAAAAAATTATTTTTTTTCTATAATTGTAATTTAAGGACAAATTTTCTATGCTTGAAAATTATGTTTTCCTTATTTTCCTATTGGTTGGAGTAGCACTACTATTCAATTTTGTTTAAGTAAATTAGTGAAATAGGGGGACAATATATATACTGAAAATTATTTAATCTTCAAGCAGTCAATACATGTTTAATCCATTAAATGCAAATTGTCCAAGATTTATTGGATACTTGGTGGGTATGGACGTAGTAAATGCATTGTTAGTTCATGAAATCTTAGGTAAATGCTAATTTTTATTACTACTAATTCTTGCTTGCTTATTGTTTGTTGAAAATCTTGTGTGTTTTTAGCTCTCTATGTTCTTTATTCTAGGAACATCACACTACTAGTGAGTGGCTTGCTTGTTTATTTGTGATACTTTATAACTAGAATTTTTTCTTGTTGTTACAAGGGCTAAGGGGACAAATAGGTGTAGTTAAAGACATATTCTATGTAACTAATAAATGTGAAACAATTGAGGCCAAGGAGTAGGTGATTGTATGATGTGCATTGGATATGGGATGGTTGCCAATCAATCTATAATTATTGCACTAAATGACTTCACAGTTGACAGGACCTTGTTCAAAGTATTCAATTTTCCATTTCAAAATTTCCGTTTTCTTATTATGCATGAATTCCAAAGGCAACAATTACACATATCTAGTAGTATGACCTTTGTCAATAAAGCATTTTTGTAGACATGAAATTGGTCAATATATTTACTACTATAGGACCACATTAGCATGGGTACATTTTCCCTTTATTTATAAGGAAGAACAACAAAGCCAGTGAAAAAAGATGTAATTAATATAAACTTTTTTGTAAGAACTAACAACGTATTTAATAATAGATAGCAAAGTCTTGGTAAGTTATAAAAATTGATTCACCAAATATTGTTCACAGGATTTGCAGATTCAATTGAATATTGCTACACATGTACATGTAACAGTTGTAATATTCTCATGATCAATATAACTAGCCCAATTGTACGATGTGCACAGGGTGTGCAAGCATGCACAAGCATTCTTGGTTTTGAATGGTTTATTTGATTAACATTGAAATACCATGTTTTTCATGTATAATGTCCCCCTATTCTCCTAATTTACTTAAAGAAAAATGAAAAATAGAAGATATTCATCCTCCTCCATACTCTAGGAATCCAAGCAACCATCCAACTCTTCCTCAAACTCTACACCATCAGATCTAGAGCAATCAAGAAAAAACAACACCAATAGAGTCCTTATGTTCATCTTTTTTGGCCTCCCAAGAACTAGAAACCCAATTGGCCCCACCAATACCATGCAAGGTTGAAGCCACATGGGCAGACTGGACCCCAAAATACCATAGAATAGGCCAAAGTAGAGGCAGCAGGAATTTATCGGTGTCGGCAACAGCAAAGAAACCGACATCAGCAGTAGTAGAGTAAACACCAATAGAAAACCCATCTCCATGATCCTCATCACTAGAGTCCTCATCGCCTGCACCATCTCCATCGCTTGTGTTTCAACTTCAGTTTCCTCTACATTATGCCACTAGGGTTTTTTCCATCACCAACATTTCATTGTTGATAATGTTGAGTTGTGTGTTATAAATATATTTATTTCAATTAGTTCATAATATTAATAGTGTTGGATGTTTCTTACTGTAATGCCCCACTATGGAACCTAGGAAACATTACATCAATTACACTAAACATCTGAATAATTTTATTTTTTAAAACATTTAATAACATGTGATTACAACCTAGCATAAATGCTCTAGGGTTCCACAACTACGCTACTAAAGTAAATAAATACATTACACAACAAGAACTATAAATATAAGTCAAATCAAGAGAATAGTCGTGTATAGATTACATTACACCAAAAGTTGTATTACAAGAGTGATTACAATAAGCAAGATTGTGAAAATCTTGATACATCAATAGTAACAATACAATGAAACCTCATGTAACATCATGAGTGTGTACAACAAGAATAAGATAAAAAATGGATGACGACCACATCCACGAACTCATCTAACAAAAAACCCTGTGAACAATGTGTATCCAAGATCCTACCAAGAACAAGCATGTCTCGAACAATATCACTTGCAGGGGACCCAATGGAAGATATGGCATGTTCCTCCCAACCGTGTGGAACTCGAAATCCCACCCCCATGCTAGGAGATAAAAGAGGTCCTCAAGTGAAACTGACAACAAGAAGAACATCAAACAATACATGGTTGACATACATGAAATCACAATGACAAGACAACTGACATACTCCTAGAGGCAACTCACACTCACAAGTAACTCAACACAAGAGAACTAACAAGTGTACAAGGATAGGAGTGTCATCACACAAGCTCGACATGGGTTACCAAATGGGATCTTCATAGGTTATTGGCCCCCTTACTTGGTTAAACCCTGGCAACCTTAACCAATCCTGACCCCCACTCTCACTCATGCGGGATCAACATACCTTTCAAAGGGACAAGATAGTTTATCTTCACCATTCTAGGCCTTCCCACTCATTCCAAGCCCAAACAAGCACTTGAGTCATGAATGAGGCTAACTTATCTATATTAATATGAGATGCTACCTAAAACCCCTAAAATCTTAATTAACTTATCACTTGGTTTACCAACTTCCAATAGGTTACCCCTGCAACCACTTTTGGGTCCGGCCCCTAATGGAAGCCACTCCTCCTAAAGTACAACTTCTCAAAATGACTCAACAATAAATCCAACATGCACGTAACGAAAAACTCCTTTACACAAAGACTCAAAGTCATCAAAAGTAAACAATCACATTAAATATCTCAAGATGAACCACAAGACATGCATGACAAATATTTTTTGAGCAATGCACTTCCATATCATGGAATACAAATGTATAGAATAAAATCACAAGAACACTAAACGTGCATAGCTCACATTTTCAAATTAAATATAATACAAAATATTTGTGCAACAATAATCATGAATCAGAACAAAACCTTAAGTTAACGCCTCTGGAAAACAATAAACTAAACATGTCTTTTTAATACCAGATACAAGAATGGATTCTAAATAAGAAATGTCATTTGAGGATTGTTAACAAATTTCATTCAAGATTCACCAATCATAAAAGTCTAACTTAATACATTTAACCTCGTTGAACGAGAGTATAATCGATTCTTCCATATAAAATGGTACTTTAATTCACATCCATTCATATGATGACACTAAAAATTCATAACTTAATAATCAACATATACTTTCATTGTAATAAATAAAACAACTCAAAATTCCAATATTAACATTGCCTTTGTATTTTGATTAATAGACCACCTCATATTTAATGAATTTATATTTTAAATACCATACCATTTCACAAATCAATGCATTTATAAATAATATAATAATAGACCGTTTTATAAATTAAAGAAGGAATTTAATTTATAATACTTAATAACTAATGCACCAATGTCATCATTTAAGTATGTTTAAAAATAAGATAATGGGAAATATGAATATGGATATTAATAGTTAATACTATCAACTCTTACTTATTTGATGAACTATATTTAAAAATCAAAGGTAAGATTAATAATTGTTTTCTTCCCACGAAAAGACATCTATTACATAACTTATCCAAAAGCTTTAACTAATGAAAGAATCATGAATTTCCTGCAGTATCCATTACTACACTAAGACTTTAGTTGTTTTATAGTCAAAGGGGTTCCTAGCTAAATTATCATGAATCCCTAATCAACTTGATGACTGAAATCTAAAAGAACAACTACCACATTTTAAATGTGAATTGAATTCTTATGCCATAAGTAATCTTCAGATTAGTAATAATATAACTGAATGTTGGATGGATAAAACTATCTCAACCATTAAGCAAATCAAACGAGGACAATTAAAGAGCTAGACCCTATGCCATACATTGAACCGAATGAGTGAAATGAAGATATCCCATGCACAGATCAAGATGACTCTGATTGGTAGAACACTAAGCAAGATAGCCATCATGCCTAAAAGCAACCCTTCATGGCCTTCTAGCCTACCCAATCATAAATTTGTTTACACAACACTAATGAAAGGTGAAAGAACATCCATACTTCGCATGCCTCACAAGTCAATTTGGAATACTATTGAATCACGAGTGCCAGTTGGTGAAGGCTTGTCATAACAATAAGGAAGATGGTGCTGACTCAAAACCTTCATCGTGACAAGTCATAAACCTGAGAAAATATATGATAAGAAAAGGAAAAAACATAGCCAATTCACCACAAGAATAGGGAAAAGAAGACAGTAAGAAGGGTGAGCATACACAACATATAGAGAAACAAATTAAGGCAGTGACAAATGTGACTCTAAGACATCATATTGAAACTCTTGTAATAGAATGACCATAATAAAAATAAGTACGGAGAGAGGCTACGTTAGACCCATCATCCAGAATATGCACTTAGCAACTTCATAAGTTGAAATTCTCAACCATCTTTCAAGTTTGTCTGCTGACCTTTACGGCTCACGAGATAAGTCTAACAGATTACACTTTGACAAGTATGAATAGATAGAACCATGCCATGCAAAATAGCATAGGGTTAAGCATGCATCATGCTTCATGCAGTGACAAGTCTCTAAAAGATGAGATCCTACAGATTTAAATGCAAACACAAACGATATGAAGGTGGATCCTATACAAAATAGGGAGGTAAACACAAATCTAATAGTATCTGTATAATTAAGTGAATAATCAATAGATTTAGAAACCATCATGAAATTGTTTATAGTCTCGCAAGCATGAAAAGATATAATGTCAGGCACTGTACTTAGTAATTCTAATCCACAATCATAAGGTAAAGTAAAGAACGGTGTAGAGAATCAACAAAACCAAGCTCATGCGGAGGGGAGAGATTCGACGTTCACAAACCAAATACATAGTTTCAAGAATAAAAGTTAAGACTTGAATGTAGCCATTCTAGTTTTGATATCTCAGACATGGAGATCGGCACAATGTTTTGATGGAGCCCGAGTCATAACTGAAAGCAAAATAAGAGTAAAAAAAAACCAGAGAGAAACTTCATACCCAAACAAGCATAGCGACGGCATCTCAAAACTATTTCTCATGCATACCCAAAGGAAAGAGATAATAAAAAGCACACAAGGCCATACACAAACTCTGTTTTGGCAGGAACTATAAGCAATAAATCTACCCGTACCACTATTCATTCCAGTTACGAAAGCCAAAGAATGACAGGACCAATTTCTATGCAAAGATGCATCTTTTGAAAATAGATCAGCGAGCTTTGAATCTTTACCAGTCATAGAGAAAGTTTTAAAGAGGAGGAGACCAAAAGTAAAGGTGTTGTCAACATCACTCCAATCCTACAATTCTAGAGAATGAGAAATGGTATAGAGATTACTACGCACAAAGTCTACAGTGAATTTGGATAAGGGGTTTTGATAAATCTCATGAAATTTTACGGATTTGAAGCTAATATTTCAAAGGTCCTCTTTTCATTCTCTAAATTTGTGTTTTATCCCAAATAAACTAATTTACGGTTTTCATTTTCTATGTTGTGCATGCAGGTTTCAAGAAAAGTTTTCACAAATAAACAATATTTTCAGCAAGAATTTTGACAAGATTCTGTTAAAATGAGCTTGAAATTTAAAAGAAGAAAACCTGAAATGCTTTTCGAAATCGAGCAACAGTGAAGAGAAACCTCAAAGTTCAATCCACCGAACTTTTACAGTCTGATTACAACCTTCAATAATAAATTTTCAACTTTTTCCAAAACAAACCCCAGAAAAATACATAAGACAACTTTCTCGTGAAAACCTCTCCCCTTTCAAAAATCAATTGCTCTTTTAAATACATTTCACCCCCACAACTTTCAGATTGCATGCAATTTAATCAGTGAGTTCAAATTTTTGAACACAATTATCAAAGAAGATATTTTGCAACTTAAATCACAACTGACTATTTTAGTTTTCAAAAAACATCTAAATTGCACAAAAAAAATAATTACAACTAATTAACCTTTCACAAATAATATATTTTAATATTTCACCATTAATTCCACAATAATCTAAAAATAACTTTTCAAATTTAAACATTGCAATTTAATCATTAATCATAACATTACCATTAAATCTAAATCATTAAATAATCTAAACATAACATTATAAAACACAACAACATAACATGACATGACAACAATGAACAATACGACAAATGAACGACAAGACATAAAGGTGACAAACGGATACTCGTTCATTCCAGAACGAAGGTTCATGATAGAGGACAAGTCTATCTCCCTTCAACGATTCCATTGGGTCATGGCATGCTCACACCTGACAAAGTAGGTGGAATCAATGCATGTACCTGAAAGTTGCATCACATTGCATGATCAATCGAAACAACATGTATATATAATAGAAGACACACTGTGAAGAAGAATCATGGTGTAGCAGGGCACTCATGAATGAGTACTGCTAAACTATCTCCTTCATCGAACTAACTTAAGACATAGCATCTAAATCAATCATTTCATAGTACCATCATAAACATTACAAAACATCATAAGGTAAAGTGTATCATCTACTGAGTTTCACAAATGATCATGTAATCCATGGCACAATACATCTAGTAACATAGTCTCAAGCAACTAACCACTAACAGCAACTCAAAACAACTAAAATAGAAACGTCATCAGGAGAGTCACTACAATTACCATCGATTAAAATGCAAATTTCATTTGAAAATATTTTAATTGATCTTGATATTTGAAGAAAAAATTGTTTGAAAAAATGTTATTTATTTTTAATAATAATGATGTAAAAACAATATAATTTTCCAATTCTTGGTCGATACCTCTTGTGATTCTAGATTTAAATATAAATGTTAGGTTTAGTTTTTTTTTTAAATTTAAGTTGGTTGCTATAACTATTTATTTATGTTATAATTATTTATATATGTTGTTAACTAGTTGTTATGGTAAACTTTTATATCACTAGATTGTTTATTATTTGACAAACAATTTTTATGATGTTAATTTTTACTTTTTAAATTTTTGTTAATGTTATTTTGGTGGTGCCGCCTACCCCTATGGTACAAAAAAAATTCTCTACTCCATTCTCATAGTAGATGGGAGAATATATTGCTGCCAATAATTGTCACTTCCCATGCAACACCTATAAGCTCACACCTTGCCCCCAATCATTATAGGAGACCCTCGATTAGGATTGCACACTTAATCATTCCCCTATTCGCAACATAAACATACATATACTTTTTCCAACACACAAATGCAAGGAATTATCCATCAACTTAAATAAGTAAAAAGACATTAACATAAGGTGTGCAATCCCAAATCATTGATAGAGAACAATGTACCATGGATAGTCTAGTATGGAAAATTAAGTTACCATTAGGTTCATTAACATAAACTAGAATAGCCCTTTGGTATTTACATTGATTGGTAATAGTACAAAATAAGAGTGATTTAAAACTACCATCTCTCTCTATTATGATTAAGGTGACATCTACCTTGCAAATCCTATGTCATGGTTCCAACATCCTTGGAAAGTGTCCCTAGGCACTTAGGGTGTATTAGGAAAATATTTTGCAATATTTATTCTCACCATGTTTTTAATACATTCATAAGGGATGATGGGTCCCACTAGCAAGGGTAATGGTGACTTATGGACATGAATATTTAATATTGTTTTCCCCACATGTGGATGCTTAGAATGGAGGGTAAAAGATAAGAAATAGGACAAATGAGTGACTATTGGGCTTCTCCAAGTGGGAACTTCAAAAGTGGCAACACATATCTCCTAGTATTTTGTCTTTTGTAAACTTTAATGTAATGTTTTACTTCCATACATGTAACTAGGTGCCCAAGTTGGAGGGAGAGTATTGGAGAAAAAACTAGTGTCCTTTCATATTCTGAGGAGGTAATCTAAGGGTTGGGATTTTTGGAATGGAGAGTCATATTTGGGCAACATGTTTCGTGCTTAAGACCTCTTCACAAGTCTACATTTTAGGCTCCTTCGATGTAGAAATTAAGAGGATTGGAGTTGAATGTAGAGTTACTCTACAAGAACAACGACATGTTGAGGCATCAAGAGGTTGTTTATGGGTACACATGTTTTTCCATGTTGGAAGAAAAGAGGAGAGTGAAATTGAACATATTACAATCTCATTTATTTGAATATAATGCATACTTTGCCTATCTTCTTGGTGGATTTTTTTTTTTACAAGGGTTTCAACATTTAAATCTTGTGTTATGTGATGTATTTTATGTTTTCTATTTTTGGGTATGTGCAGTGTAACATCCCGCTACGAACCCCCAGGAGTTAAGAGCCAAAAGGGACAAGATAATTTATTTATTTTAAAACAAAAGGAATAACAACACATAAATTGGTTGCCAAACTGATACACTGACAAGAAAAACATGGCCAAGCATGACCAAAGGTACGTTGGAGCTTTCTACTCCAAAACCCTGATGTTTCGGAGATCATTGCTCTAGAACCTGTTGCTGCCCTCAGGTTAGAAAACAGTGGGCGTCAATGCTCTAGAACTTGCAGTTTCAGAGCTCCCTGCTCTAGAACCTGTTTCTGCCCACTGGACAGCAAATAGAGGGCGCCGGTACTCTGGAACTTCCAGTTCCAGAGCTCCCAGCTCCGGAACCTGTTGCTACTACTTTCAAAACAACGACAGAAAGCATCGGTGCTCTGGAACCTTGGCAGAATGTCGAAAAGAAGAAACACACAACCAAGAATCTAACTTAAACATGAAAATTAACAAAAAAAAAGGACCAAAGGATGATCATATAACACTCAAGTCCGATACCAACATCGGGACCAGTAAAAAAATATAGAACATCACATATCTTCTCATTATACTTATGATTACTTTCTCTCTCAAGAAAGTACAATATGCATAAGGAACAAGTATGGATACAATGACATTTCCATGGAAAAGATACAACATCTATAAAGGTATATACACAAAGCATGTACATGAGTATATGTGATAAAAAAAATAAGAGAGAGAGAGAGAGAACCACTAAAATGAGTACTCCAAACATGTACGCTCGTCCCCAATGACAGTGGCAACGCCTCCCAACCATGTGGCTCAAAAGAGTCCACCCCTCCATGCTCGGAGATAGTCACAAGGCCCAAGAAAATTAAATCAAGGGAAGGGTAAATTAAGCACAACACTCACCTCAGTCATTGATTAATACAGAATACAATGCATACAACCGATTGAACCACAACATAAAGTTGCTTATCAAATGACATGACGGGTACTACTCATGACTACTACGGATCTAGGTATTAGAGTGAAAATCAGATGGAGTGTCATCATTCATGCACAAAGGGATGGCACCACACAGAATCAAGTAAACCTCTCATAGGGACGAGGAGACTGAATCATGCCCAAATCCACATCACGCAGGCGGATAACTCAACGCCTCGTAGACAGATGGGTCTTCTCGAGTGCATCCTTAGCCTTTACAAGCGCTTAAGGCCATGCACGAGGCATCATTATCTTATTAGTGTTTTACCCCATTATTTTTATTTAGTTATCACTTGTTTACTCTAACTCTGCTACTAGTTCCCCTACTAGCCACTTGCGGGCCCTGGGCCCGCAGAGAGCCACTCCATATGACCACTCCATTACCTAGACGTAAGTTCATCTCGTTTAACCAAACGAGGAATCCAAATAAAAGAAAATAAAATAAAAAGCCACAATTTTCTGTCCAAGAAACCCTTTTAAATAGCCAAGACAAAATTGTTGTAAGAAGACTAATTTAACAGTAGAAACATATCATGAAGAAGAGGCATCAAAATTACATAGAAATTCAAAGTGCCTGGATCAAATTTATGAGCTAGAACCAAT
The DNA here is from genome assembly GCA_007115665.2 of Sequoiadendron giganteum. Classification (NCBI taxonomy): domain Eukaryota; kingdom Viridiplantae; phylum Streptophyta; class Pinopsida; order Cupressales; family Cupressaceae; genus Sequoiadendron; species Sequoiadendron giganteum. The sequence goes on from CM021105.1 coordinate 180,133,519, forward strand.
TCCTATTTTGTTGTTTCTAATTGAAAACCACCTTAGAACTTTTGATTTTAACTCAGGAAAGCGTTGTTGTTCAAAAAACGCCATTATGGCCAATTGGGCAAGAAAATAATGGAAAAAAGAAAGTGCCCAGAAATTAAATTCACAAAAACCCAGTTAAGATATGGGCATGTGGACATAGAATCCAACTTTGAATCACATTTTTATCAGGTGGTTTATGAATAGCAAGAAAAAACGTCTAAATAGATGGCAAGAAAATCATGGAAAAATAAAAGTGCTCCGATTAAAAATCTGCCAAAGACCCAGTTGAGATCTTGGCAATTCTACATAAAATCCACTCTTAAAATTCAATTACATCAAGAGGATAATGAGCACCAAACTAAAATCTAAAACATCCTTCATTCAACCCCAAGCCATACAAAACGAAAATGGAAGAGTTTCTTCTAGTTTTTGTAAATTAAAAACAATACAAAACAGAAACATACCAACCATTCAAGAAGCATAATAGAATACCAAAATTTGTCAGTCACATAAGATGGAAAAACAATAGTAAAATACCTCAACAAGCTCCAAAATATAAATGGTGGAATGCTGAAGGAAGAAGACACAGCCAAGCTCTAGATCCGGACAGCAAGAAGGAAATGGTGAGCTGAATCCAATAGTCCACTACCCATGAAATTCTTCTTAGAAAATCTTCCCAAACTCAGCTACCCCAATTCATGGGGTTTTCTTCTGCATGCAAAAACAACAATTTTCTTTTTCTCCCCCAAAATATAATGATCCCCAAAACACAAATTTCCTTTCTTTTTATCTTTTCCAAAACTAAAGCAAGGATGGAAAAATAAAGAATTGAATAAAATTAGTTATAAAACTCCCCCAAGGAAACAATCAATAAAGGTCACAAGATAAGCAAGAATTAAAATTGCACAAGGCTTTCCCAAGAGATTAATAAATCATTTAAATAAAATATTTAAATTCCTCAAGAGAATAACAATTTAAATCCCCATCAATTTAACCACCATAAAATATTAAAGAAAGACCAAAACCAAATACCTCAAAGAGACATACAAGGAAAAACACTTTTGGCAGAGGGGTGCTCTGGACGTTACTGTTAGGTAACCGAATGGAAGGAAACAACACGGAAACACTTCCCTAACAGGGTGCAGTGGGCCAGGTTAGGGGAGCATTTGGCTTGTGACTACCTCCAGTTAACCACCATCGGGGAATGAGAGTACACTCAGGCCTATGAATCTAAGTAGAGTCGATACTCAGTACCTGCATCACTCCAATCAAACATTAAAGTACATGTGCATAAATCATATATCATATATCATATATCCAAAGCAACATCAATCATAAGGAAAAATGATCAAGATATCATAAGCCTCTCGGTTACGAGTGTTATGACATTGTCATTTTCCTGTCCATGATTATACATAAGCAAGGGCAACGATATATATATAATGTAAGCATGTAGTCTAGCATAATAAATAATCATGTAAACATGAAATCCAACATAAACAATAATCATGTCAACCACATAACAGCATATAAGCATGTAATCATATAATCCAGCATAACAATCACAGAGTTACACCTCTCGGGTGTCAATACAAAATAATTAAGTGACGAATAATGCAAATACAAAATATATAGTTATCGAAATCCATCAAAGAATGAAAACAACAAGATACTAACATGGGGGTTGCTACATCCTACCCCCTTAGAACCAAGCTTACTCCTGGAAGACTGCAAAAAGGTATAGATAACGATCTCTCATCCTCGCCGCATCTTCCCAAGATGTTGAGGACTCACCATCAGGATTGCACTAGACCCTTACCTGCTTTATGTCTCATCCCCTGAGTGTCAACCTCCGACACTGAAGGATGCGTACAGGCTCCAAGAAAAGTTGTTTGTCCACCTCAACTTGCAAAGTAGTCCAATTGAGAACATGGGTCACATCGGGAATATACTGTCTAAGAATAGAAACATGAAAAACATCATGAATACGCCATAGACCCCGTGGCAATGCAAGACGATAGGCGACTGGACCAATCCTCTCAAGGATCTCAAAGGGTCCAAAAAAATGAGGTGCCAACTTTGAGCCTTTCCCATAATGGATGGGGCTCTTCCGCGGACGAACTCTCAAAAACACACGATCCCCCACTGAGAAGTAGTGTTCCAACCTATGGGCATTGGCATACTTCCTCTGCCGATCTTGAGTTGTAGCCAAATGCTCTCTAATCCACACTACCTGCTGCTCCATATCCTGAAGCATCTCTGGACACAAAAGAACTCAGTCCTCTAAGCGATCCCAACTCAATGGAGTCTGACATGGCCTACCATACAAGGCTTCGAAGGGAGACATATCGAGAGAACTGTGGTACCCATTATTATAAGCAAACTCAACCAAGTACAAGTAGTCCTCCCAATGAGACTATTGATCCATAATGTACATCTGAAGCATATCCTCTAAAACTTGTTTAACCCGCTTCGTTTGTCCATCAATCTCGAGATGGTATGCAGAACTAAAATTAAGTTGAGCTCCCAAAGCAAGCTGAAGAGAAGTCCACAAGGCTGAAGTGAACACTGGATCATGATCGAAAATGATCCTATGAGGAATACCATGGAGACACACAATATCCTCCATAAACACTCGAGCAATAGATGTTGCAGTGTACAAAGATCTCATGGGTGAGAAGTGTGCCACCTTAGACAATTTGTCCACTATAACCATAATAGCATAATGACGACGCGAAGACATAGGTAGCCCCACTATAAAATCCAGAGATATCATATCCCAATTCCATCTAAGAATGGAATGAGGCTACAACAGTCCTGGTAGGTGTTGATGTTTTGCCTTCACCTGTTGGCACTCAAGACATTGAGCCACAAAATCAGCAATATCTCGCCGCAAACCTGCCGAATGATACAATTGTCGAAGATCGGCATGCATCTTCGTGACACTCAGATAAGCTGAATAGGGTGCATGATGGGCCTCTGACAAAACCAAGGAATGAAGATCACCAGAGTCTGGAACATAAATGCGACCAAGATGCCGAAAATTTTCATCAGGCTTGAGAGAGAAACCTGCAAACCTTCCCTCAAGGACTCTCCCAGACTCAATTTCTACTTTCACCTCCTGATACCAAGTATCACTAGGGAGTGACTCCAAAATACGGCTCCGCAAATCCACTCCAAGGGACAAAACTAAGATATCATGTCTCCTCCTACTCAAGGCATCCACAACCACATTTTCCTTGCCCTGGATATAGCGAGCCTCAAAGTCATACTCACAGAGGAACTCCATCCAACGACGTTGCCGAGCATTCAAGTTAGGCTGAGTGAAGATATACTGCAAACTACAATGATCACTATGCAACTCAAAATGATATCCCAAGAGAAAATGTCTCCAACACACGAGTGCATGAACGATAGCCGCTAACTCCAAGTCATGGGTGGAGTAGTTCAACTCATGGTCCTTGAGCTTACGAGACTCATAGGCAACCACTCGGCCCTCCTACATAAGAACTGCCCCCACATCCTCCAATGAGGCATTGGTGCACACTACAAAGTCTCTTGTAGGATATGGCACTATCAGGATAGGTGCACAAGTCAACTGCTCCTTAAGAGCCTAAAAATCTGACTCACACTAATTTGACCACACAAAATCCTTCCCTTTTCTCTGAAGAGAAGTGATGGGATGGGCTACGAGAGAAAGATCTTTCACAAATCGATGATAGTAACCCACCAATCCCATGAAACTGTGAACCTCAGCCACATTCGTTGGTGCTGGCCAATCCACAATTGCCTGAATCTTAGAAGGATCCACTACGATACCCTCTCCTAAGATGATATGGCCCAAGTGTCTCACCTCAGTCTGGAAGAACTCACACTTGGCCAAATTTCCAAACAATTGATTATCTTGCAAGACTGCAACACTTGTCGTAAATGGCCTTCATGCTCCTCCACGGTCCTCGAATAAATCAAAATATCATCAATGAACATAAGAACAAATCGGTCAAGATAGGTGCGAAACACCCCATTCATCAAACTCATGAAAACCGATGGAGCATTGGTCAGCCTGAAAGGGACAACCGTGAATTCATAATGCCCATAGCGTGTACGAAATGTCATCCAATGAATGTCTTCCTCATGAATGCGAAGCTGATGGTATCATGACTTCATATCTATCTTGGAGAACACCTTGGCTCCCCTCATCTGATCAAACAAATCATCTATCCGAGGCAACGGGTAACGATTCTTCACCATCACTTTGTTCAACTGGAGATAATCAATGCACAAGTGAAGAGATCCATCCTTCTTCTTCATGAAGATAACAGGTGCTCCCCAAGGGGAAACACTAGGGCAAATGAAACCCTTCTCCAATAACTCCTCTAACTGCAACCATGATTCACTCAACTCTTGGGTAGTCATACGATATGGTGCCCAAGAGATAGGCTCTGCTCGAGGAATGAGATCAATATGGGAGTCTATGTCGTGCTTAGGTGGCATACCTAGAATAGCACTCAGAAAGACATCCACAAACTCTTGAAGAAGAGGATGGTCATCAAGAGATACCTCCCAAATCCCACCCTCAATAAGATCACTAACTAAAATAGCGAACATTTGACAACCTTGCTGCATGGCACGCTTTAGTTGCATTGCTGAAATCACACGAAGAGAAATGGGTCTCTGGACCCCAACTAACTCAACATGCTCTCCAGCATCGTCTACACACTGGACTGACTTACACTGGCAATCTATACTGGCTTGGTGTGCCTCCAGCCATTCCATGCCTAAGACAATCCCATAGGACCCCAAAGGCAACACGCGAAGATCCACTATGGTGGTGAAGGTGCCCAATTCCAACACACACCCACGAACAAGGGAATCTATAGCCACCTTGGCTCCAGTAGCCAACTCAATCTGCCAACCAACATCTTTCCTTGCCACCTCGAGTCCACAACGCTCTACGAGCCTAAGACAATCCCATAGGACCCCAAAGGCAACACGCGAAGATCCACTATGGTGGTGAAGGTGCCCAATTCCAACACACACCCACGAACAAGGGAATCTATAGCCACCTTGGCTCCAGTAGCCAACTCAATCTGCCAACCAACATCTTTCCTTGCCACCTCGAGTCCACAACGCTCTACGAGAGAAGGAGAAATAAAAGAATCTAAAGCCCCTGAAATGCATGATGGAAAATTGAGCTCTAGTATTGCTACTAAAGGGATGCATAGCAAAGCATCGATCGAGATCGATCAACCAAGTCTTAGCCTCAGTACCTGTACCAGACCCATTAAAAGTAGGGGGATGGGCTCTAAGGAGATCCTTCATGTGTCTTGCAGCACTATTGTCTCCATCCACCCTATCCCTTTCAACATCAACTCTCGAATGACCCAGACTACAAGAACGCTCATGCTCAACTCTAACATTCTGATGAATCTGATGAGAAGAGTGTGACTCCTCCTCACGGGATTCCTCTTGACGAAGTCCTAATTGATCTATAATATGTTGTAGAAGAGCTACAACCTAAGCACCCCCAAGCCCATCGACTTGATTCTTAGCACACTGTTCCTCCTAATTGTCACCCTGATTACCCTGATTGGCATTATGTCAGGTGCTATGATGAAGAATAGCGGCTCTTCCACTAACTCTACCTCTGGCTCTACCCCTAGGAGGCATTCTATAGAAAACAAGGAACACATTAGAATAGATCATCACAAGGATGACCCATTCACCATACTACAACATGGAAGCATAACCAAAAGATTATAAAGCAACATAACAAGCTCATGCCACACATGCCAAACACAACATAGCATAGAAGGCTCAAGTATGCCATAGCTCCCAGTGTGTGAACATGGGCTTTGATACCATATGTAACATCCCGCTATGAATTCTAGGGAGTTAAGAGCCAAAAGGGACAAGATAATTTTTTTTTTTAAAACAAAAGGAATAACAACACATAAATTGGTTGCCAAACTGATACACTAACAAGAAAAACATGGCCAAGCATGACGGAAGGTACGTTGGAGTTTTCTACTCCAAAAAGTTGATTTTCCAGAGCTCATTGCTCTGGAACTTGTTGCTACCCTCAGGTCAGCAAACAGTGGGCGTCAGTGCTCCAGAACTTGCAGTTCCGAAGCTCCCTGCTCCCGAACCTGTTTCTGCCCATTGGATAGCAAATAAAGGGCATCGATGCTCTGGAACCTGTTGTTGCTACTTTCAAAAGAGTGACAGAAAGCACCAATGCTCCGGAACCTTGGCAGAATGCCGAAAAGAAGAAACACACAACCAAGAATCTAACTTAAACATGAAAATTAACAAAAAAAAAGGACCTAAGGATGATCATATAACATTGAAATCCGATACCAACATCGGGACCCGTAAACAAACATAGAACATCACATATCTTCTCATTATACTTATGATTACTTTCTCTCTCAAGAAAGTAGAATATGCATAAGGAACAAGTATGGATACAATTACATTTCCATGGAAAAGATACAACATCTATAGAGGTATATACACAAAGCATGTACATGAGTATATGTGATAAACAAATACAAGAGAGAGAGAGAGAGCCACTCCAACGAGTACTCCAAACCTGTACGTCGGTCCCCAATGGCGGTGGAAACGCCTCCCAACCATGTGGCTCAAAAGAGTCAACCCCTCCATGCTCAGAGATAGTCACAAGGCCCAAGTAAATGAAATCAAGGGAAGGGTAAAGTAAGCACAACACTCACCTCAGTCACTACGTAATACAAAATACAATGCATACAACCGATCACCACAACATAAAGATGCTTACCAGATGACATGATGGGTACTACTCATGACTACTACGGATCTAAGCATTAGAGTGAAAATCAGATGGAGTGTCATCATGCGTGCTCAAAGGGATGGCACCACACGGAATCAAGTACACCTCTCATAGGAATGAGGAGACTCAATCATGCCCGAATCCACATCCCGCAGGTAGATAACTCAACGCCCTGCAAACAGATGGGCCTTCACGAGTGCATCCTTAGCCTTTACAAATTCTCAAGGCCATGCACAAGCCATCATTATCTTATTAGTGTTTTACCCCATTATTTTTATTTAGTTATCACTTGTTTACTCTAACTCTGCCACTAGTTCCCCTCGCAGCCACTACATATGACCACTCCATTACCTAAATGTAAGCTCATCTCATTTAACCAAATGAGGAATCCAAATAAAAGGAAATAAAAGGAAAAGCCAAAATTTTCTGTCCAAGAAGCCCTTTTAAATAGCCAAGACAAAATTGTTGTAAGAAGACTAATTTAACAGCAGAAACATATCATGAAGAAGAGGCATCAAAATTACATAGAAATTCAAAGTGCCTGGCTCAAATTTCTAAGCTAGACCCAATTCATATTTTGTTGTTTCTAATTGAAAACCACCTTCGAATTTTTGATTTTAACTCAGAAAGAGCTATTGTTCAAAAAATGCCATTATGACCAATTGGGCAAGAAAATCATGGAAAAATGAGAGTGCCCAGAAATTAAACTCACAAAAACCCAGTTGAGATATGGGCATGTGGACATAGAATCTGCCTTTGAATCACATTTTTATTAGGTGGTTCATGAATAGAAAGAAAAAATGTCTAAATAGATGGCAAGAAAATCATGGAAAAATAAAAGTGCTCCGATTAAAAATCTGCCAAAGACCCAATTGAGATCTTGGCAATTCTACATAAAATCCATTCTTAAAATTCATTTGCATCAAGAGGATAATGGGCAACAAACTAAAATCTAAAAAAGCCTTCATTCAATCCCAAGCCATACAAAACGAAAATGGAAGAGTTCCTTCTAGTTTTTGTAAATTAAAAACAATACAAAATAGAAACATACTAACCATTCAAGAAGCATAACAGAATACCAAAAAATTTCAGCCACATAAGATGGAAAAACAACAGTAAAATACCTCAACAAGCTCCAAAATATAAATGGTGGAATGTTGAAGGAGGAAGACATAGCCAAGCTCCAAATCCAGACAGCAAGAAGGAAATGGCGAGCTGATTCCAATAGTCCACTACCCATGAAATTCTTCTCAGAAAATCTTCCCAAACTCAGCTACCCCAATTCATGGGATTTTCTTCTCTATGCAAAAACAACAGTTTTCTTTTTCTCCCCCAAAAGATAATGATCCCCAAAACACAACTTTCCTTTCTTTTTATCTTTTCCAAAACCAAAGCAAGGATGGAAAAATAAAGAATTGAATAAAATTAGTTATAAAACTCCCCCAAGGAAACAATCAATAAAGGTCACAAGATAAGCAAGAATTAAAATTGCACAAGGCTACCCCAAGAGATTAATAAATCATTTAAATAAAATATTTAAATTCCTCAAGAGAATAACAATTTAAATCCCCATCAATTTAACCACCATAAAATATTAAAGAAAGACCAAAACCAAATACCTCAAAGAGACATACAGGAAAAACCACTTTTGGTAGACGGGTGCTCTGGACATTATTGTTAGGTAACCGAATGGAAGGAAACAACACGAAAACACTTCCCTAACAGGGTGCAGTGGGCTAGGTTAGGGGAGCATTTGGCCTGTGACTACCTCCAGTTAACCACCATCGGGCAATGAGAGTACGTTCAAGCCTATGAATCTAGGCGGAGTTGATACTTAGTACCTGCATCACTCCAATTCAAACATTAAAGTACATGTGCATAAATCATATATCATATATCATATATCCAAAGCAACATCAATCATAAGGAAAAATGATTAAGATATCATAAGCCTCTTGGTTACAAGTGTTATGACATTGTCATTTTCCTGTCCATGATTATACATAAGCAAGGGCAACAATATATATATATAAAATCTAAGCATGTAGTCTAGCATAATAACTAATCATGTAAACATGAAATCCAACATAAACAATAATCATGTCAACCACATAACAACATAAAAACATATAAGAATGTAATCATATAATCCAATATAACAGCCACGGAGTTACACCTCTCAAGTGTCAGTACAAAATAATTAAAGGACGAATAGTGCAAATACTAAATATACAGTTATCAGAATCCATCAAACAAGGAAAACAACAAGATACTAACATGGGGGTTGTTACATGCAAGATCATCATCGAAAAAAAAGGCCCTTAAGTGGCGATGAAAATTTAGAAAATCAGAGTTAGGCAACTTGACGTAAAAATTTGATTAATGTATCTATCTTATTTCAAAAATATGTAAGAATAGAATTTTTATAAAATTGAATGTAGTTTCTAAACTACTAGGTTTATTTAAAAAACAAAAATCTGTTTGGTGAAAATTTGAAATTTCAATGTAGTAGTACTTAAATTTTCGGGAAAAAATAAGATGTAGGTGTATGTCTGACCACCCTAACCACAATAAAATGATAATATTTTTTATAATATTTTATATATAAGTAGAGGACTCATGTCTTGATGTGATGCTTTTTTTTGTAATTCTTTTCCAAGAAAATAATTAATTATGAATTTTTTATTACAACTTTTAAAAATATCAAAACTCATATGTCTGACCACCTTAACTTGGTCAAAACTTCATGAAATTCAATTTATTTATTTTAATCCTATAGTATGCAAAGCATAGAATGTGACGCATGTTTCAGATTCAAAAAATGTGACACCATTTGAAAGTTATATATGTTTTTCAATCAGCCTATCAATCAGGACTTTAGTCGTAGTTCAAATTGAAAATGAATAATAATTATTTATTAAATTCAAAGTAAAGCATAATTTATATTGGTGGAAAGCTGAAAATCTCCTTTAAAAACCCTTTTCATTTCATAAATTTTGGGTAAAAAAAGAAGTCGTGAGCCACATGGGCCATCATATCACTTACATATCACCACTTTTTGACCCATCATGATCTTGCACATACCCTTTTACCCCTTTAAATGTACAATAGTAATTTAGTATTGTTTGTTGTTATAATGGCTAATGGCATGGAGTAGTTGAAAACAAGGAGTAGGTTACTATTGCAATTGTTTGATTTGCAATTGACATGTAGTAAACAATTTACTTCTTTTTCTATTGGTTGGAGTAGGTCTATTATTCATTTTTGTTAAAGTAAATTAGGAAAATAGGAAGACATTATATATTTTGCAAACATTTAATCAACAAATTAAAAAATTGTTAACATTTGTAGCAAGCCAATTTTTCAACTGCAAATGTCCTCTACCTTCTAAACAATAAAACAGTTTTATCTGCCTCAACGTTCTTCACAGAATTTGCAGTTCATATTCTTATGCATCAATCAAAGGACAAATTTTTTTGGAGTCTATATTCTCATATGTTTACATGTAACATATTTGTAATTCTCACTATATATGCACCCAGTCAACATCTGGAAGGTATGTAGTGCATTCGGACATGGAGAAGCATTCTTGTTTACACTTGTTCACCATTAACATAATACAAGGTACTACAATTGCTCCATACCACTAGACTTAGCTTATTGTTTTTTGCGAGAATTTTCAATGATGTTTAAGTAGATTAATATTTGCAGAAAAATAAATTGAGCGATCAAATTTATTTGACAAATTCTATACTATGTTTCTATTTAGCTTATCTACTCACACAAAGAAGAATGGGAGACCTACTCCACGCAATAGAAAAGGAGATGAATGATAGATTTCAGACATGAAAGACTTAGTTAATACTTGATCGACCTCTCTTTGAGCTACTTTCCCAGTTACTTAGTTTCTATGGATAAATAAAAAAGCAACAACATTCACTATGTAACAAAACATAGCGAATGTAGTAGGCATGTTTACTATTGCATGTGTTGTGTTTGCTTTACAAATAGTCACTTGGCTAATGAAATTGTAGAGGTTAAAATATTTTTATCTTTTTCCTATAGTCGAGATTTGAGCAAATATTTTTTGTGCATGGAAATTATGGTTTATCTCTTTTTTTCTGAAATTCAACTGCCTAATTTTTTTTTTGTCTTTTTTCCTATATCCTTCTAGAGGCTTTTTTGCAAGCTAAGGATAGAGAGGTGCCTATTCCTTCTATGGAGAAGTGTTCCCAGTCGAACATGGATGAGGATTTACCATTTCTTTCTTCTCGGCTGGAGGATCAATGCCTTACCCAGAAGTCTATGTTGGGTGTTGAAGGATCCATTTCTTTGGGCTAGGATGGGTTTGACCAAGGCCGATCTCTTAAGAGGGAATTTTTTTTTCCACTTCCTTTGTCCCCTCCCCTACTTCTGATTGTTTCTCAGCTTCCTACCCCTGTGGTGGCTAGGCTTTCTGGGGGATTTGAGTCTTGTTCTGGCGGTGGTTCTATTTTGGGGTCTCCCCTGAAGGTCCACATTCCTTTTGTTCTTGTTTAGATTGTGTTGTCGGACTGCTATGCTTTGGGTGTTCCCTACTCCTTGATCTCTCTACCTCCTTGTTCAAATTCTAATCTTCATGATCTTCAGGGAGTTGTTGCATCTAGTGTGGTTTCTTAGGAAACTTCTCAGACTTTTCTTAGTGATGTTCATACTTCTAAATTGCTCCTCTTTATTTCTCTTTCAATATTCTTGATGGGTGGATTGATAGAACCGTGGTTGGTCTGCAAGCTAACCTAATTGAGAGATTTTATAGTATTAGACCAAATATTGAAGTTATTCGTAGTTGGGCTTCTGAGCTTTAGGATACTCCTGCTCTTCGTATTTTGGATTTGATGAATGGTTTTCTCCTTTTTTCTTTTGGTTCCTTGGAGGATTGCATTTTCATTTGTCACGAAGGCTTTGGTAAGTCTTTTCTTCACCTTCAATGATGGTCTACTAGATTTGATGCCACCAAGCTTAACTTGTAGTTGCTTTGGGTTCGTCTGCCTGAGCTTCCTTTGGAATTTTGGGATGATGATATTATTCAAGATATTGTTAATGTTGTTGGCCATTTTGTTACCTTAGACAAGGTCACTAAAGATAGATCTAGCTTTCTCTTAGCTAGATTTTGTGTTTTGGTTGAGTCTAGTTCTATTTTGCCCAAATATGTGAACCTTTGCTCCAAGCTTGGTTCTTGGGTGCAAGAACTTCTTTATGAATCTGCTCAGTTGTTCCAACCTTTTGCTTGGGGTTTGGGTCATCCTGAGAAGGATCTAAATACTATGGAGAGTACTCAACATGGTGGAACTCTTTCCCAATCTGCTACTACCTCGGACTCCCATGGAGGTGTTGGTAATGGTCCTGTGTCATGGATAAAAAAGATGGATGGTGGGGTTGGTGTTGATTCTTCTTTGTTGCCTCCCACTGTTATTGGTAATGAGAAGTTTTCTACTAAGAGCTTTAGGTTGGATGGCGCTTCTTGCAAGCATAAGAGAATTTTTGCTGATAAGATTGGTGGCTCGCTTGTTTTTGGCCCTACTCCTATTCTGTAATCTTTGTTGAAGTTCAGATTCAAACCTCCTTGATTGGCTCTTAGGGTTTTGGGTCTTTCCAAAACTTTCTCCCGATTCTTTCATTAGCCTTGTTGGTTTTGTTGTTCTTGTTGTTCTCTTTGTCCTTTCCTTGCCTCACCTCTCATACATTGTGTTTCCTTTTTACCTTAATGGTTGTTCTATAAGGATACTTGTCCTTCCATTTTTATCATAATCGAAACATTATCAACAATGACTTTTTTTAAAATGTAAAACTAAATATATTGTTAAATTAATGTTAAAATAATAAATATTATTTATAGGTAGAAGCAAATACTGCCGCATATATTTGTATTATTATTATTATTATAAATTATATTGATTAAATAAGACAGTAGCCACAAATAACATAGAAACTCCTCACTGTATTGAAGAAAAAAACTATTCAAAACGTTACCGAGACATTATCCACCTGTAAAGTGAACGGTAACCCGGCAATGGAAAGTTGACGTCGCACATCACCATCCAAACTGTTTTAACCGTCCTCCAAACTCAAGCAGGCTAAATGTCGACAGCCCTTTTGGTCCTAGAGTTGACTTGACCCTAAGACGATGTTAAACTTAACATTTGTCTTTTTATGAAAGCCGGGTCATGTGATCAGCCAACGCTGACCCAAACAGTACACTGAACTCTGCCCACAGAATTTTGCAACGGAGTTTTCCCGATCTAAGAAGTCATTCTCACTCAAAGGTCACACGAGTCAATCCACGTGACCAAAGGCTAAATCTCGTGCGCCTCTCAAGCATTCATCGTCCCCCGTGACAATCGCAAGCCGATTGGAAATTCACGCACTGCCCTTCAAATGACGCCCGACTTCCCATCATGTGAAATCCTAAAGCGATGCCAAAAAATTGGAAGCGATACCCACGCGCTCCATGTTATGCGCGTTATCGATTATGAGGATGGCAGTCACGTTGGAATTTCTCCCACTATAGTAAAGGGTGAGTCATCGTATGGTGTTAACAAGAGGACAAGCATAACTTTAAAACATACAGAGGTGTTTGTGAAGCTATAACAAAAGAGGAAGAACTTAGGAGTGGAAAAATTGTTCGATAGCTAAAAGATAATTATATATTAGGGTAGAAGTGTGTTGCATAAGGAGATTACGAAAGAATAGATGAGGACGAAAAGGAGTTCAATCTTTTAGCTAAAGTCGGAGTCATTTCAGATAAGTTATTTATCTTTTACATACTATAAAGAAGAACAAAGAAATTCATTATTATGGATGATGTTAGATATACGAAGGAGATCTGACATCATATTAATTAGATCTATGAAGAGAATAGGTGGTTTGTATTTAAGGTATAAGGGAGAAAGAAAATATAAGGTGTTTAGTTAGAAGTTTATTTAAAAAAACATAGTTTAGGAATTGTAGCAAATCCAATTTTGATTGTAAGTAGGAACTCACAATTTTTGTAATTCTAAGAGTAGGATATATGGACATTGTATTGGCCCATATCACCATAAACTTCTATGTTGATTTCCAAAATTTTAAAAATTGTCACTAATCTAGAATTTGAATCATTTGTTGACTATTGAAGGAGAAGGAACCATTTACTTATTATGCACAACCAAGAGAAGCATGAAGAGGTTGAATTTTTAAATCAAACAAGGATGCCCCCATCATTGGATATGCCTATTTTAGCACTCAAAGAGGAGGTTTGAGTAGGGAGGAAAGAGTTAAAAATATAACATGTAGATGATTCAAAACTTTAAGAGGCCCATTTTAGTACTCAACAAAACAAAGTTTTGAGGGAGTTTGGAGGAGGTAGTGGCAAATAGCATAAATATGAGGAAAAAGTGAGCTTTTAAGGAATAAGTAGGTGTGTGACATGAGAGAAGGATTACATGGGGAGATACATGTGGTAAAAGAGACTCAATTAGATGTTAGAACCATTTAAACATGATTTTGACAAGTTTTAAGGTACCAGTAGCATAGAGATGGAAGAGGAGGGAAGAAAAGCTAGAAGGCCAAAAATGGGAGAGAATGTGAAAAAGGTTTCTTGTCCATCATATGAGATTATTACTTTTTTCTACTACAATATACACTACAAGTATGGTATTCAAGAAAGAGAAAAGACAAAATGCATGGTAGGAAGTACAAAGGAAGAAGTGAGTTACAATAAGAAAGAGAAGAATAGATGTAAAGGAGGTCATCATTTGTGAAGGAAGATTGAGGAGTGATTAGCCATTAGTAAGAGCTTTGAAGAGAGAAGTCTCAAATAAAGATTAATATATTCACCTTTTAGATAGAGTGAAAGAGATGGTATTTTTAAATCACTCTTATTTTGTAATGTTATCAATTAATGTAAATGTCAAAGGGGTATTCTAGTTTATGTTAATGAAGGATGATAATATAATTTTCCATACATTTATGTTTATGTTATAGAACAACCTATAACAAAGCAATATTTTGATTCCACAAGAGGTTGTGATGATTGTCAACTATAATATAACCTCACATCTATTATGAGCATGGAGTAGAGAGCAAAAAAAAAAAAAAATTACCATAGGAGTAGACGACACGATCAAAATAACATTAACAAGGGTTGTTAAATAAACAAACAAGATAAACATCTTGAAAATTATTTGTCAATAATAAACAATCTAACGATATAAAAGAAAATTCACCATAATAACTAATAAATTAACAAAACAAATAATAATTATAACCACCAATTTAACCAAATTACAAAAATAAATCTAATATTTAATATTTAAATTTAGAATTTAAACCTTTATTTTTTATATAATTTCTTTAAAAAATAAATAATAATTACAACCAATTCCTATTATTGATTTGTTTTTTAACTCAAATTTTAAATATGTCAATGAATTAGAAAATCAAAAGATGATTAAAAAGTGTGATGTTAAACGATTTTAATTCCCGACATAAATGGAAACATAAAGATCCAGTCGCCTAATAAAAATGATTTGGCATATCTCTCTTTTTGAAGTAATCTTTCAAGCGGTGCCTACGTGCTCCACGTTATGCCCGTTTTACATTTTTACGAGTACTTCTTATGACTAGTCTTAGATGAAGAATTTAAAAGCGAACCCAACCATCTTGCCAACTATTTCGATTTTTTTGGGTGTTTACGTGGGCAAGCTAAGAATGAAGATGATGATGCTTCCTCTGCTACTCTTTTTCTGTCTCTCTGCGCTGCCTCCACATATGGCGGAGTCTTCTTATCATTCTGATGAACAAGCTCTCATGTCTTTCAAAGTTGCTATCTCTCTCGATCCATTTAATTCTTTCATCGATTGGTCTCCCAATCACGCCTTCTGCAATTGGACTGCTATTACCTGCTCTTCTCGTCGACAGCGTGTGGTTTCCTTGAATCTCACTGGTATGGGATTACTTGGCCCTATCTCTCCCTTCCTCGGAAACCTTTCCTTCCTTAGATTACTTTCTCTCAGAAATAATAGCTTCCACGGCCATATTCCATATCAGTTTGGAAGGCTGTTTCGCTTGAGAATCCTTGAGTTGTCTGTTAACAATTTGGAAGGCCACATTCCATCTTCTCTAGGTGGCTGTCGTTCTTTACAATCTCTCAGGCTGACGTACAACAATTTAAGTGGAAGCATTCCCTCTGAATTTAGTCTTCTTTCAAATTTAGAAACCATGGCATTAGGAGCAAACAAATTGACAGGAATTATCCCACCTTTCCTAGGAGACATGTCCTTTTTAAATATCATTCAGTTGGCTGAAAATAGACTCCAAGGTGGTATTCCTGCTGGGTTGGGTATGCTAAGTCAGCTAAACTAGCTTGATCTTTGCGCCAACAACTTAATAGGTCCGATCCCCGTTGCCCTTTCAAATTGCACTCGTCTGCAAATTTTGGGGCTATGTGCTAACCACTTAAACGGTCCAATTCCATGGGAGTTTGGAAGGCTGTCAGAGTTGCAAGGAGTGTATTTGTCAGAAAATCAACTCACTGGAGAAATACCCACCTCAGTGGGCAATTGGACTAAACTGCAAGTGCTGAGTTTGGTGAGCAACCAACTGGGCGGTACAGTGCCCCTCGAATTCGGGAAAATGCAGCAGCTGAGAACTTTTTTGTTGTGGGAAAATCATTTTGTTAGTGGAAGCAGTGGTTTATATATTCTAACAGTGCTAACTAATTACTCCAGCTTGGAACTTCTTCATTTGGGATCTAATTATCTCACTGGCGTCTTGCCCACGTCAGTTGGTCGCCTTCCAAATTCACTCTCATATTTAGCATTGCCCTTAAATGAAATTGGGGGAAACATACCAGAGGAGATTGGTAACCTGACAAACTTGGTGACTGTATCCCTAAGAACAAACCGATTGAATGGGACTATTCCATCTGCACTCGGTAAACTTCCAAATCTGGAAAGATTAGGTCTGGACAAAAACAATTTACAGGGAAGGATCCCAGAAAGTTTTGGCCAATCAAAAAGGCTTGGAATGTTGTCACTCAGCGAGAACATGCTTTCAGGGCGAATTCCTGATAGTCTTGGCGAGCTTCCACAGTTAAGAAGGCTTATTCTTGATCACAATCAACTATCAGGTAAAATACCTGCCAGTTTAGGAGGATGCAAGACTCTGGAAATGGTGGACTTGGCGCACAACAAACTGACAGGAAATATACCTCCTGAACTTGCAAGTCTTCAGAATCTCCAGTTCTATTTCAACGTTTAGAGCAATTTATTGCAAGGTTCTATTTTGGAAATGAGCAAAATGGTTATGGTTTTAGCTATAGATGTTTCTCAAAACAATTTCTCAGGTGGGATTCCCATTGCACTGGCAAGCTGCAAGGGGTTGGAATATTTAAATCTTTCTTCGAATGCATTTGAGGGGCCAATCCCTGCATCACTGGCAGACCTGCAAAATCTTAAGTACATGGATCTTTCTTGCAATAATTTGTCAGGCACAATACCGCCGGCTATCAAAAAGATGAAAATGCTCCAGCATCTTAATCTCTCTTCAAACAGGTTAACTGGAGAGGTCCCAAAGGGAGGAGCTTTCGCGACACTTGATGCCTCAGAAATTATGGGAAATCTTGGCCTTTGTGGTGGATGGATAAACTTGCCACCATGCTCTCATTCCAATCACAAAGAGCCATCAGTCTCGAAAAAGGTAATAATTCCTGTTGTAGTCGGCATTACAATTTTGATCATGTCTCTTCTATTGGTAGCATTTTCTTATAGATGCAGACGTTCTAGTACTCCTGCTCTCAAAGTATGGCCTCCAAAAATTTCATACGAAGAACTTGTAGATGCAACTGGTGGGTTCAATGACGAAAATCTTTTAGGAATTGGTAGTTTTGGGTCGGTTTATAAAGGGATGTTAACTAATGGTACAAATATTGCTGTTAAAGTTCTCAAGTTGCAAGATGAGCATGCTCACCAAAGTTTCAGCAGAGAATGCAATGCATTAAAGAGAGTTCGGCACCGCAATGTAATTAAAATAATTTCAGCATGCTCCAACCTTGATTTTAAAGCCTTAATTCTTCCATTCATGTCAAATGGAAGTTTAGAGAGATGGTTGTATCCTGATGAAGGGGGTAGATGCAGATTAACTTTGAGTGATCGAATAAAGATAGCAGTGGAGATAGCAGAAGGAATGGCATATCTTCACCATTTTTGCTTTGTTCAAGTGATTCACTGTGACCTGAAGCCCGGCAATGTCCTATTAGGAGATGACATGACTTCACATATAGCAGATTTTGGCCTTTCCAATATTATTTTCGGCAATTCCGTGGATTCTTTGACTTCGACAGATGCACTTAAAGGATCTGTTGGCTACATTGCACCAGGTATAGATTTCTCGTTATTGCACTATTCATTTCACTGGTTTTCTTTGTTTATCTTATAAAGCATCGAATGCTTCAAATGATTTAGGAGTCATCGATCCTTATTTATTTTTTATTGTAGAGTATGGACTAGGTGGAAAGCTTACTGCAAAGGGAGATGTATTCAGTTACGGAATTTTAATTTTAGAATTATTAACAAGGAGGAGACCAACAGATGATATGTTCAGTGAAGGAATTAATCTACAAAAATGGGTAGAAACGAATTTTCCAAATAGAATTTCAGATGTGGTGGATAGTAGTTTGCTTATAGATGGTCATGAATCGGAGACATCAATTGTAATGGAATGCCTTACTCAATCTGTACAAATTGGGCTGTTTTGTTCAAGGGACTCACCTCAAGAGCGTCCTGATATGATCGAGATAATTGACAGATTAAATACAATCAAAAGCAGATTTCTTGGTACGCCTAAACCTATTCAATTACCAGTAGATATCTCACCTTTTTTGGACAATACAAGAGGTATAAATATGGCAGGTTCAGGAAACGACGGAGGTTGGTCTACGTCTACGTCCTAGGTCTAAGTTGTTATTCTTGCTTTGTTTCTTCGCCTAACAAAAAATGATAATGTGCTACTGTATCATATTGTATAGTCTAGCATATTCTGAGGAGATGAAATAATGTGTAGAAGGTGATACCTAATATGGTATGGTATAGTGTGACATGATTTTAGACGCACAATTGAATTTTTCAGCAGAGAGATGTGGATGCGTGTATTCTGGACCATATGAATCTTGTAGTTGTATGATCAGATACATATGTCGTTGCAAAGGAAAATCTCATAAAAGGGAATTATTTTCTTAATTATTATTTTATTTTTTATTTTTAAAAAATAAGTTTTAGAAAAATTTTAAGGTCAGTTCTATTCAAATGGTAATTTTTATATCTTTCTTGTTAGAAGTAATATTTATAACTTAACTTATTTTATATTAATTTTTTATTTATAACTTGTTTTTTTATTGAAATGATATTGTAATGATAAATTTTGTATATTCATATTGTTTCTTACTCATTTTGTCACTATTTTGATAGAATGTTTTAATATATGAATATATTAAAAATTGATACAATCTTGTGTGAAGTTTGACTTACTTATTTAGCTCATACCTTATTATTAGATGCATATGTTCGAATACACTCACTTCAGGCTTTTTCTATTACATTTATTTGTACATCTATCTCAACATAAATTTTATCCATCTAGATGTGATAGTTTGTCTATCTAAAGTCATTTATATGTTTGTGGACTTGATCATTGATCATTTAAAAGTTAGCTTCAAGTTTTCATCAATTGCTACATGTTCTTTTTTTACCTTGATTTGGCCAAGTAAGCATTGGAATGATTTAGTTGTATGTGCAAGTATTTAAAGAAATTCAATTATATTCATGTCATATCTCCTTATCTTTAAAGAATTATTCACATATTTGTTGCATTAAGGGACACAACTATTTCAATTAATGTAATAAAAGTAATCTAGATCTTTATGATTAACCTAGAAATATATGCATGCTTGAAGAGTATCATTCATAATTATTTACCTATTTTTTCCATGATTTGAACTAATATAAGGCATCCCTTGTGCTATTAATGATAATATTATAAAGGTGTTTCTAAATATCACTATTCATAGATATCAAAAAGGTGCAGAGAAAATAAAGATTAATTAGGTGACCAATGGAGTAGAGGATAACAAAAAATATAGTTGAGTTTAGATAGAGGAATAAAAATTCATGACTATAGATGAGACCTATACTTGTAGATTCAATCCCAAACAAAACACAAATTTAACTCAATAATCTTTATTTAATGGCATAAATTTGCACCCTAAGAAAATTTCCCATCTATTTACCCTTACTTTAGAAATTATAAGTCCAATAATGTGAAACTTGTCACCCTCATCCCATTCCTTCCATGTAACCTTGTATTTTTGTGTCGATGGAGGATTTTTTGTTGGGGATGCACACACACCACATAGATGTACGCACACAGCATTGCCATCCTAATAGGATTCCTACCCCTGGAGACTGTAGAAGCATTACAATTTTTGGTTGGCCACAAATGTAACATTCTTTGTCAACCCTTGATCGACAAAAATCACCTCTTTTTCTCCATTTATCCATTCAAAATTCATTCTTTCACTCTCTCTTAGATTTGATTAACTTCTCTCATTCTTGCAACTCACTTATTGATCACTCTTGCTTCTACATCACTTGTTCTTATTTTTAGAATCATTATACTTGGCTTCTACAATGTCCTTGCTACAACACAATCATTTTTGTAGGTTTATGAAGCTCCATTCTCTTGGCGTAGTGTCACTTCTTGTCATCTTCCTCTCTCAACCTTGAGTGCTAATAGAAGGGAATGTGATATTTCTCTTTTCCACTGATTTGCATCATTGTCCTTATAGAGTAGCATTCAAGTTGTCTTTTCTCTCTATTTGATGGTGTCTTTTCCTTTCTTTCCTTTATTGATTTATCTATATTATTGCATCTTGGTTGTTCATGGAGGTGGGAACACGAAAATGGGGGTTTGACTAAGATAGACCTCAAAACATAGCCCAACATTTTTCATCTTTCCATCTATGTAGGCACAAGTTCATCCGTTTGAAGCCAACTGGAGGATTGGACTATGCATGGAATGGTATATTTCTTACTTTTTCCTCATAATTTCTACTATTAGAATATTTTTATAGTATTCTTCTTGTTGTACTATTTATTTTTGTCTTCTCTATTAAAACTGTAAACTCCAACATTCAGGTCAAAAGTAGGCCCTGTGTGTTTTTTACTATTATCATACCCTTTGTCTGTACATGATGCCAGCATGTTCTTGAGACACTAATACAACACACTAGAGTTCGATATTTGTGTTTTCATCCTCAAATAGTGAGCTATCTAGTTTGTTGCCTGAAACATCTATGGCTAGCTCACTAGTTCTGAAAACACTTGTCTTTTCCAGAAGGGAAACAGTGCTCTATTTGCCCTTCCTTTTTCAACTTCTCTTTCTCTCACATTTATTAAAATATTAAACAATCTAAGGTAGTTTAGGGAAGTTCATTCCTTGGGGCTCTCCCATGACCTAGAGGTTTGGGGGTGATGAATCCCTCTTATCTATATTTTTTATGAACCTGATGTGAACATCTTTCTTTTCATTTCTTGGTATCAAGAATCTTTTTCTTGTGTCCTAGTGTGTTGTAGATTCATTTGTCCCAAAGCGTGCAGCTTTGTGATCCAATCTATGAACCCTAGATACATAGTTAGAAAGACTCTTAAATATTCAGAAGTGATATCTAGGTAAGTCACTATCTACTAATCTAGTAACACAATCTTTTGTATCTTCTAAGTTAGCTCCATCTGAATACATGAATATGGTCTCATTCATGCATATTCCTCTTGTTGAGTTTGTGAATGCAACACCTAATATAATTTTCACATTTAGGACATGTATTTAAATAGGGATCCTTCCCTACTATACATCCCTACCTGAATTAATGGAAACATCGTGACTAGCATCTTGATTGATCTGACAAGTAGGATGAATTTAATAATGAAGGATACTCTATTCATAAATAGCTTACACAAGGAGAAATGTAAAGAGTCATAGGCCACTCTCCATACGCATGGAGGATGCTCAATCACCCTTATGGGCACCATTTCCCTTTCAATCTTGGTTGGACCCAAGGTCATTGATACATCCATTGTCATAATATCAGAATTTGATCTAATCAAAGTAAGACTAGGCATTCCTTGGCTAGTCTCTATGAGCGATGTTGCTTTTGTGGTTCACAAGTGCCTAAGATTCCCTCATGAAGGTTTTATGCACATAGTGCATGACACTAGTTATAATTCATTAGTGTTGCATGGGAGCTTCTCATTGGATCACTTTTATCTCACTCCATTTGGACCTCTCCCTCCAAGGGGAGAGTTTTTATACCGTGCATATGTTAAATGCAAGACTGGAGGCACAACACAAAAATATAGTTATCCAATGTCCCCCTATGCAATTTTTGTGAAGGCTTCCATGATTACATAGAAAAAAGATACTTCGTCTACCCAACCAAAAGGGAAGGGAAAGCTTGCTCATGCTCAAGGGCCTTCTCCTTTTATGTCTTCTACTCCATCTTCTTTTATTTCTCATCTAGTTGTGGCATCTTTGGTTCTCACTCCCATACCCTGCATGGGAAGTGTGATGGTTCCCACATGGAAAAAAGTGAAGCATCAAGTTGTTGAGCTTCCTATTCTGCCCATGATTTCTTGGCCTGTTATCTATGCCAAGGGGAAGAGTTCTCAAGGGGTTGCTCTTGTGTCTCGGTCTCTACAACCTCCTACAACTCTTTCAACTATCCCTACGACATCAAATGAGAAGAGGCATGTCATTGAGGCACATGTGCTTGTCTCTCCTCTTGTGGTTGTTTCTACTCCTATGCTTCCTCCTACTCTTGCAATGAGACTACCCTTACACTGGTGATGATTGTGAAGGATACTCCTATGGTTGAGTAGAAGCCTTTGATCTCTTATCAAGTTGTGTCTTCTAGCACTCTTAGCTGATGTAACCAGCTTGCATGTGAGCATAAGCACAAGAAAAGGGCTCTGGTCATAGAGAATTTTTCCTTGCAGAAGATAGAGGGAGAGTTAGTAACACCTGTTTCTGCTTCCCTTTTCTACTTTTTCCTTGGTTCCCATCTCCTTTTGTTTGCTTCCATCTCCCTTGATGGGTCCTGATGATACTCACCCCAAAAGGGTTCAAGTTTTCATCTTTCCCTTCATGGAGCCTACTCTTTTGATGTCCCTCCAAAAAATTCCTCATCTAAACTCATCGACATGCCAAATACAATAGTGGTGTTTTTTGTGGCTTTGTCCTCTTCCTCCTCTACTTCTTCTTCCTTTGTGGGGATTAAACATCCTCCATTAAAGCGCAAGCTAGAGGATGACCTCAATGTGATTGGAGGTCAAAAGAAGGGTTCACCTTCTTTAGAAGCTAGTTTTGTCTTGGTATGTGCCATCCTCATGATGGAGGGGACCCCTACTTCTTCAAAGATAGTCAATTTCACTCTTATTGAGGTCAAAAATGGCTCCTGAATGCCTCACCCTTCCCTCAAAAAGTGTATGTTTAATTCAATGGAAAATATCTTGGCTTTATCATTGATCTTAGCAAGATCAATGAATTTTTCTTCACAAGAGCTTGATGAGGAAGACCTTGAGGGGCCTTCTTCCTTGTCTCTTGTTTTAGGTGATTCAGATGGTACCACCCTCACTATCCTACCCTTGCAATCCCATCTTCCATCCCCCTACAATGTGTTGAAATGCACAAGACAATTGAGAGAGGGGGTGAATCAGTTGTCTCAAAAGCTTTGCTTCTAAACTTAAACTTAAACTTTCTCATCAATCTGTTATTAAGTGTGAACATGAAATGAAAATAACAGAAACACAACACCAGAGACACCAGATTTATATGGAAAACCCAATGAGTGAAAAACCACAGTGACCTAGTTAACTCACAATATAGATGTAATGCAATACTAGATACAAAGGTTCGCTGCCAGTGGGCTCACTACCTAGATACAAAAGCTCACTACCCAGATTAAGGGCCCACTTCCTTAGGACTCACTGTCCAGAAAGGGAGGCACACTGCCTACAGAAAAATACAAAGAAATAGATAAAAGATCCACCACTAGGAGTTACACACACTTCGTAACTTGATACGAGAATTGATACAATGAAGCACTGTCGCCTTGATTCGCTCTTCCACACTATGCTTTTCACAATTTTTCGCACACTCTGCACTTGTTTGAATTAAATGATGGATGGATATTAGATTCTCTACAACTTGTCTTGCTTTTATACCATCATCAACCTTAGAAGCATTCACCAAGGTTGGCTATACCATTTTAATTCAAATAAAAACAAGGCTGGCTACTCAACATTCCCGCGGTGGATAAAAATGTGAGAGGACCAATTACATATTTAATTTGGGACCCAAACAACATCTTGGATCATGCACATGCTTTCTCAAATCGATGCAAAAGCATAATGTAACGTGTAAACACCAGGTCGACCAAACCTAATGAAGACACCAACAATCTTTGAAGTACATGCATCACCAACAAGATAATCTCTCCTAGATAGCACAACACGCTTCTCTATAGATTTCACCATCTCTGGGAATACCTCAAATACATCCATAATAGCTTCAAAAAACTTTATTCATAGAGAACACTTCACCAGTCCAACTACGACAACCAGCAAAAATACTGGAGCTCTAGAGTAGGTCTTTCGGAGTGCCAAACCACAAGAAATTTGTCATAACCCATAAACCGCGAGAAATAGTATTTTCCCAGATCTACAAAATTGAAGCCTCATATCAGAAGACTACGAAGCTAAAACATTTCTCCCAGTCCATAAACAAATAATTCTGACAACCAGTTCACACACCAGTGAACATAACTTTTACTCTTCATTAAACCAAAAGTTGAAATTTAGGATATATGATCCATTAAAGGTTAAGAGCACACTTACAAATTCATACAAGCATAGGGTCAACATAGAGGAAATGTGGACCACAATAATGGATCACACTCAGAACACTCTTCAACACTTCTTTCATTATTTCTCAAATTTTCTCAAAAGAACTTGGCAAAAGCATTACTTACTCAACTTACTCAACCTGTATTATGTTGACATCAATGACAACATTAATGATAGCACCACCAAATACATCCATACTTGCAACAATCTCCCCCTTTGTCATTGATGGCAACACATGATGTGAAAAACCACCAAAGACAACATACATGCTTCTCAAAAGCGAAAACCTGCCAAGCATAGAATTTTCACACGCTCTCTCCCCCTTTGACATCAATGGAAAAGGAATTTTTTTCCATAGAAATCTTTGGTCACTCCCCCTAAGGAGTATACCCATATCACATACTACAACAATGCACTTTTCTACTCCCCCTAAGGAGTAGACCTCAATCATCAGTCCAGAACAAGGAGAAATGTGAATCCATTGGACTGGTGCACCTCAATGTGCACTTAGTTCAAAGGAGGGGAATAAACCCCTAACGTCCCACTAAGACACTCAAAAGTATCCTTCAGAAGGGCTTTAGTGAATATGTCTACAACTTGTTCCTTGGTAGGTACATATTCAAGTCTAACTTCATTCTGCAATACCTTCTCCCTCAAGAAGTGATACTTGATAGATATTTGCTTTGTTTTATAATGCATCACTGGATTCTTTGAGATGTGTATAGCACTTGTATTGTTACAGAATATAGAGATAGGTTCATCACTTTCCACACCTATGTCCATCAAGGTCTGCTTCATCCGTAGTACCTGTGTACATCAAGATGTTGCTGCAATATACTATGCTTCTAGAGTGGATAAAGAAATTGAATACAGTTTCTTGCTCAACCATGAAACTAATCTTCCTCCAAGAAAGAATGCACCACCACTTGTACTCTTTTTTTCATCAATACAACTAGCCCAATCTGCATCAGTATAGGAATTTAGGGTGAAATTATCATCCTTTGGATACCATATCCCATAATCTGGAGCTCCTTTTAAGATATATGAATATCCTTTTCACGGTTGTAACATGTGCTTCCTTTTGTTCTGCTTGAAATCTTGCAACTAAACATACTTCATGCATAATGTCAGGTCTAGTAGCAGTAAGATACAACAATTCACCAATCATGGATCTGTACATGCTCTGATCAACTTTAGCAGATTCATCTTCCTTACTCAACTTGCAGTTGGTTACCGTAGGGGTACAAACCATTTTAGAGTCATCCATTCTAAAATTCTTCAACAATTCCTTAACTTAGATTGTGAAATGAATATCCCTTTGTCATTCTAATTAACTTGAAGACCAAGGAAGAAATTTAGTTCACCAATCATAGACATTTCAAATTCTTTTTGCATCTCTTCAACAAACTTCTTACACATACCTTCATTTCCACCAAAAATGATTTCATCAACATATACCACAATTATCAGCATCTTCTCTTTCTCAACCTTGAATTAAAGATTGTTGTATGCGGACCCTTTGATGAATCCCTGCTTTGTCAAGTACCTATCCAATCTAGCATACCAAGCTCTGGGAGCTTGCTTCAGTCCATATAATTCCTTCTTTAACTTATAGACCATATCTGATTTGTCTGATAGTGAAAAACCTTCTGGTTGCTCCATATATACTTCTTCTTCCAGTTCTCCATTCAGAAATGCAGACTTGACATCCATCAGATATACCTTGAAGTCTTTATGAGTTTAAAATTACAATAACATCTGAATGGCCTCCATTATTGCTACAAGTGCAAAATTTTCCTCAAAATCTATTCCTTCAACCTGTGAGTATCATTTGCATACCAATCTTGCTTGATTTCTTACCATTTCACCATCCTCATTCAGCTTGTTTTTGAATACCCATTTCGAACCAATTACATTATTATTTCCAGGTCTAGGTACTAGTTCCCATGTCTCATTCTTCTCTATCTATTGTAGTTCTTCCTTCATTGCTTTCATCCATCTTTCATCATTTCACGCTTCATTCATAGTTTTATGTTCAATCTTAAAAATTAAACACAAGTTTACCTCAACCACTTTTCTTCTTGTCTTCACTCCTTCACTTTTTTCTCCAATTATCTGTTCCTTCAGATGATTTCTCTAAACATATTTAGGAGTCTTGGGTGTAGGTTCTGAAGTCTCTTCTTCTTCTTCACTCTGTTCTTTCTCTTCCTTTTCTTCTTCTTTTATTTGCACACAAATAGCATCATTAGGTTCAACTTTAGTTATTTCCACTGGTCTATACATAGCTTCATCAACCTTCACATTAGTACTTTCAATTATTTTTCTCAACCACTTATGAAAACATCTATAAGCCTTGCTATTATTTGAATATCCAAGGAAAATTCCTTCATCACATCTAGCATCAAACTTTCCAAGATTTTCTTCATCTCTCCTAATGCAACATCTAATACTAAATACCTTAAATTATTTCACCGCAGGAGTCTTACCAGTTCACAACTCATAAGGATTCTTAGTGTTGTTACTTTTGATTTGGACTCTGTTAAGAATGTAAACAATAGTATGAATTGCTTCTCTCCAATACACATCAGGAACATTTTGATTCTTTCATCATAGTTTTAATAGCTTCTTGAACAATTTGGTTCTTTCTTTCCACAACTCCATTTTGTTGAGGGGTTCTAGGAGCATAATAATGTCTTTTTATGCCATGCTCTTCACATAATGCATTGAACTCACCAAAGGTAAACTCTCCACCTCTATCATACCTTAAGCATTTAATCCTCAGATTTGCCTCATTTTCTACTCTTGCCTAAAACACCTTGAATCTATCAAGATCTTGAGGCTTTTGTCTAAGAAATGTAACCCATGTCATCCTAGAATAATCATCAATCAAGAGCATAAAGTACCTGTCACCACTTAGGCTTCCTATTCTTGTAGGACAACAGAGGTTTGTATGAAATAATTCTAACATTCTGGTAGAATATTGATCTTTTCCTTTAAAACTGGTTCTTGTTTGCTTTCCCATCTGACAGCTTCTACAGATTGAATTTGAAGGCTTTGTGATTCTAGACAGATCTCTCACAACTTCCCTAGAACTGATCTCAACTAGATTATCAAAATTCACATGTCTCGTCCTCTGATGCCAGAGCCAACTCTCACTAATCTGAGAAACAAAACACTAACCATTACCACCTTTAAGTTGATAGATGTTTCCATGAGTTCTTTTTCTAGCTGCTACCACAGTTTCAGATCCTTTCCTGATCTCACAAGTGTTATCCTGAAACACAAGCTTAAAACCTTTGCTACACATTTTCCCAACACTCAAAATATTATTCCTTAAACCCTTTACATAGTAAACATCGTCATTATTATGTTTTCCATCAAAGCTAATTGTTCCTTTACCAACAATCTTAGCACCAGAATCATCTCCAAACATGACTATACCTCCATCATACTTCTCAAGTTTAGTAAACTTACTCTTATCTCTAGTCATATGATTTGAACATCCGCTGTCAATTACCCAAAAGTCTTCATCCTATCTGGCATGAAAAGCAGTCACTAGAGTACCTTTTGCTTCATCCTTCTTACTCTCCAAACCATACTCGTTTAGACATTTCTCCTCCAGGGCTAGAAACAAACATTCATCTTTATATTCCTCAAGGTCATATTCATCATCATAAATTCTTGCATCTTCCTTGACATAGTACAACTTCTTGAACTTTCTATCCTTCTTATTCTTGTAGTTATTGTTATTACCATCCTTATTCTTCTTTTGTGTAGCTCTATTAGGACATCTTGATGCATAATGACCAATATTTCCACAACTAAAACACTTAGAGGGTAACTTACCTTTGTATTTACCAGTACCCTTCTTCAATTTCCTTGTGAAATTTTCTTCTAGATCTTTTGTATCATCATCATCCAGATCATCTTCTATCTTCATTGCTTTAAAATTTGTTTCAGTCTTCTCCTTATCTCTTGCAAATTTTCTCATCTCAAATGTAATTAGGACTCCAAATAGATGCTCCTTAGTAAATGTCTTTGGATCATACTGTTCTTCAAGAGTAGATACTTTGTCACTGTAATTGGCTGGTAAGGTCATCAAGATATTTTCAATTATATCTTCCACCTTCATTCTTGACTTTAGTTGCTATAGTTTCAACTCTCTGATAATAACTTGCAATGTCTTCTCCTTCTTCCATTCTCAAGTTCTCAAATTTCCACTTAACAGTTAATTTTCTTGACAACTTTACTCTTTCATTTCCTTCATAAATGTCTTTCAATTTTTTCCATATTTCAGTAGCTATAGCCAGAGAGATGACTTTCATTCTTTGATTTTTAGATAAAGCACTAAAGAGGGAATACCTTGCTCTTTCATTATCTTCAAAATCTGCAACCTCATCAGCAGAGGAAGGATCAACTGCTACTATCGAATTATTTGTCTCCATACCTTTCCAAGTATTAAAACTAATTGAAATCAGATAACTCCTCATATGTTCTTTCCAATCACTGTAATCAGCTGCATAAAAAATAGGAAGTTGCAACTTTTGTGCCATATGATCTCCCTCAAACAATTAAACTTTTCACTGAGGAACTAGAGCTCTGATACCAATTGTTGAAATGCAAAAGATAATTGAGAGGGGGGGTGAATCAGTCATCTCAAAAACTTTACTTCCAAACTTAAACTTTTCACTTTATCATCAATATATTATCAAGTGTAAACATGAAATGAAAATAATAGAAACACAACACCAGAACACCGAATTTACGTGGAAAACCCAATGAGGGAAAAACCATGGTGAGGGTTAACTCACAATATAGATGTACTTCAATACCAGATACAAAGGCTCACTGCCCAAATACAAAGGCTCACTACCCAGATTAAGGGCTCACTGTCGACAAAAGGGAGACTCACTGCCTACAAAAAAATACAAAGAAATAGTTAAAAGATCCACCACTAGGAGTTACACACACTTCACAACTTGATTAGAGAATTGATACAATGAAGCACTATCACCTTGATTCACTCTTCCACACTCTACCTTTCGCACTTGTTTGCACACTCTGTACTTGCTCGAATTGAATGATGGATGGATATTAGATTTGCTACAACTTGTCTTGTTTTTATACCATCATCAACCTTAGAAGCATTCACCAAGGTCGGCTATACCATTTTAATTCAAATACAAACGAGGTCAGCTACTCAACAGTCACGTGGTGGATAAGAATGTGAGATGACTAATTACATATTTAATTTGGGACCCAAACAAAATCTTGGATCACACACATGCTTTCTCAAATCGATGCAAAAGCATAATGTAATGTGTAAACACCAAGTCAACCAAACCTAATGAAGACACCAATAATCTTTGAAGTACACACATCACCAACAAGATAATCTCACACGGATAGCACAACACAATTCACTAGTCATTTCACCATCTCTGGGAATACCTAAAATACATCTGCAATAGCTTCAACAAACTTTATTCATAGAGAACACTTGACCAGTCTAACTGGGACAACCAGCAAAAACATCAAAGCTCTAGAGCAGGTCTTCCAGAGTTCCAAACCACAAGAAAAAATTCCATAACCCATAAACCACCAGAAATAGTCTTTTCCCAAATTTGCAAGATCTAAAGCCTCATATCAGAAGACTATGGAGCCAAAATATTTCTCCCAGTCCATAAACAAATAATTCTGACAACCAATTCACACACTAGTGAACATAACTTTTACTCTCCATCAAACCAAAAGATAAAACTCAGGATATACAATCCATTGAAGCTTAAGAACACACTTACACATCCATATAGGAATAGGGTCAACACAGAGGAAATGCGGACCACAATACCAGATCACACTTAGAACACTCTTCAACATTGCTTTCATTATTTCTTAAATTTTCTCAGAAGAACTTGGAAAAATCACAACTTACTCAACTTACTCAACTTACTCAACCTATATTATGTTGACATCAATGACAACATTAATGATAACACCACCGAATACATCCATACTTGTAACACAATGATCTATATTGGGTGCAAGATGACCTATTGTTTGATGAGGACTAGGGTGGTACCTCTTCTTTATCTCTAGATTAGATTTGTTTGTGTGTTTGTGTTCCCTCGTGGTTATATTTTTATGCTTGTATTGCTACATAGAGGACCCTCGCTACCCTTATAGGTGCTTAGATACGAGTGCAAAAAATATGATGAGCACTTTTTCTATGTGTATCCTCATTCTTCTATTGGTCATAAAGTTGACTTTTGATATTAGGGATGATGCAAAGTATTGGGGGCATTTAGGCCTTCTTCCATGTTAACCCAAATTTTATTTTTATTTTGTCTTCATGTGCTCTTCTTAATGTTCTGAGAACTTTGGGGATTGATGATAGTGCATATGTATTATATTATTATCTATCTATGTATATCTATGGACAATTCTGACCCGAAATTCTCAGATCCCCCTATCTCTTGATTTCTTCATCTTTGTTTTCATGCTTCATGATGTTGTGGTTCTTAGGCGTTGTCCCTCACGTGTGTGACATCATACCATAGATACATCTTGCTATGTGTTGCATTGCACAAAATATCTTCCTCTGCTTTCTCTCCTTAGGATGTCATGT
The DNA here is from genome assembly GCA_007115665.2 of Sequoiadendron giganteum. Taxonomy (NCBI): domain Eukaryota; kingdom Viridiplantae; phylum Streptophyta; class Pinopsida; order Cupressales; family Cupressaceae; genus Sequoiadendron; species Sequoiadendron giganteum. The sequence goes on from CM021105.1 coordinate 180,164,948, forward strand.
ACTCCTCTGCATAGCACACACCATCCTAAGGGGGGAGTATCATGATTCTTTGATTTTCAATAAGGTGAATTACTTGGCCAAAGAATCCCTTATTAAAAAAAAATCGTTTTCCAAACTGATGCATTCTCTCAATAGGGACCCCTTAATGAAATTTCTTTCAAAACTTATTCCATCATGAAAGAGTCTATGGTTCCCTGCTAAAGGAACCCCCTTTGAAATATTTTCTCCCAAATGAATTCTATGGTGTCTTGCAATTGTGTCTTTTATCTGATATTTGATGTTTCTATGTCTTAATGTCAAACATTCTATATTTATGTGTCTAGCTTGGGAGCAACCTAACTAGACCTATCTTTTTTGTGGTTGTCATGCAACAATGTTTGCAGTAGACATAGGCTCATTTGATCAGTATGTGTCTTGTGTCCATTTGATTAGACTATGTTTTATCATGTCATCTTTTGTGTCTTATGAATGTGTGTCTATTACTATTTTTTTCCTAACATGTTTTGTTTGAAGCGTAACATGTTTGTGATGAGATCACACATAGCTTTTAATTGATCGAGAACCTATGGAGAACCTATGGAGTCCCCTCTTTTACCTAAAGGTATGTTGGATCATAGATATATCATTTCTCAAAACATTGGTATATTCTTTTCAATCTCTTTCTACTTTAGCTCACATATGTATTGACACATATGCTCGCTAAAAAGGGCGGAAAATGTAATGGGGTAAATTTTTACCCTAAGAAAATTTCCCATTTATTTACCCTTAATTTAGAAATTATAAGTCCAATGATACAAAACCCACCATTTTCATCCCATTCCTTCCTTGTCGCCTTATCTTTTTATATTGCTATAGGAATTTCTATCGGGGACATGCACGCACTGCGTAGATGTCTATGTGTTGTGCTATTGTCTTGATAGGATTCTTGCACCTAGAATGTGTAGAAGCATTATTTTTTCTAGTTGGTCATGAATGTAATGTTCTCTAGTGATCCTTGACCAAAAAAAAGTGCCTCTTTCCCTCTATTTATCCATTCAAACTTCATTCTTTCACTCTCTCAAATTCAGTTCACTTCTCTCATTCTTGTAGCTCACTTCTTGATCACTCTTGCTTCTACATCACTTGTTCTTATTTCTACAAGCATTCTACTTAGCTTCTATAGTGTCCTTCTTGGTATAACACTATCATATTTATATGTTTACGAAGCTACATTCTCTTAGCGTGGTGTCACATTTCATCATCTTCCTCCCTCAACCTTGAGTGCTAGTAGAAAGAAAGGTGATATTTCCCATTTCCATTTATTTACATTATTGTTCTTATAGAATAACATTTAGGTTGTCTTTGCTCTCTATTTGATAGTGTCTTTTCCTTTCTTTCCTTTATCGATTTCTTTATATCATTCAATCTTGGTTGTTCATGGAGTAGGGAACAACAAAACAAGGGTTTGACTGAGGTAGACTATAGAGTCTAAGTTAATGTATTGTAAACTTGGTACAATTTACTCAATTCAAAGGTTTAACTAGCTGAACAATCCACTTCACATTACTAAGACTACATTAAATCATCAACCAAGGTGTGTAAGCTTATGGTGGTAATACACTATATGTGCCTTCACGGGTTCATGTTCACCTAAATTATACTATGCAAACTTATTCAGACTACTCTACTTTGCTAGAATCTTACAGAATTACAAAAACAATAAAAATAGTTACAAAACCTAATGGCTCCAGGTACCTGTAGCATAAGTTGTATGTGATTGCTAATAAAAAGTAAGTACAAAATCAATCTAAAACTATTCAAAATACGATAACAACCAAATATAATCTTTGGAGTGCTAAGATTCACTAATTATACAACTATTCACGAACAACAACTACTATAATCAACTATAAAAACTATTCTACTTATTTTGCAATGCATTTATAAAACAATAAAAATAGAATTAATAGGAATGCATAAATGAATAAGTAAATAAATTAAGTGAGGAGCAGTAGCTCGAGTGGCTAGCTTAGGGGACTGTCTCACTTAACTTAGAACCAAATCTAACTCACATTCTTACTGTAGTGTAGGAAAATGCATACCCTTGCATTTTCACACTTGTTTGGGTCCGCCTTGTTTTGTATATACTTATTTATGTCTTAATTGGTCCTATTTTGCATCAACAAGCCTAATAAATTATATCTTTTTATGGCTAATCCCAACAAACATCAAATGATAAATGATAATTTAACGATTCTAACTGTGTGTCCTTGATTTTTGGGCCAAGACTAAGATGCCACCTAGGGTTGTCTTTTTCCTCCAAAGGTATTGGGATCCTAATTTCAAATGTACCTTAAATGGGCCCCTTTTTAGAGTTTGTGCCTTGAGTTTCAAGACTCGGGACTAAGACACCACCTAGGGCGCGTCTTCACCCCCCTCAAGTTATTTTTCAAGATTTAATTTCAAATCTTGGTGGGATTTAACCTCCTTTAATTAATTAATTCATATGTCGGCTTGTTGTGGTGTAATTTCAGGATATTAAGCATGGATAAGTATAAATACAAATTTCTTTCATGCATCTCTCATCTACCAAGTTAAATGAGCATTCCTAATGGAAAGTTTGAGTTCACAAGAGCATTCAAGAGCAATTTATCAAGAATTTGGAGCCATCATCAAGATTCAAGCATCATGTCAAAGATATTCTTGCATCATGTGTGTTTTTGAGCTAACATTTGTGATCTAGGGTTTCGATTCAAGCAAGAAATTCAAGTCAAGATCTACATTTAAGCTAGCCACTTCATACAAGTTTGCATATTTCATAACAAGGGTTTGGTGAGTTGCAACATAAAACTTTTTTCATTCATCATTTCCCTCCCTTATTTCATTTCATTCCAAGGTTTAATTACCAACAAGGCATTTGACCAAGGAAAACCCCCATTTACTAAAAATCAACAATTTTTTCCTCTCTTGTGTGTTTATGTTTGCAGATTTAGGTGGAGGATAATTTGAAGTGCAAAGTTGTAAAGTTGCAAAGTTGCATTGCAAAGTTTTCATCTTCACAAAAAGTCACCTGCAGGTTAGATCTAGAGGTTTCAAGACATAAGATATGAGAAGAAGGAAGTGCAAACATTAAGCCTCAAGATCACATTTCAAATTTATCAAAATTTAGATCAAGAGTAAGTCATCAGTAAGGGAATCTTACTATCTTAGTCCTCCAAGTGGTATTTTGCAGATATTCTTTGAGATTTTCCTTCGATATCCAAAGATTTTGCATTTTCTCTAAAAATAGCATCGGGACTAAGAAAATAGTAAGGGCATCTTAGTCCTCCCTAACATATTTTGATAGAAATTTTACATTTCCAAAATCCTTATCACATTTCCAGACTTCCCAGGTACATACATCCTAACTTTTTGTTACTTATTTTTGTCATTTGCACTCATTATTTGGCTTGCATTACTAGGTTTTGTGACTTAAATGTTATGTTGTCTTTTCCAAGATTTTGCTTGGTGGTGAACCCCTCAAAAGCCTAAAGAATCCCTTGTAGGTCTTCCTTGTTGATAATTGACTCACCTTTGTGTTGATAGTCAATCCAATTTGGGATGCTAGGGCATTCTTGAATGATAATTGGAGAAGAGTGGTGTTATATGACCTAGGCCATAAAGCACCCATTTTTCCTATTGTTCACTTATGCATCCATGTAACATACAGCTCCATTCATTACATATCACTAGATATTCAAAAAAAATCCTTCTTGCAAATTATATTCAATAATTGCATTTTGACAACATGTTTTTAGATAACTAGAACTAGAAAATGACTAACCGCTTAATAACTTGTAATAACCAACTAACTTTTCTACGAAATCATCCCCTAAATTTATACAAAAACAAGGAGAGACTTATTCAAATTGCTAACTAACTACAACCATTAATCCCACTCCTAGATATGAGGATATGAAATTAAGATCCACTTATTTATTCTAACTGAAAAGGAAGAAGAGAACTATTCAACTATGAACTTCAATAAAACAATTTGCATGTGAAACACATAAGAAAATGTTTAAAGTTCTAGAAAAAGCATCCTTCTTTAGAATTTATTCCTTCCATGATGGTTCACGTTCAGCTCCACAACTTCTTGCACTTTAGGTGGTTTCAACTTTTTTGATCCCCTGTTTCATTGCTTTGGTTCCTGCTATAAATGCTCCATTCATTCTACCACGTGCTAAGTTGTGGAGAGGTTAATCCACACAACATACATATACAACTAACCTTCATAATTAAATCATATAATTCTATTCATATGCATACATTCTTATGTAAATCGTGTGATACTATTAATATTATCACCATATTTCATATTCACAAACTAGGTTCAAAGTTGCAAGATATGTCATGAAAGGATAGCATATATGAAAGTTTTTTGTCTAAAAGGTACTTAGATAATATATGTAAAGTGTCTGAAATCATATGAAAAGTAATAGAAAAATTACTAATGACCAAGCCCATCATTCCTCCCAACTTATCTTTTTGCTTGTCCTCAAGCAAAATCCTTAACTAAAACCACCTAGGGAAGAAGATTGTAATACAAATCAACCTTCCTAAGATACATAATTGTATTGAATCCTTGTCCTTGTTTGAGATAAAAACCATTATAACATGCAAGTCTATCCAGCTTAACTGATTTTGCATTCACACACTAGTTGTTCTTTTCTCTTGTCCAATGTGGTACTTGATGAAGTAGAATAGGAGGATGATAAGTAAGTGGAATCCATTCCACTCCTCTTATGCCTGAAACCTTGATATACTTGTGCAATATCTCAAACATACTCATAAAATTATGGAAAGAGTGAGGCTCTTTCTGCTATAGTTCTAGAGTCAAGCTTTTCCACCTGTTTTCCACATGTTTTAGGCAATTATGGAGGATGGCCACTGCCAACTACTGAACCCTTTGGTAATCTCGAAGTCTTAAGTCCACAATTATTTTTCCTGCACCCTGGTGAGAAATAAGTGTCAACCATTGAGTGATGACTCTATTGGAATCTATTGCTTCCTTCCTGAGCTACAATGCCACTATTTTCTCCTATTCTTCATACTTTTCCATTAGCTCCCCTCAGAGTTTCTCATTCCTGATATAGGATGCCAGGGCCCTTAATTTCAAATCACCAACATAGATTAAGGGATTCCATTCAATGTCTTTTTTCATCACATAGTTTTGTAGATAATACTCACATAACTGATCTTGCTCCTCTTCATTAACTGTATTGAAGAAACTGAGAAAACTATGCCTCTTGTTTAAAGAAAATGACTGATCATTAATGAACTTATTAAACTGAAAACTAACTAACTTCTCTTTTAAAAATAATTCATACACTCTAGGTGGAGGTCTACACTCAATAATTTGAGTAGCTCTATATATCACTTCTATCAATTTCCCCTCTAATTTATTCAGTTCTAAATTCTTACTTTCTAGTGATGCATTCAAAATGTGTTTCTCCTTCTCCCAGTTTTCTTTTCCTTGTTTGAATTGGTTGGTGATTTTCAACAATTTGAAACCTAAAGAAAAAGTAGTATGATATGTTGGTGTTCTTGTATCAGGGGGTTATGGATTTAATGCTACATTCTCCTCAACTCCTATTTTTCCCTCAACCATTTGTGCTAGTAAATCCAATTTAGCTCCATGACCGTAAGTCTGTATCTTCCCTTCCAACTCCTGAATTCTTATCTCTTTCTCTTTCTCTTTGCTCATACCCTTTCTCTTGTGCTTCCAATTGTACTATTTTGTCAAGATCTTCTTGAAGCTATTTCCTTATATTCCTGTCCTCCAGCAATTCTTATTTTTCTGAACAAAATTCAAATCATCACAATCATCCCCTATAATATCAAAAAATTCCCTATTGGGGCTATTGGGGACTAATAGGCACATTAACATTTTTACGGAAATCTCTTTTCCTATTTGTGTTCGTGTTTATCATCATTGCATTATTATTTTGTTGTCCCTCATCCTTTTCTTCCTATTTGTGTTCTTTCATACTTCTTTTCTCAACATTATTCCTTCCTAACCTTCCTAAGCGTCGAGGAGTAATATTTTCCTATATAACCTTGCTCTTTTTCTTCCTTTCACTCCCCTTTTCTTCTCTACATCCCCTTCATTTACAACATTCTTCTTCTTCTTCTCAACACCTTTCTTCTTATTTTTCCCTTTATAAGATGTTGATGCAATGCTTCTTCTAGCTCTAGGGTTGTGAGAGGATGAGGGATCTTCTATTACCACCAAAAAATTATTTGTTATATCATGTTTTTCAGACCCAATATGGCTATGAGTAGGTGAAGCCAATGGTGTAACTGAAGAATTTTCTCTCCCAAGTTTATTTTTCTCAAGTTCAATTTTTGGTTCAAACCCAGGTTGAGGTTCATCCTTTGCTTCAGGTGCCTCAAGCAACTTGGTGATATCCTTGCAATTTTTGAAATCATCCCAATTAACCTGTGGGTGTTAAATTATTGGACTCCTTTTAACTAGTAGGATTATTAAGCAATTATGGAATAGTGTGGTGTCCAGTTGTTTCCTTTGGTATTCAGTTTCCATTCTTTTCAATAGATTATACATGAAATTCGGTACATTCGCCAATTTTTCATGTTGTAAATGATTCAACTACTTAAAATGCACAATGTATAAAAGGTTGTGACAGACATCACAAGTAAGATATTTAATTATATAAGTAGCACATTTTCCCCAAAAGAATGGAAGGGAAAGACACTTTGTACCTTGTGATTTGGAGTCCAAATTTTCTCCTCGCTCAGAGAAGTCATCCCTTGCTACCACTACATCCGCACAAGCTAGTTATTCAAACCTTGTCTAAGGTAATCCAATGACTTGAGAAATTTCCATTTCAGATACATCCACTACTAACCCTCTCACTGTCGCCTTGTCATATTGCAATGTTGTTGCAAAGTCTCTTACCATTTTGTTGTCATACTCTGTCAGCTTCAAGAAATATTCCAACCATCCCACTCTGGTAAAGAGGGGTAAAACCATTGTATCCTCTAATATTTCTTTATGCACAGATGGCTCCCTACGTATAACATCACCTCCCATTGTCTTGATGCTCTGCAACCTTGAAGAATTCAAATTCTACTCAAAACTTGACTCCACCACCTTTAAAAACCCTTCAATTTCACTATTCCTTCCAATGCCTTCTCTTATACCCAATACTGTAACTTCACAATCCCCTTTTTGTAGCTTAATTAAGCTCAAATTTCTATATCTTAGCTTAGTTTTAGGGAAGAAATCACATTATCAGAAACAATAGAGAGGTATTTTATTTTTAGGAGGATGGCATAAAATGCTATCTGACAAAGTTAGGCGGAAAAAATCAAAAATCATCACTAGTATACCCATCCCCCCAACTTTAATTGGCGTGACCTCACTTCATGCATGAATTGACAAGGGTGGTAGGATAATAATTAAAAATAATGGTGAAATATTTTTTGCATGCATAACTGAGACCAAGAATAATAATGAATACAAAAAGAAATCCAATTTAATTATGAGAAGTTGCCTGTCGTACGTGCATGATGGCAATTATTACTCAGAACAATTTGCAACTGAAGAAGCATGTACTTTGTCATGCAATTGATTTGATTGGAATTAAATTCATGGGAGTGGATGGAAAGTTGGTGGTGGTGATTTGAGATGTATGTGCTATGGGCACTTTATTGGGAAATAAATGAGGCATGTGATATTGATGGAATGTGCAGTAAAAATAGTTCAACTTCACCAAGGTACTGTAGCTTTAATTTCAATAGGTGTTGATGCGGGTACACCAAGCACAGGGCTTTTCTACATTTGAAAGATTTACTTGTCAAGTCCTATCAAAAATAGGTCTCGATAAATGTTGAATAAATTGAAGAACAAGTCCCTCTAGAGAAAATTATGTACATCATGGATAATGTGATGTGTGTGCATGAATAATTTGTTGTGTGTGCATGTGGTTTAAAGCATGAGAAATTATGCTTGGGTGATTTCATGGGTTGAGTTGTGTAACTCAACCTCTAGATCACCAGACATGATTGGTATGTCTCAAATTACTGATGTAGGACTCTGCGAATCAGTTTCTATTTCAGGTTCACTATGAGCACTATATTGTTGGATCAATGAAAAGATGAATTCATGTTGTATTGGTTTCTTGTATAACTTTAGTCTATGTCCATTAACAAGAATTAAGAATCAGACTATATCAATAGTATGCAACTGTATTTCTCCATTAGGGTAAAGCTTGCTAATCTCATAGGGGCTCAGCCATCTAGACTAGAATTTACCCTTGAAATCCTTATACCTTGAATCATATAATAGTTTTCAATCTCCCACAATGAAATATTTTTTTAATGTATTTATCATTCCATTTCATTCGTTGTTGTTGTATTACATCTCTTTGATGTACTGCTTACATTCGTATCTCATCCAACCCATTCAAAGAATGCAGCCTTTCCTTTTTTGCTTATGTTAAATCCATTCCAAATTCTACTATTGTCCTCAATGTTTTATATTAAAACTTAGTAGGAAGGACTAATGTCTTTCCATAAACTAACTCATAGGGTGTAAACCCTATGGTTGTTTTCAATGTGGTTCTATATGCCCAAACTACTTTAGGTAACCTTGAAACCCAATCTTTCATATGCATCTGCACTGTCTTGGTGAGAATTCTTTCAATCTCCCTATTTGTTACCTCCACTTGACCATTAGCTTGGAGATGATAGGGTGTTGATTTCTTATGTTGAATTGTGTATTCCTCAACCAACTTGGTGATTATATTAGAAATGAATTGGGGCCCTTGATCAGTGACTATTTCTCTAGGTACTCCATACCTAGTAAAAATATCTTCATATAAAAAATTAGCCACATTACCATCTCTTGCAATCTATAAGGCCTTAACTTCCACCCATTTTTTCAAGTAATCAGTGCAAACAAGGATATATTCCTTGTTATTGGAGGTAGGAGTGATTGGAACAATGAAGTATAAACCCCATTTTTCAAAAGGTGTTAATGTCAATTGAGGTTGTAAGGGTGTCTCATCACTCTTTGTTGGTCTTCCCATCCTTTGATACCTATCACAATTCCTGGAGTATTTAACAACATCTTTATGTAAAGTAGGATAATAATAGCTAGTTGTGAGGATCTTGAAAATTGTTCTCTTTGTTGAAAAATGACCTCCACATGGCTCATCAAGACATGCTTTCATGATATCAAAAATCTCATCTTCTCTTATGCATCTTCTCACAATGCTATTGAACAGATGGGGAAAGGGTGCTTTATAAAGTAGGTCATAGAACACCACTATTCTCCAGAATGTCCTAGGATCCCTAATTGGATTAACTATCAACCCAAAGTTGAGCCAATTCTCAACAAGGAATACCTAGGAAGGGGGTTCTTTAGGCTTTGAGGGGTTCACCACCAAGAAAAATCTTGGAAAAGACAACTTAACATTCAACTCACAAAACCTAGTAATGCAAGCCAAATGATGTATGCAAGTGATGAAATTAAGCAACAAGTTAGGGTATGTGTACTTGGTAAGTCTGGTAATGTGATGAGGATTCAAGAAATGCAAAAATGTTGTCAAAATATGCCAAGGAGGACTAAGACACCCTTACTATTTTCTTAGTCTCGCTACTATTTTTTAGGGAAGATGTGGAATCTTCGAATCTCAGAGTAGAATCTAAAAGAATATCCGCAAAATACCCTTTAGAGGACTAAGAAACCCTAGGTGGTGACTTAGTTCCATCTTGAATTTCTGAAATCTCTAAATGTGATCCTAGGGTCCAATGTTTACACTTCCTTCTTCTCAAATCTTAAATCCTAAAACTTCTAGATCTGGCATGTAGGTGATTTTCCATGAAGATGACAACTTTGCAATGGAGCTTTACAACTTTACACTCCAAATGATCTTCAAGTCTTCAACCTAAATATGCAAACACAAACACACAAGAGAGGAAAAACTTTATGATTGTTAGTAAACGGTGGTTTTCCTTGGTCAAACCCATTGTCGGTAATTAAACCTTGGAATGAAATAAAATAAAGGAGGGAAATGATGAATAAACAAAGTGCTATATTGCAACTCACCAGACCCTTGTTATGAAATCTGCAAAATTGTGTGAGGTGGCTAGCTTTAATGTAGATCTTGAATCAAAGGAATTCTTGATAGATCTTGACTTGAATTGCTTTCTTGAATCAAAACCCTGCATCACAAATGTTATCTCAAAAAAGCAGATGATGCAATAATATCTTTGAAATGATTCTTGAATCTTGATGATAGCTCCAAATTCTTGATGAATTTCTCTTGAATGCTCTTGTGAACTCAATTATGCTATAAGGAATGCTCTCACAAAATTCTTGTATCAAAATGAATTAAAGAACCTTGTATGTATACTTATCCATGCTTAATATCCCAAAATTACACCACACCAAGCCAACATAGGAATTCATTAATTAAAGGAGGCTAGATTCTTCCAAGATTTGAAATTAAATCCTGAAAATAACCTAAGGCAGACTAAGATAGCCTAGGTGGTGTCTTAGTCCCGAGGAATGAAACTCAGGGCATAGACTCCAAAAAGGGGCCCATTTTGTTGAAAATGAAGGTAAATTTATAGCTTACAACTTGTACAACTATGAGATTGTAGATCTAATTAAGTGTTATTTGGTTCACTTCTTTGTGTATGATTAATCTTCTTTAGATCAATTTTACCATAGAAAGAGATACAATATTGTATAAGAATGAGAGAAAAAGATAGAAGTGACACAGTATATACGTGGAGAATCCCTTTCGGGAAAAAACTCAACCACCAAAATCAATAGTGCTTGTATTATTTAACCTTAGAACAAGATTACAATAATACTGTATCAATCCTTGATTGATATGCCTCCATGCCTTCAATAATCCTTCTTCACAACCTGCAATAAATGCTCTTTGACTCTTATTGAACTCACATTGAACTCTCATACACTTGCTGCAATTTGTAGAAAATTTTGAGCATGTAAACTCACATAAGAGTTATATATACAAGAGATAAACTCTCCTCACAAATATCTACACCCAAATTGTGCAAGTAGAGTTCCATAATGTAACTTGAAGCCAAAACCAAAGTCTCCTCAATTTAGGCATCCCAAACTAAACACTTAACTAAACTCTAGATAAGAAGATATCTTGGAAGCTTCACCTCAAAGTTGGCACCCAAGAATGGGCCCAATTAACTAAAAGTTGTAAATATATTTTCATGCAAAAAATTTTAACTGAAAGATGCCAACTTAGGTGCCCAAGGTGGACCCAAGTCAATCTTAGTTAACTGAAACATATCTCTCCACCAATTTATGCAAACAACATGCATGATTGATCATCCCCACTTAACTGAAAGTATCCACCTATTATTTGTCATGCAACTGAAGTCATTAGTCATACAACTTAAGTCAACTAACATGAAACTCAATTCAACTAGCATGCAACTCAAAATAACTACATGAAACTCAAGTCAACTACCATGCAACTCAAAATAACTACATGAAACTCAAGTCAACTAGCATGCAACTCAAGATGACTACATGCAACTGAAGATAACTAAACCATAACTGAACTAAACTAAACTAAACTAAAGTGAACTGAACTGAACTGAACTGAACTGATAGTGCCACTCCACTCTTGTAAATATCAATCCCTATTTTTTAGGAACTAAACATGCATTACTGAAGTAATATCAATCCTTCAAACAGTTAACTAAAACAAGGTGGGTTCCACCTTCCATGTGGGCGCCCCATGTGCTCCTATCTTGTAGGAGCTTAAAATGGATGTCCCCATATGTTCCTATTATTTAGGAATAATTACAACTATCAATTTACATGTTCATTTCATTCGAATTTAATCTCTTTCTAATCCTAGTGTCGGGGAACACTTTCCAAGGACTTAGGAGATACATGAAATATATTTAGGATTGCAATTAAATAGCATCCTATTCCCAACATTCTCCCTCTTGACATTATACATTGCAATTATTCTAAACAAGGAATCGTTATTATAAATCAAGTACAGTACTCAAGGCCAATGGCCTTCTTGCACCAAGAGAACTTATCTGCAACATTGATCAAAGTGTCAACTTTCTCAATCAATACCTTTCCCAAGTCTATGTAACCAAACTATCATAGGTAGAACTTCATGCTATCTACACAACAACCCAAATATGCAAACAAGTCCCTGTATATCCACCATCCTACAAAATAAGACTTCAAGGTAATAACACACATAGACATGCAATAAAAAACCTATGAATTAACACACTATAGTAAAGTGTAACTAGTCCAAGAGAGGTGCCCCTCTCATACATAACACATATACCTTCTAGAACTCCCACTGCACAGGTAATTTCAAATCTGAAAACAAGATTACAACATTAACAAGTCCTCCTATAGCACTTCACATAGAGGATGTGTCTTACTCCTCTATCATAGTGTCAAAGAAGCATATAATGATATGAAAACATACATGTCTATCATTACCAATCTAGATAACTCTCCCAAGTCCTCCAACCAATGAAGAAATAGATCGAGGAGCTACCAAATTGTTGCCAAAAAATAATGAAGTACAAACAACAACACATAACTCCATTCATGAACCTCAACTCCATAAACATAAGAACCTTCAAGAAGAAGAAAATATACCCAAAAAGAGAGAACCTAAAAATCAAACCATGTCCTTATACCACACTAACATGTGCCAAACTATGTAAAGTAAGATCTCCTTCAACACTCCCAAACTGAAAGGATATCACCATCTAACCATTCAGCTTATAATGAAACATGGAAAAACTTAGATGTAAACCTCTCACAGAAAGTAGATCAAACTTAGCCAAACATTCCCACAAGAAAAGGAAATATTCCCAAAGCCACTAACTATCTCCCATACCTCTCCTACCCAAATCCTCAGAACTAACTCAAGTTCTAGATTGCAAGGAGAACAATGGAAATACATAAAATCATGTATCTACTTCTCAAATATCCCTCAAAACTCAATTTTCAAGACTAATGCATAAGAGAAGTCAAGATACATATAAATAATGTATCTAATAATCAAGTGGGAAAAACCTCTTAGATCATTTACCTACCAAGTAGACCAAAAGTGGGATACAAGATTGTCTTGTGCATACAATAGACAACCTTCTCATCGGGTCTATGATGGACTCGCATCCATTTCCAGGTGTAGGATTTTTAGTCTTTACTATTGAAAAACTTTTATAACAAGTGAACATTACAACACATATCTTTTAACATAAGAGAACTCAAGCCTCACCTATTTCTCCAAGTATCCATTAGTACCTATAACCAACCAATCCATGCCAAACTCCAAATGCAAGATAGCACCATTAGAAAGTAATCAAGAAAATGATCAATGTACCCAATATAAAGAGAACTACAATGATTAATGTCAAAGCTCCAATCATAAATCAAGAGCAGAAACATGACATCCATGATCTAATCAATATGAATATAACCATCATATCAAAAAAAATCACTACACCTCAACCATAGACTAAAGAAGTCTTGCATGGCAACCAAACATGTCAACATATCCAAACCACATGAATATAACCTTATCCTACCAAAGCTCCCACTGAACTGCGATACTGAGCTATGCATGGAAACAAGATAAACATCAAACCATCACTTTCAAAAGCTCCCACTGAACTGTGATACCGAGTCACACATGGCATCGTGACTACCATCCTCTCCATGAAGATCATCTAGTTCTACACACACAACTGCAATTTCAATAAGATAACAAGTAGAACCAAAATCTCCAAGCCAAGAAGATACCTAAAACTACCAAACCATCATAAACAACAATGGATCCACATCATTTCCAATTACTCCCACTAAACCATTATACTGAGCAATCCCATGGCATCATGATGCACACAACCAACACCACATCACTGTCATAAGCTCACACCAAACATGTGAATCCAAGCTATCAATGACAACATGATAACACAATAACACAATAGTAAAAGCCCCCACTACAGCCAAAAAACCTTCAAACTTTTTAGAGAAAGGTGTCCCAAACTCTACCCAACTGTTAGCTCTGATACCAAATGTTGAAAATGAAGGTAAATTTGTAGCTTAAAACTTGTACAACTATGAGACTCTAGATATAATTAAGTGTTATTTGGTTTAATTCTTTGTGTATAATTAATCTTCTTTAGATCAATTTTACCAATTGTAGAAAGAGACAAAAGATTGTAGAAGAATGAGACAAGAAGATAGAAGTGACAACATATACATGGAGAAACCCTTTCGGTAAAAAAATCAACCACCAGAATCAATAGTGATTGTATTATTTAACTGTAGAACAAGATTACAATAATACTATATCAATCCTTGATTGATATTCTTCCATGCCTTCAATAATCCTTCTTCACAACCTAGAATAAATGCTCTTTGACTCTCATTGAACTGACATTGAACTCTCATACACTTGCTGCAATTTATAGACAATTTTGAGCATGTAAACTCACATAAGAGTTATCAATACAAGAGATAAACTCTCCTCACAAATATCTACACCCAAATTTTTCAAGTAGAGTTTCACAATGTAACTTGAAGCCAAAACCAAAGTCTCCTCAATTTAGGCATCCCAAACTGAACACTTAATTGAACTCTAGATAAGAATATATCTTGGAAGCTTCACCTCAAAGTTGCCACCCAAGAATGGGCCCACTTAACTGAACCTTGTAAATATATTTTCATTCAAAAGGTGCTAATTGAATGATGCCAACTTGGGCACCCAATGTGGACCCAAGTCAATCTTAGTTAACTGAAACATATCTCTCCACCAATTTATGCAAACAACATGCATGATTGATCATCCCCACTTAACTAAAAGTATCCACCTGTTAAATGTCATGCAACTGAAGTCATTAGTCATACAACTCAAGTCAACTAACATGCAACTCAAGTCAACTAGAATGCAACTCAAAATAACTACATGCAACTCAAATCAACTAGCATGCAACTCAAGTCAACTAGCATCCAACTCAAGATGACTACATGCAATTGAAGATAATTGAACCATAACTAAACTAAATTGAACTGAACTGATAGTGCCACTCCACTCTTGTAAATATCAATCCCTATTTTTTAGGAACTAGACATCCATTACTAAAGTAATATCAATCTTCCAAACAATTAACTGAAACAAGGTGGATTCCACCTTCCATGTGGGTGCCCCATGTGCTCCTATCTTGTAGGAGCTCAAAATGGATGTCCCCACATGTTCCTATTATTTAGGAATAATTACAAGTATCAATTTACATGTTCATTTCATTTGAATTTAATCTCTTTCTAATCCTAGTGTTGGGAACCACGTTCCAAGGACTTGGGAGATACATGAAATATGTTTAGGATTGCAATTAAATGGCATCCTATTCCCAACACATTTAAGTTGCATTTGAAATTAGGGTCCCAAGACGTTTGGGGGATAAAGATGCCCTTGGTGGCATCTTAGTCTCGACCCAAAAATTAGGGACACACAAAGAGAATCATTAAATTATCATTTACCCTTTGATGTTTTTCGAGATTAGCCATAAAAAGATAATTCATTAGGCTTGTGAATGAAAAATAGGACCAATTAAGACATAAATAGGGATAAATAAAGCAAGGTAGGTCCAAATGAGTGTGAAAATGCAAGGGTATGCATTTTCCTACACTACATTTAGCCCCCACTTTAGTGAGAAGATGAACTTGCTTCAAACTCACACTAAAGTAGCCAACCATGCAATCAAGAGGGGTTCAAATGTACAAATGCTAGTAAGATAGGATGACAATGACCAAGAGGGTGGCCAAGTCCCCAGGATCAAGATCCTATGGAAAACCAACATAAGCACAAGGGAACACACTTTTGGATGATATATGAATCTATAACTAGGTCACAAACATACACCATCAAAGATAGAAAAAGGAAAAAGGAAAAATAAAAATGTAGCGGATCAAGCTTCGATTGGCCATCCAACGTGTTGTGGACCAAGTCTAGGATGTTTTTCCAAAAAAATTTTACAAGTGGAATGTGTTGTCCACTATGCAAACAAAAACACATGCTCACAAGGGCTAGTGAAGCTATTTGTCCACTAGGTGAGTCCCAAGAGGTCCATATCAAAGTCATACATCCCCATGACTATGATAAGGACAAAAAGAAGATGCACGCTAACAAGGGCTAGTGAATCTATTTTTTCACTAGGTGAGCCCTAGTGGACCATATAAAAGCCATACCTCAATGAATTTAATAAGGTACAAAGAGAAAATGCACACTCACAAGGGCTAGTGAAGCTAGTTGTTCACTAGGTGAGCCCCAAGTGACCATATCAAAACCATACCTCCATGACTTTAATAAGGTACAAAAGATAAAATGCATGCTCATAAGGACTAGTGAAGCTAGTTGTTCACTAGGTGATCCCCAAGGAACCATATCAAATCCATACCTCCATAACTTTAATAAGGTACAAGAAAAAAATGAAATTTGAGAACAAAGGATGCTAGAAGGAATTTTTCTTAATTTGGTCTTAATCTTAGGGGACATTGTTCCTAATGTCTCCAAGAGAGGACTAATCAAAGGATAAAAGATTCACATCTTAGGGAATTCAATGTGTTGCATCACCACTAAGAGGAATGTAATATGCTAAGATAGATCAAGCTCTTGAAGGAAATTACTCCCAATGTAACCATAAAGAGAGAAACACATCGCATGAAGTAAGAAAATCACATCAAGGAACATGGAAAAATTCCAAAATAATGCCAATGTATGCCCCCACTTTAAAGAAATTGGTAAACACCATGTTGTGAGAAATTACTTTAAAGTAGCCAAAAACATGAAAAAGGAAAAGAGAAAAGAGGGTTGCCCCAAAGAAAAACATAAGGGATCTATGGATTCAGGATCAGTATTTGTCTTTGCTGCAATGATATTAGAGAGCTTGGAACTATCATCATTCCCCAAATATGCATAGAACTGGAAGAATGACACAAAGAGAGTGAAAACAAAAAAAAAAACTTTTGGGTCAACATGGAAGAGTCATAGGGTTTCTCGACACCTGACATCATCCCCAAAAGGAAAACACAAGAAAAAAATGAAAGGAAAAGAAAAGATAATGAAAAATATTTTGGGTCAACATGGAAGAGACATAGGGTGTCTCAATGCCTTGCATCATACCTAGAAGGAAAACACAAGACAAAAATGAAAATGAAAGGAAAAGATAATGAAAAAGGCAAAAAGCTTATGACATATAGAAGAATGAAGGTACAAATAGAGGAATGCACAAAGAGAGGAAACATCAAACAATATGGGGGATCACATTACACACATACAATCAACCAAAATAAAGAAAAAATACTAGTAAAGCACATGCGAGTCAACCATCTAGTAGGTAATCTGCATCCCAGTTTTGTTCAGTATATGTGGAATGTAGATCACTAGTGAGAGGGACAACAAGTGTTGTACTAGGAGAATCACCAAGTTCAACATGTGGTGAATCACTCAATTTAGGAGGATCATCACAGTTGTTATCGTTTAAGCTCATATAAGAGAAAAATAGCAAATTCAACTTGTTATGCACTTGCTCATCAATTTTAGTTGTTTCTTCATCTTCATCCAAGTTAAACACAACAGCAGGATGAATGATAATATCCATAGAAGGTGTTGGTCCTTGTTGTGTTGGGTATAAGATCTATTGGTTCTGGCAATGGAGGAGGCTCATCATTTATTGCTTCTGTCAAGTTCAAATTTTTATTTTCTATGTTGTTCTCTTTGTTCATCTTTTGAGCAATAGCATGAGATCTACGCTTATGCTCTCTATAATTTCTATTTCTTTTATTACGGTTTTCAAGTTGCATTTGTGTAGGAGTGGGTTTGTCAACCATAGGTTCCTTTTCTTCTTGTGAGGGGAGAATGGAAGAAACCTTAGGAGGTTGTTCAACCACTTTCTCTTTGACTTTATAAATTTTCTTAGGATGCAAGTTAGGACTTGTTTGGTTTTCTCTTGGTCTTTTGTAGGAAATAGGTGAAGGGTTTTTTATAGATGGGTCTTGGTTAGTTGGAAGGGCTTTAAGCTCAATATTATTTTCTTCAAGGGGTGGAGGTTTTATCATGGTTGGAGGAAAATGGGTAAACCCACAAAAGTGGTTTACAATTCGAGTGAGGACAAAAAAGTTGTAAAAAACAACCCCATGCAAAACAAAATGGTATTTGGGGTTCGAATGAACCCTTTGGTTCGAGTGAACCAAAAGAGGGTTTGAATGAACCTTGGTTCCAGCGAACCAATTAAATTCAAGGTCCCACCATGCCCGCCAAAAAACACAAAGAATTTGTTTTTTGAAAGGGGGTTCAAATGAGCCCTGGTTTGAGCGACGCCCTAGCAGTTCGCTCAAACCCCCCCTGGTTCACTAGAACCCCTCTTCTCCCACCTTCTCACCCTCTAGCCCAAAAAAACTCTACAATTTTTCCCTTCAAATCTTGGGTTGAGGATGAAAATGGAGGAGACTCCATAGACCCAACTGGATGATGGTAGTCCTCAGAACGAGCTATCGAACGAATATAATTTTACTATATTTTTGTTTTATTATGTATTTGTTTTTTTAGTTTTATTAAACATAGGTTTTTCATCGAAAATCAAGCTCTTTGTTCTACACATGTGGAAAAATAGCTGATTATCAAAAAAAATTGAAAAATATGAGTGCACCAGATATTGAAGTCCTTGATCCAACAAAAAAAATAAAATCGATATATACAAAAAAAGTTATGTTGTATACAGTCCGCCTATGTCTGAATTGTAATTGGTTTAACTTTGAAACTTGATTTAAGAAAAAATATTCAATAAAACACTATGAGACCAATTGGAAGCACTATATATCATAGTTAAAAATCTAAATTCAAAAGAATTAGAATTTTATCCTTCATGGAAAAAAAGTTATGATAAATATTGTGAGCGTCACTCCTTAAAAATGTTGTTTGTTGAAAAAAACTAGTTTTCGAAGGAGATGTAAAAAGAAGTGCAATCTTATTCCAAAAATTTCAAAAAATATATATTTAGAATCTACAGACAAAATGTCACAAATCACTAGCTTGCATCATCTTCAAATTCCTCATGGTTTAGCCGCTATAGGTGCCCGAAAGTGAAGATTTAGTTAGAAAAAATTATTTCAATGTCTAGTTTGGCCAAAAATTGTAAACCAATATTGTGGGATCACCCAAATTTTCATGGGATATCTTGGCTATGCATTTTTCTTTGAACTTTTGGTAGCATAGTAAAAGGAAGTCTTCATGGGATCTTATAGGTTCCATGGGCTTGGGCCAAAAATAGACAAAGGAAAAATTTCCACAGGAAGACGAAGGTCTAAAGCCACTATAGTTCACAACGAATATTTCATTGTTGACTGGAAATTTTAAGCACTTATGGACAATAGATGGGACCGCATTCATGGAGTGAATCCATTTGTAGCCTAACTTCACATGAAATTGATCTGAATTAGAGATGATAGAGAATGATACATTTGGTTTCTTCAATCCTACTTGTAAAGGGAGTGTGATCGAGCCCATCATAGCACGAGCAAAACCATCATGTGTTTTAATCCATTCTTTCTGTTTATCATATCTATCTTGAGTGAGTTTATGCACATATAAGAGTTCCTCTGTGGTAACATTCTCTCCATAGACGGGATCAATTAAAATCCCAAGAGTGGGCCTATTATTGATTCTTCCAACTATGTAAAGAGGACCATCAAGTGAATTTTTTATTGTTTCTTTTGAAGAAAAATTAATGTCAATGGGAATTATGGTTTTTTGTTTACAAGGCTCAATGTCAATCACTCCTATCATTGTACTGATAAAACTTTGGTCATTACTATCCATAGGATTATTTTCATCATCATCCATAGGATTTTGTTCATTATTGTTTGTGTTCTCATCATCTGTGTCAACATTCATCACATTGGGCTTAGTTTCACTAGCCTTAACAAATGAAATACTGTGGTTAGGCATGGGATTAGTAAAGATTTGTAAGTTTTGGTTAGGAGGAGCTAAAAATTTATTTCCTTTGTCATTCACACCTCTAATTTGAATATGATTAGAATCAATGAGGTCTTGCACAAGATGTTTAAGATGCTTGCATTATTCTTAATCATGTCCTTTTTGTTGGTGATAAGCACAATAGGCATTGTGTCTAAACCTTGGAGGTAATGGCTTGCTAGGGTCAAGAGGTCAAACAGGAGGTAAGGTAAGCATGTTCTTGTTTAATAGTCGAGTTAAGATGTTTTGAAGTGTGTCGAGTAAGGGAGTAAATTGTCTTTGTGAATCCCCAAAGATATAAGGATTACTCTTCTTTATAGCAGTTACTTGGGTATCAACTTTTTTGATAGGTTGGGAGGTGCAATTTAGTTGAAGGAGACTTTTATTTTGTCTTCAAAAAAGTTGGTAGGTGTTTTGGTTTTAAGGTTCAAACTTTTCGAGATGGGTAGAGGTGGTTTTTGGTTCATAACTACCTATGGAATTCTGATAATCTCAAAGGGTACTGCACAAGTGCATGAAGGAAGGGAATTTCATCATGGTAAGCTTGTCTTATATCTTTCTTTGTAAATTTTCTATCAACATCTTTTGAAGGTGAGAATCAGGAATCTTCACACTGATTTGGGAATAAAGTGATTGGTAACGTGAAATAAAGTTAGTGAATTTTTCACCCTCATTTTCCTTACATCTCATCAAATCAGCCAATGTCATTTTAGGAACCATATGCACTTGGAAATGGTTAATAAAGGCTTCAACAAGTTCATTAAATGAAAGAATTGAGTTATTCGGTAATGTAGAAAACCAGTCCAAAGAAACGTCTTTCAAGGATCGGGGAAAAAGCTTAGCCAAAAAAAATTCCTCAAGGATAAATTCACTACACAAAGTAGTAAAGGCATTAACATGATTAGCAGGATCTCCCTTTCCTCCATATTTCTCAAATCTATGGATCTCTATACCTTGTGGCACTAGAGTTCTCAATATCTACAAAGATAGTGGGTTGCTTTTGACATAGTATGAAGGTGGACCATTTTGATTTCGATTTATGGTGGAGACTTGATGTTGAATGGATGAAAGGCTTTGTAAGAGGTGGTTAATGATAGGTTCATTGTTTGTGGTTTGAGATGAAGGTGAATATGGTGGTGGTGTGTATGTGTTGGAAGGAAAAGTGAATGGATTGCTTGTGGGAGGAGTAAGGTTAGATGCCACATAGGTATAAGGAGCACTAGTGGAAATGTTTGAGGTAGGAAGGACATTGCTAGTTGGTTGCATCATTGTGGTCACTTGAGCATTTGTATAGGTGGGAATGGAGGTTATGGTTGAAGGGGTGGGAATTTGAGTTCCACCCTAGTTTTGCACATTGTTTGAAGTTTGAGCACCATTGGTGGTGGAAGGAAGATGTTTTCCAAATATTTGAGCTATGTTATGCACAACTTCAAGTCCTTCATCACTTTCCATCATGTGGTGAATACTATCTATGGCAAGTATAACAGTGTTGGAAATGTTTTCAGTACTCACGCTATCTTATAAATGAGCTAGGTATTCATGCATTTTCATTATGTTTTATTTAGGGATATGATCAACCATTGTTTGAACACTTAGCATAGAAAAAGAGGTATCAAAGGTACAGTCCATACCTAGTGAACTAGTATCAATACTAGGATTAAGAGAGCTTGATAACCCAAGATCCACAATGAGTGTTTTATCATAGGGTGTCATGAGTCTCACACTTCATCTAACCATAGTATTAGGAGTAGCAAACCAAGTAGTACAAATCATGCAAGAGGTAAACTAAAGAAAGTGCAATGAACAAAATATCCTATGGTGACAATTACACTTGAAATGAAAGAAATTGAAATAACAAAAATTCTACAAATTGTAATAGAAAATTGAAAGCAACCAATAGAAGAATAGAAAAGAAATTTCAAACCTAGAAAATTACAAAGTCAAAGTCAATAGGTACTAAGATGCCAATAAGGGAATCTTGGTCCTACTGATGAGATTTTGAAGTTCCAAAAAGTGAAACAAAAAGCAAATAGCACAAACAAGGTTATGAGCCAAAAGCCCACAAGGGGACTAAGATGTCAGTAAGGGCGTTTTAGTCCTAGTAAGGTTTTTTTCTCAAAAAAATAACAAAGTCTGAGTTGATAACAATGTTCCCAAGTTTCCTACCCAAGGACCTGATGTTTAGAAATAGAAAATTTTGCAAATGAATGCAAGAAAAAGTGACTAATAACAAACAATTGGATGCGAAATTGAAAGCAATTTTTTCAATTTTGAATGCAATAACAATGTTCCTAAATGCAATTAGGATGATTAACAATGCACTTTTCAGTTTTTCAATGAGATAAGATGATGCAAGAAAGAAAAAATGCAACCTATATGCACTTTCACTAATACAAATATGAGAAACCCTAGGCGCACTTTCACTAATGCAAGATGCAATGCATGAATGAATGCAACCTAGATCTATGACTATAATGAACTCCAAATAAGAAAAATGAATGCTCAAAATTTTAGGTTCACCAAAATGAACAATAGAGGAAAGGGTGCTTTATAACCTAGGTCATAGAACACCACTATTCTCCAATTTCCATTCAATAATTTCCTACAATCCCTAATTGGATTGATTATTAACCCAAAGGTGAGTCAATTCTCAATAAGGAAGACCTAGGAAGGGGGTTCTTTAGGTTTGATGGGTTCACCACCAAGAAAAATATTGGAAAATACAACTTAACATTCAACTCACAAAACCTAGTAATGCAAGCCAAATGATGAATGCAAATGATGAAATTAAGAAATAGCAAGTTAGGGTATGTGTACCTAGGAAGTCTAGAAATGTGATGAAGATTCTGAAAATGCAAAAATGTTGTCAAAATATGCCAAGGAGGACTAAGATGCCCTTATTGTTGTCTTAGTCTAGCTATTATTTTTGGGGGAAGATGTAGAATCTTTGGATCTCGGAGTGAAATCTAAAAGAATCTCTGCAAAATGCCCTTGGGAGGACTAAGATGCCCTAGGTGGTGACTTAGTCCCGTCTTGAATTTATGAAATCTTTGAATGTGATCCTGGGGTCCAATGTCTACAATTCCTTCTTCTCAAATCTTAAGTCCTGAAATTTCCAGATCTGGCGTATAGGTGAGTTTTCGTGAAGATGACAACTTTGCAATGCAACTTTTCACTTTAAATGATCTTCATGTCTTCAACCTAAATCTACAAACACAAACACACAAGAGAGGAAAAACTTGTTGATTGTTAGTAAATGGGGATTTTCTTTTGTCAAACCCCTTGTTGGTAATTAAACCTAAGAATGAAATGAAATAAATGAGGGAAATGATGAATGAACAAATTTATATATTGCAATTCACCAAACCCTTGTTATGAAATCTACAAACTTGTGTGACGTAGCTAGCTTGAATGTAGATCTTGAATCAAAGGAATGCTTGATAGATCTTGGCTTAAATTGCTTACTTGAATCAAAACCCTACATTAGAAATGTTAGCTCAAAAACACACATGCTACAAGAATATCTTTGACATGATGCTTGAATCTTGATGATGGCTACAAATTCTTGATGAATTGCACTTGAATGCTCTTGTGAACTCAATTATTCTATAAGGAATTCTCTCACAAAACTCTTGTATCAAAATCAATGAAAGAACCTTGTATTTATACTTAATATCCTGAAATCACCACACTAAGCCAGCATAGGAGGGTATGTGTACGATCATGATGGGCCAAAAAGTGGCAATATGTAAGTGATATGATGGCCCATGTGGTTGACGACCTTTTTTTTTCTCAAAATTGATGAAATGAAAAGGGTTTTTAAAGGATATTCTCAACTTTCCACCAATATAAATTATGTTTTACTTTGAATTTAATAAATAATTATTATTCATTTTCTATTTGAATTACGACTAAAGTCCTGATTGATAGGTTGATTGAAAAACATATATAGCTTTCAAATGGTATCACATTTTTTGAATCCAAAACATGCGTCACATTCTATGCTTCACATACTATAGGATTAAAAAAAAAACTAAATTTCATGAAGTTTTGACCAAGTTAAGGTAGTCAGACATATGAGATTTTATATTTTAAAAAGTTGTAATAAAAAATTCATAATTAAAGATTTACTTGGAAAAAAATTACAAAAAAATATGCATCACATTAGGACATGAGACCTCTACTTATATCTAAAATCTTATAAAAAATTATTATCATTTTTATTGTGGTTAGGGTGGTCAGACAGACACCTACTTCTTATTTTTCCCTGAAATTTCAAGTTTTCACCAAATAGATTTTTTTTTAAATAAACCTAGTAGTTTAGAAACTAAATTCAATTTTCTACAGATTCTATTCTTACATATTTTTGAAATAATATAGATAACTTATTCAAATTTTTACATCAAGTTGCCTAACTCCAATTTTCTAAATTTTCATCTCCACTTAAGGGCCTATTTTTCCATGATGATCTTGCACATATCCAGGAATTCATTAATTAAAGGAGGCTAAATCCCACCAAGATTTGAAATTAAATCCCGAAAATAACCTAAGGGGGACTAAGATGCCCTAGGTGGCGTCTTAGTACCAAGGCATGAAACTCAGGGCATAGACTCCAAAAAGGGGCCCATTTAAGGTACGTTTGAAATCAAGGTCCCAAGACCTCTGGGGGACAAAGAAACCCTAGGTGGATTCTTAGTCTCAACCCAAAAATCAGGGACACACAACTAGAATCATTAAATTATCATTTACCCTTTGATGTATTTTAGGATTAGCCATAAAAAAATATAATTCATTAGGCTTGTGGATGCAAAATAGGACCAACTAAGACATTTAAATAGGGATAAATAAAGCAAGGAAGGCCCAAATGATTGTGAAAATGCAAGTGTATGTATTTTCCTAAACTACAATTATCAGGCCCTGTATAAAACAAAAAACCAAATATCCAGGAGTAAGCAAAATATTTATAACCAATTGACTCTTCTCTCTTGGTGAAAAATGTGGTGGAATCTACCTTGTGACCAAATAGCTAGCAATATTTACATACCAAGGTAATTGCACTTGCAAAGCAAACAAGTGTTCATCAGGAAATGAATCATACACTACTCCTTTAGTTGATTATGTTGGTATTTTGGATAGGAAATTGGCCACCACATTTTTTTTCCAGGTTTATGTACAATGGTAATGTCAAATTCTTGTAAAAGAAGTAGCCATCTTACCAATCTACCTAACTATTGGTTTGTTCATCAAAAACCTAATTGTTGTGTGATCTGTATGGAAAAAGACTTGATAGATAGTAATATAGTTTCTGAATTTATTAATAGCATAAACAACAATAAGCATCTCTTTTTCTATTACACTGTAGTTTAATTCTTTCCCTTGAATATTCTTACTGATATAATAAACTGCATACTCCTTGTTACCATCCTTCTGACCCAAGACTGCACCAATAGCAAAATCTAAAACATTTGTGTGAATGTGAAATGGGATAGTCCAATTTGGCCCTCTCAACACTGGTGCTTGAGTCGAAGCTTTCATTAGTTCTTCAAAGGAGTCTTGGCATTCAAAGGTCCATCAAACTCAATGTCCTTACTCAACAAAATAAATAAAGGTGCAACAATCTTAGTAAAATCTTTGATTAATGACTTGTAGTAACCTACATGACCAAGGAAGCTCCTAATATCTCTTTATTTTTTAGGAATAGGTAAGGTAGATATGATTTCAATTTTGTGTGGATCAGCCTGGATTCCTGCACTGAGTATAAAGTGTCCCAATACTATTCCCTGTGTCATCATCATGAAACACTTCTCACTACGAAGTGATAAATTATGTTCCTCACACATTTTTAACACTTTTTCCAGATTACTAAGAGCTTCCTCATAACTTTCACCATAAGTGGTGAAGTTGTCCATGTATATCTCCATGCAGACATTTGTAAAATTAGAAAATATGTTGATTATTTCTCTTTGAAAGGTAGTTGGAGCATTGCATAAACCGAAAGGTAAGACAAAATATGAATAAGTTCCCCAAGGGTAGGTGAATGTGGTCTTATCTTGATCTTCTGGTGCAATATTGATCTGGTTATAACCACTGAAGCCATCAAGAAATGAGAAATATTTCTTCCCTACCAAAGAATCAAGAACTTGGTCAATAAATGACAGTGGGAAGTGATCCTTCCTCGTGGCAGCATTTAGTTCTCTGTAATCAACACAAACTCTCCATTTCCCACCTTTCTTGAGAACTAGTCCAATGGTGAAACCCATTCACCATCTGATATAGGGTATATAAAACCTGCATTTAAAAGCTTTTGTAGTTCAACCTTCACTATCTCTCTTAGAGTTGGATTCATGCATCTATGTGGATGTATTATAGGTCTATAACCATGATTAATGTAAATCATGTGCATGCATAGATCATGATCTATGTCCTTCATATCATGGTAATCTCGTGCATATGCAATTGAGTGTGCTTGAAGCACTATTTGTAGAGAATTATGTTGTTCCTCTATCAAGGCATTGTTGATATTTAACTTCGTCCTTGGCATAATTTCCAACTCCTTTGTTGATTCTTGAACTAATGAGAGATCAAGGCTTGGTATGATGGATAAACATTGTTGAGGAAGTAAGGAATGAAATAGTTGTGATATCTCTTTTGTAGAATTGGTAGGTATAATACTTTGCAAGGGGTCTTGTAGGCATATGAGACAATCTTGTTGCTGCGGGCTACTTCCATAGTCATTTTGGATTATATGAGCAATAATCTCATCTTCATGTTAGGTATCTAATAAGGGGTTGCACTCTATAGCATCAGTATTTGTAGAGAATAGTTATCTTCCTCCTCTTCACCCAAATTGGCCAAATGGTGTGCTCAAGGTCTACATATGGCTGAGTAGGTGGATAAAGAACCAAGTTTTTTGTAATTTTCCCATTTGATATTATCATTCTACCAGACCTGCATCCTATAAATGCATCAGTTGTTGCCAACAAAGGCCTGCCTAGGATGAGTGGGTAACCTACAAGATTGACTTTGGGTTGCAGTACTATAAATTCTATAGGGTATTCCCAAGAATCGAATGAAATAACTAGGTCTTCAATAATTCCCTTAGGATTGACCATGGACCCATTAGCTAATTGAAAAATAGTTTGTGTGGGCCTGAGGTTGACCAACTGAAGTAGTTGCATTGTTTCTTTTTTCATGAAATTGATGGTTGCCCCCAATTCCATCAAAGTATTCTTAATGAGGGTCCCATTGATCTTAATGTCCACAACTGGACTATCGGGATTGATATATTTAGGGACTATAATATTCCCCAACATGATATCTGCAAGATTCCCCAAGACATGGACTATCTGTGGATCTTTCCTTTTGCTTTATTGGTTTCTTAAGATAGAGATCCCTTACAGTTTTAGTATAGATAGGGATGTCTTTAATAGCTTAGATAAGTGGGATTTTGATGTTCACATCTTTCAATTTCCCTAAAAGGTCTGTCTCAACCTATGTATTATGTTTTTGCATAGCTATGCGTTGAGGAAAACGTGGCTTGCGATTTGAGGTAGTTTGGTGTACTTGATTTTTTTTAGGCTCCAAAGATGGTTTATCGGAATCCTCCACTGTAGGTTGAGCCTCATCCTCCATTTTTTTAATTTGGGGGGATGAAGGTCCAGCAAGTTGTGTTCTTGATCTAAGGTGGATAGATCACTCACCTCTACCCCATAAGTGGGGTATTGCATAGCTTCATTAGTATAAGCCTATTAAATAGGCTTAGTGTTAGGGTTAGGTGCAGGTTGGGCAGGTATTTGGTACCTAGGTGGCTAGTATGTAGGATTTGATGGAGGAATTAGAGCTTGTTGCTATTATGGAGGAGGGAGAATGGGTTGTTGATAATTCATATTTTGTTGTTGCCATTGTTGGCCTTTCTGCCACAAGTTGTCATTGATTCTGTTGGGTTAGCCATTATGGATTGGAATTGGAACCTTGAAAATTCTACTGTGGCCAAGGATTTGGCTGTTGGTTCCAATTTGGTTGAGGGTTTGGTCATTGAGGATTTTTCCACTAGTTATGATTTCCTTGCTAGGGCTAAGAGTTTGAAGTAGAAAAAATTTTGTTGCCAATAGGAAAAGATGAATTAAAGCTAAGAGGGTCTTGTGGCATACCTTTTCTCTATTTCCATGGCCTCCTTTGTGCTATATGAAAGAGCTATCCATCATCTCCTTCAATGGGTTGAAAATCAAGCTTCTCAACTTTATCCTGCTAGATACTGGCCACTTTTTTGCATTTATAATTTTCTTTTATTTTCCTATAGCTTCAACAATATTCAGTGAGCATAGCCTTAGCTTCCTCCTACTTTTTCTTAATGTGGAGAGTATCCATCTATGTTTCCAAATTTATGACTATATCCTCTTTCATATTGGATAATAAATTGCTTAGCTCAACTTTTGAAACCCCAGTAGATGATTTACCAAGAATTGATGTTATATTTTCTCTTGGCCTTTTTCTAAAGGATCTTGAATAATTCCTATAGGCCTTACAAATATCTAAAAATGGTAGCTGAGAAATATATCCCTAACCAATGAGGTTCAAGGCATCCATACAGTCTTCATTAACCCCTCTCAAAAAGACTAGCTTGAGAGACTCTTCTGACAACTTGTTCTAGGGTTTTTTCTTGAGAAAAAACTAAAATATTTCAATATAATACTCTAAAGGCTCATCATTCTTTTGTTTCATTTGAAATATATAATCCTTCCTCCCATTAGGTCCTCTATAGTAGTCTTGGTACTTCTCCAAGAATAGTGTCTTCATGGTGTCCCAGTCAAGAACAACATCTGCACCTAATCCCATGAAACATCTCAAAGTTGCATCCTTGAGAGTGGCAGGAAAAAGCTTCAACCTATGTGAATTAGAAGTATAATCATAGCTTCTACATAAGACATAAAATTCAAAGAGGAATGTATTTGGTTCTTCAGTCATTAACCCATAGAAAACTAGCAAGGCCGAAGGAGGAATGTTCTTTAGCATTGTATCCGTTTGCTGGTCAGTAATAGGAAACCCAAATGTTGGTCGGGCATCATCATCATTTATTGCATCACCCATGGTGTGGTATGTTCCTCCTGTATGTGCATTAGAGGTTGGTGAAAAGGAAATTTCTTCTTCAGTGGTACCTTCGCTCTGAGTACTAGGGTCACCAATTTCTACAATAGCTTCCTAGTGTGTAGAGGGAAGGAACCTACCCAAGGGATCTCTTTGCCTCTACATACATGAAATATGACTTTAATTCCAATGGTCCTACATAATGTTAGTATCTTGGTGTTGAAAAAGATGGTATCTAATAGTCCTAATACTTGAAAAGAAAAATTAACAATGAAAACTCAAGGCACAAGTCTATGAAGATAGCACCATCCCCGGAAATGGTGCCAAAAATGTAGAGTCTGAGATAATGTATTGTAAACTTGGTAGAATTTAATCAATTCATATGTCTAACTAGCTGAATAGTCCACTTCACATTGCTAAGACTACATTAAATCATCAACCAAGGTGCATAAGATTATGATGGTACTACACTATATGTGCCTTCACAGGCTCATGTTCACCTAAATCATACTATGCAAACTTATTCAAACTACTCTACTTTGTTGGAATATTACATAATTATAAACAAAAAAATAAAAGTAGTTATAGAACCTGATGGCTATGGGTACCTACAACATAAGTTGTAGGTGACTTCTAATAACAAGTACATAATCAATCCAAAACTATTCAAAATACCAAAATAACCAAATCTAATCTCTAGAGTGCTAAGATTCACTAATTATACAACTGTTCATGAACAACAACTACTGTAATCAACTATAAAAACTATTCTACTTACTTTTCAATGTATTTATAAAACAATAAAAATAGAATTAATAGGAATGCATAAATGAATAAGTAAATAAATGGAGTGAGGGGTAGTACCTCGAGTGTCCATCTTAGGGGACTATCTCACTTAAATTATAACCAAATCTAACTCAAATTCTTATGAATCCATGTAACATACAACTCCATTCATTACATATCACTAGATATTCAAAAAAATACTTCTTGCAGATTGTATTCAATAATTGCATTTTGACAACATGTTTTTAGATAATTGGAACTGGAAAATGACTAACTGCTTAATAAATTGTAACAACCAACTAAGTTTTCTATGAACTTATCCCATGACTTTATACAAAAATAGGGAGAGACTTATTCAAACTTCTAACTAACTGCAACCATTAATCCCACTTCTAGATATGAGGATATGAAATTAAGATCAACTTATTTATTCTAACTGAAAAGGAAGAAGAGACCTATTCAACTAAAAACTTCAATAAAACAACTTGCATGTGAAACACATAAGAAAATGTTTAAATTTCAAGAACAAGCATCCTTCCTTAGCATTTATTCCTTCCATGATGGTTCACGTTCAGCTCCACAACTTCCTGCACTTTAGGCAGTTTAAACTTTACTAATCCCTTGTTCCACTGCTTTGGTTCTTGATATAAATGTTCCATTCTTGTTACCACGTGCTGAGTTGTGGAGAGGTTAATCCACACAACATACATATACAACCAACCCTCATAATTAAATAATATAATTCTATTCATATGCATACATTCTAATGTTTAAATCATGCAATAGTACAAATATTATCACCATATTTCATATTCACAAACTAGGTTCAAAGTTACAAGATATGTCAAGAAAGGATAGCATATTATGGAAGGTTTTTTTCTAAAAGTTACTTAGAAAATATATGTAAAGTGTCTAAAATAATATGAAAATTAATAGAAAAAGTACTAATGACCAAGCCCATCACAGACCTCAAAACATAGCCCAACATTTTTCTTGTTTTTGTGTGTGTAGGTGCAAGTTTGTCTATTTGAATCCAATTTAAGGACTAGACTATACGTGGAGTGGTATCTTTCCTACTCTTTCCTTGTCATTTTCCTGATTAGAATAGTTTTATATTATTATTCATGGTGTATTATTTTTTTTTGTCTTCTCTATTAAAACTATAAACTCAAACATTTGGGTTGAAAGTAAGCCCTACGTTTTTTTTGACTATTATCAAACCCTTTGTTTGTACAAGATGCAAACACATCCTTGAGGTGCCAGCATGGTGTGCTGGAGTCCAATTTCTACATTACCATCCTCAGACAATGAGGTGTCTAATCTGTAGTCTGAAACCTCTATGGCTAGCTCACCCGGTTCTGAAAACACCTATCTTTGGCAGAAGGGAAATAATGGTCTATTTTCCCTTCCTTTTTAGGCTCTCTCTCTCTCACATTTCTTAACCTTTCAAACAATCTAAGGTAGTTTAGGTTAGTTCATTCCTTGGGGGTGATGAATCCCCCTACTCTACACTTTAATAAAGGAAATCATTCTAAGTCACAAATATAAGTTATCCCTTTTCCTTATATTTAATTTTTTAGCTCGACATTTAATCTTATAATAAATTAAGCCTCACTACATATACACATTCAATATTTGTTAATTATATGTATATAGCTTATAAATATGGCTCATAATGCATTAGTCAACACAAAAACTTATAAAGTATAATATCTAGCATAATTAGAAGAAGCATTATCTAGGATTAATGAATTGTCATACAACCATAGTAAAAAAAATCTAGAAAGAAAAACTATAGCATATCGCATAAATTATTCTAGTGTGTCATAAAAGGATCGCTATGGTAACAAATAACCCACATGAGTAAATCCCATTAAAAATAACTACTCAACAACAAAATCTAACTTGGATTATACTTCTAACCTTTCTCTTTAGCTTTAATAATTAGGTTAATCTTTTGAGCTAGTTTAATAAATATATACTTTAAGCATTTCCTTACACACCAATCTAGAAAGGTTGAAATAGGCACTTTATCATAGTCTCCAAGATCAACAATATCAACTATAGATTTATAATAATAAAAATTTATGAAATATTGGTCTACACTACCTTTAACTTTTTCAACCAAATGAATTTTGATAGCATGCTTCATATTTACTTCAAATAAGTAAAATTACTCAAAATCCTTAATATAACTAAGAAATAATTTATTTATTTTGAGAAGTTAAAACCACCCTACTTTTCCAATGGAAAACATGCAAATTTCTATTAATCAAAATAAACCATAAAATTTTAGTTAACTATACCCAATTGAATTTATTTAGTAGGTAATGAATATTTTTCAATGAGTTTGAAATACTACCAAATAAGACATCAACCATGAAATAGAAGGGACATCAACCCAGTTATGCCACATAGACATGTATGAAAAAAATCCACTTTAATTTTGAATAAGATTAAAAAATATGCTCAAAAGATTCACATATTCCACACACAACACACAATCTATGCTTTAAACTAAGAAATGCATTCATAATAAAAAAAATTTAATAATAAACAATCTTTGAAAAAAAAATTGGGCTCAATCACATTGGATCAAATTTTACCAAACTTGGTCACCCTTGTAGATTTAGAATAATTTACCCCATAAAGGGAGTTAAAAATAACTTGGAATTTATTAATGTTATAAATTATGTCATATGTATTCTATAAGTAGCCTCCAAGAATATTTTATGACATTTCTAAGAGAAGTTATCCCTCAAATTAAGATTATAATTCCCTTCCAACACTAGATAACTCATCACCAAAGAAACAATAATTATAGAACAAATTATCTTTAGAGTGTAAGGAATGACAAAACTAATCTTAAGAGAATCACGTGGAATAATTTCATTGTAATTTATTGTATGAGAAAAATATCACATGTATTTCTTAAACTATTTGTGAGTAGAAAATTATCTATGCTGACCAATGGGGTTTCCTTTTAGTTTAAAATATCACCATGTAGATCTAAAAGGAGAAATATGATCATTAATGATATCCTTGACATTCAGTTCCACTCTACATCTCTTATCTTTCTCTCATGCCTTCTACATGGACCTAAAAGACCATAACGCCCCTAACATGATTTCTAAAGTTACCAAAAAACAAATAAACAAGATTAAGTGCTCTCCAACTAGGTCTTTCTTTGGCGAAGGGAAGAATAATATTTTCCTTATCAAAGAATTCTAATGATAACAACCATAAAGATATTTAACCACCCATTTAGAATAAGTTAAATTCCTTTTAATAATATATTCTTTAACCCTACATATCCCTTATTCATGGGTCTATGGAAAGTTTCCCAACCAATAACATGTCTTTTCTTTCCATATTTATCATCAAACAATGAAATTCCCTTAAGAACATCTTAAGATGACCAGTGTGATATGAGAAAACTTAGAAGAGAAATATAAATAAAAATTAGAAAAAAACTTTATAGAACACTTGAAATCTTCCTACAATAGATAAATGATTATATTTCCACTTACAAATATTCTTAACAACTTTTTCCATCATTCATGCCTACATAGATTTCAAAAATGTGAATAAATAAAAGTGAATACCTAGATATCTATCCTATCTAAAATATCCACCTCAATTCCAACCTTTCCTAACCACACAACTAGGAAGGTGATCTTTCCAACAAAAAATAATAATAAAACCTAGTTTACATATAATTTAAAAATAATCTCATAAAAAGAATGAAATGGAGCTATATCCGTAGAAAACTAACTTCAAAGAATCATGATTAGGGAGAAAAACCATCAATAGGATCACCTAAGGATTAAATTCTAAGAAAATAGTGGATAAATTCAATAAATATATATATATATAAGAAGCCAATAGTACTGTTTCTTGATAGACTAGTGAGGTGTTTAAAAAGGTGTGTTTTGCACATTGCATTGATTCTATTTCTATGACTGCACTTCACACTCTTTCACTTCACATCATATCTCTCATCTCTCACACATCATACATTGATCCTCCATCATCTCAAAAATCATTTATACTATCCTCAACATTGAAAACATTCTCCAAGGTCAGCTATGCACCTCAACCATGCAAATTCAAATTAGGTTGGCACCAAAGAATTATCTTGGTGGAAAGGAATGAAAGTGGACCATATCACACCTTAACTCAGACCTAAGTCCACATATACATGCCACACCATTCTTTCATAAACACTAACGAAAATCCACAATTAGTGTAAACACCCAAGGTCGATTGAACCTATATAAAAATCATTAAACTCTTAAGTACACACTTCCTTTGATACAAAGACAATTCATGGACAACAAACATCTCTTGAACACAGTCTGGAATATTCCACAAACACCCTAAAATCCAACAAATTCCTTTGCAACAACTTTCACCTGGATAACATAGTCATCCTGTATAAGCATATAACCTTCCACATACTGCAACCCAAGAAACCAACTTATGGAGCACAAAACCATGAATAAGTCCAACTGAACATAGATATGAGTGATATGAGAACACCCTTAGATCCACAAGACCTAAAACCATACTACGAAGAAATGCAGAGTAGAGCCATTTCTCCTAGACAAAATTACAATACATAGTTCACATATTGGTGAACACAAATTTCTCTCCACAATGATCCAAAATAAGAAACTATGGATATAACACCTTTGAACGCCTCTAAACAACATATCCAAACCACACAAGAAGATCTTTAACCCAGAATAAATATGAAGCAAAACCAAAAGATCACTTTGTATGCTAGAACACCTTTGAACCACACGATTTCATCTTTTATTGAAATTTTCAAAAGCACTTGGAAACCAAGCACCACAAACACATTCCCATCACTTGCAACACTTCCTTACCAATCCAAATTCAATATAACAACTCAACCATACACATGTTTATCAAAGAAACACTAGAGGTTGACACCAATAACACTATTAATGGAAACATAATGCAAATAATCAAAGCACCACAAAGGTTAACATTAATGCAACACCATAGATCTATTGACATCAATGACAACACAAACTGCTCATACTTGTAACAACACTCATTCTTAGACTTCTAGTACAAGTCTTTTGAGTCATGTTATATCTCCAAATCCACAGAGTTTTTTAGAGGCTTTAGATATTCCAGATTAGGATAGTGATAGGGCAGAGGATTATTCTTCATTTATGAGGAATAATACATGGGATTTAGTTAATCTTCCTAGGGGAAGAAAGTTTTTTTGATGCAAGTGGGTGAACCTCACGAAATCTGCAACTCATGTTTTCATTGAGAGATACAAGGCACATCTTGTGGCTAAGGGTTTTTCACAAGTTGAGGGTATTGAATACTCTGAGACATTTCCCCCTATAGCCAAGATGGATTTCATTCGTCATGTTCTTTCTATTGCTGCATCATAGAGATGGCCAATTTTTCAATGGATATGAAGAGGGCCTTTCTACATGGTGATCTTCATGAGGAGATTTATATGGAGTGTAAGAGTTATTGATGAACTCGAGCACCCAGGATCACCTACAAAACCAAGATAAACCTTCCACACGAGAGCAGCAAGAGATAGAATGTAGGAATATAGTGCAATAACAAAATGATGTTATATCTCAATATGCAACTCTGTTGATTGAGTTAGGACTAGATAGGAGCTATGAACTAGTTAGGAGGGAGAGGTGAGTGCAGAATATATAGTAGAATATGGGCAAATAATTCCAAGAGGGGTAATAACTCCCAAATAACCAAATTAGGTGGGAGTTATGCCTACTTGGAAAATGCCAAATAGGTGGCATAACCTACTCAGAGACAGATGAGTGGTTTTGTGAGGTGGCATATAAGGCCAAAAGAGGGTGTGAAACTCAACCACCCAAGTGTGAGTGGGAGCAACACATGTAATCGATGGATTATGCCACGTGTCCTCACATGAACCACATCTCCTATAACCTAAGGTATGCTTAATAATGTGTAGGAAAAATAATATTAAAAAAACCTACACTAACATGGAGCAGCCTCCAGATTTTATCTAGAACTCTTCACTTGTTTGTAGGTTACATTGTTCTTTATATGGTCTCAAGCAAGCCCCTAGGGCTTGGTATGAGAATATTGATGGTTTATTTCTTCCATCTAGTTTCACTCATGGCCACTCATATCACATAGTTTACATTCAAAGATATGGAGATGAAATTTTGATACTACTCTTATATGTTGATGACTTGATCCTCACTAGTAGTTCCTCATCCTTGATTTAGGATATTCAGCATAGTTTGATTGCACACTTTTACATGATAGATCTTGGGTTTTTGTATTTCTTCCTTGGTCTTCATGTTCTTTAGTTTATAGAGGGGATTTTCGTACATCGTCAAAAGTATGCAATTGACTTGTTTCATCGATTTCATATGAGTGATTGTAAGCCTACACCTATCCCATTTCATTCTGGTGTCACTTTGACTACCACTTGTACCACACATAGTGTTGGTGCTACTTTGTATAGGCATCTGGTTGATAGTCTTTTACATTTGACACACACGCATCTAGACATTACCTTCATTGTTGGGCATGTCTCCCATTTTTCACATGACCCTAATGAGAGCCATTGGAAGGTAGCCAATTGTATTTTGATGTATATTAGAAACACCACTCATTTTGGCATTCAGTACACACCAAGGGCTTCACAGATAGTAGGCTACACCAGCTCAGATTGGGTAGGAGATATTGATTCTCAGAAGTCCACTTCTGGTTTTCTTTTTTCTCTTGGTTCTAGTCTAGTTGTATGGTCTTGTAAGAAGAAAACCACAATTGCATTATCATCTATTGAGGCTGAGTATCAAGGAGCAGTTCTTTCTATCCATAAGGTATTATGGCTTTGAAAACTTATGACAAAATGTGTTCTTCTATTTGATCATCCTACTATACTTTGGTGTGATAACCAAAGTACCATTCATATATCTCACAACCTAGTTGAGCATCAGTGAAAAATAACATCAAGATTACTTCATTCAATAGCTTATCCAATATGGTGTTCTATCCTTAGAGTATTTCCATATTGAGGATCAGGTTGCAGACATCTTCAATAAACCTTTAGCATAGCCTCACTATATTGCATTATGATGGTTGCTTGGAGTGAAGGAAGTTGTCCTTGGGGGGTCTTGAGTCCTCCATCCTTTATGTATAGTTCTCTTTCTTAGAGAAGAATTTTTCCCGCTAGGTTTTCTCCTTTACTCTATTTGTGGGAGACTTTTTTTTGTACATGAGTTCCTAACATGGCCTTGTATCTAAGACTCATCTTTATTGCATTACTCCCTAAGTTGAACTTAAGGAGGGGTGTTAGTTTAAATAGTATCTTTATCTACCTAGTTAACTAATCACCTATCTAGGATTGACCTATTCACACCTAGCTTAAGTTTACTTAGGATTCTTTTTCTATTTTTATCACTCCATATCATTGATACATGTGTCCTCTTGAGTCCTTATGACTTGAGACACTTATTTACACTTTCTCACTCACTTTTCAAGTGAGCTCACAAGTTTCCCACATATAGAGGGGTAGGCAGTCATTAAGTCCTACCTTCTTACCTTCTCATGTCCTTTCCTATATATGCAAGTATTCATCATTGTATTCTACACATTTTATGATAGTCTTTTAGCTTTTTCATTGTGTGTGATTCATTTCATGGTGGTTTGAATATTGCATTCATTATTTGTTGCTCTAACATAAGCATCATTAAGATATTTGGATCTCAAAATATGATTCAAAGGATTTCGATAAGATATAAATCTCCACACCAACTTAGCCAAATTGGCTTCATTAAAATTTGAGCATCTTTACTTCCTAAACCCCCTTCTCCTCTATTGACACAAATTTTAATCTATCCTAAAAAAAAAAAATTAAAATCATCATTTCCATACAAATATCCAAATTATAGAAAATTTTTTCTAATAACACTTTTAGGAGCTACAAGAAGACACAAGAAATAAATAAAAATAGATTAAAAAATAGAAGTTAGGAGAACCAACCTATTTCCTGTGAAATCCACCTACCATTCCAACCCTCCAATAATCATCTTAAATTATCCAAAATTGAATTCCACAATAATTTTTTATTCTTTAAATAGAAAATAGGGAAATCCTAGATAGGAGCATCAAAAATAACCTTTTTTGAAAGAAATATAATTGCATAGAAAATATTCATCATTTTTCCCATATTAAGAAATAATATTTTAGATTTAGATCTATTCACCATTTTACTAGACATTTGTTCATATTGTTATAATAAATCTCCAATTCTATTGATTTCAAAGATATATTTTGAAGAAAACATCGTTATATCATTCACAAAGTATTGGTACGTAAGAGCTTTTCTTGCAGATGAAGCTTATAGACAATGCAATGAATTTTTTTTAATGGATCTCATATATCTTCTAATAGATTTAGAGCCAAGAGAATAAAGAATCCTCTTTTCTAAAAATTCTAAAAAAAAAACCTTTAGTAGAACCATTTACAAAAGGTCAAAGAATAACTCCCAAAAATCCAATCCCTCCTATCCTTACAAAAATCCAATATTTCTAAGATTTTATAAAGAAATCCCTAGTAAATAGAAAATCATAAAATTTTGTAATGTCTTGTTTTAAGAGAATGCCTTTTCTTTTCTTTGCCACCTCTTATTGTTGCTTGGTAGATTTTTGCATTACTTGTGCCAACACGGAAATATATTCAATTATTTCCACCTTCTCCAACCATTGCTAGGTGGACCTCAGAGTCATACTTGCCAAGGGGGGGAAAATAACTGACTTACCCATCCTTCCCAACCATTTTGGAAAAACTTTAGATGACTTAGGTCAGTGGAGGAACCCTTTACTTATGCCAATTTCATGCTTGTAAACACCCTTGAAGTTGTTGATATGCTCTTATTTCTTTCTATCATTCATTGCTCCTTCGTTTGCCTTTGATATTTTCTCTAATGTAACCATTTGCTTCCTATTGGGCTTGTGACAATCATCATCACCCTACAAAAGAATTAGTTGAAGCACATAGGCCATGACAAGATGAACTTGCAAACTGACTATGGAGACCACAATTGACTTAGATAGACACACAAACAATGATCAATTTAATGAAAAATGAGCAAAAGGTAAAAAAATGAAGACTGAGTTTCGTAGGGGTGCAATACAACCAGATAAAGTTTTAAATGAGCTTCCATTTTATAGATACAAAAATCTCAATTTATTCAAGCTAGGTCCATAGCTCAAAATACATGAAGTACAAAATTTGAACAATATATAAGGTAAATGGTGAAGTAGAGTAAAATAATCCCCTTTCTCCTCAAGGGATTGTTAGAAATATGTAATCTCAACTTATTAATTATGCAAATCCCCTCTAGCTAAAGTTGTGTACCAACATTAAAGGAAACTTTAATTAGAAACTTTTGGAGAATATTTTTGGGATATTTGATATAATTTACATCAACTCCCTATTTACTCTCACACACTTTGTGGGTGGTAAAAATAATTATATTTTATTCTCCTTTCTTGTCCATCGTAGCTTTTAGTTTTAATTGTTGTTTTGTTGTCATTTTGGTAATATGCAATAAGCAAGAAGGAAGGGAAACACAACTCTACAACTGGTAGAAGAAAGAACAAAAAGGGCATCAAAACTCTGTTGAAATTATTTCAATTTAATATTTAAATATAAATCTGCAATAGTCTATTTGCTATTGTGCATTTCTTGTGTGTTGTCTACAATTTTCATATGCATTTTATTTGTCTCTTTCATTGTTGTATGTAAATCTTAGTTTATTCTATTCTCTGAATTTTCTGCTCTATTTTATTGTTGCTCCTCTACCCCTTTACCCACATCTGGTATCAGAGCCTAAGTTTAAACCCTTTTATCTATCTTTTCTGGGTTTGCACTTATTTCTTGTTTGACAACCATTAATGGCTTCCACAGCCTCCATATTTGGTGCTTCCTTGTCTAGCCTGCAAACTCCCATTTTCACAGGAAGAAATTATGAATATTGGTCATTGACCATGAAAACCTTGTTTCGATCTCAAGATTATTGGGAAATTGTTGAGAATGGTTATGCAGAACCAGAAGACTAAGCAACTTACAATTCACTCATGCAGGAAGAGAAAGAAGGATGGAAAATCCCTCTTCCACATTCATCAAGCAATACATGAAAGCATACTACCAAGAGTTGCAGTAGAAATGCAAGCAAAGGAGGCATGGGATACACTGCATACAACCTATCAAGGTAAGGACAAAGCTAAAATTGCAAAACTCCAATTACTAAGAAGAGATTTTGAGAACACAAGTATGAAATATTCAAATTTTGTGGAATCATTTTTTACATGTGTTGTTGGGCTTGTAAATCAGATAAAATCACATGGGGAAACAATAGATGAGACAAGAATTATTGAGAAAATGTTAAGGGTTTTGTCTACTAAGTTTGATCCTTTAGTTGTTGCTATAGAGGAAACTAAGGATTTAACCTAGATGACAATGGATGAATTGCATGCATCTTTGATAAATCATGAATATAGGCTGAATAGATCACACACTTCCATTGAGAATGCTTTCTCATCTTAGGTTTCAATAAGCCATGGAAGAGGTAGAGGTAGATTCACTCCTAGGGGTAGAGGAAGAAACTCATTTAGAGGATGTAGTAGCAATCCTACAAATCAAGGTGGAAGAGGACATAACAATGAACACTCTTATAATCATTCAGTTGGTCAAATACAAGACAAGTCACATGTTCACTTTCATTACTACAAAAAGTATGGTCATTACTCTTCTGAGTGCAGGAAGAAACAACATGATCAAGGAAGACAAAATAAAAATCCCCCAGAAAATTCTACAAAAAATTCTATGTTTATTGCATGCACAAAGGTTGTTGAAGCAATTTCTACAAAATCACTAGTTGAATGCAATATAGTTTAAGAGAGTCTAAATGATATTTGGTATTGAGATTATGGTTGTAGCAATCATATGTCTAGAAATCTAGAGTTATTTTATAGCTTGGATAAATCAGTCACTTTAAATGTCACTCTTGGGAACAATAATCAAGTGAATGTTATGGGAAAAGGGACTATTGACATTCTAACTAAAAAGGGGGAGCAAAAATTCATTCATGATGTTTTCTATGTTGCTAGTCTAAAGCATAATCTGATGAGTATTGGTCAATTAGTGCAAAAAGGATATAGAATTTATATGAAAAATAATGCATGTGTCATTCTTGATAAATATCCTAGTACTCAGCTGATAGCAGAGGTACAAATGATAAAAAATAGAATGTTCCCATCAAGGTTGAAACCCGATATCAAAAGAAGCGCAGCTGAAGCTTATCATATGGAAGAAAATACACAAGTTGGAGAAGCATTTAAGACTGAAAAATCTCAAGACACCTCTCAAAGTTGCTCCAGAAAAGAATGAAGTTGCAAAGTTGCTTCAGAAAAGAACAAGGCTGCTCTGAAATAGAACAAGGTTGCTTCTGAAAGGTAGAAATTGGAACCAAAGATGAACAAAATGGTAATGTAATTGTTCAAATAGTTTTTCAGTCAGTGGTAAAGAATGATTCTTGGTTATGACATTTGCGATTTGGCCATTTAAACTTTGGAGGTCTGAATTTGTTGCATAGAAATCATATAGTTAAGGGATTGCCATTGATTCAAAAACTAGAAAGAGTATGTGAAGCGTGCATCTTGGGTAAACAACATAGAGAGACCTTCCTT
Source organism: Sequoiadendron giganteum (assembly GCA_007115665.2). Lineage (NCBI taxonomy): Eukaryota > Viridiplantae > Streptophyta > Pinopsida > Cupressales > Cupressaceae > Sequoiadendron > Sequoiadendron giganteum. The sequence continues at coordinate 180,206,631 of CM021105.1, forward strand.
GTTGGAAAATAAGAAAGAGCATGTAAACTACTTGAAATTATTCACTCTGATATATGTGGATTGATGCAAACTTTTTCTATTGGAGGTTGCACATATTTTCTAACTTTTATTGATGATTATACAAGGAAGACATGGGTCTACATTTTGAGGCATAAATCTGATGCATTTGGTGTCTTTCAGCGGTTCAAGGCTCTTGTAGAGAAGCAAAGTGATTACTACATCAAAATATTAAGAACTGATAGAGGCGGGGAAAATAGTTCTAATGTTTTTCTGAATTATTGCAGACAACATGGTATTCACAAACAATTTATAGCTTGCTACACACCTCAAAAAAATGGTGTGGCTGAAAGAAGAAATAGAACTATCATGGATATGACAAAGAGTATGTTGAATTCAAAGCATTTACCAAATGAATATTGGGTTGAAGTAGTAGCAATTGTTGTTTATATTTTGAATAGATGTCCAACTACAAGTGTAATGAATGTGATTCCTTGAGAGGCTTGGAGTGGTAGAAAGCACAATATTGCTCACTTCAAAGTCTTTGGTTGTGTTGCATATGCTCATGTGCCTGAAGAGCTGAGAAGGAAGTTGGATAACAAAGGTGAGAAATGTATTTTTGTTGGGTATTCAAAAGATACAAAAGCTTACAAGTTATTCAATCCAAATACAAGAAAAGTTATAATCAGCAGAGATGTGCAATTTGTGGAGAATGAAGCATGGGATGGAAGTGTAGAAAAAATAATAAGTATAGCAGAAGTTGATTCATATGATAATATGACTGATGAAGTGATAGAACAACAAGGTATTCCTCAAGAAATAACTCCTTCCACTCCTGGACATGCAACACAAGTTACAGTGGCACAAGCTACACCTCATTCTACAGCAAGACTTTCAAGAAATCAGATTTTTTCACCCACACAGCAAACTCCACAAAGAACACCAGTCATAGCACCATCAGGAATTCCATCAAATTCAACTGATAGAAGTAGTTCATCGGATCCTACATTGGCAAGTTAATTGCAGCAAAAAACAAGGAGTTTAAGAGATATATATGAAGCTGATTTTAATGTTGACACATCAAATTCTTTCTCTATCTTTGCTTTATTTTCAGAAGCTATTGATCCAATGTTTTTTGATGAAGCAATTAAGGATGAAGCATGGGCTGAAGCTATGGATGGAGAGATTAAATCTATTGAAAAGAATAATACTTTGGATTTGGTGGATCGCCCGCAAGGAAAGGATGTCATAAGTGTAAAATGGATTTAAAAAATAAAGTAGGGTATGGATGGAAATGTGTTCAATCATAAGGCAAGATTGGTTGCTAGAGGTTTCACTCAGTAGCTTGGTATTGATTACAATAAAAAAAATTCACCTATAGCTTGCTTGGATATGGTAAGAAGTGTTTTGGCCATTGCAGTCCAAAAGAAGTGGCATGCTTTTCAAATGGATGTAAAATCTTCTTTTTTAAATGGTTTTATTGAAGAAGAAGTTTATGTCGAGCAGCCAGAAGGATATGAAATTGTAGAACATGAAGAAAAGGTATACAAGCTGAAAAAAGCACTCTATGGACTCTAGCAAGCTCCTAGAGCATGGTACAGTTGAATTGATTCTTATTTAATCAAGAATGGTTTTAGTAGATACAGCAATGAGCCTACTTTATATATCAAGATAGATGAAAAAGGTAAAATGCTGATAGTTTGTCTTTATGTAGATGATTTGATCTTTATGGGAGACATTTCTATAAGTTCTTTTAAGGCAGCTATGATGAAAGAGTTTTAGATGACTGATCTTGGTCTTATGAAATATTTTTTGGGAATAGAAGTTAAGAAATCAGCAGATGGTATTTTTATTTCTCAGTCAAAGTATGTAGGTGATGTATTGAAAATATCTAATATGTTGAATTGCAAACCAGCCCCTACACCAGTTGTGACAGGACTGAAGTTAGCAAGGAAGATGATGGTTTGTTAGTTGATCCTAGATTGTTTAAAAGGCTAGTTGGTAGTCTCATGTATTTGAATGCCACAAGATCTGACATCATGTATGGTGTGAGCCTTATCTCAAGGTTCATGGAGTCTCCAAAAGACTCTCATTGGCAAGTTGGAAAAAGGATATTGAGTTATGTATGTAATGCCTCACCATGAAACCCTAAAGGAAGATGCAACACAACGCAAAAACATACAATTTTTTTTCTTAAAAGTGCATTATTAACAAGGAAGATGCACAACACTTTGCAAGAACCTCTAAGGAAACGTGACAAGATTACATCCAAAACCATTACACATATGATACCCTTATAAAGCATTTTAATTAAATTACTAATCATACATTTAAATGCACATACATACAAAGCATTAAAGATTCCAACACAAAGAATATGAAATAACAAGCTCCAGATTACATTACCTTACAAGTAAAACTACAATACTCATTCCCGCAATGAGGACGTTCATACCTAACTATTACATCATTACAAGACTCCTCCTCGAATACAACTGAGGAGTGAATTAATTACAAATACCAACTAAAATAAAATACATCAAGATAATGGAATGAAACCACTAGCATCCACGAGCTCTCCAACTGGAAGACCTCACCATCATGAACTAAAGATCAAGGGGGACCCAATGGCGTAAGGCGCACGTTCCTCCCAACCAAGTGGTACCCAAAGGCCCACCCCTCATGGTAGGAGATAGTTACAAGGATACATGGTCATCCTATGACCCCTAGATACAGGCTAACTCATATCGACTCAACTAAACATAAGAACCATACAAACACAAGGTCACATATAATTGACCTAGGAGAAGTGTCACACAAGGTACATGAGTTACCCATCAGATCTTTCTAGATCTCGTCCCCCATTGATCTTCACTCCCCTATTTTCCACACTTGGAACAAGACCACTCCAACAAATGAGAAAACAACTAACCAAACCACTCCATCCAAAGGAGGAACAAACATCCCCATTCGTGGAAACCGAGTAACATACTGAAGATGAAAACACACTGCCCAAAGGAACTAACACAACTAACTTCACAACATGACAACCCCCATCCAACTAAGAACGTCAAGAAGACTTACATATTTAAAGACTCATTTAACCCATTATTTCCCCAAAACGTAACTAGAAGAAACACAAAGGTAATCAACACGATAAATAAATCTAATATTTGGATTTACTAAATCCATTCACATTCAGTGATAAAAGAGAATACTAAAACAAGTTACTCAATCTTCTCTAATTAAATAAGAAACCCTTATAAAGACGAAGGAGAAAATACAATTATCTAAACTTCATTTCCGCAATTATTTAATAAAATAATACTTTTCCTCTATTATCCAAAAATACTCTTTTCTCTAATAAAATAAGCTTTGCATATAAATCATTCCTTTTTAAATCTCCAATATACAAATTGCATGCAACTATATGTATAAAATAAAACATTAAATATACATTTTAATGTATATACACATGAAAAACATATTCATACACAACTATATCATATACTTAATTGTATATATAAACTAATATACACATTAAATATAGATAATATATTTTATAAAATAATTAAATTATTCTAATCAAAATTGAACATATTAAAATAATATTTAATATCTAAATAGCACATATATATAATATATATATAGTATATAAATTATATATATATAATATATTTATATATACAACTTATATATATATATATATATAATGTATATATTATATATTGAAAACCCCATACATTAAGTAAAATCTGAATTCCCAAAATATATATCAAATAAATAAATAATGGAAATCAGGCAACAAAAATCATTTATTAATGTCTGAACATAAGCTAAGGGGCCAACGAGTATACTTGGGGCAGCCATGGGAGAGGGAGGCAGCTTACCCAGCCGCTGACCCACCCCATCCATGGGGAAGGGACGTGGCTGGGAAGCCACGCCTCCCCCATCCATGGGGAAGTGGTGGCTGGGGAAAATCCCACGCCCCCTCGCACCCCCCACCCCTTATACATTGTTTCTAAGAAAAAATAAAACAAACTAACATAAACCCCCTTATGATTTATTCAGACCACCGTATGGACAAAACTCTCAGGAATCACAAATTTAAATTTTATGAGAATAAATATATATATATATATATATAAGATTGTGTTTCATACACCTATATATATATATATATATATATATATATATATATATATATATATATATATATATTATATATATTTCATGAATCTAGCACAAAAGTTAAATTGGGGAAAAACTTCTGAAAAAGACCATTTTCAGGCAAAAAATCAACTTGGTAAACAATTTCCTCAATATCCCAAATTCCACACAGGATTTATATTTCTAAAAGAAAATTTACACAGACTTCATAATTTTTACCGAGAACAAAATTTAACAATACAGGAAAAATTATACAAGTTCCCTGAAAACCCCCAGAAGATTTCCAAAACCACGTTTCCTCTAAATTTACACAGAGGCTTTAAAATAAAATAAAAATTCCTAATTCACATATTGTTTTCCTTTGGTTTTTCTCCCAATGATTTTAACTATTAAATCCATAAAGGATTCTCAAATCTTGCTCTTTAATTTCACTATAAAAGAATTCCTATAGAGGCTCTAGATTTCTTCATGGCAATCACAAAAGCCTTAAATTTTTATTTTCATAAACAAAATAAATCCTTTTACTACAGATCTAGCACAACAATCTTTTCAACAATAATACAATTCCATTTAAAAATTTAAACTAAAACAATAACATGAGAATGGAACCTGTTTCAATGAAGCTTCTAGAGTAATTGGAGTTTCTAATGCTAGGCCTCTTCCAAATCTTCCAGCAAAGCTTTCACAGCTTCTTCCAAACAATCCAAAATTCCCGAGTACGGTATTGAATCCAACACCACAACAATCTATCCCAAACAAATCTAAGAATACAAATTTTTCACAATTTCCTTACAATTCAAAATCCATTTCAATTTTTTTACAGCAAGCAAAATCTTCCATTCTTCTTTAATTTTTTCTCAACATCCTCAAAAATATCCTAACCTTTTCCATGAAGAAGCTTTCTGCTTCCTCACCCAAAGCCAAGATTCCCTCCGGGAATTAATTTTTTTCCAACAACCCTTAATTAATTAACTATCACATGTTGGCAATTAACAAATATCTTTTAACAACCCATATTTGTTTTCCTCAAAATAATTTAATAATTTCAAAACATAATTTAATTTCCAAATTAAATTTAATTCCATTAAACTACTTTCTTAATAAATAATTTAATTAATTAATTTAATTACTTAATAAATAAATTTAACCATAAGGATTAAATTTAATTTACTAAATAAGTTAAATTTAATTAATTAATTTAAGTAGAAAGCTTTCATCATATTATCTAAAATTAATTAAATAAATACTAACATCATTTAATGCATAATTTAACATTTTTTTCCATACAATAAATCTTGCAGAATTAAATAGCAATAGACAAAGAAAATGAAGACACACCGAACATGGACTGACGATAGACTGTGGCTAGGGTGTAGACCTGACACAGGTAATCTAGCTACTACCTCCCAATCAACATACTGTTGGATTGACACACTCAAACCTATGAAGCCAGGTGGAATCGATGTCATGTACCTGCAAACCTGTATCCAAGCCATCAATAACATATGTATATAAAATCATCACAAAACACACCGTAAAGAGGAAATTGTGGAATTGCAAGGCACTCATAAGCGAGTGATGCAATCATGTCCCCTTCACCAATACAGTATCACCAAATTGACACTTCCATCATAAACAAATTCTCATGAGCAATAATCATGTTATAATAAACCAACATTATTCTTAATCAAAGCATGTCAAGTATAACATCAAGGAAAATACATCTCATCACACACAGTCCATGTAGCTCTATAAGAAACGATAAAATAATAAAGCATCATAATCTAACATAAGAGCAAAACAGAGGGGTATTATAATGTATGTGGAACTAAGAACTATGGAATTTTATATTCAATTGTAGATGACTTCAAAATTATTGGATACACAGACAACGATTGTGCTGGTAGCATTAATGATAGAAAAAGTACTGTCGGTTATGCCTTTCATTTTGAATCAGGAGTTGTATCATGGGCTTCAAAGAAACAGCCAATTGTCACACTTTCTTCAATAGAAGCGGAGTATGTGGTAGTCACAACAGTAGCATGTCAAGCAGTATGGATGAGAAGAATACTAGCTAGGTTGATGCATGAACAAGATGAAGTAACAAAAATTTACTATGATAATAACTCAGCCATTGCATTGTCTAAAAATCATATTTTTCATAAAAGAAGCAAACACATAGAGACTAGATACCATTTTATAAGAGAGTTAGTGAATAACAAAGAAATATGTTTAGAGTTATGTAGATCAGAAGATCAATTTGCTAATATTTTCACTAAACCATTGGCAAAAGATGCATTTGAATACTTGAGAAGTTGTTTAGGTGTTTGTGGTGAAGATGAATGCTCTAGAAATTTTTGTGCTAGTATGATGTGCAAGAAACTTTTGAACAGGTTGATGCACCAGAACTTTTGATGCGCTGGAACTTTGGATGCGTCGGACCCTTTTGTGAAGAAAATGGATGCGCCAGAACTTTTTGAGAAGTATGCTGGGAATGAAGATGGATGCTCTAGAAGTTTTTTGAGCAGAATGTCAGCTAGTTGAGATTAAGGGGGAGTGTTAGAAATATGTAATCTCAAATTATTAATTATCCAAATCCCCTCCAACTAAAGTTACGTACCAACATTAAAGGAAACTTTAATTAGAAAGTTCTTTTGGAGAATATTTTTGGGAGATTTGATATGATTTGCATTAACTCCCTATTTACTCTCACACACTTTGTGAAAAAATAATGATATTTTATTCTCCTTTGTTGTCCACCGTATCTTTTAGTTTTGATTGTTGTTTTGTTGTCATTTTGGTAATATGCAAGAAGCAAGAAGGAAGATCAACGTAGCTCTGCAACTGGTACAAGAAAGAACACAAAGGGCATCAAAGCTCTATTGAAATTATTTCAGTTTAATATTTAAATATAAATCTGCAATAGTCTATTTGTTGTTGTGCATTTCTTGTGTGTTGTATACAATTTTCACATGCATTTTATTTGTCTCTTTCATTGTTGTATGCAAATATTAATTTATTTTGTTCTCTGAATTTGCTGCTCTGTTTTATTGCTACTCCTCTGTCCCTTTACCCACAGGGAATTCACATACAAATTTGACTTGATGGCTCAGTTATGACCTCAAAAATCATTAAAATAAAATTCACCTTACCTATATAGAAGAAACAAACTCTCAATAATCTAAATATTGAATATTCTTCTCCCTAGAGTATTTCTCATGAGCTAACTGCTGCCATGTAGTCTAAGTATAGTTAGGTGTGCTGAGCACAAAACACCTAGACTTTACCTTTCTTTTTCCTCTTCCGCCTTAATGTCCTCAGACTTTCAACAAGAGTACAAAATTTTCACATCAATAGTGGATTGTTATAAATTCTCCACGATGAGTTTAATAAACAGAGGAAATTATATATATAAAAAAGATCGTAACTCTCCTATGTTACATGCAACCCTTTATATGACAATCTAAAAAACGATAATAATACTGAAATTGAACTTAACTTTACTAGACTTCCACCACAAATGATACTGCAATAAAATTCAAAAGAAGGATTACGCTTCATAACAACTTGAAAATATTTTCAAGTGCCTCGATGTCTGACGATTCTGGTTGTGATTTGGCCCACGTGAATCATATCACTACTTGATAAATTGTATAAATTAGACTCGTTTTATCTAGCATGCCATGAATTACATCGATCCAAAGCCCTCGGACAAGATAAAGAACTCAGTGCAACAAGATGTACAAAGGCCTTATGCTACGACAAAATTGTAATTTTAAAGGAGAATTGGAAGATTGTGGATAATTTTGATTAAAAAAAAAAGAGAAACCCTTATAGAGAAATACGGTGGGGGCTCAGTAGAAATTTGAAATGTAAGGTTTTGTCACCAAACAGTGGTGTGTGTTGTGCACGATGGCTAAGAATAGTCTCCACTTTCCAAATATCTTTCTCCTTTTCAAAAACAACCGTATTTGTTCTGTTTGTAATCGTTTATCAAAGACGTGGTATCAATCAGATTTGAAGGGGTGTTTTCTTTGTGCAATACATACGAGGTGGGGATTGTAAATTGTTGAATTGTACGTAGGAATCCATTTCAAAAGAAGCGGTTCCTGGTATCTTTTTCGCGGAAAGAAGTGATCCCTTATAACGTAAATTTGATGGCCATATTTTTCTCCTAGAATACAATCAAAATTTTAGGAATGAATTCATTAGTTTTTTTCATATCTCTATTTGATTACTTATTTAGTTATCATATATTGACTAATAATTTTATAATTATTTTTTAAGTTAATAATTTTAAAAATATCATTTATTTATTTTTCTATTAGTTCATATTGAAAATATTTTGTGCATAAGTAAATTATTGTTTAAATTTTTAACATTTATTAATTTTTTGTGATAAAATTTCAACTATATCAATAATATGTCTCATCCAAATATTTATCGAAACTCAAATTTCCACTATTTTATTATTTTGCTTTTTTGAATGACATCGAACTCTTATGATAAAATAAAAAAGTCAACAATGCAATTCTATAGAAGAGGATTACATTGAAGACATAATTTTCATATTAATTTACTTACCTACACTAATATAATTATACCCTAAATGTACTCAATTATATGTTTGTATAAATTGATTTGTATGTCTAAAGATAGCAGGGAGGATGGTGCATAGTGAGCTCTACTAGGGTTTTGATTTATTTTAAGTAAGTTGGTCTCCCTTGTCTCATATTGCATCATAGGCGTATGATTTTTCCTATTGTACATTTATTGTGGATTTTTTAGGACTCATTATTTTCTATGGCCTCAATAGACACCAACCTAGTAGTTCATGCTAGTGTTAATGGTTTGGCAGCTCTGCATAATGGCTCCATTGAACAAGCGACCAAGGAAGTTTGTACTGAAAGTATTCTACGAGGTATGTCCTTTGAAACCCCTATGGATGTGGTTTTTCACATCCTTGAATTTGATAGTCATGTCTATGGTTAAGGAATAGGTTACTTTATGAGGTGGTTTCTCCTAAAAGCATGTTAAGAGAATGAGCTAACAAAACTTTGAGCAATCATACATTTCCAATGTCTATATAGAAGCTAATTGTTTAGTTAATTTCCTTGCTAATTTAGGGGTGATCTCTCCTAGAAGTTAGGACTCTCATGATATAATCCCCATTGAAATTCAATATCCTATTAGAAATGATCAAAACTCACATGTATCACATGTTGGTTGGCGTGTTAGGATTTAGAGGAGATAATTTATCTCCTCATAATTTCCTCATTAATCTAAACTAACTAATGGGTCGTTATGTACTTCTTGGAAATTATGGAAAAGCTTATGGAAAGATCCCACGTGTTTTAGCAATGATGAAACTCAATCCTTGGGTTGTCAGTTTTGTACGATTTCTGGGTGTGCTCCTTTGTATCTAGAACTTTCAAATTTTCATTTCCTTGACTTTCAATCTCAAGGAAAATATTGTGGTCTTTTGTGTTCTATTGATCATGGCGGGTTGCAGGTGCAGGCTGAACCCCTTTACCTATGAAGAAATGAAGGAAGATAGATTAGTATGGGAAATACTTGAGAAGGGTGGGGTCACACCTTTCAATTTCAAGCTTCATGGCTTTGATACACAAATTTCTCAAGAGTTTGCTAATGGATGGAATAATAAGGTGTTGAGAGTTTTTGATGTGGAGATTAATATAATAGAGGAATTAATTGTAGAGGTTACCAGGTTATCCACTCATGGTAGGAAATTCTATAGGGAAAGGTCAGCTTCTAAGTTAGCTATGGCTATTTTCTTAAAAGATAAGAGAAGAGAGAAGATTAAGAAACTAACATGTGGAGGATATGATTGACATTCCATTAAGCCTATTTCGAGGTAGGTTACCATGGTGATTATGAGGCACTTATCCTTATACGATAGAGTCTCTATCCTTTATGGATTTAATTTCATGCTCCTCAACCATTTTAGGCACAATAAACTAGTGTCATTTCCTTTTTATTTGCTTCTTTCTCTGAGAAATGGCATATGAGTTTAGAAAAACCCCAATAACATTTTTCTACAATAGGGACTTATGCTCATGATTATGGAACATTTCAAAGCTAAGTATGTGTTGGAAGCTCCTAAACTAACCAGAGCTCACAAGCTTAAAGAGGTCCCCTCTGGCTTTGAAACGAGCGATGACTTTAAAGGAATTGGCAAAGAGGTTGAAGGGTCAAGTTCTTTTGAAGAGTACTCTATTTCCCAAGAAGAGTTTGTTAATAAACCTAAGAAAAGGGCCAAGAAAGAGGCTCTCCCCTCTTGATTTGGAGGCTCACACATAGACTTGGATATTGAGGAGTCTCCTCGGAATGTAGCCAAGAGTAAAGGCTTTATTGAGGCAAAGAAAGGGAGTCTGAGTTTAAAAAGGTGGATCTATCTCTTCCTTCTAGTGCAAAAAGGAAAATTCTTGTAGGGGATGGTGAGAAAAGGGTTGAGGGAAAGACCTCCACAAGAAAGAATGCCCCAAAATTTGGCTTCGGTAAGCATAAGGAGGCTTTCATTGTGGTTGAGTTGATGGCTAGTAAGGCGAAAGTCCAAGGTTTTGTTGTGGGGGAGAAAGGAAAATGTGAAAACAAGGAGGACCCTGAAGTAGCTACTCATGCGAAGAAAGCTAATAACATTTTGATCGATTTAGATGTGTCCACTGTTGGTGTGGAGTCTATGGGTAGATTCAAAGCAAAATTGGATTTTATCGGTGGTATGTTTCAAGATGGTCAGCCTAAGGGATCAAAAATCTTAACATTAGATGGAATTAGAGTATCATTGCCATTTCATGCCATCCTTATGACCCATCATTTCAAAAATTGATCCGAGAGATCTCACATGGGTCACCTTGCATAAGTCTCCCTTGAAAAAGTCCTAAATTTGGCTAAGTCTTGAAGGCGTTAGACTTTTGACCAGTTTTAACAACTTTGACAATCATCGCCTAGGTTTTGGGTATGTGCAAGATTATGATGGGCCAAAAAGTGGGATATGTAAGTGATATGATGTCCCATGTGGCTGACAACCTTTTTTTTACCCAAAATTGATAAAATGAAAAGGGTTTTTAAAGGAGATTCTCAGCTTTCCACCAATATAAATTATGCTTTACTTTGAATTTAATAAATAATCATTATTCATTTTCTATTTGAATTACGACTAATGTCCTTATTGATAAGTTGATTGAAAAACATCTATAGCTTTCAAACGGTATCACATTTTTTGAATCTGAAACATGCGTCACATTCTATGCTTCACATACTATAAGATTAAAAAAAGAAAAATTGAATTTCATGAAATTTTGACCAAGTTAAGGTGGTCAAACATACGAGTTTTTATATTTTTTTAAATTTGTAATAAAAAATTCATAATTAATTATTTACGTGGAAAAAAATTACAAAAGAATATGCATCACATCAAGACATGAATCCTCTACTTATATCTAAAATATTATAAAAAAATATTATCATTTTATTGTGGTTAGGGTGGTCAGATAGACACCTACTTATTTTTTCTCTGAAATTTAAGTACTATTGCATTGAAATTTCAAAATTTCACCAAATAGATTTTTAAAAAAATAAATAAACCTAGTAATTTAGAAACTGCATTCAATTTTCTACAAATTCTATTCTTACATATTTTTGAAATAATATAGATAACTTATTCAAATATTTACATCAAGTTTCCTAACTCTGATTTTTTGAAATTTCATCGCCACTTAAGGGCCTATTTTTTCCATGATGATCCTGCACATACCCTTTTCACAACTTTGTCGATCACCTCCTAGGTTTTCATAACCTTTTCTACTTCTGACTTATCATAGAAGGTTCATCTTTGCTAAGTTAAAAGTGTTTTGATGTCTATCATGGTTGTCTTAACTTTCTCTTTCTCTGCTTGTCTAAGTAAAACTAATTCATTTCAAAGTTTTGCTCAAGTTTTGAGACTTGTGTGGATCTCCAACAAAGTTGTCAAAACTTTCTCTTTCTTCGCTCGATTGTGATAAAAGTGATAAAGATAAAGGTTTTTTGTGTTTCATGTTGGTTTTCAAATCCCTTTCGATCACCGATAAATTTTTAAAACTTTTTCTTTTGTTGATCAATATTTAAGAGGAGCTCAACCTGGTCTCACTTAATACATGCTCAATTTTCATTGGTCCTTGTTGGATCCCACATAAAATAAAATATTCATTGAAATATAAGTGCAAGATTACTGGAAGGTGCCCCATGTCCAACTTTCAAAGTGGACTTGGTAGTTTTTCAAGCAGTGATGGTGGTGGGACCTTAATCTAAAGGATCTTCTGGCACCACTTGGAGCAATCTTGGCCATTCCTCACCATCCCGCAAGTCTTATCTTTGAAGATCTTAGTTGACTACAGGGGTGTAGGGATGTGACACCTATCCTTGGTGGGACCGAGCTCGTGGTTAGTGGTCTAAAGGAGATCAAAAGTTATCAAAAGGTTTCAATGCATCACAGATTTAAATAAAGAATCTATGTATCAAATTACGATGTGCGATGAACAGTAAAGAAAGGTATATGCAGAGGGAATATCCCTTGCCATGTGTCATTTTCTCATTACATTGTAGGGATGCAAGCCATCACATTTTGAAAGGAGCAGCTTCAGATGGAGAGTGCATGATGTATTATGGGCATGTTTTAAACTTCTTTTAGGGTTGTGATCTCAGGTGTCAATCCATGATCCAAAGGCCTAAATTCAAAGTTATTTTTCTCCAATGTCTAGGCAATGAGGCTCATGTAAAAATGGTGGAAGCGGTCATAAATCGACATAGCAGATGAACTTAATTGGCTCAACCACTTCTTCAACTACCTATTTCAACTTCTTAGAAGCTTCAAGGACAACATTAAATTAATTCTCTAACCTCTGCAAATGGATTTTATGATTCCCATACTCATTTATTTATGCCATTTCATCCCTTCTAACGGATCCATGCTCATATCCCTTATTTCATTGTTGTTTGAATTCACTTTCAGAAAACATTCATTGTAGAGGTATGGCATGTAGGTCTTGGCTTCTCCAAGCTCTCTTTTTGGCATGGATTTTCCTAAGAAAATATTTCCTTGATCAGATCTCCTAATTGCTAACCCTAGACGAGTTAGGTTTTGGGTTGGATTTAACTAAGTTATTCCTGAACTGTAAAGGAAATACTTGTATATTTTGTAGGGGTTCTGCCCTGGATTTTCTCTAACAGGTTTATGCTACTCTAATAGTTTGTAACTGTAAAATTGGCTTTCATGCCTTTGTGTCAATAAAATCATAAATTTTACCTCTTCTTTGTTCTTCTATCTTATGTGTGATTCAATACCTCTATGCATGGACTTATTTTTCATCTTTACAAGGTGCATTATTGTGCTAGCTTGTTGTCAAAGTGTTGATTGTGGGCAACCTCTACCCCTTTCAATCTTTCAGACTCTTGGCCTTTATGTTTCCTCGCTAAATTTGATAAAGTAGAGAGTTGTGTAAGTTTCCTAAATGATTTAGTTGACATCCTATGCATCAAAAGTAGGAAGAAACACTTTCAACTTCGTGTGTCATCATTTCCCTTATATTTTATGCATTTATCATTCTCCCCTTTTTCCTCCCACAGTTCATAGTTTATATTTCATTGGCATTGGGTTGGACCAGCCTACATGGCACCTAGTTTAGAAAGGAATCCGACCTTCTTTGAAGATCTAACCTCATTTTCAGGGTCCCACAACTTGAGATTAGTTCCATTGTATCACTAGATTGTTGAACTCCTTGTTCAATAGGGAGCATTTCCAAGTGACAACAAGTATACATCTATTAATATTTTTCAATTGAAAATATAACTAAAGTAGAATTGAAGAGATTTCAGTCTTATAAACATATGCAAGTATAAAATTAAGAATGTATAGCCCATGTATGTATGTGAATACATATATATTTAAGCATGTTTTTTTACTTAATTATGAGTTTACATAATTATACATTTATTACCAAATATTTGGTAAGAAAGATCCTACATCTTCTTTCATTCATGAAAATCTATATTTCAATATTTCAGAAAGGACACTTTCTAGAATAATGTCAATATTCCCTAGATAAATTAGATAAAATATAGTCTAAAATGTCATTTCCTTTGGGAATACAACCAACCCTTATGGACCATGCAATTGTAAATAATGACTTTGGTTCATCTCTTTTTGTTCAACAAGTTTCCAATGTGCAATTGAATTTAAGATACTTTAGATTCTACATGCAATACTTGTTAATTTAAATCAATATTTTTTTCCTAAAGGGAAACGATTCCTGACATGGCAAGGGTAAGATGATTTTTAGAGACACGAGAAGCATTACTTAATATCAATTGCTTAAGGGATTGGAAGGTGAAATGTACTTGATCGACTCTCACCTATACATACTACATTAGCAAAAATAAAGGAATTATAATAAACTATGTGCTCAGCTAAAATGATAACATTACCATAATAACATAGCTAAATTGTTGGCTAGAATATACCTGATAAAATATAATTATTTAATAATTATTATTTTTCATAAAATAAAGATATTAGTAATATTAGCAATATAAGGTAGAAAAAGATTTGTTTCCTTATATATATAATGTCTAAATTACATAGTGCTCTTACATCAATTAACCAGTGATACTAAGAGCCTTAAATCATGTAGACATCTATCAGAATGCTTTGGTAATGGTATCAATTAAATTATCCCCTTCCATTAAAATTTTGAAGAGACTTGGAAGCTATAGTATATGAAACCTACTAGTCACTAATCTTATTGAGCAGCCTACATTTAAAGGATTGAATATTAATCCTATGATCTTATAGACCAATTATACCCTATGTTACAAGGTGTGTACATGTTAATCAAGAGTACCTGATGAGTAGATTTGGGTTCTAGATGAGATAACAATTAAATTTTCTTAACTTTCAAACAATTACAAAAGGGTATGTGCAGGATCATCATAGAAAAAACAGGCCCTTAAGTGACAATAAAAAGAGAGAAAATCAGAGTTAGACAACTTGAAATAAAAATTTGAATAAGTTATCTATATTATTTCAAAAAAATGTAAAAGTAGAATCTGTAGAAAATTGAATGTAGTTTCTAAACTACTAGACCTTTATTTTATTTTTTAAATCTATTTTGTGAAAATTTGAAATTTCAATGCAGTAGTATTTAAATTTCAGGGTAAAAATAAGAAGTAGCTATCTGTCTGACCACCCTAACCACAATAAAATGATAATATTTTTTTATAAACTTTTAGATATAAGTAGAGGACTCATGTCCAGATGTGATGCATACTTTTATATAATTTGTTTCCAAGTAAATAATTAATTATGAATTTTTTATTACAACTTTAAAAAAATATAAAATCTCATCTGTCCAACCACCTTAACTTGGTCAAAAATTCATGAAATTCAATTCTATTTTTTTTAATCCTAGAGTATGCAAAGCATAGAATGTGACACATGTTTCAGATTCAAAAAATGTGATACGCTTTGAAATTTATAGATTTTTTTCAATCAACCTATCAATCAGGACTTTATTCATAAATATAATAGAAAATGAATAATAATTATTTATTAAATTCAAAGTAAAGCATAATTTATATTGGTGGAAAGCTGAGAATATCCTCTAAAAACCCTTTTCGTTTCATCAATATTGGGTAAAAAAAAAGTCGTCAGCCACATGGGCCATCATATGGCTTACATATCGCCACTTTTTGGACCATCATGATCCTGCACATACCCAAAAGATAGGTGTGAAGTTGGATTCCTCAAGCATCCTTCCTACTTGCACCAATATGGGAGCTTCGATACACTGAATGGATATACATTAAAGAAAAAGGGATAGCCTAGGTCTTCTGAGGTTAGATTTGTAGCTTGAGTCATAGAGAAGGGACATGAACTATTTGAAATAATGCCACTAAATTAATAAGTTCACTTGGTCCGACCAGATAGGTAACAAATATTTAGAATATTACGGGTTTGATATAAAAGATAATAATATTTGGTTTTTCTTAAGACAACCCTCAAAAAATTTGAAAGGCTTCATTCCTTTATACAAGCAGGCTCTACTTATATGTTATGATGTAAGCATACCCTTGGTTCTAGCAAGCGAGCCCTATATTTGTCTTAACTAAGGAACAAACAACATCTCTAACCTGCAGGGATCACCTATTTTATCTTGATGATGCTCTTACATTGCCAACCAAATCACACTTAACAATGAGACCAATGAAAACTAGAGAATAATACCCAAATTAGTTATTTGAGAACATAAGCATGTGATGCTCATCCAAATAAGAAAACACAGATGAAACAATACATCACATTGGTGTATATTTATGACTAAGAATCGACATTGAGAGTAGGATGTGATCAACATAGAATACATGAATAGAGAGCATACAATCTAAATAAAGACAGGGGCACAACTAATATGTAAAATAGAAGAGACTTCAATTTTATTAGTAAAGAACAATAATAATTTTATCTTGGTATAAGGCTAAGGAATATATATAAGGTTTCCCTAAGTGATTAACTTCCCACAATAATTTAGAGATCTATGGATAGGATGACAAAATTTCAGGTAGTGATAGAGGGTTTTCTTAACATGCAGAATAAAACAAAATAGGATTATTCATAAGTAAAAGCATTGGCAGGTGAAAGACAAATTCCGCAACCTCTCCTAGCATCCTCTCGGTACATCTTAAATCAAGAGCTTTGAATAGGGTATGGGCTTCCTTCAATCATAAAGGATTCAAGAAACTATATACTTGCATGCGAAAAAAAGTAATACGATAATTGTTTGATAAAAATCCTTAGAGGAAACAAGGTCTCAAGCCAACACTTAGACAAGGCAAAGAACATTTTAAGAGAATGCTCAAATTATGAGGTCTTGGGATTACAATAAAATACAGGTTATGTACCAATGATATTGGCAATTCCAAGAAAATTAATGAGTAGAGATCATCAAGAGTAGCAGAGGGGAAATGCATCGTGCTAAATAAGGAGGCATAGTCAAGGCATGTGAACTACTTACATAATAAAGACTCAGCAAATCTCAGTATCCAATCTACTAGTAAGGCATAATCATCATTAGAGCCAAGCTAGAGATGGAACTTACAATGCAATAACATCTATAGTTGGTTGGTTAACCTCGAGATTTTGAGGATAAGATATGTAGACCATCGCACCTAGGTGCTCAACAACATGTTTTACCCCTTAGTTTCTACCAATCCACCTGCTCATGGAGTATCAAGGCAAGTTGTCTCAATGAAGTGAGGCTTGCGGTCTAGTGGTTTGTGTGATACCAAGGAAATAAGAGAAATGCAGTCTCATAATTGAATCGTGGTGGTTTCATGAGAAACCATACTTGCTATTTTATGGAAAATAAAATAAAGAAAGGAGAACCCAATAAAATCATATCATATCTCAGACCTCCCACTTCTACTTAATTGAGCTTGGTCTTGAGTCTAAGGAGGGCATCAAGTATGAGACTGCGAGATGTGAAAATTCTATTGTAGTTACTGATTATTAATCTCCTATCTATATAGATTATTTGACTACCAAAAATTAATTCACATCAAATATTGAAAAATAACACAACTGCAACTTCACAAATAAAACCATAGGAATAGAGAAGAAAACATGCAAAATAATAAACATAATATATTTGGACAAATTGTCCCTGGAAAAACCCCAGAGGGAAAACCAATACTGCAAATGAGGAATTTTATTAAACTTTAGCAAATCAATAAATACATAAACTACTTGCCTCTTACTAGTAGAGCTTCGGCAATATTCTTCTCCAAAAATTCTTCCCTCAATTTCTCCTGCTGAAATTCCATTGTTGTTGCCTCCAATGCTATCACTGTGCCCTTGCTATCACTGTACCCTTGCTATCACTGCAAATTTTTCTCAAGTGTGTTCTCCAAATGCCCATTGATCCTCTTTTATAATATTCTCATTGAAAAATAAATGCACATGATTTAATCTCAATCAGTGGCTAAGATTAATTAGACTCTAACAAACCCTAACTAACTAGTTTCTAGAAATCTCTAGAGGAATCAATTAATTAAATAATTCTTGGGAATGGAGATAACAGTCGTCTGACCTACGATAAATTAACACTCCCTCTTAGTGAGGAAGGTGTTTTGCATAACACCCAACATATCTCTGAAGAAGATGAATTTCTCCTTCCCCAATGCCTTTGCCAAAATGTCTACTACCTACTGATCTGTAGGTATATACTGTAGTTGAACAATCCCTCGTTGTACATAATCCCTGATGAAATGATACCTAATGTCTATATGCTTAGACTTATCATGAAACACCAAATTCTTAGACAAGCTGGTGCAACTCTAATTGTCACTATGTATCACCATAGTCTCAACCCTCTGACCAAACAAGGCTACTAGAAACTTCTAAAGCCATATTGCCTCACATGTCGCCATGCTAGCTTCTATGTATTCTACCTGTGCAGAACTCAGAGCCAGGGACTTCTACTTCCTATTGTACCAAGAGACAACTCCTTATCCCAAGCTAAAGCAACACCCTGAAGTGTTTTTCCTATTTGTTGTACTACCTACCCAATTTGCGTCAGTATAGCCTATCAACCTGATACCATCACCTCGAGCATATGTAATTCCATACTCGATTGTACCACACAAATACCGGAACACATGCTTTGTCGCTATCCAATGCACTCTCTTCGGCTCAACCATGAACTAACTAAGAGAGTTTACTACAAAGGATATTTCTGGCCTGGTGTTAATCAAATACATGAGAGATCCAATCAACTACCTATATAAGGTGGGGTCAACATCCTTCTTCCTAGATGAGTCTACCTTCTTCCAATTAGTGATCATAGGTGTAGACATGGCTCTGCAATCCTCCATCTCAAACCTCCTCAAGATTTCGATGCAGTATTTCCCTTGTCCAAGTAAAATCTCTCCATATGTTTTCCACACCTCCATTACTAGAAAGTAGTGCATAAGCCCCAAATCCTTCATCTCGAACTCTGTTGCAACATCCCTCTTGCACTCCTCTATGATCCCCAGTGAACCTATTAAAAACAAGTCATCCACATATAGAACAAGAATGAGAACCTCACCTCCAACCACCAAGTAGTAGAGGTTAGCATCCGCCTCACTCTTCATGAATCCCATTCCCTGCAAGTATCTATTAATACACTCATACGACTCCCTAGGAGCTTGCTTGAGTCCATACGAATCTCTCTTCAATCTACACATGTGGGTTTTGTTGTTGTGTGCTACAAAGCCCTTTGGTTGTCTATGTATACCTCCTCTTTCAATTCACCATTAAGAAATGTCATCTTGACATCCATTTGATGGATCTGTCATCCCATCTGTGCTGTAAGTGAGATCACGGCTCGTATAGAAGTATACCTAGCCACTGGAGCAAATGTCTCCTCATAGTCTATTCCCTCCTTCTAAGAGAACCCCTTGGCCATGAACCTTGCCTTGTATTTCTCGATGCTACCATCTACACCATGCTTAATCTTATAGATCCAGCGTGATCCAACCACCGCCCTATCTTTCGGTCTAGGCACAACATCCCACACATCATTCTACAGTATTGAGGTATATTCCTCAACCATTGCATCTCACCACACCTATTATTGTGTAGCCTCCTAATAGCTGGAAGGATCACTATTTACCAACTGACTAACTAATGCCATATAGTCATTATACCTAGATGGTTGTCTCCGTTGTTTATTACTCATCCTAGGAGCTCCCACAAACTCCTAAGTATCCCTATGTGTTTATTGGTTCCTACTACCAACTGTAGAGGATAAAATATCAACCTCCATCTCTTTCTGATGCATCTCTTGGATCTACTACATCTGTTGCTCCATACTTTGCGAACTCTCAGCACCTAAGCCTATTCTTGTAGTAGTCACTGTACTCGAGTTTTGCTACCCCTGATCCAATTGCACAATCCTTCGAGCTTCTATTGGCTACTCTCTCTAATCATCTGTTGGAAAATATTTGGACCTTCTAAATTCCTTGTCCTCCATGAACTTGACATCACGCCAAACTATAATCCTCTTGGCCCCTGGAATAAATATCCAATATGCCTTTGAGGTTTCACTATACCCCATAAAGTACCCTCTCTTTGTAGTCTCATCTAACTTAGAATGTGTAGCCCCCGGAATGTGATGATACGCCAAACTCCCAAATATCTTGAAGTGGCTGGCACCTGGCTTCTTCCTTGAGAACGCCTCCTCTATTGTCATCTTTCCCAATACCTTATGTGGAACCTTGTTCTATAAGTATAGTGTTGTAATGCATGCCTCTACACATAAGTAGCGTGGCATATCCTAGTCATACAACATAGCCCTTTTTGCCTCTGATATAGACCTATTCTTCCTCTCAGCAACCCCATTCTGTTGCGGGTTGTAAGGAATAGTCCATTCTCTCTTGATTCCTTCCCTGGTACAGAACTCCTGGAAGTATTTCCCTTTGTACTCGCCTCCATTGTCTGACTGAAGAACCTTTATCTTCTTTCCTGTTGAATTCTCCACAAGAGCTTTGAACTCTTGCAAATGACTGAAGACCTCATCCTTGGTCTTCAAAAATTATATCCAAGTCTTCCTAGAGAAATCATCAATAAAAGTAACAAAGTACTCATATCCTCTTAGATACTTCATCGACATTGCTCCACATATGTCTGAATGTACTAGATCAAGAACACCCTTGGATCTGGTGTCACTCCTTGGAAAATATGCTTTCACAAACTTCCCCAACACATATCCCTTACATACATCATCATGCTTTATGCTCACCTCTAGAACACCTGTCACTATCTCATGAAGAAATTTAAGTGCTCCATGACGTATATGGCCCATCCTCCTATACCATAGCTCTCCTGATCTCTAGAATTATTGTTGCTCATGAGTGCCTTATGAGTATCAAACTGCAACTTGTAAATTTGGCCGCTCCTAACTCCAATAGCTATGGGCGATTTCCAATCCTTATGCTTGATTAACACATTTTCCCCTCTAAAGAGTACATTGTAGCCTTTATCTTGAAGGACAGATACAGAAATCAGATTCATACCCAAGCCTGGCACATGCAACACATCATGAATGGGAATCAGCTTGCTATTCTCCCTTTGAAATAGAACAATCCCTTTCCCAACTGGATTGAGCTTGGACATGTTCCCCATAGAAATCTGGATCCTGGTGTCCTCCTCCTTATAACTTGAGAAGTACTCTCTAATTCCTGTCATATGAAATGACACCCCAATGTCTATATACCAAACACCCTATGAGGTTGAGCTAACCATACAAGCTATGAGTGAAAAATCAACCTCCATTTTGCTAGAGAGCTCATCTACACTTGTTGAAGTTGTCATTTTCTTCTTGCCTTTCTTTTCGTTCTTCTTCCTTTACGGGAAATTGCTGACATAGTGGAAAAACTCGTGACAATTGATGAGTCTAGTTTATGGTCTAATTATTGATAGAGTTGTCTATTTCGTGTAGTTGTCATAAGACTTTGATACTTGGGAGTAGATCTTTTCATAATATTTCCTTGAAACTATAGACTTTGGATATGAACTTATTTTCACAACTTTCAAATGATATTGGCATGCTATATGAACTAACTGTGTTAATTTTGCATGTGATTAATGAATGTCGCTTTAAGATGATTATGGATATATAGTTTTTATGTGTACTAACATTGTCATGCAGATAATTTAGGCCTGCGATTCAGGAAGATTTCACCAACTGAGCATCTACCATGTCGGTCAAGAAGGTGGTCATTTAATGGAGGAAAGACTCTTGGCAGCTGGAGATTCCTCATGCAAATCAAATTGTAACCACCTTGTAGTGGTCTTAATTTTTGTTGAGCAAGCATAGGTGTTACTGTTGTGCCAGACTAACGTGAAGGCAAGCATGCCTGACAGATTATGTGCATGCATAGTCGTCTCTTCGCTTTTTCATGTTTTCCCTAATGTGGCATCCTCCACGTCTATTGTAGTTGACCACCTTGCTAGGTGTTTAAATAAGACTCAAATTTTCCTTTTGAGCGCTTTCTAGTCGAAGAATGCTAATTTGATGATGTAATCGCACTCTTAGTTTTTCAATAAAATAGTCATGTTGCTCAATTGTACTCATATTTTCCAATGAATGAAATGAAGTTATAAGTTCGTGCATCTAATTTTATCTTAGGTTTAGGGAATACTTATCAAAGGGGGCCCACTTGGTGAGTATTTTTTCCTTTAGCTTAGTTAGTATTTTATGTTTAGTAATTAGTTAAGAATCTGGCACTGACTGTTCCTGCAGCCACTAGAATTCCATTTTGTGATTGTTCCTGCAACCAAAGAAGACAAAGTAGTTTCATTTTTGTTCACTCAAATTTTCATTTCTATCATGCATTTTAGTTTAGTCTAGTTATTGGTTGATGTTCAACATTTATGTTATTTCCTTCCAAGAAATTTACTTTCAGTATTGTGTTTTCCTTAGCTGTAGGATGAATATGGCTACTTTGGATTCCTAGTGCACATACAGTGCTAACCCATTTCAATTTTATGTCCCTGGGTTGACAATTTAAATTCACCTTCATGATGATTGAAATAGCTATTCAGGTTAGATGTCCAATAACTGAATCACAACCGCAAGGGCTTAGTTGTTAAAACCATTGTAGGAGGCTGAAATTTTTGGCATCATTTCGGGGGATGGTGTCAAACTAGGAAGTTCTTTGGATTCATTGATAGTTTTTCTTGCTATAGTATTTTTGGAAGTTGTTCTTAGTATACCCCTCGTTTAGAAGAGTTATGACCCCCTATTCTTTTGTCAATTCTTTGTGTCAGTTGGCTGATAGTGAGTTGATACCGTATGCATAGAGAAAGGAGGAGAGGTGCTCATGGGGGATTCCTTCCTAACAATCCTGATCTATTCCAAATAGTTGAGTATCAGAACCTACCAAGAAATGAAGAAGAAGAAGAGCCACACCTCTTTGCTAATCCCTTTCCAGATCTAACCAGTTTTGAAGTTTCCTCTGAAGATCAAAATCTGATTGAAGACCCCTTTGCTTTGGAACTTCATCAAGTAGACATGGGGGATGCAAATGGAAATAGACCTAACAGACCTAACCGACCAAATTTTCCTTTCCCCATTGCTCATCAGAATGAAGTAGACAACCTCAAAAATATCCCTGCTTCATTCCTTCCTAAGTTCTATGGACTTTTCACAGAAGATCCTAATACATTCTTGTTTGAGCTTGTTATACTCTGCAGAAGTTATGACTATACCACTAATGCCCATAGGATTAAATTATTCCCCACCACTCTGAAAGAAGCTGCATTAAGATGGTTCATGAGCCTAGGCATGGATACTATGGAGACTTGGGAGGACATGATGACAAAGTTCCTTGATAAATACAAAGAGTATTGCAGGGGTAGTGACATGAGAGGAGATGAAATTTTTAGAATGCACCAAAAGGAGGATGAGACCTTGGAAGAATACATTTCAAGGTTTATGTTTTTCATACAAAAATATCCACACCATACACTCAATGAAGAATCACAAAAGCTTCTTTTCTTGAGCGGAATTAATGGCAGTTGCACAGATTCCTTGGACCTGATGGGAGGAGATATCACCTAAGTTCCTTGGGAGGATATCAAGAAGATATGTCAAAACTATTCTAAGGTAGCTTTAAAGAAGGGGAGAGCTTACCAATCTTCTATGGGTAAGTCATCTACCAGTGGAGTTTCAAAGATGGAGATTACTCACTTACTAGAAAAATTCGAGAAAGACATCATAAAAAATCTAGCTACTCAGCTGGATTCACTTTAGGCAAAGAAGAAATAAAAGGAGGCAGATGCAATGTTGGCAAAATATTACCCTCATTACAGACAAAAGAAGAAGGATTGTAGATGCAAGATGATAGCTAATATTGACAGCAAGTAGATGGCACCCGAGTTCAAACCAATCCAGGGTGATGATGATCAAGTCTAATATGTTGCACAAAGGAGGCCATGGGCTCCAAGACAAGGTATGCCACCTGATCCACTATCTTTTGTTGGGCCATATTTCAATTCTTATTCATCTAATAATCAATGGCAACCCCCATATCCATCCAATTATGGAGGATATCCACCACATCCTTGGAATAACCCTCATAATGCTTGGCCCAATCACCAAAACTCTCCACTCTAGTGGCAGCAACCTCAAGGGAATTGGTAATAGTTTCAAGGAAATTGGCAACCACCTCAAAGAAACTGGTAGCAAACATCCCAATGGAGGGGAGGATAGCAATGGCCAAACTAGATAACCAATTACATGCAGCCACCTTCTCAGCCCTAGCAACTTTCTATAATGCTCCATCCTACTAATTCAAGTTCAAATGCACCTAAACCTACTCAGCTACAATCCTAGCCCACACCTAACCCAAATAATAAACCATAGAAGCAGCCAATATACTCTACTGATCCAAATAAATTCCCTACATATGTTGTGAGTGTAAGTGACATCCATTTTCTTTCAGGAACTACTTTGCCAGCTCCTTCCACACCTATTATCACTGAGCTTCCTATGGAAGAGGAGGAGCCTCTAAATGTCTCCATTCAGCCTTGTGCAGCTAAAAATCATGAACCAGTCCCAACCAAGTAGACTAGGCCAAAACCACCATTTCCCTAGAGGTTGGAAACTATGAAACAAAAGGAAGAAAAGGAGGGTCCACAACTTTTGGCATTCTAGATCAGTTGAAGCATATATGTATCCAGATACCTCTATTTTAGGCCATAAAGGATGTTCCCATATATGACAAAGTAATCAAGGAAGCATGCCTTAAGAAGTCAGGCAGGAAGAAGAAAGACCCACTACAGTTCATGTGGTGGGACAACTTGTTGACATGCTTGGGAAATTGACTTTTCCCAAGTATAATGACCCAGTGATTCCTGTGGTAGGAGTTGTTATAAATGGGATGCAGATAAAGAATGCTTTGATTGATTTGGGAGCAGCAATAAATGTGATGACTAAGGACATCCTGTAGCAACTAAATATTGTAAGAATGAGACCTACTCCTACTGTCTTGCAGCTTGCTGATAGTTCTATTGTTAAGCCTGATGGTATAGTGGAAGATCTAGTAGTAACTATAGACTCTTGGGAGTACCCAGCATATTTTATGATTCTTTCTCCTAAAGTCACACTAGGTGGGTACCCCATTATTCTTGGAAGACCGTGGTTAGCAACAACAGATGCTTATATTGGATGTTGAATAGGAGACATGACCATTTCTAATGGAAAGAGCACCAAAAATATTGTTCTCTACCCTCCCGCTCAGCCATCCCATGATAAGTATGATTCAGTATGGCCAAATGTTGGTGAAGAGGTCGAGGAAGTTAATTTTATGGCATAGCTTATGATGTTCAAAAGAAGTCCTTTCCTACAGCTTCAAGATGAAGATGGAGTATTGTCTAACATAATTCAGAACCATTATGAGGTAGATGAAGTATCATCCTCTCATGTATTTGATTCTACTAATACAGTGAAAACACTCATGCCCGCTCACACTGCAGTCGCTCTTCCTGTAGCCGCTTTTCCTGTAGTCACTTGTCCTACAGGCACCTTTTCTATAGCCAAACTTCCTGCAGCAATAGGTATTTTTCATGCATTACTTCCACATGAACTCAAGGTACCAAGAATTAGTGAATCATCTATGGTAGAGTTAACTACACAGGTGCAAGTGTCGGAAGGGAAACATCTGAATATCAACAGTAAATTGAGTGAAGAACAACAGTTGTCATTGGAAAACTTATTGAGGGCCCACCAAAATGCATTTTCATGGGACTATCATGATATGAAGGGATTGGATCCTAAGCTTTTCACTCATAGGATATATATAAAACATGATTGTACACCAGTGAGGCAGCCACAACGAAGAATTAGCCCTGCATTGAGAGAAATTGTAAAAGGGGAACTATAGAAATTGCTAGATGCGGGATTTATCTACCCCATTTTAGATAGCCAGTGGGTGTCCCCATTGGTGATTGTGCCCAAAAAAGGAGGGAAGTGGCGAGTTTGTATTGATTACAGGGAACTTAACTCTACCACCAAAAAGGGCCATTTTCCCTTACCATTCATAGATCAGGTTCTGGACTCACTTGCAGGAAAGTAGTACTTTTCTTTTCTTGATAGATTCAGTGGCTATAACCAGATCCAAATTACACTAGAGGACCAGGAGAAGACCACCTTAACCTATCTGTGGGGAACCTATGCCTATTCAGTACTTCCATTTGGCTTATGCAATGTACCTACAACTTTTTAGAGGGCAATCATTAGCATATTTTCAGACATCTCTCATGTTTGCATGGAAATTTATATGGATGATTTCACTACTTATAGTGTTAATTTCAATGAAGCATTGGAAAATATTAAGAGAGTCCTATAGAGATTTGAAGACCATAATCTATCTTTAAATAGTGAAAAGTGCTTCATGATGATGTGGGAAGGTTTAGTTCTTGGCCACTACATCTCTCACAAAGGAATTCAAGTAGATCCTACAAAGATTGAGGTGATTACAAATCTGTCTATCTTTCAAAAACAAAAAGATGTTAGGAGTTTCTTAGGACATGCAGGTTATTACAGTAGGCTCATCAAGGACTTCAGCAAATTGGCAGCACCATTGTATAATCTCCTAACTAAAGATGTTAAGTTCCAATGGACAAATGACTATGACAGGGAATTCTCTGACTTGAAAGCAGCTTTAACTCATGCTCATGTGCTCAAGGGACCTAATTGGAAGTTTCCTTTTCACATACATACAGATGCATCAGACTATGCTATAGGAGCAGTCCTAGGACAGAAAGAAGGAGCTATTGAAAATTCCATTTACTTTGTCAGCAAAAATCTGCAAGGAGCTGAATTCAACTATATAGTGATAGAAAAAGAAATGTTAGCAGTGATCTATGCTTTAAACAAATTTAGATATTACATAACAGGCTACCAAATTTTTTTGCACACTAATCATGAAGCCATTAGACACCTCATGAATAAACCTATGATTTCAAGAAGGCTAGCAAGATAGTTATTGCAGGAATTTGATATAACCATTGTGGATAAACCAGGAAAGGCCAATGTTGTTGCAGATTTTCTCTCAAGGCCAACTACATCAAAGGACAATCAAGTCATAGATGATTCTTTCCCTGGTGAACACTTATTTTCCATTAGTGTGCAGACACCCTGGTATGCTGACATAGCTAATTTTCTAGTCACGGGGAGAGTCTCTCCTCACTTCTCTCCAAAAGAGAGGAGAGTGCTCATTGAAAAATATTTTCCTTTCTCATGGATTGTTGGATGGTTTTTCTACACTGGACCCGACCAGGTCATGAGGAGATGTGTGAGAGAAGATGAGACATTTGATATTTTGCATGCATGTCACAATGAACCCTGTGGAGGACATTTTGCAATAGAGAGGACATCAATGAAGATTTTGAACATAGGATATTACTGGCCAACACTCCACAAGGATGTAGGGAGATATACAAGGAAGTGTGACAGATGCCAGAGGATGGGCCAGCCAATCAAATCTAATGAGATTTCACTTTACCCCTAGGTAGTACTCAATCCATTTGATAAGTGAGGACTAGATTTTGTAGGACCCATTGATCCTCCATCAAAAGGTAAATCCTATATTTTGGTATGCATTGATTACGTAACTAAATGGGTAGAAGTTAAGGCCATGAAGCATGCAAGAGATAATAAGGTTGCAAAAAAATTGTATGAAGAAATTTTCACACGGTATGGGGTTCCAAGAGAGATAGTGACTGATCAAGGGACTCAATTCAGTTCAACCCTTGTTACAGCATTGGTCAATGAATACAACATTAGGCACATGAAGTTTACTCCTTATAACCCCCAGGCCAATGGCCAAGTTGAGGTGACCAACAGAGAAATTGAAGCCATTCTGACCAAAACAGTGGCTATCCATAAAAAGGATTGGGAAAGCAGGCTAGCAGAAGTCATTTGGTCCTATAGAACTACCTCGAAAACAACTACAAGATTCACCACATTTGAGTTGTTGTATGGAAAGATAGCTATGATGCCCATTGAATTTGAGAATAAGACACTTAGGACTGCAGTAGAATTGGGGATGGATATTTCTGAAGCACAAAAAAATAGAATCATGCAATTGAATGCTTTGGATGAGATGAGGAAGGTAGCTTTGCATCACATAGAGGTAGTGCATATTAAGAGAATAAAATGGCATGATAAATTCATCCAGGATAAGAAATTTTAGCCTGGAGATTGGGCACTGCTCTACGACTCAAGATATCAAGATAATGCAGGGAAATTGCAGACAAGATGGCTCAGACCATATGAGGTCGCTGAAGTATTTTCCAATGGAGTTGTTCAACTTACTACCATTGAACCTATCAAAATTAAGCTGTTGGTGAATGATCAATGCTTGAGATTGTATCACAAGCCAACTTCTAAGGAAGAGTTCTTCTAGTAATTCACTCAACATGCAGCACCTGAACTTCCTATAGCTGAAGGAAGTGGACCTAGTGTCCCTCCTTCTAGCTAACTAAGGTATGTAACTTGTCATAATAAAGACTTCCACTTCTGTGGGGGTCCACTTCTTCACCCATCCACCCATCCATTCCACCTTTCTCTCTCTCCCATTCCATCGCCATCATTTCACTTCATTCCATTTTCATTACATTCTGCTCTGCTTTCATTAATTGTTCAACTGATTTCTTGAAAAGTGACTGGTACTTTCTCCATAATCTTTGTAATAAATCTTCCATGAATTCAGGTATGTGTGCATCAATTGTTATATCTTAATTGTCTTTTAGTGCATTTATTTAATTGTTGTGAATTAATATGGATGTTTTCCATACCATGCAATTATTCCCTTCCCTTGTCAAATCAACATTCCACCTCACATGTGACACATGTGCAAATTTAGGTTGGGGGGAACATGTCAATGCCATGTCCGCATGTATGTCCATACTAGTTCATGTCAGCAAAACTTAAGTTATTGAGCCAATTTGAATTCTGAGTGAGATGATGGCTCGTATGTGTGAAATGACAATCCACCACCACCATTTTCCTTAATCATAGCCTGCATTTATTACTCCTTTATTGCTTTAATTGCTCCTATCATAATCTTAAGCCAAAAAGGTAAAATTCAAACGACACCAGCATTGGAAATTTGGCAGCATTCCAAGAAGAAGAAGTTCGATTTTTAGATGAAAATTACAAGAAGAAAAACTTTGTAGATTGACTATTTGATTATAGACAATGGGAGGTGGGTTAATTTGAAATGAACCTACGGTTCATGATGTATTACTATAGGATGCACCTTTCCTGGCCGAGTTTAGAAACTGTGGATGGCTAGATTATTTCTTAAAGCTGAATGGTTTTGATAAAGATGTTGCATTGGAATTTTCCCAGACATTGTCTAAAGCAAAGGCCACGATAAAGGGGTTGGAAGTCACAGCTATGGACGAAAGAATTGTAGAAGTTATAGGGTTTCCTACCAATGGTGAATAGTACCTTGCTGCTAGAGATGCCAGGCTGGCTAGGGCCGAATTTATAGAACCTAATGACCCTCCATTGAGTATAGAAAAACAAGGTGTGAAGAGGACTTCTCTGCTCGATCTATGGAGGCAAGCAGTTGTTTATGTTGTGAAGTATTTTACTTGCAAAGGTCGTCAGTCAAATTTACATTTTGTGCATTTTAAACTCCTGAACCACATGAGGCACAAAAGGAGAATGAATGTGCCCAAGGTGCTATACCATCTTCTTTCAATCATGGTGGCCGAGACCTAGAAAGGTAGGGAAATTTTTGTTTCCCACCATTGTGTGATCAAATTATTAGTTGAAAAGTCTCTGCATGATGTGTCCGATATTTCTTGGGAAGAATTTTTGAATATTGATCAGATTAGACAAGAGAATTTGCAACCTAGGGTTTTTCCTCAACCTCGTAGGGTGAGTAGAAGAAGGAGCAATGTTGGTGCCACTATTGGTACCTCAACTTCTGACGCAAGCCCTAGTGGAAACCCTCTTACAGCCACACAAACGATTGAGATTAGTTCTTCTAAGGCAAAGCATTCTGATAAAGAGAGTTCCTCTCTTGATTTTGATGATGATGTTCCTCTTGGCACCCTAATGAGAACTAGGGCATAGAAGAGGAAGGCATAACTAAAGAAAGGAAAAGCTAAAAAGAAAATGGCAAAAAAAGAAGTGCCAAGCTCCAAGAAATGAAAGGTTGACACTATTCTTCCTACAACAAAGGAAAAACATGAAAGCGCTCCCACAAAATCAATATCAGCTATGCCAACCTTTAGTGTACCTCTCGAGGAAATCCCTAGGCCTAGAAAAACATCACAAGAGGAAACAGAAGCTCTAATGGAGCAGGTAAATGTTGAGAAAAAGGATGTATTTGAGGAGGCAGCAAATTTAATGCTGGCAAATCTTGTTGATATTGCAGAACAAGTTAAAAATTAGGTGTGTGAGGAAAATAAGGAACTCCTGCAGCAAGAGTTCCTGTAGCATGAGCAAGAACAAGAACAAGAAGCCCTACAACTGGTACTCTACCAAGAGCAAGCACAAGTTCCAGGTAAAATTATGGTAGGAGTACATAGGCCCTCTGATTTTTCAATGAACACGGTAATCTTGAACTTATGGAAAGAAGTAAAAAGGAGGGAAGAAGAATGGAAAGTAGAAAAGTGCAGGCTAAAGAAGGAAATTGAAAAGAGAGATGAAGATATTGAAACTAAGAATGAAGAAATTGTTGTTTTAAAGAAGAAGGTAGATGACATGACAACTTTAGTACTGTAGATATTAGAGTGCAGGGATCCTCCGAAGGTCTATGCTCTATATTTAAAGGAGGAGCATCTTTCTTTTAAGCTAGAAAAAATTGTTTCAGGTTTGAATCCTTCCATTGAGACCCCTATTGAATTTTTCAATGCTTATCAGATTGCTCCTCCTGAGATGAGGTATTTTTTGTGTGAATTTTATTTACATAATTATGATGTGACCAAAGACCATGATTGGAATCCACTGTTATATGTTGGGGATGTCCAATTGAGGGCATTCATGTCTTGTATACAGAACAAAGTTAGTTGGGGTAAGAAGTACAGGGTTTATAGGAAAATTGAATCCAGAATTCCCCTACCCATTAGGGTTGAATCTAGACATCCATGAGACATTTTTAAGGATTGGCACATAATTTTATACCAACCAAGTTATGGCAGTAGGATCCTGCCTGAGAGAGAGGCAATGTATAAAGAATATGAGGAGATGGCAAGAACCATAGGAGAATCTATGATGGGATACCTTTCACAGAGGTGGAACAACCTACTAATGATTTGAATCAAGTTGAGCCTCATTCTATGCACAAATATGCTGCAACACTTAAGAGGGTTGATAGGTATATGCAGATTGGAAGAAAAAAAGGGCAATTTTGGCTTCCACTGATTTTTCAACCACCTATCCTACTGTGGCCTATTCCAAACTTCATGTATTATAGGTATGACATAGTTGATGAGAGACAAAGATGGAGCAGGCTAGATAGACAACAAGGGTTCTATTGGGATCCTAATTCAGACACAACAAAATTGATGTAGGACAGCTTGCAATTGCCAATTTCAAGGCATTGACCAGACAAAATCACAACTCTTCCTCTGTTGGAGGACCGGAAAGACATTAGGTTGGGGGGAACGATGAGTCTAGTTTATGGTCTAATTATTTATAGATTTTTTGTCTATTTCTTGCAATTGTCATAAGACTTTGATACTTGGGAGTTGATCTTTTCATAATATTTCCTTGAAACTATAGACTTTGGACATGAACTTATTTTCAGAACTTTCAATTGATATTGACATGCTATATGAACTCAATGTGTTAATTTTGCATGTGATTAATGAATATCACTTAAAGATGATTATGGATATGTAGTTGTTGTGCATATTAACATTGTCATGCGGATAATTAAGGCCTACAATTCAGGAAGATTCTGCCAGCTGGGCATCCGCCATATCGGTCAACAAGGTGGTCATTTAATGGAGGAAAGACTCTTGGTGGCTGGAGATTCCTCATGTAAATCAAATTGTAACCGCCTTGTAGTGGTCTTAATTATTGTTGAACAAGCATAGGTGTTACTGTTGTGCTAGACTCACATGAAAGCAAACATGCTAGATAGATTTTGTGCATGTGTAGCTACCTTTGCTCTTTTCCACGTTTTCCCTAATGTGGTGTCCTCCATGTATGTTGGAGCCGACTGCCTTGCTAGGTGTTTAAATAAGACTCAGATGTTCCTTTTGAGCACTAGCTAGTTGAAGAATGCTAATTTGATGATGTAATTGCACTCTTAGTTTTTCAATAAAATAGTCATGTTGCTCAATTGTACTCATGTTTTCCAATGAATGAAATGAAGTTATAAGTTTGTGCATCTGATTTTATCTTAGTTTTAGGGAATGCTTGTCTAAGGGGGCCCACTTGGTGAGTATTCCATCCTTTAGCTTAGTTAGTATTTTCTGTTTAGTAATTAGTTAAGAATCTGGCACTAACTGTTCCTACAACCACTAGAATTCCATTATGTGACTGTTCCTGGAACCAAATCACATAGAGTAGTTTCTTGTTTGTTTGCGTAGATTTTCATTTTTTTCATGCATTTCAGTTTAGTCTAGTTATTGATTGATGTTCAGTATTTATGTTATTTCCTTCCAAGCAATTTACTTTCAGTATTGTGTCTATCTTAGCTGTTGGATGAATATGGCTACTTTGGATTCCTAGTGCACATATAGTGTTGACCCATTTCAAGTTTATGTCCCTGGGTTGACAATTTAAATGCACCTTCATGATGATTGAAATAGCTATTCAGGTTAATTATCCAATCTCTGAATCACATCCACAAGGGCTTAGTTGTTAAAACCATTGTAGGAGGCCGATAATAGCCATAGCACTTGATCTTTGACAAGTCCTTCTTCTTACCTTTAGGATTTGATCCTTTGCTAGACCCCTTCTTCGCTTTCCCTTTTCCTACTAGGGCAATGTTTTCCTGTTCTACCTCACTTTTCTAACTTTTATTGCTAGTTTGACTTACAAGACTTAGTCAAAGCTCCTCCTAAGTGAAGTCACTCCAAAGTTGATCCCAACTCGGTAAGGTGTCTCATCCATTAATAACTTGAACAAAGACATCCCACTGCTTAGTAAACACATTTAGGGCTATTTGTACTAGCTCGTCATCATCTGGTTTATCTCCAAGAGTTTCCAACTCATCCTTGACAAGTCTAAGCCTAATGAGGTAACTTGTAACATCTTCTCCCTTGTTCATTGGGGTTATTCCTCAACTTTTCTCTAAGAATCAGCTTCTTGTTAGTGGTAGCATTTTAGTACAAATTTAGAATGGCATCCCACATCTTCTTCGTTGTATCTAACTCTACGATGTGGAACAATATGATCCTTAACACCATCAAGAATCAGCCTCCTCGCCTTGGCATATTCCTTCTTATATACTAAGAGTTGTGTTGGATCTATAGGTAAAACTACAACACTGGTCACATATTCTTTAATACCATTCTCTTCTAGAAATAAAGAAATTATGACTTTCCAGACACCAAAATTTGAGGCTCCATCCAATCTGTCCTGATCTCTTAAACCTGCTAAGGCCATCTCAAAAAAATAAAATAATAATAATAATAATAATTCTGAAGAGGTGGAACTAGATTTTATAAACCCTTGATTTTTCCTTCTTGTGCCTGCGTTGAACCTTTTCTGCCCTCAGATCTACTCTAATACCATGTGAAAATTTTATTGCAGTTACAGATTATTAATCTCCTATCTATATAGATTACTTGACTGTCGAAAATTAATTCACAGCAAATATTGAAAAATAACACAACTGCAACTTCACAAATAAAACCACGGGAATAGAGAAGAAAACATGCAAAATAATAAACACAATATTTTTGACAAATTATCCCTGGGAAAACCCCGGAGGGAAAACCAATACTATAGATGAGGAATTTTATTAAAATTTAGCAAATCGAGAGATGCATAAACTACTTGCCTCTTACTGGCAGAGCTTTGGCAATATTCTTCTCTGAAAATTCTTCCCTCAATTTCTCCTGCTGAAATTCCACTACTATTGCCTCCAATGCTATCACTACGCCCTTGTTATCACTACAGAACTATTTTCTCTCACTACAAATTTATTTTCTATCACTGCAAATCTTTCTCAAGTGCGTGTTCTCCAAATTCCCATTGATCCCCTTTTATATGATTCTCATTGAAAAACCAATGGCCATGATTTAATCTCAATCAATGGCTAAGATTAATTAGAGTCTAACAAACCCTAACTAACTAGTTTCTAGAAGTCTCTAAAGGAATCAATTAATTAATTAATTAATTGTACCTAAGTAACTCCTTTCTAGAAGTTTCCAGAAAAAATAATTAATTAAATAATTCTTGGGAATGAAGATAACATTTGTTCGACCTACAATTAATTGAGCCTAGTCTTGAGTCTAAGGAGGGTGTCAAGTATGAGACTGTGAGAGGCATTTGTGTGTTAGCTAGTTCAAGATAGAACTATGGTGTTGAATACACCTTGGTAGCCACAGCCATTCTCCCATAAATGATTACCGCTCCAAGCTTTAATTCCTTACATGCAAGCAAAAATGGCCAGGTGAGAAGCTAATAATCGCCCCACTCCCCATGCATGCAAATGTTAAACAATAATGCTCCCTTTTTATGAAATGCAAATTATTTGCATGCATCTATAATAAATTTTGTTTAATCATTTAATTTAATTTTTACTTTTATTTATTTAATTTAAAAACTATTAAATTAAGATCTTTTACTCATTTAAATATTTATCAATAAAATGAACTCTTTTATAATTTTTATTTATTTATTTTTGTTTTATTTTTCAGCCATTCAATAAAATAAGGTAAATGAAAGACATTTTTCTATTTTTTCTATTGATTTAATAGCTATGCTATACAATTTTATTGTGATTTTGCATGTTGCATTGATTGAGGATCTACAAGTTATTCTATTTTGTGGGTTGGCCACCCATTTGGTACATTGAGATGAGAAGATGGATGAGTGGAGTGCCTAGATAGTCAATTATGACGACTTGTAGCATGTCATTTATCATAATGTCATCGATAGCTTGGTTAAATCGTGATGTTTTGGTGGTGGTTGTGTCTTCTTGGCTTGGAGATCTAGATCTATTTTGATTGCATTTGATTGTGTGTGTACCATGGGTGATCTTCATTTAGGATATGGTTATAACGATGTCATGGAGAGCTCAATTTCATAGTTCAATGAGAGCTTTGGTAGTGATGTGGATTAATCACTCATTGATGGATCATCTTATACAATATTTGGTGGTTTCATGGAGGAGCTCTTGCATCATGTTTTCTCCAATGAGTGTTCTTTGACATTTTTTAGTTTTGTTGTTAGGAGATTGCTACCTTCATGTGATTTTAGATATTAAGATCTTGGGAAACCATGGAGGAATCTTGGAGTCATTGGTTGAGTTGTTGTCTTGTGACTTGTTAATTTTTATAGGCAATCCTTGGTTGAGAGGATGGTTTTGGTGTTGTTCTATTAACTACTCTTGGTTTTAAATTAGAGTAATGACATGATATAGTTAGATCACAATGTCAATGTGATGTGTTCCTAATTCCATGTTTGGAGATTTTATAGTGATTTGGATAATTCTCTTAGTATTGAGTATATATTGGTCATTTTCTTGGGAGCTTCATGAAAGTGTGGTGTTTCATTTGGATCTTAGCAAGGATTGATTGGCTAGAGATGCTCATGGATACTTGGAGACTTGGGTGAGGCATTTTTTTATATGATTACTCTTTTGAGGTTTTAGTAGAAAAATTTGAGAAGGCTTTACAAAGATATGTACATGAGATCATGTTGAACCTATAGTGAAGATTGTTCTTGGAAGGAGTTGTGATATCTTGGTGTATCCAAGAGGAGCAACATCATTCCCTACTCTTGGTTTACTTGGGGGATAACCATATGAGAGGTATTGCCTATCTTATTTTTAGATTCCTTATGTTTTATGATTTTTCTTCTCATGGAAATGGATTTTGAGCTATGCTTTATAATTTTGGAGGGTTCATTTGATAACTTTTTTGTATGACATATTTATCTCCTTGGACATATGAGCATATTTATAATGGGATTCATTGATGAGGATGTTTAGGAGATGTTGCTAGGGTAGGTTTCTTGTTTGGGAATGGATTTGAGTTTAATCTTCCTTGTTTAGAGAGGCTTATATCCATGTTGGTTATTTGACATACATGGGTGATCCAACAATAGTGGGCTGCAATTCTAGTGACGAACAAAAAATGTTCAAGCATGAAAAAAAATGTGGATAGGTTCACTCAAACGGGCGTGTTTGAGTGAACACCTTGTTGGCAACACAATAGCAGACAACTAAGAGGGGGGGTGAATCATTTTTCACATAATTTTAAACTTATTAAACTTATTAACCCTTATTCTCAGATCTGATTAATAACCATGAAAGCATAAATCATCAACACATCAGAAACA
This sequence comes from Sequoiadendron giganteum, assembly GCA_007115665.2. Lineage (NCBI taxonomy): Eukaryota > Viridiplantae > Streptophyta > Pinopsida > Cupressales > Cupressaceae > Sequoiadendron > Sequoiadendron giganteum. The sequence continues at coordinate 180,243,377 of CM021105.1, forward strand.
CACATAACACCAATATTTTTGCATGGAAACCATGTTAGGGGAAAAACCAGAGTGGAGATTAATCCAAAAGTTTATACTCTATTAGAAGTATAAGAAGAATAAATTATGAATGCACATGCATTCAGGCACACTGCCTAGAGCTTACTACTCAAATACAAAGAAAATACTCACTTTCTTACAAAAAAATTAGATTATATCCATTTGAAGAATTTGAATTGAGAAAGTAGCATCTGCTAATGCCTGATTACAGTTCTAGTGAAGCACATGAACACTTTTTCACTCTTCTTCACTCTTCTTCAAACTCTGCTCTTCCTTCGAATGATCTGAAATTTATTTGCACATAGCACTCGCACACTTCACTTCATACATGTCTCAAATGAGATAAAAAATCGCTTATATATCCACAACAAGAAATTACATCACTTCATGTCAGCTTCAACAAAATAAGATGAATACAAACTATCGGCCCAAAACAATAAATATTATTAATGTGAATCAACCAAAGTTGGCCACAACATAGTAGAGATCCAACACAACATCCTTCAATATGAAACACCTTCAAACATTATTCCACAAAGATCCACAACACGCTACAATCACCCTGTCGGCCATGAACATGAAAAACATGAACACGCAAGAGAAATTCACCAATCATGAGCACAACGATCAATGCAGACATGCAACATAGATAGAGCATGATCTAGAAACATCAAAAAACATCACAAGAGCATACGTAACAACTCAGATTTACAGAATCACATTATCTTCTTCCGGGAACACCAGCTACAGTTAACAAAATAACTATCAGAACATCGAAACTTATAACTTGCTCAAATCTTCATGCGCACCTGTGAAAATTTTGGTAGATAAACTAGATAGGCTCTAAAACAAACCCTTTAAACCGCAACTTCTTATCATCAACATACTAAACTTTCCATCATATTGAACTTCACTGCTTCACTAACAACCTGCAACTTATTTTATTACAAGTTTCTCAATATCCTCGACATATACAACCTTAAAGACATCAATGCTAATATTTTTGACATCAACGACAACCACATATTAGTAATACAACCACAATATCCAACAATCTCCCCCCCTTTGGCATTGTTGCCAACGCATGATGTGAAAAACACGATCAACGCAACTAACATCAACACTTACTCCCCCTTAGGTTCTGACTCTTTTCTCATGACTTTTTCTCCTCCTTAATTCTTCAAAAACAATTCACATTACTCTTCTCCCCCTTTGACATCAATGGAAAAGGTACACACAAGGTCTGAACCACATATTTGAATCATCTTACTACTCCCCCTGAGTAGCAGCCACCACAACATCAATCTGAATCAAGATATAATTATTGAATGCACAGACTGATGAAAAATAATGCATCTTAGTTCTGATTACAATGGGTAATCACCCCTAGCTTTCCTCTAAGATACTCAAAATTATCCTTAGGCAACAGCTTAGTAAAGATTTCTATAATCTATTCCTTAGTAGGCACATACTCTAGTCTGACTTCCTTGTCACTCACCTTGTCTCTCAAAAAGTGAAACTTTATAGATATATGCTTGGTCTTTGAATGCAACACCGGATTCTGGAAATGCTAATAGCTCTTGAATTATCACAAAATATAGCAATAGTTTCATCATACACAATTCTGATATCTTTCAACATCTGCTTCATCCATATTACTTGAGTACAATTGTTATCAGCAGCAATGTATTATGCCTCTATAGTAGATAAGGAAATGGCATTTTTCTTTTTACTCAACCATAAAATCAGCTTCTTTCCCAAGGAAAATGTGCCACCACTAGTACTTTTCATGTCATTCACATCTCTTTCCCAATTAGCATCAGTAAAAGCGCTCAAAGTAAAAACATCTTCTTTAGGATACCGTATGCCAAAATTTGTTGTTCCCTTCAAGTATCTAAAAATTCTCTTCACAACAGTCACATGAGATTCCTTAGGATTAGCTTGAAATCTCGAAACAATACAAACAACATTCATGATATCAAATCTAGTTTGAGTCAAATATAGTAGTCCAACAATCATTGATCTTTATCTAGTTTGATTTTCTTTCAGAGAATCATCATATATTGCCAACTTACATCCGGTCACCATAGGTGTACTAACTAGCTTTGAATCTTCCTTACCAAACTTCTTTAGCAATTCTCTCACATATTTCAACTGAGATATAAAAATCCCTTTATGTAACCGAGTAATTTGCAATCCCAAAAATAATTTCATCTCTCCAATCATTGACATCTCAAACTCACTTTGCATCTCATTAGCAAACTTCATGCACAAACCATCATCTCCTCCAGAAATGATATCATCAACAAAGATTTCAACAATCAAATCTTTATCATCATCAATCTTGAAATACAAGTTACTATCAATAGTAACTTTGTTCAATCCAAGATTTAGCAAATACTTGTCCAATCTATCATACCATGCTCTTGGTGCTTGCTTAAGTCTATACAATGCTTTCTTTAGTCGGCAAACCATGTCTTCTTGATCAGTCAATTGAAATAGATCAAGTTGCTCAATATATACTTCTTCATTCATCTCACCATTTAGAAATGTTGACTTGACATCCATCTGATAAACCTTAAATTTTTTATAAGCAGCGTAGACAAGAAATAGTCTCACGGCTTCAATTCTAGCAACAGGTGCAAAATTTTCTTCAAATTCAATTCCTTCCATCTATGAATATCCTTTACGTACCAGTCTTGCTTTGTTTATGATAACTTCACCTTGCTCATTCAATTTGTTTCTAAAGACCCATTTAGTTCCAATTACACTTTTGTCCTTAGGTATAGGAACAAGAATCCATGTATTATTCTTCTCAATTTTTTGTAACTCTTCTTTCATTGCTTCCATTCAATGTTCATGGTTGCATGCTTCATTGAAAATACTAGGCTCAGTCTTTGAAATCAAATAGTACTCTTCAGCAATTCTTCTCCTAGTCTGAACACCTTTATTCTTATCACCTATAATTGTATCTTCTGAATGATTTAGTCTTACATACCTTGGAGTCTTAGTCTGTTCTTGAACTTCAAATTCTTGTGATCTCATTTTTGCACTTTTATTAGTTTCTTCCTCTTGATTTTCTTGATTCACCAGAATGATCTGCACTTGATTTTGAGTCACTGAACTGACATTTTGATCATTTGAATCATATCCACAAGTTCTAGATGGTCTAAATGTGACTTCATCAACCTTTACATTATCACTTTCAACAACTTTCTTCAATCTCTTATTGAATCACCGGTAGGCTTTAGTTTTAGTAGAGTAACCAAGAAAGATTCCTTCATCACTCCTAGCATCAAACTTTCCTATATCTTCATCTCTTTTGATATAACATTTGCTCCTAAAGATTTTGAAGTATCTAACAATAGGATTATGACCAAACCATAGCTCATAAGGGGTCTTACCAGTATCTCTTTTGACATGAACCCTGTTGATATTATAAACAACAGTACTCATAACCTCTCTCCAGTAGATATGAGGGACATTTCCTTCCAGCATCATAGTCTTAGCAGCATCTATAACTATCCTATTCTTCATTTCTACAACTCCATTTTACTGAGGGGTCCATGGAGCAGATAATTGTCTCTTTATCCCATGCACTTCACAAAAAGAATAAAACTCACCACAAGTGAATTCACCACCTCTATCTAATCTTAGAAACTTAATCTTCAGGCTTGTCTCTATCTCAACCTTAGCTTTGAAAATCTTGAATTTTTCTAGAGCTTCAGATTTTTCCTTTAAGAATGCAACCCACATCAATCTAGAATAATCATCAATAAGTAACATGAAATACTTGTCTCCTTGTAAAATTCTGATTCTAGTAGGACCACATAGATTAGTATGCACAAGCTCCAATACTCCTTTTGAACAATGTTGTTTGCTTCTAAATGAAACTCTAGTTTTATTCCCCAACTAACATTCCTTGCATATGGTGTTAGTAGGCTTTACCAATTTAGGAATATCTCTCAATGCCTAAATAGAACTTATCTTGATAATATTTTCAAAGTTTTCATGACACAATCTTCTATGCCACAAGTAGCTTTCATCAACTTGAGCAATTAGACAAATTTTACTAGCAACACTCAGGTGAAAAATGTTACCTTTTGTTTTTGTACATGAAGCAATCACATTTCCAGAACTCCCTAATATTTTGCACTTTCCATCCTTGAATTGAAGATTATATCCCTTTTCAACCATCTATCCAACACAAAATATTATGCTTCAAACCTTCAACACAAAGAACATCATCATCATTATGCATACCATCAAAATAAATGCATCCTCTACCACGGATTATACCACCATTGTTATTAGAAAATCTTACAACACCACCATCATACTTTTCCAGGCTTACAAATTTTCTTTTATCACCTGTCATGTAATGTGAACATCCATTGTCAATTACCCATTCATCGTTCTCTTCAACTCGACTAGCTAGAGCTTTCTCCACATTTTGCAGCTAGAAGATTCAGTAGACACAAGATTATTTTCCTTGATAGCAATAAATACAAACTCATATTCACTTGCATTCCCTTTATCAGATTCATCATCTATCACACCTTCATCAGCAGCATAATAACACTTCATTTAAAATTTAGGCTTGTAACGTCTTGACTTAGGAACTCTTTTTGGACACCTTGATGCAAAATGACCTATCTTATTGCAAGAAAAACACTTAATAAGCAATTTCCCTTTATACTTACCTTCGCCTCTAGCTTCTCTTTTGAAAATAAGTGCTTCAAGATCATTCAGTTCTCTTTCTTCTTCTTCAATATTTCTCATTTCTTCCTCATACCTGAATACCTTTCTAGAATAACTTTCACCTGGATCATATCTCTGCTTATCTCTTCCAGAGGTAGTAGCTTTGAATGCAGATTCTATCGTAGGAAGGGCATCACTGAATTCACTCAACTCAAAAGAAGTAAGTTTTCCAATTAGCATATCTCTGGTCACATTTGTCACAGTCCAAAGTTCATCAATAGCTATAGCTTTGACTTTGTATGCATTAGGCAAGGATCTAAGCACTTTAGCAATAATTTCTTATTCATCCAACTATCCACCAGCACATCTGATACCATGCACAATTTCATTCACTCTTTGCATGAAAGTAGTAATATTATCATCATCACTCATTTTCAACAATTCATATTTCCCTTTCATAATTTGTAGCTTAGAAATCTTCACATTAGCATCACCTTCATACAAGGTTTCCAAATTTTTCCAGATCTCATAAGTAGTCTTCAGATCCATAGCATTCGTCATCTCAGAATCATTCAAAGCACTCAACAATGCTTCCTTAGCTCTGATATTGTATTCATCATCCCTAATCACAAGAGTAGTAGTAGGACCACTTTGAGGAATAACATACCTATTACTTGTAATGTTCCAGTAGGATTCACTAATGCATCTCAGATGACACTCCATTCAAGTCTTCCACAGAGAATAGTTTGTTCCATCAAATCTCAGACTATCCTTCCTATATGTCACCATCCTAGATCACCTCAGGTTGTTAAACTTCTTCCAAGGAACCCGCTCTGATACCAATTATTGGAAACACAAAGGCAGACAACTGAGAGGGGGAGTGAATCAGTTGTCATTGAATTTCAAACTTATTAAACTTATTAACCCTTATTCTCAGATCTGATTAATAACCATGAAAGCATAAATCAACACATCAGAAACACACATAACACCAAGAATTTTGTGTACAAACCTTGTTAGGGGAAAAACCATGGTGGAGGTTAATCCACAAGTTTATACTATGTTAGAATTATAAGAAGAATAAATGAGGAATACACATGCATTCAGGCAAAATGCCTAGAGTTCACTACTCAAATACAAAGGGAAGACTCACTATCTTACAAAGACATTCAGATTAAATCCATTTGAAGAATTTGAACTAAGAAAGTAGCATCTACTAATTTTCTAGATTATAGTTCTGGTTAAGCACATGAACACTTTTTCACTCTTCTTCACTCTTCTTCACACTCTGCTCTGCCTTCGAATGATTTGAACTTTATTCACACATAGCACTCACACACATTTCTTCATACATGTCTCAAATGAGATAAAAAATCGCTTATATATATCCGCAACAATAAATTGCATCGCTTCATGTCGGCTTCAACAAAATAAGATGAATACAAACTGTCGGCCCAAACCAATAAATATTATTAATGTGAATCAACAAAAGTCGGCCACAACATAGTAGAGACCCAACACAACATCCTCGAATACAAAGCACCTTCAAACATTATTCCACGAAGATCCACAACATGCTACAATCACCTTATTGGCCATGAACATGAAAAATATGAACACACAAGAGAAAATCACCAATCGCGAGCACAATGATCAATGCAGACATGCAACACAGATAGAGCATGATCTAGAAACATCAACAAACATCACAGGAGCATATACAACAACTCAGATTTCCAGAATCACATTATCTTCTTCCAAGAACACCAGCTACAGTTAACAAAATAACTGTCAGACCACATAAACTCATAACTTGCTCAAATCTTCATACGCACCTCTAAAACTTTCCATAGATAAACTAGATAGGCTCAAAAACAAACCCTTTAAACTGAAAATTTTGATCATCAACATACTAAAATTTCCATCATATTGAACTTCATTCCTTCACTAATAACCTGCAACTTATTTTATTACAATTTTCTCAATATCCTCGACATATACAGCCTTAAAGACATCAATGCTAATAGTGTTGACATCAATGACAACCACATATCAGCAACACAACCACAATATCCAATACACCTTTATGTGTTCATTTGGACACCCTCCTTCGATCGAACCCCCTTTCCATGAAGGGTTTGTTCAAAAACCAATTTGATAGGATTTTTTATTAATAAAATAATGTGTTTTAATGAACGGGGGTTTGTTCAAACTTATTTATAAACATTTTTTTATAAAGAGTTTTTAACTGTCAAAAATGACAATTTAGATTGTCATTTTTTACAGCGACTACCGAACCCCAGGAGAGCGATGAGTTGAACCCTAGGAGAGAAAAAGTATTTTCCACATCACCCTCCATGACATTGTCTTGCACCTAGGTTCCATAATACTTATCTCTCCTCAATTTTCCTTTCATTTTTTGCATTTTGTTTGTATCTTTCAACTTTTACAAATTTTTTTGTATTGTATCAAAATATATTTGTATAATGCTCTACATATAGGGTTAGTGCAGGAGCATGGGGGTCCAAACTAGGCCCTTAAGTGGCAAAAATTTAGAAAACTAGAGTTAGGCAACTTGACATAAATATTTGAATAGGTTATTAAAACAATTTGAAAAATATGTAAGAATAAAATTTGTATCAAATTCAAGGTAGTTTCTAAGATACTAGTCCGATTTTAGAAAAAAAAATCTATTTGGTAAAATTTTGAAATTTCAATACAGTAGTACTAAATTTTCATGAAAAAAAAAGTAGGTGTATATTTGAACAACCTAAGTACATGAAAAAAATAATATATATTTTTTAAACTCTCAATATTATAGGACACATGCCTGGATGTGCCACTTTTTTTTATTAGACAAAGTAGGGTTTACCACCATGAACACGATGGTAAACCATTAAATATTTCTCCTATTAAAACATTCAATTATGAGAGTTAAAATATGCAAATAACAATAAGAAATGCTACCTAACTATTATAGCAACTATGAGGGAAGTTTTTAGAGCATAAAAAGTTGTGTACCTTGTCAAAAACTTGTTTTTAAGCTACAAAGGACCCATTCGCCTTTAGTGGAGAATGGGTCCCTATTAGGGTTTCTAAACCTAAGATTAGGGTCTTGTTCCTTGATTTTTTCACTCTCAAAATCCTAGTTATCAAATTTTGGAAGTCTATAGTTAATTTTGTAGCTTCAATTCTTTGATTTTTCACTTTGAATGACAACTTTTGCAGCTTGACAGCTTTGACAATTTTTCTCCAAACTTGCTACACTTGATCTTCAACCTATAAACCTATAATCACACATTCAAGAGAGGGAGAACTTGTTGATTGTTAGTGAATTGGGGTTTGACTGAGCCAAACCCCTTGTAGGTAGTTAAACTAAATGATGAAATAAATGAAATGAAGCATGAAACATGAAACATGAAATAATGCAATTGATATCACCTTGGATGATGTCTTGTGAAAAAAATCTACAAAATAACATGTAGTGGTCATGAAGAATGTAGATCTTGATCCTTGAATGTGATATGAAATAATGCTTGCAATAGATCTTCAATGCTACACTCACAATCTTAGCTCAACAACATGAATGCATGCATCAAACCCTTGACATGATGATATGATCTTGAATTGCTGCAATAAACTCTTGAAATCTACCTTGAAATTCCTTATGAATGCTCTTGTGAACTCCAATTTTCTATAGTGCTTGAGTGCTTGAAAATGTAGGATGAAACCAGGTGAATTAACCCCTTATTTATACTAAATTAGGAGATTAACCTCAAAATTAAGACAATTCAAGCCAACACCAGATTTGGAAACAAACATTATTAAATTCCCACCAAGATGAAATTTAGAAAGGGCATCCTCATTAAGGGAGGACCCATTCGCCACCTTGGGCGAATGGATCCTGGCTCAATTTATTAGGACCTAACCCTAGGGGATGGAAAGAACACTAAAAACCCATTCCAGATCAATTGAAAAATGGGGGTCCTATTAAGGGACAACCCATTCACCACCTAGGGTGAATGGATCTTGGCACCATTTTCCAGGACCCAAATTTTCCCAATTTAAATATATTATTTAATTACTGGGTGTCGGGATAGATCTTTCGGAGGTGTCATAAATAAGGCTTAAATTTGAATTAAAAGGGCTAATTAACTTCAATTAAGCACAATTAATTAACACCACCCTAGATAAATATGAAAGTGTGTACAACACTTTACAACACCTAAATAAGGTACACATTAGGTACATTTTATTCAAAAATGGGACCATAAGGCTTAATTGAGTAAATAAGTCCTAGAAAAGTGTGAAAGTGTGTTACAACACTTCACAACACCTTTGCAAAGGACCAATTAAGCCATGTTTTAATCAAATAAAGGTCCTAGAAAGATGTGAATGTGTACAACACATCACAACACCACTCCATGACACCATTAGCTCAGTTTTAATGTTAATTATCCAAAACAAGTAAGAGAAAAGGATACTTTTTCTGTTACTACATTTTTCCCTCACTTTAGTGAGAGGATGACCCCATGTCAAAATCACACTAAAGTAGACATCCAAGACACTTAAGTATGCATAAATAAAAAAGATACATAACCATGCCCTATCAAAGGCCAAGAAAAATAAACAAAAATAAAGGATCAAGCACAACCATTTCAACACAATGTGAAATGGGGTTGTTTGTCCATAACATATGTTTCTCACTCTGGGGTAGTGGAACCTCAGTCTGTCCACTAGGTGAGTTGTTCCAAAAAGTGGTTTAGTGGGAAAGTCATGCCAGTGTGTCGGCTTCCCATCATATAATGAGAAATTCATGCCAGAGTATCGGCTTCCCATCATACTAACCGTACCAAAGTTATCCTCACAATAACTTCAATAAGGCACTGTAATGTAATGCTTTTGTAAATGCTTTTTTTATTTAAAAATTTTGTTAAAGGGTATTTTTCTTTGTTCATGTAAAGGTCTTCCTCTTAGGGAACATTGTGCCTAATGTCTCCAAGAGAGGACAAGTCAAAATGGTCAAATCATCACCAATGGAATGCCTTGTTTGCATCATGCCATGCCAATATATTTTACACTCTTGGAGGGCATCAAACTCAATGAAACCACCAAGAGGAGGACACATCACAAGAAAAAATAAAATTCATGCCATGAATTTTTTGCCAAAAGATGTCATCAATGTATTCCCCCACTTTAAAGTGGTTGCTACACCATTACTATGAGAAATTGCTTTAAAGTAGCCAATTTTTTTGTCCTAAGACATGAGAGCTTTCCTAAGAAACCCCTATGCCAAGTCATATATTTTTTAAATAAGCTACGTCATGAAATAGGAAGGAAGGGTTTCCCCCACAAATACATAAGGGATCTATGCAATCGGGGTCAATATGTCTGCTACAATTTTGTTATAAGAGCATTGAACTATCATCATTCCCCAAATACTCATAGAATTGGAAGAATGACACAAAGAAAGCGAAAAAAAGGAAAACCTTTCGGGTCAACATGGAAGAAACATGAATGTCTCGATGCCTTACATCATCCCCAAAAGAAAAACACAAGACAAAGGAAAGATAAAGACAAAGCTTTTGGGTCAACATCGACGAGACATAAATGTCTCGATGCCTTGTGTCATCCCCAAAAGGAAAACATAAGACAACGAAAAGAATGCTTATGAAATAGAGAAGAATGAAGGTACATATAGAAGAATGTACAAAGAAGAGAGAGGATACATCAAATGAAATGTCACAGGGGATCACATTATGCACATACAGTCACATGAAAATTTTGAAAAAGAAAAAGACTAGTAAGGCACAAGCGAGTCAACCTAAAGCAGGTCATCCACCTCCCAATCTCAGTCGGTATAAATAGAAGGCGAGAAACTATCCAAAGGGATAGCATTGAGTGCCAAACTAGGACACATACCAAGTTCAACACTCTTTGTAGGAGATTTATCATTTAAGCTCATGGAAGAAGAAAACAATAAATCAAAATTGGTGAAGATTGATTGAGATAGTGTACAAATAGCTTTCATTCTAGTAATTAAACATAAGACCCTTGTGAAGAGAGTGCATCAAAATGTGAATTTGATGTTAAAACACTAGCTAGAATGCATGCTTTTACTACTTTCCTTCTAAATAAGCTAAGAACTAAAGATTGGTTGGTATCAAAATAAGAAATAATATATGACATATAGGAAGTAATAATGTATTCAATTAGGTGTTGACCTTGAAATTTGTGGATGTCACAAAAAAATTGAGCAATCAATTATTGAACTTATAAATTGAGTAATGAATTATGTGTGATTCACTATGAAATAAGGGATTGGAAATGTAGATATGAGACACTGAAGTAGACATTTAAAAGTTTCAGCTACTGTTGAACATTTTATACCATTGACTGCACATACTCTTTGAGGGAAGATCTCATACACCCAAATATAAAGGAGAAAACTTAAAGGTAGATAAAAATTTCAAGACTTTTTACATGCATCTTTATAAGGTTAGATGGAACTATGATTGTAAAAAAGGTTGATTATAACAAGTGATTGAATGGCTCGACCATTGGTAAAAGGATATTAATGAGCTATGAAAGCTACTACTCCATGAATTAACATGAGTTTTATGCTTTGAATGCTTCAAATGAAAATTGTTGACTATCTCCTTTGTTGAGTGGGAAACCTTTGTTGTTAGGTTGAGAAAATTATAGTGGAACTAATCATATTGATATGTCAATGAACATAACACGATAGTTGAATGAAAAAGGAAGAATGGTATGGATAAAAATTTAAAAAAAAAACAACCTGGATCTAAAACTTTATGCTAAACATTTAGTAAGATGGGAAGCGTGATGTACCATGTATTATTGAGTATTACCTAGATTATAATTGTGAATTAGGTGGAAATTTATTTTACAAGTATGCAAATGGATAGATGTTAACAAAAGGATAAACAAAGTGAACATTGTGTTAAAAAAAATAAAGTGTGTATGGGGGTATCAAAAAAAAAAAATTAATAGTTTGGTGAACCATGCATTGTTAAGTTCTAGGAAGATGGGATGATATACCTAAGCTATAGTTGCAACTCTTCTGTTTATTTCTTGTACTTATGCAAGTGAGTAAATATTTCAAAATTGAGACAAAAAGTGAATATTGTTTAAAGAAAATAAAATATGTGTAAGTGCATTACTCTTGTTCTATAGTGAATTTTTTAAAGCATGTTGTGTTATGAAATTTAAATTGAAACTGGATGTGTTGTGCCCCAAGTATGAGATACAAGGCATCTGACTTGGGATAAGGGTGAGGGACATCAAGTACAATCCCTTATGTGCACCCTTTGTGATGGCCCTTTGTGTAAGCTAGTTAATTGTGAAATAATGTGAACATGATATATGTAGATGTGTGTGTACTGAATGAAATGTGAAGTAATGTTTTGTGCAATTCTTGTTCGTATGTTAAATTTGTACCCCTAGCATATGGATCTCCTATGGGATTGAGATGCTTGCTAGTGTAAATAGGGGTTGAGGGGTGAGAGAACCCCAAGTGGGAACTCCGTGGTTTCCTTTGGATGTGTTCCTAACCTAGTCCCCCATATATGAGAACCAAACTTGTTGGTTCATAGTGCAAACCCACTCAATGTTTATAACCCATGGGTAAAAGATAGAATTACTTGGGCCATATTGATCACATATTTTGGATACTTCAACAATGTAGGGCATTAATACTATGTGGAAAATTCCACCATGATATTGTGTGCTATCATATTTATGTGGTCAGGGACCACCAAGTATTGCATGATATTATATTTATGTGGTTAGAGAACCACCATTCCCCTCCTCCCCTTAGGTGGCTTTATCAAAGTCACATGGTGCTCGTAGTGTGAAAGTTTTACTATTGAGAAATGAATTATTGATCATTTATTAATTGATGTTTTATTTTATTATGCCAACAGTGTTGAATTCTAGATTTCTTTTACTGGGGATATTTAGCCATTTGAAGTTTCTCGTAGTCTATTGCCTCAAGGACTTATTTAATTTATATTTTTGAATTAAGATTGGAATGTTTAAATGTAGTTGCAATTGATCTTTGTTTGGTTTTTCTCTCAAATTTATAATTTTCTTTTTTGTTTATTAAATGTTGGATTATGATTTTATGTTTTCAATTGAGGCTTCTTATTGTTTTCTAACTTCTGGAAAGTGTGATGTAATGCGACATTTGTAAAACTGCCACATCTCGAGGGGGTTCCCTGGTAGGTCATATAGTAGAGTAGGCGCGCTAGGGAATTATGAGTTATTTGAAAGGGGTTGCAAATGGGACATTCATAAATTCATTCTTCCCCTAGTTCTATAATTATCCTTTTTGTACCTTTCTCTTGGAGGCTAACCCGCTTACACAAACAAGGGGAGGTACTTAGGAGATGTATGGAAGGGCCCTTAGAGAAGAGCCTTGAGACCATTTTTCCTAATGGTTATGGTATCCAAGAATCTCCATCCTTCAAACCCCCATTATGTGAGCCTTGTGATGTGAATTATGTGTAATTGTTGTGATGTATGGGTAAATTTATAAATAAATGGCATGTGAAAATATTTTACTGCTATGCATGAAAGAAAGTGACAAATAATTGGGATTACTATTCTTGATACATGGATTGATATTGGAATGAAAATACTTTATAACATCATGAGTGATGTTTATGATGCAAAAAAGGAATCTTGAAGGGTGCCCAAGGATGTTAATTTGTTTGGATATAAGTTGGTATATTTTTATTTGAGGATGTTGACCATAGGGATGGCTACTAGCATTTGTCATATTGTAATTATATCGCATAAATTATGTGGGTTTTTGTTTTATGATGAGAAATTTTTTTTTGAGTATTTGGATGTTGATTCATGCAAGAGATGTCTTTAATGCATGCTTATAGTGGAATGTTTTAATTGTTTCATCAAGAAAGAAAAGTAATTATTATGTTAATAGGTTTATGTGCATTGTTATATTAATATTATATTTCCAGACCTTGATGACTTCCAGGGGGAAGTCTAAGCTAAGGGGAGGGGGATGTAAGACCCCACCTCGTATGTACTTAATACAACCATAATTTGTTCTATGTTTTTGTGGAATTGATGATTAAGTATATTATGGATAATAAATAAGGTGATCTATTGGCAATATTCTTGCATATCATTTTGACATTATGTTTTATTATCACTACCATGAAGGTAGAATACACTCATATACTATGGAATGAAAATTAAGATTTTAAATGGATTATTATATAGTTAAAGCTTAGAATGTTCAACTAACAGATTAATGTAATGCATAATTGATACTAGCGATCATGTTGGTAATGTACAGGTTCGGCAATGGTGTTAGCATGAGAAGGGAGAACCATCAAGAGCGAATCAAAAGACTTCTTTATGAGGATATAAATTTGACCCCATTTGGGGCCTAGAAACAAGTAGAATTAATGTATTGGAAGACTAAGGTTGTGAAGGCATGTAGTTGTGACTCATGTGAGGTGTAAGTGGGGATTAGGTCTTGGAAACCCCTAGCTAAGTTTGAAACTCGGATTGAACCTAGAGTGGGATTTGAATGAGAGTTGTTGGTCAAATTTTTGGGTTAGGATGCAAATATAAACCCCCTAGGGTCTATAACATAGTGGTAGGGGTCAAGTGGGCATACAATAGTGCCCCTACAACAAGATTTGACCCCTGAAAAATCTCTCATAATGGAGAGTGACGAATTTTGAGAAGAGGATGGGCTAGAAAGATGGAGTGGTTGTCCAATGCATGTTCTCATTAATGGGGAAATGACCTTCATTGATGGGGGGAGGTACACTCCACACCTTCCCATCCAAGAGTTGCAATTTGTGAAACTTCTATATATTTGGAGAGGAAGAAGGAGTGGGGTGTTACCCACTTCTCCTTTTGGAGAAATTTAGTGAGGATGCTAAGAAGAATGAGAAGATGAAAGGAGGAGTCATGTTGGGAAGAGAGTGATCCAGATGTCTTGGTTGTAGAGGAAAGAGGGGTAAAAGAGTTAAAGTCCAGCACCTAAAGCAAAGAGATAAGTATTGCTATTTACATCTTTCCTTGTTTAGTTGTTGTAAGGGAGTGATATGTTTTTATGGATTTTGTTGTATATAGTGAGTGAAGAGTCTATATGTATGTAACATGAATGTTATGCTATTTTCATTCATTTTATAAAAGTTGGAGAAGACCCCATCCATCATCTTGGGGTTGAAATATTTCTTGCTTAGGGGTATGGCTAGAGCCCACGAGGCTCCATGACGCCATTATAGTAGGGTGGAGAGCAAGCCTTACTAAGTTGTGTGTGTTCCATTGTGTTATTAAATAATGTTGTAACATTACAGAATAGTAGCTTATTAAGAATGAATAATGGAAAATAGCAAGTCTTGGTTGTTGATATGTTAATTGATGTATTACTACGTTTTACTCGTGATATGGAAAGTTTAGATAAGGAATCTTATACCTTGTGGCCCTTTAAGAGATAAAGAAAGATTTTCCTTGAAAATGAAGCAATTAGTGGATTAGTCTTCTTATTTTATTTTCCTTTTCTTTTTTAAATAAGGGAAGTATTCTATATGTGAGCATAATAAATTTATTGGCAGGTTCTTCTTTCCATTGTATTCCTTATTGTTAGCATTACATTGGAAGCTAGTATTTTGTATAGTTTAAAATATATATAGTAATAATAAAAATAGAATAAGGTGAATTATTTCCCTAAATGAGTGTTGCAAAGATTTACAGTTTTAAATATAATTTTATTGGAAGATCAAAATTATATGTACAAGAAAACATGAATAGAGGTTTTACCTTCCTTGTCCAAAATTATGCAATGAAAATAGGTATAAATACATGTTATGGGATAAACATTAGATGCAATATATATGGTTTGGAAATCATACTTATTTTTTCTTCAAAGTGAATCTTCTGGTATCAGGTTATCAAATACACAATGACCCTTATATAATCAAAGGTTTTAAGGGGGGATATTTCTTTCTGGCAATATATACCTTTATACTTGCACCTAGCTAAAGGACATCTAAATGATGACAGAAGTATTTAATAAGACTCATTTCCTCTCATAGAGTGAGTAGGAGTACGTAAAATGTATATGTAACATGGGTGGATAAATTAAACTAAATGGGTTGTATAGGAACTGGTCACTCAATCACAAATCAATGGCTATGCCGCTGATAGAAGGATATTTTCCTGACACATTCTTTAAACGTCTAACATTCATAAGAGAGAAAAGAAAAATGAAATAAAATAAAAATAATGATAACAAAATACAATATTTAGAAGTGACGGTGATTAGATTACTGAGTCAAATAGATTAAATCATAACAGATGATCCAAATTAAAACATAGTAAATAAAAATAAATTAAAACAAAAAATAAGGGTTTAGAGCGTGACTGTGTGAGGCCAGCTTCCCCCACTCAGGTCGTCCCAGCAACCCATATGAAGGGGATTGGAGGAGAGGCCCAACGCCTGCCCGTACGTACTCCGGTGCCACCAGTCGTTCGAAACAATGCGTAGATAACCATCGTAGGTGAATGGTTCTTTGTCGCTGCATCTCGCAAATTCATGATCAGTAAAATGGTTAATGGAAACACATGTTTCATATTGAAGGAAACAATGAGTATATCACCTGAAGAAGTAGATCTTGCCCGTTCAGTAGAGAGACTCACTCAGCTCTACACCTATTCTACAGTGTGTAACACCATTACTCCCTTCTAATCAAGTTAGAAGTACGTAGTAGCGTTGAATAAGGTAACAGAGAAAGTTTAATTAAGGCATTGATGATGTCCACTCATCCTCTGGCTATCTCCAGGCATCACACTAGATTCATAATTTTAGCCAAGAGAAGTCGTGCCACTGATGGGTCGCCTATATAGCGACACGAAAACAAATGAAGATGAAATTTAATTGAACATCTACAAAGTTGCACAACATTCAATGGCAGAAGTGAAGGTCTTCATTTCGGTCAACTTCGGGATTACGCAATGATAGCTGTGATACCTACGCGCTAGCCAACTGCGCCACCACCCCCTTGAGCATAGTTTCTTGTTATGGTTTTGACCGCTCTATACTACTGGGGTTTCTATCTCTATCTTGATCAAAATCTTGTTTGACTGGATCGATCGGCCCTACCTTTGCTTCTGTTGCCTTAGATATGTGCTCTTCTTCTTATGCTTCCACACAATCTACTGAATCTTCTACTGTCAGTCAAGCACAATTTTTTTCTACAGTGGAACAATAAAAATAGTGATTTTACCTATTTAGCTGTGTTGTAGTATACAAGCACCATTACTTCCGTCCACATAGCAACCTCATATGTCAATCAACTGTATCTGCCCCTCTCCATCGCGTGAAGGAATAAAAAAGAGGGAAAATATAATATAAACATATATTTGTTAGCGTGTGAGACACTCTGTGAAAATTGGATAGCGTAATGGTTTGGGATAGATGTATATTTGTAAATGTCAGATTAATAGTTTTCAGACATACGACACACATTTTAAGGAAATTTCGATTGCAGCCAGTCAACAGTTTCACTGATACATAAACATTTAACATCAAGTCGATGTATCTACCAACGCCTCCTTCTGTCAATAGAAATTAACACGAAATTTAATTGTAAAGAAAAGAGTCTATCAATCTTGAAAGAACTGCCATTGCGGCCCATTCAAGTTAATAGTTCTATGACCATACAAACAACGGAGGACAACGATGGTCATACCATCAACGAAGGACTGTGGATTGTCGTCAGAGACCAGCAAAAGGTTCTTCCCCCTTCGTTGTGTCTTGTATGGATATGTCGGCAATACGCTACGGCCTGGTACCGATCCTCGCTCAACCCAACCGAGCACAACCTATCACTACAGTGTCTGAATGAGAGGGGTGACGATGTAGTTAAGGCGCGCAGGGATTAAAGGGCGAGAGAATAGGCAATACCGAATTTCAATGCAACATAAATCATCTAAAATTCATGTCGCAAAATAATACTCCATCTGGTTTGCGCCTTCTTATTGCATTAATGAATGAGGGGTATGTGAACTTCCAAGTTGTTAGTTGTATCAACAGTACTCAAACGGTGTGTTCGATAGCCTAAATATAAACGTAGCA
Organism: Sequoiadendron giganteum; assembly: GCA_007115665.2. Classification (NCBI taxonomy): domain Eukaryota; kingdom Viridiplantae; phylum Streptophyta; class Pinopsida; order Cupressales; family Cupressaceae; genus Sequoiadendron; species Sequoiadendron giganteum. Next base: position 180,261,261 of record CM021105.1, read on the forward strand.
AATATCCCTATAATTTTCCATAGTTGATACTGATATGGAAGTCAGTGCTTCCGTGTGAATCACTTAACTTACAGCCCGTTGATAGTCATACGAAAACATCAATAAGTCATAATTATCATAGTAGCTGTGGTATAGTCACCTCAGTCATTTAATTAAATTTTTCTTATGATGGTCTTCCTTGGAGTCAGTTAAGGCAAAAATTACCCTCTTATTAAAGATTGAAATTTATTTTAAATGGGAAACTATCATCTTGATCAGAAAATGGATCTTCTATCATTAATGTTCAGGAAAGAATAAAAAATAAGTACAAAATAAAAGTGGGGGACGTCAGGGTAATGGAAGAATGATTGTCCAAAATTATGGATATAAATCATGATATTTACATCAGCTGTTATTAATCCTATTAAAGAATTAATTACATTGCTGTTAACCACATTGATTAATGAAAATAATCTTATAGCTATCTCTAATATAGATATTAATGTCATTACTAAAATTGAAACACCCCTTCGTTCATAAGAAATTTGACACCAAATGCTATCATAACTCTCTACACAATTGATATACATGGATATAAAGTGATTTTGAGAGCATTCCTTCACACCTAATGTGATATTATTAATAATCTTAGTAATTGGTAATATTATTATGGAAGACAGCTATTAAGTCCAATATTTCTACTAGTATCACATTGACACTAATATTAGAACCATGATGGTATTGATGACATTTGGGAACAGTTAATGGATGATGCTACAATAATGAGGTTGATAATAGTTGCATTAATGGTAAGGTAAATTAAATTCAAAACAATAGCTAAATGTTAGTCTCAATGTGGGTTATTAATTTAATAACAATACCCTTGTTAATGATTAGGGTTATAAGGAGAAATATTAAGAAAATCTTGTTGGTTGAACTATTTATTATCTTTCAAGTGAAATAAATGTTATGAAAATAATAATATTGCCTTGGGGAGATATTAATGTTATGAAACTATGAGCACAGTGTTAGTAGAAAATGTGGCCATCGAAAGTATTAAATAATGTAAGCCTTCTTAATGTTTAGAGTATTCCATTAGAATGGGTGATAATATTATGAATGAATTAAATTAATGTTAGCACATAAAGGAGGTAAAAAGGGTTGTTAGTATGTATATTTGAAACGACATGAACATTATTAAATAGGTCAATATTTCAATCAAAGGTAAAATTAGCATCAAGTGCAATAATAATATTAATATGATTTTAAATAATAGTGATAATCTTATTTAGCGACTTTAATGTGGTTATCAATATTAAGAACAGTGGAAAATGTTACTAAGGAAAATATATGATCTCAATATTAAGTACACCATTAATAACAAGCAATGATGATAATTTGGTTTTAAGTGAATGATAATATTAGAGAAGTATATTGGAGTATTCATGTTTTAGAGATCTTAAAGATCTTGATCCACGAGGATTTAGAAATAACTATAATGGCATTAACTATTCTATAACTAAAATCATACCCAATCATGGCAACACGACACTTAAGGAAATGTGAAGGCTAAAAAATTAAATAAAAATCTCATTGGTGGTGACATTTTGGGTAGGGAATTAAAGTCTTTATTCTATAGTACCGACTATAGAGGCAATCAACATGACCTTATAACTAGTTGCACTATGTGAAGTTCCTCATTCGCTATAATTTTATCATTTAGTGTTAGGCTCTAGATGTTACATTGTTCAATGGCGGTTGGTTGTGTATAAGATAGGTTGCAATCCAATGTAAAAAAAAAAAAGTTGGGTTTTTTCTTGCATAAGTTATGTGGGTTTTCTTGATGAAAATTAAGGGCATGACAGAATTTTAGGTTTATAATTTCCTCATACTTCCCTTGTGTTGAATTTTTAGAGAACATGATCATGGGTTAGTACTTCATCATCATTTGGGTGTCATTTTTCTCTCTTAGGTTCATTGTGGTGGCTTTGTCTCATGATTGGTAGGTCTTCCACTAATGCAAACTTTCTCGTAGCAATGGTGAGGTCATATTATGTGGCTAGTTCCCTTATTTTATTGTGTTTCACATGAAATTTATGTGCAAGATTTTGTGCAAGCGTGTTATGTTGCCGTTGTATATTAGTTGTTGTTGTTTCAAAAAAATATGATTTTATTGTTAGTTTTGTCCTATGTGTGTGGCTTGGTGCATTAAAGAGATGAAGGCTATAAGAAAAATAAAAATAATATGGTATCATTGAAGGTGATTGAAGAGGAGATATTACTCACAAAAAGGTAGGAAGTGATAGTGAAGATAAAGAAAAAATTAAGGTGTTAGTAAGATTTCTAGAGAAGTTTGAGGCTATGTTGAGGACCTTGAGGGAAAATGAGAAAATATTAGAAGCCAAAGAGAATGAAGAGGGAATAATCCATAAATATACACTAATTTTCCAAATAAAGGGACAAAAATATAAGAACTAAAAGACTATATAAGAGGATGGAGGAGAATGGAACGAAGTTAGTACATATGCCATTTCAATAGATCATGAATGAAGAGATAGATCATGTGCAACCCATATAAGACCTCATATATAATAGCTTAGAAGAGAAGAGAATTATTTTGGATGAGGACGAAGAAGTGAATGTAACCCATATTCTTCAAGATGCCAATGGGGTAAAAATATAAACTTGTATCACACTTTTGGCCAACTTATCAACACAAGTGAATTTAAGAATTTTTAACTAAAAATATTTTTTCTAGCTAGATTCATTGTAGCTAAGTTAGATATGGAGACAAATTTTCCAAATAAAAGTGTTTACTAAATGCATATGTAGGACCACTTTGAGGCCAATTTATCAAAAAAGTAAAATTATTCAAAAAATTGATGTTTCAACAACTCTTACTTATGTAAATAATATTTTTGAAAAGATATAAAAATACCCTTTTGTAGATCTATAAGTGTAATTTTCAAATATATATAGTTTTTAATATTTTAATTAATTTTTATATTTTATATTTTATTTTTACTAAAAGTAGGTTATTTGCACCAAAATTTAAGGTTGATTATCTTATCAAGAAAAAACACCTAAATTTATTTTAAAAAATTGAAAAAATATGGTGCACTAGATAAAAGATTTTATGTCAAGATGGTATAATTTTTCTATTTTGGATAAATAGTTAAGAAAAAAGGTGATGTCCCATAAAAACAACTATATTTTAAATACACAAACATTTTAATATTTATTTTAAAAAATGTATTTATCAAATTTAGGAAAAACTAAATCCATGCACTAAATTTTTAAATTATAAATACACAAAAAAATTGAAGAAAAAATAAATTTACTATATGTAAAGAGCAACATCCAATTTAACTTTATTTTTCAACATTTTATCAACAACTAAATTATAGTGTCAAGTTTACAAAATAATATATTCAAAAAAATACAAACATAAAATGCACTAAAAAATAAATATTTATTTATTTACATCATTTCAAAATTCAAAACATATGTCACTTTTTAGTAATTCAAGTTAAAAAAATTGATCAATGTTGGTTGATTCCTTTATAAAAGTGTTACACAATTTTGTGTTTTTACCGAGTGTAATAGTCAATTTAAAGAATAAGAAAACTCATAAGTTGTGAGAGGCTAAAAAATTAGCCATGAAAAAGCTAAGAACTAAGGGCAAGAATGAGGCCCATACTTTTGTTAACAAAGTTATGATTGTAGGACTAGAGGATATTTGTGAAGAAGAGAATGTATCATCATATAGAGGATAAGTATGTAAGAAAGGTGTGCCAAGAAGAGGAAGGGATGGATGTGCTCGTGTGCGTGCTTGAGTTTGGAGATATTCTTAAAGAAGAAGAGTGAGATAATTCAGGCATAAAGGAGTGTGAAAGGTCCAAGTCGTACCAACTAGATGTAATTGAATGATTTAGACTAAGAAAGGTTAAAAGTGAGCAAGGGCGTCATGAGAAAGGAATGATGGAAAGATACAAACAAGAAATTACAAATGGATATAAGAATCAAGATTGCAATAAATTGCAATGAAGGAGTAGTCTATATATGAGGTTGTAACAATTTGATGCATCTAAGATTCTATAAGTAAGTTTAGTCAAAGAGCACATGGAATTTATTGTGCAAAAGATATTGTAAGTGTAGTAAAGAAAGGATGTGAGTATGAATTTTTAAGTGGGATTGATGCACCTCTAAGGATACTTTGAGTAAGAGTAGTCAAGAATAATAGAGTGATGTTGATAGTTGGGGAAAAAGGATGGTATAGAGGTTATAACAATAGATGCAACAAGAGTTATGAGTTGGGAGTTACAAAAGATATGTTGCAAGTAAATGTAACAAATGGAACTAAGAATGCTAGTGAATTATTTATAGTGTTGTAAGTAAAGGAAAATAATGAACATGGTGTTGCAAGGGAGATGTTGCAAGTAGTGATAGCATATGACGAAAATTGAAAGGTGCCACAAGTATCCTTCATAGACGATTGTAGAAAAGAAGCTTTTGATGTGAAGAATTTTTTGGAAGAAGAGGATAATGAGGAGTACCAATTACTAGTAATAAAAAGAGGTGTTTATTGAAAAATAGATGTAGAACTTGGAGAATTCTATGCATGTAGTATTTCAATAAGGGTTGATAGTGAGAAGAGAGAGTTATTAGACATGGTGTTCAAGTTTAAAATGCATATAAAATTAATTCCATGAAATTAATTTACAATGAAAGATAGTGAGTTATGGTTTGGCTTACTAAATGGAGATGTGGGGGGAAAATGTACACAAATAGAAATGTTGAATGGAAGTAAGGAGAAGAAAATTTTTTCCTTTCAAATCTATTATAAGGAAGGAAGTCATATTGAAAATTCTCCCACATAGTAACATGGGTGAGTCATTGTATAGTGTTGAGAAGAGGACAAGCATAAGTTTAAAACATACGATGGTGGTTGTGAAGTTATAACAAGATAAGATAAAATTAGGAGTGGAGAAATTGCTTGACAACTAAAAGGGAGTTATTTATTAGGAGTGTGTTTCATAAGGACAAGAATAAATAATAGATGAGCAAGAAAATAAGATCAATGTTTTGGCTAAAGGTGAAGCTATTTTAATGAGTTGTTTATCTTGTACATACTACAAAGGAGAATACATAACTTCACTATTATGGAGGATGTTAGATATATGAAGGATGTTGACATCATATTAGGTAGGATAATGCAGAGCACATATGTCTTGCATTAAAGGAACAAAGAAGAAATAAAATACAAGGTGTTCATATAAAAGCTTAATTGTAGCAATACGTATTAGAAATTGTAGTAATATAATTTTGATTGTGAATAGGGACTCACAATTTTTGTAATTCCAAAAATATGATATAAAGACATTGTATTGGAGTATATCACCATTAATTTCTACCTTGATTTCCAAAGTTTTAAAACTTGTTACTAGTCTAAAATTTGAATCTCTTATTGATTGTTGAGGGAGAATGAACCATTCATCTTGTTTCAACTAAGAATTTATACACAACCAAGAGAAGTATGAAGATGTTGGTAGTTTTAAAATAAAAGGAAACCCCCATCATTGGTTATGCAAATTTTAGCACTCACAAAGGAGGTTTAAGTGAGGAGGCAAGAGTTAAAAATCTGACATAAGCCGCTTTTTAAGTTTTGGCAGAGATTTGATATGGTTTGACCAAAGAGAAACTGTGCCCAGCTTATGGGAGTTAGAAAACTATTCACTTGGTGCCATTTATGACTAAAGCCACTTTCCATGTGCCAAGTGAAGATACTCAATGGTTGAACCCGATTGATAATTTTCCACTTTAAAGTGAATGCTTAAATAGAAGGAGACACCTGTTATGTTCACCACCTCTTATTGCTGCTTGGCAGAATTTTGCATTACTTATGCCAAAGACGGAAATACATTATCTTATTTCCATCCTCTCCAACCATTGCTAGGTGGACCTCTGACTCATACTTGGCAAGGGAGGCAAAACAACTGACTTAGCCATCCTTCCCAACCGTTTTGGCGGAACTTTTGATGACTTAGGTCAGTGGAGGAACCCTTTACTTATGCCAATTTCATACTCCTAAACACCCTTGAAGTTGCTGATCTGCTCTTCTTTCTGTCCAGCATTCCTTGCTCCTTTGTTGCCTTTGATATTCTCTCTAACGTAACCATTTGCTTCTTATTGGGCTTGTGACAATCATCATCACCCTGCAAAAGCATTAGTTGAAGCACATACACCATGACAAGATGAACTTCCAAACTGACCGGAGAAACCATAATTGACTTAGATTGACAGACAAACAATGATCATTTTGATGACAAATGAGCAAAATGTAAAAAATGAAGATTGAGTTTCATAGGGGTGCAACACAACCAGATAAAGTTTTAAATGAGCTTCCATTATATAGATGCAGAAAGTTCCATTTATTCAAGCTCGTTCCACAGCTCAAAATCCATGGAGTACAAAATTTGAACAATATATAAGGTAAAAGGTGAAGTAGAGTAAAGTAATCCCCTTCCTAAGGGATTTCACATACAAATTTGACGTGATGACTCAGCTGTGACCTCAAAAATCATGAAACAAACTCTCAGTGATCTAAATATTCTGCTTCCCAGAATATTTCTCATGAGCTAACTGCTACCATGTAGTCTAAGTATAGTTAGGTGTGCTGAGCACAAAACACCTGGACCTTACCTTTCTTTTTCCTCTTCAGCCTTAATGTCCTCAGACTTTCAACAAGAGTACATAATTTTCACATCAATAGTGGATTGTTATAAATTCTCCACGATGATTTTAGTAAACAGAGGAAATTATATATAGAAAAAAGATCGTAACTCTTCTCTGTTACATGCAACCCGCCATGACAATCTAAAAAACCATAATAATACTGAAATTGAACTTAACTTTACCAGACTTCCACCACAAACGAGACTGTAATAAAATTCAGAAGTAGGATTATGCTTCATAAGAACCTGGAAAGATTTCCAATCGCCTCGATGTCTGACGATTCTTGTTGTGATTTGGCCCACATGAATTATATCACTTCTTGATAAATTGTATAAATTAGGCTCGATTTACCCAGCATGCCATGAATTACATCGCTCCAAACACCTCGGACAAGATAAAGAATTCAGCAAGAAGATGTACAAAGATCTTATGCTACGACAAAATAACAGCATTTTAAAGGAGAATTGGAAGATTGCGGATAATTTTGATCCAAAAAAAAAGGCCTTGTAGAGAAATAGGGTGGGGGTTAGTACAAATTTGAAATGTAAGGGTGTGTCGCCAAACAGTGGTGTGTGTTGTGCACGATAGCTAAGAATAGTCTCCACTTTCCAAATATCTTTCTCCTTTTCTAAAACAACCGTATTTTTTGTGTTTGTAATCGTTTATCAAAGACGTGGTATCCATCAGATTTGAAGGGGCGTTTTCTTTGCGCATTACATAGGACGTGTGGATGGTTAATTCTGGAATTATACGTAGGAATCCATTGCAGAAGAAGCGGTTCCTGGTATCTTTTTCGAGGAAAGCAGTTATTCCTTAGGGCGTAAATTTGATGGCCGTATTTCTCCTAGAATACAATCAAAATTTTAGGAAGGAATTTATTAGTTCTTATAAGAATATTCATATCTCTATTCGATTACTTTAAAAAAATTGAGAAATAGTTAATAATTTTGAAAATGTTCGTTCATTCATTTTTTCTATTGATTCATATTGGAAATAGTTCCTCCATAAATAAATTATTATTTGAATTTTTTAACATATATTAAATTCCTGTGATAAAATTTCAACTTTATCAATAATAGAAATCTTATCTAAATATTTATTGGTCATTCAAATTTCAACTATTTTAATATTTTGTTGTTGCTTGAATGACATTGAACACTATTATGTCATCATAATAGTCCTTTTGTATTGTGAAGTGTAATAAATTAATATAAAAATTAATTATGTCTTTAATAAATCTTCAAATTAATTACGTCTTCAATGAAATCCTCTTCTATAGAATTGCATTGTTGACTTTTTTATTTTATTTTTGTAAAAGGACCTACACTAAATATAATTATACCTTAAATATACTTAATTATATGTTTGTAAAAATTGATTCACATATCATAAAGATAGTGGAGAGGACGGTGCATGGTGAGCTCTGCTAGGGTTTGATTTTTCCAAATAAGTTAGTCTCCCTTGTGGGTCAGATATTGTGTCCCACTTTTTGGCCAAGTTGGACATTAAAATCAGCATTGTTCACCAAAATTTCACTTTATAAAACCTATAGCAACTAAACCACTAATAGTTTGGAGATGATGTGAGCTAGTTATTTGTGAGGATTTGTGTGTAGATTATAAATATATATTTTTTAAAAAATAAGAAATAAATTGTGTTTTTTTTTAACTTAACTTTTAATAAAAAAAAAATTATAGTGAACAACATTTTAAAACAGTGACATTTATGTCATCACACATAACTTTTTTTATTGAAAGAATAAAATTATAATTTTTAAAATTTACATTTGTAACATCAATATCTAGTTCATGGATAGCTTTTCATAATCTTTTGTTACATTTTTTTAAAATTAATATTTGAAGTTCGAGTAATTATAAGTTGCACATAGGTGTATGTCGTCACACATAACTTGTTTTGTATGTATTCAAATTATTATTTTATTTTTTTGGATAAAACAATCACATCATTAGTGCACACATATTTTTTAGCATTTTTTTTTCTATTTTTCTATTTTTTTAGTGTGTGTGAAACAAATACCTTGATGTTTGGTGAAAAACCTACTTTCACGAGAAATAAAATATAAATATAATAATAAAATAAAATAAAAATTCAAAATTTTACTTTTTGGAAAGCTTATAATAATAGCTACATACTTTTTGGAAATAAAATAAAAAATTATTATAATAGCTTATAATAATTTTTTTTTAAAAAAATCAAAATTATACTTTTTGGAAAGCTTATAATAATAGCTACATACTTTTTGGAAATAAACTAAAAAATTATTATAATAGCTTATAATAATTTTTAAAAAAAAAAAATCAAAATTATACTTTTTGGAAAGCTTATAATAATAGCTACATACTTACAAAACATAATTTCTAAATGACTTTATTTGATCCTTCAAAAGGTAAATAAAACGTGGATTTTTGTCAACATTTTGATAGGTGTGAAGGAGACTTCATTGTGAGTATGATTTAAGAATAGAGGGATTATATCGAAGGGGGTTTGATCTAAGGGGGTCCTATCTAAACCTCTTCAATTAAAACACTTTAGATAGAACCCCTCAAGGCTTAAATCATTATTTTTTCTTAAAAACTATGTGATTTCAGGAAAAAATTAAGATGTCTCAAGTTTGGGACCCATTATTGTGGGATGACCCTTGTGTCATATTGTGTCATAGGCATATGATTTTTCTCATTATTTTGTATTTATTGTGGATTTTTTTAGGACTGGTTTTTTATATGGCCTCAACCTCCAACCCAATAGTTCATACTAGTGTCAATGGTTTGGTGGCTCTACATTATGGCTCCCCTGAACAAGTGACCAAGGAAGTTTGTTCTAAAAGTATTTTATGAGGTATATGTCCTCTGAAACCCCTACATATGTGGTTAAATTGAAATTCCAAAATTTGATAATACATGTCACTAGTTAAAGAAAATTACTCTTATAGTTTACTTTATGGGGTGGTTTCCCTTGAAAGCATGGTAAGAGAATGGGTAAAAAAAACTTGGGTCCCGCATCAAGTTTGTCCATTGATGTCATTCAAAACCTCACAAAGAGGTTTCTTATTTTTTGGTTTTATAAAATCAATCATGTTCAATATATCCTTAAACATGGTCTTTGGTTTTTTTGTCCTTCTATGTTGGGTTTTCAACCATTGACATGGGACTTCAAAGTCTCAGATGAAAAGAAACTACGTGTGCCTATATGGATTGAATTTTTAGGCCTCCCCTTGCCTTGTTGGCACTTTTTGCATCCTATTGCTTTTTCTTTGGGGAAATTTATTTGCATTAAACCTAACCTCTTCTAGCAAACATAGCCTTAGAAATGGTTTTATGTTGAAATAGATTTATCCAAAGATGAAAGATTTGATAGAGATTCAAATAGAAAATTTCCATCATACCCAAAGGGTGTGTTACCTTAATTTTTCCAACACATTCTTTTCATGCTAACCTTTTGAGCATAAAATTAAGGATTATCCTTTGGCCACCCCAAAAGAGAATTCTCATCCTTGGGTAGTTGAGACATCCTAGCCTTTAAATACTAACATGAAAACTGATGAATAGTGGACTAGGTGATCCCACAAAATTGGTTTACAATTCCATTGAGGAAGGAAATTTGCAAAAAATGCCCCCATGAAGAAAATTTTGGGTTTTGGGGGGTTAGAACAAACCTAGGGTCCATACAAACCCAAAGGGGGTTCGCTCGAACCCCCTTCGAGCGAACCCTCTTAAATGATGGGTCCCACATTTTGCACATTGCCCAAATTGAAAACAAATGATTTTTTTTTAAAAAAGGGGGTTCGCTCAAACCCCCTTTCGAGCAAACTCCCCTTCATTTGAAAGTTCAAGGGGGGTTCGCTCAAAGGGGGGTTCGAGTGAACCCCCCTTTTTCCTCCTTCTCCCCCTCTTGCACCAAATTTCTACGAAAAATTTCCTTTTGAAGCTTGGGTTAAGAATTAAAATGGAGGAGACATCATAGACCCAACTGGATGATGGTAGTCCTTGGAACGAGTTATCTATCGAATATAATTTTAATATGTTTTGGTTTTATTATGTATTTGTTTTTTTAGTTTGATTAAACATAGGTTTTTCACCGAAAATCAAGCTCTCTATTCTACAGAAAAATAGTAAATTATCAAAATAAAATTCTAAAAAATATGTTCTAGCTAGGTATTGATGTCCTTGATTCAGTAGAAAAAATATTGAATTTTGATACATACAAAAAAAATTATGTTGTAGACGGTCCACCTATGTGTGAATTGTAATTGATTTGACTTCAAAAGTTGATTAAGGAAAAAATATTCAATAAAACACTATGAAACCAAATGAACTTTTTAGATATCGTAGTTATAGGGTATGTGCAGGATCATGATGGGCCAAAAAGTGGCGATGAACTACGATATCAAAAACTTTCATTTGGTTTCATAGTGTTTTATTGAATATTTTTTCCTTAATCAACTTTTGAAGTCAAATCAATTAAAAATTCACACATAGGTGGACCGTATACAACATAAATTTTTTTGTATGTATCAAAATTTTGGGTTTTGGGAGGTTAGAACAAACCTAGGGTCCACGCGAACCCCCCTTCGAGCGAACCCTCTTAAATGATGGGTCCCACATTTTGCACATTGCCCAAATTGACAATAAATGATTATTTTTTAAAAAGGGGGTTCGACCACAAGCAAACTCCCCTTTATATGTGATGTTATCTAACCTCTTTCCCATCAAGTTATGTATTTTCCTTAGCGTTGCAAGTCTCAATTTTTTAAACACTTCCTTGAAGAGTCATCACTCTATGCTAGCCCATATTAGGAAGATTTAGAATCTTGATTGTTATCCCACTCAACCAATTGAGTGGATTACAAGGTGCAATAGAGTTATTGACAATGTATGTCTTGTTTCCTTCACATCTATGGTTGTTAGATGACCATCTTCATGAGGTGTCCATACAATGCTACCACCTCATACCTCTACCATACCATGGAAGAGCTCACTGCCATCCCCGTCTCCCCTTCTTTGTAGGTTTAGGTGGTGGAGCTAACACAACAAAAGCATATAGAAGACAACCACTCAACTAGAGGTGCCCAAATTAAATCCAAAATTCATTGGCTTAAAGTTGGAGATAAGGCTTTGAAGGAATTTTTCCAAGACCTTCATGCTCAACATACTTCCCATGCATCAAGAAAATTAAGTAAGGCCACCAGGTGCTTAATGTATTATCAGATATTCTTCAAGCCTTCATCAAGAATTATGAAAAGGTTTTTATAGCTCAAGAAAAATATCTTGACTGAGAGTGTTCCCTCCAAGAGTGCCTTGAAGTTGTTCCTTTCCAAAAAATTTCAACTCAAAAATACTTGTGTTATCAACTATTACCCCTTATCAATCTTAAGGAGGTTATGAGCACAATGGTTAATGAAAAATCCCTTGGGTTCGATTTCTTTCCATGTGAATTCTATAAAGATCTCTAGGGATGTGTTGGCAAGGATTTGCATAAAGTTTATTTGGAATCTTTCCATTCTAAATCCTTAGGGAAGCTTAAAGTTGGTGATATTTAATATATTTGTAGTTGGACGCCCTTCACGTTGGTCAATGTGTCTTACAAAACACTACCAAAGCTTTCGCTTTGAAAGTTCATTATCTCCTTCCCTAGATTCTTTTTCCTAAATAAACAAGTTTCATTAAGTATCAATATATTCTAGATAATATTATTGTTGTATAGGAAGGCATTGAATGGGCTTGACGCTCTCAGCAAATGGCCCTTTTCTTGGATATTGAATTTTCTAAAGCTTATGACCACATTGAATGGCCTTTTATTCTTGTCATGCTTCAAGCTCTAGGGTTTGGTCCTCATTTCATTATATTTGTTAGAATTCTCTTTACTAATTCTTCTTCTTGCATTACCATCAATGATCACCAATCTCATGCTTTTGAGATCTTTCACTCTATTTTTCAAGGTTTCACTCTGAACCCCTCTCTCCATGTCCTTGTTGTTGAAGGATTTGTGTATCTTCTAGCTCACTTGGTTTCCTGTGGGCTAGTCAATGGCATTGCCTTGCCTAATTCATAGACCCAACTTTCTAATGGCCACTTTGAAAATGATTCTTTTCTCACTCTCATTAAAGAAGAACAAAATATTAAGGCATTTCTCAAGTGTTTTGACATCTTCTATCAGGCATAAGGCTCACCCATTCAATGGAACAAGACTCAATATTACCAACAATCTATTAATTCTAAGCCTCCATGGATTCAAAATTTTGGCTAGAAATGGATTGGCCATGATTAAATCTTCATCTTACTCACATTTATACTTTCAACAATATTTTTAGTCTTTTGTTACAACATTTATATATGTATTAATTGTCATAGAGTAGCCAAGAAAAATACCTTCATCATACCTAGAACCAAACTTACCCAAATGTTCTTCCTCCCTTTTGATGTAGCATTTACTTCCAAATATTTTTAGATGTCTAACTCAAGTCGGTCCTCATCTCCATAATTCATATGGTGTTTTTATCAATTTTAGGTCTGATTTGAGCTCTATTCAAAATATATGTACTATATTTTGGACTACTTCTCTTTAGTACATATTTAGTAAACTTGCTTGACTCAACATTGTTTTGGACATCTCTTGTACAAACCAGTTCTTCCTACAACTCCATTCTACTGCGAAGTCCTATGAGTGGAAAATTACCTTTGGATCCCATGTTCCTCAAAGAATTTACCATACCAGTCAGAAGTGAACTCTCCACCTTTGTCTAATATCAAAACTTTGATTGTTCTTTCAATTTCATTTTCAACCATAGCCTCGAATGCTTTGAATTTCTCAAAAGCTTCTGATTTATCTTTTATAAAAGTAATCCAAGTCATTCTAGAGTAATCATTAATAAGCATCATGAAATACCTATCACCTTGTAGACACTTTTTCCTCATCGGTCCACAAAGATCCATATGAATCAAATCCAGTGGCCTTGTTGTAGAGTATTCCTTAGTAGGAAGTCTAGTCTTTATCTATTTTCCTTCATGGCATGGTTTAAAGCTGGTAGACTAAGGCTTCTTGATCTTTGGCTTGTCTCTAACCATTCCCTTTGAACTAATATTCATAATTTCATCCAAATTAATGTGTCTTAGCCTTCTATGCTAAAGCCAACTTTTTTCTTTCTATATAGCAAAGCAGTTTTATCCATTTAGCTCATTAAGATGGTATACATCACTATCAGTCCTTATTCCTTTCTCAATCAACTCTCTGGTACTGGTCATTCTTATTTCATACCTTTTAGCACTAAATAAAATCTTGTAACCTTTGTCACACATCTGACTGACACTTGAAATATTATGTTTCAATCCTTCAGCATATAGAACATCATGAGTTTTTATCTTTCCACCATCAAGACTCAAAGTACCCTTACCATTAATCTTAGCAATAAAATTATTCTCGAGAGTTACATATCCTCCATCAAAATTCTTGAAGTTCATAAACTTACTTTTGTCTATGGTCATGTCACTTAAACATCCACTGTCAATGATCCACAAATTCTTCTCTTTAGAATGTAATGCAGTTTGAGCTACCATGGATTTTTTTGATCTTTTATCCTTTGTTTTCTTCTTCCAAACTTTATCTAATTCATTATTCTAACATCTTGAACCTTTCCTTTTGTTTTTGGTAGTGGAGAACTCACAAAATTGCTTCTGTAGTTTTATCCATTTAGCTCATTGAGATGGTATACATCACTACCAGTCCTTATTCCTTTTCCAATCAACTCTTTGGTGCTGGTCATTATTATTTCACACCCTTTAGCACTAAATAAAATCTTGTAACCTTTGTCACACATTTGACTAACACTTGAAATATTATGTTTCAATCCTTCAACATACAGAACATCATGAATTTTTGTCTTTCCACCATCAAGACTCAAATTACCCTTATCATTAATCTTAGCAATAAAATTATTCTCGAGAGCTACATATCATCCATCAAACTTCTTGAAGTGCATAAACTTACTTTTGTCTCTGGTCGTGTCACTTAAACATCCACTGTCAATGATCCACAAATTCTTCTCCTCTTGAGCATGTAATACAGTTTGAGCTACCATGGATTTTTTTGATCTTTTCTCCTTTGGTTTCTTCTTCCAAACTTTATCTAATTCTTTATTCTAACATCTTGAGCCTTTCCTTTTATTTTTGGTAGCGGAGGACTCACAAAATTTCTTCTACAATTCCTAGCAATGTGTCCAAAATTGTTGCATTTGTGGCAAACAATATTAAAATTGTACAAAGGTGCAAATGCATTACTACTAGCAAAGTTATTTCTGCTTACCAAATCCTTTCTATAATTCATGGCCTTATGAACAAAATTATTGCAATCAAAATAGTAATCATAAAAAATGATTGAACCTAGTATTGTATCTTTATCTTCTGAATCTTTTGTTCTTCTTCCACACTTGGATGAAACCATCATTTTGTGCCCTACTTTCATCACTTGCAACAACTTTCTCAAAATTTGAACTTTTGTAACCAATCTCTTACAGATTCACATTGGTTGAGTTCACAGACTTCTCGATCACCTTGTTCTTTTGTATATCAGTAAAACCAAGTATGGTTTTGATATGGGGTGATCTCTAACTTCCCAAACTTGAATTGTAGCTTATGATTTACCTTCTCAAGCTCTATTATTATTGACACAATTTATGATTCAAACTTTTCATAGTCCTTGTCTCTTGATAGTAATTTTTTGGTCAGAAATTTTTCAATTATTTTCGCCTCTTCCACTTGAGTCTTCAAATCAATTATCATATTTTATACTTTCTCAATATTCTAAGATAATTTTTCTTTAGCCTTTACTTCCTTAGCAATTCTTTTCTTTAGTCTCTTAATCTCTTTGCCAGTATAGAGCAACTCTTCAACAATATATACCTCATCATCATCATTTATGGAATTCATTTATGCATCTTCTTTATTAGTTTCCATAGCCATGAATACAACCTTTTCTCATTCATCTCTGAAGATTTCTTGATCCTCTTCATTAGTTGAATAGCCTTCTTCATTAATTAAGAAATGATTTTGTTTCCTCTAAACTTTATTCCCTTTCAAAGATGACTTATTTACATACTTTTTCTCAACATTGTTAGAGTCTACATAAGGAAACTTAGCCATAAAATTTCCTACTTCACCACAATTAAAAAATTTGAAGGGTATCTTACCTTTATACTTATCAGTTCAACCTCTTTGCAACTTTATGACAAACTTTTCTTCCTTTTGATCTAATCCAATTTATCAAAGTCTGGATCAACTTGCTACATAGAGGCTTTAAAAGCCTCTTCTTTCTTTGTAGAATTTTAACTATCAATCCTCATTTTATAGGCAGTGAAGATACCATGCAACTCGTCCATAGTTAGTGTATTCAAATTTTTAGCTTCTTCAATAGCGGAAACATTTGCATCAAATCTTTCAGGAAGGGATCTAAGTACCTTTTACACAATCATGTAGTCTTTCAATTCTTCACCAAGACCTTTGATAGAGTTGACAACATCATCTACCCAGAGCAGGAATGTGGTAATGTTTTCTTCTTCCTTCATTTTTAGATTTTCAAATTGACCGAGTGATGAGTTTGAAGCTTTTCTTCTTTAACCTTGTCATCACCTTCATAGATATTGTTACAAAAATGATGCAACCAAACAATGGTATAGCTCCAACCTTGGGTATTTCCATTGGGAATCCTTTTATTTTTATGATCTCAAACATAATATCTCCAAATCCATCACCTCTCACCAACTTTCAATATAGTTGTCCACATAACACATATACACCCCCACCATATTCACCTCCATCCCAAAACACAACTAATGATTCTGTTATAAACCAACTTTTATAAAATTCCACATCCCTTCAACAACAAATTTAGCAACATTGAACCAAAACCAAAATGGACAACCTTCACAATATGTGAAGAGAAACCCATTCTCATTGGAGACGTTGAAAGAACAAGTGCCACAAGGTATAGAGATACCTCGCTTTAAGAAGTATGATGGTAAAGGAGACCATAGTAACCATGTATTAGCATATACAACCTTATGTAATGACTTCATTTTTGAAGATAAGCTCTTCTAGCTAAACTTTTTCTTAGCTCTTTGAAAGACACAACCTCGGAATGGTTTTTTCATTACTGAATAATTCAATCGGCTCATTTAATGAGCTTGTTGATGCCTTTCATAACCATTTGCAAGTGCACATTGTTCCTAATATGGCTCTACCTAACTTAATGAGGTGTAAACAATAAGAAGGAGAAAAAGTAACAAATTTTATAGCACGTTATCAATTGCTTTACTTGTAAATCAATATTAACCTCCCCGATGTGAATCTTCAATGAATTTTCATTGACAAATTTCAAAAGGAAATATGAGATAAAATTGGGATAACGAAGTTCATGTCCTTTACACATTTGTGTGTGGCTTGAACATATGTGATTATCATAATTCAGTTAGTCAATATGAAGAGAAAACTTCTTTGAATCATGTTGAAAAATCTAAATCTATGTCTCACAATAATTTTCAATCATTCAAGAAGCAAAAAAAGGATTTTATTAACATAAATCCACCTCAAACAACCCTCCATATTGAGCCTCAAGTTTCTGCCATAAAAAACAACCCCATGCCAATTTAGAAATAGGGATAGGAAATTCACCCCGCTCCCTAATTCCCTTCATTTGATTATGTTGCAACTCTTGAGTAAGAATTTAATCACTTTACCTTTGGTTAGGGCTATCAATATAGCTAAGTCTTTACCTCCAAACTATAACCCAAATACATTTTTCCAATATCACTGGAAAAGTGGACATGTTATGGAATGATGCATGTGTCTTAAACACCAAGTATAGGACCTCATTGATTCCAATCAGGGTGATCCCACAATACTAGTTTACAATTTTTGGCCAAACTGGACACTGAACTGGGGCGGGTGCAAAAATATGGGTAGCCAATTTGTGGCCAATTTACTTTTTCATCCCAAAATAGCAAAAAGCATGTGTCTTAAACACCAAGTGCAGGACCTGATTTATTCCAATCAGGGTGATCCCACAATAATAGTTTACAATTTTTGGCCAAACTGGACATTGAACTAGGGCGGGTGCATAAAGATGGGTAGCCAATTTGTGGCCAATTTACTTTTTCATCCCGAAATGGCTTGGTAATGACCGAGCCTTGGATCGGTCATTACCAAGTCATAACACAAGTGCATTATAATGTGCTCGCGTTATGGTTTAAATTTCAAAAAATGCGCACATTTTGAGTTCAAAAAATGTGCACTTTTTGAAATCAAAAAAACATTTCCAAAACATGAGCGTGTTATAACGCACTCACGTTTTGGTCTACATTGAAAAAAATATTATTCTCTCTTTCTTGTCTCTTTCTTCTTGTTATCTTTCAAGGAAACTATATACATGAAATAAACATTTAAGTATAAGTTGATATTTACATATGGACATTTACTTTCTTATACTTAAAGTTATATTTCATGTATATAGTTTCAGGATGTTTGAGAGTGGTTTTGGATCTCTAGGAGTTATAATGAAAATTCTAATTTTTGGAAGATTTGAAAAACTTCACTTAGTCAAATTTCAGTAATCAGCATGTCAAATTTCAATAATCAGGAGGTCAAATTTCAATAATCAACAAGTTGTATCATCTTTCTCTCTCTATCTCACTCATTTTTTATCCCTTATGCTCTAGACCTCTCTCTCACACTCTATCCTTCCCTCTACAAGTTTATATCTATCTAACCTCTCTCTCCCCCTCCATCCATCCCTCCTTCCCTCTTTCCCTCTCTAATTTTCCCTATCTCCCCCTCTCTCTCTCTTCCTTCCTCCCACCCACCTTCCCTCTCTACTTCACTCTATCTAACCTATCCCTCTCTACCTCTCTCTCTCCCTCCATCCCCTCTCTCTCTCTTCCTTCATCCCAACCACCTTCCCTCTCTACTTCTCTCTATCTAACTTATCCCTCTCTACCTATCTCTCACCCTCCCTCCTCTCTCTCTCTCAATCTCTCCACCTTCCTCCTTCCCTCCTCTCTCTCTCATTCTCTTTATCAAAATTCTCTCTCCCTCTATCCCTCCCTCCTCCCCTCTCTACTTCTCTCTATCTCTCCTTCCCTATATACTTCTCTCTACCTCTCTCCATCTCTACCTCTCCCTCCCTGATTCCCTCTCACTCTCCCTCCCTCTCTCCCTCTCTCTTAATCTCCCAACATTCCTCATTCCCTTTGTGTTTCTCTCTCTCATACACTCTCTCCCTCCTCCATCTCTCTCTCTTTGGTTTAGGCTTTATGGTTTAGGGTTTAGGGTTTAGTATTTAGGATTTAGGCTTTATGGTATATGGCTTAGGCTTTAGGTACAACCCCCTCTCTCTCCCCCTCTCTCTCAAGTCTATCCCTCCCACCCCCTCTCTCTCTTAGGTATATCTCTCACTCCCTCTATCTCTCTCTCTCAAGTATATGTCTCACTCCCTCTCTCTCTCTCTCTCTCTCTCTCTCTCTTAGGTCTCTCCCTCCTAGGTCCCCTCTCCCTCTCTCATGTCTCTCCCTCCCACCCTAACGAGATAACTCTCTCTCTCTCTCTCTCCTAGGTCTCTCCCTCCCACCCCCTCTCCCTCTCTCAAGTCTCTCCCTCCCACCATAACTAGAGAATCTCTCAATATTCCTCTTAGCCCCTATATCTCAGGTCTCTCTCTGCCACCCCCTCTCCCTCTCCTAGCCCCTCTCCCTCTCTCAAGTCTCTCCCTCCCACCCTAGCTACATAACTCTCTCTCTCTCTCAAGTCTCTCCCTCCCACCCTAGCTAGAGAAGTATCTCTCTCTCTCTCAGGTCTCTCTCCCCCTCTTTTAAGTCTCTCCTATTGGAGCTTCTTCTATGGAATTTGTCCTTGATGTCAAAAATGCCCTGGGTTGGTGCCTTGGCATGTCATATTTTGGTCTTATGGCATTTGATTGGCACATTTGATATTTAGTATTTATTTAGCATTGGCACAGTTGGCATAGTTTCTTGTAAGGGTATTCAGAATGATCATGGCATACAGGTTATCGATCATGTTGAACATTTGTAGGCTCACTTTTCCAAAGCAATCAATACTTCAGATGTCAAAACATTCATTCTCTAGGTGCTTAAGGGCTTCACGTTTTATGGTTTTGGTTATCACATTTTATTGTGCTTTGTTTATGCACATATGTATATCTCTTGGCATATATGCTTGATACTATAATTGTGTCATCGGATATTAGAAAATGGACATCAAAGTATGTGGATGAAATCGGCATCAAAAGGTGATTAAGAGGTTTGCATGGTTTATAAGTGATATAAATTTTTGGTAAGTGCCTTGGTCGACATTATTGCATAGCACATTTTAAAAGTGCACTCAAGCCGACTATAGTTTTTGTGATCGGGTTGTTTATAGTTGACATTTGATATTGGCATGGGTATATGGTACATTGATATTGGCATGGAATTAACCTTTATTACATTTCAAAAGGCATTGGATATATCAGGCTTTATGTCATGGAAAATGGCTTTGAATAAAGGTCATCTATGATATCGGGTCTAATGCTTGATAATTCACTAGGCCTTAAGGCTGACAAAAGGTATGAGGTAAGGTATTGATTATTTAAAAGCCACTATGAAAGTGACATGGCTTTGAATTCTTGGTAACAATGATGGCTAAGGTAATCGACATTTTTTTTAAGTGGTCATGAAAAATTACTAATGACATAATTGTGTCGGCATTCTTACTTTCTTAATCATTGAACATCGATTAAAGCTTACTATTGATAATGTTGATCAACAGTTTGTATGCATTCGGAGGTAATGAGATTATTGGCATGCATTGCATTGGCTTGACCATGGAATTCAAAATGCATTATGAAGTTTCTACTTATGACTTCAATCCTTTCAGACTTCAAACTTTATCAATTCTTTGAAATGGCATCGATTGCTTTGCATAAGAAAAAATAGGTCATTCTTTTGTGCTTTACAAGCTCGAGGGTTTGGAACCCTAACTTGGTTGCCACCATAGAGATCTTCTCACATTCGTTACTTATTTTTTGTTGGCTTACTGCAACTCTTTGACAACAAATGGGACTCTCTGCAAGATCCTCTCCATGGTCAATATCTTTATCAGTCTTTTGTCTCTACGTGAAGGCTCAAAACTAGAAGAAGTCTTTGTTGCTTTGCTACTCTGTCGATCTGGTAAATATCTCCATGACAGATTCTCTATCATTTTCTTCAGGTATTCACCTTATCATCTGCTTTTTGAGGAACCATTACTTCTATTGGCACAAAAATTGAAGATAAGTGTTTGCTTCTTTCTGAAAAATGATAAAATGGGTTTATTTTTTCATGGTCAGAAATAATGCATGTCAGTTACTAATAATCTGAAATGCATACCCATATATTTTATCACATCATTTATGCTCCTACTTTAAGGGATGGTGTTTTCATTGATGGGTAATCATGATACTTCATGATTTCTTTTGCAATCAGTGGCTGTTGTTCTTGGATGCAAAATAATGGTTTTTTTCGGTTACATTTTTTGTTGCAACAATATTCAAGGGTATTGTGTACATGGAATATATTTTTGTTTTAATGTTGTTTCAGTTAGCATTGCCTGTGCAAGCTCCTTGTGTGGACAGGGTTCAGTCTTCTTTCTAAAATTGCATATTCCTTGACCATTTTTGTCAGAAGAAAACCTCCATGCTGAACATTTTCTAAAAATGACTACAATACTTGGCAACATGTTTCGACAGAAGTTGGGTACATAAAAATTACCTCTGGTTTTTTTATTGAAATGAGATAAGTTACTATGTTGTAATTTCTTGAGATGTAATGGAGAAATATATGTAAGAAGAAAAATGGAGTTAGATGAGGGTTATTAGATTTATGAAAAACAAAGAGAAAGTGTTAACTGTTTTAGAACTATGATAAATGATAGTGAAGTATAGTGAAAAAACACAGCTATTGTATTGAAGAAATGTTGAGTTTCGAGATTGAAAATCTGAAATGTGAGTTCAATATCAATCTATCTTAAGGCTTGACAATGGCTGGAATTCTGAAGGTTCATTCTTGAACTTTGAGGATTTTAGATATTGTCTATCAAGAGGCACTTGAGAGAAATGAGAGAAATAGAGAGATCGTCTATATCATTGTATGTCTTACTGAAAACATAAAAGGGGTTGGTGCTCCTTGAAATTGGTGTTTCAAAATGAGGGGTTGGTGCTCCTTGAGTTGGTGCTCAGAAATCAGCCTATAAGGCATTGTCAAAAGTGGTTTTTAAAATATAAGCCTAGAAAGGCAGCAGTTTAGAAGTGGTTTTTCTACCCCAGGAGGGTTTTCCACTCAACAATTTTTGTGTCTCTCTTTTGTGTGATTTGTGTCTATCTTGCATAATATTTCTTTCAATCATTTATGTTATTGTGCTCATTCAGTTGGTCAATGCTCTGATACTTTAAGGTTGTTTAAAATATTAACGTCAATTTGTTCAAGTCTTTCATGCAAATTTAGATTATGCAAATCTGATACAATAATTCTTTCATAAAGTGAATTTACATCTGCATTTTGTGTTCATTATATGAATGCTCAAAAGTTTGTCAAAAGCAAGTCAAAGTTGAATTTTATGAATTTTTATAGTTATGTTCATAAAGCACAACAAGATTGTTCATAAAGCTTTGATTGAACAATATCATATGATGCTTCCAATATGGGTTGTAAATGTTAGTCAAGTTTCATTTCAATCTGATCTAAAGTTTTAATGTTCACTTGCTTAAACAAATATGTCACATTGGGTTAAATTTAGTAAAAGTTTCATTATGCTTTCAAAGTCAAAATTTAAAATTATTCCACTCTGATTCACTGCCCCCCTCTCAGAGTGAATCCACTTCCAACAAGTGGTATCAGAGCGTAGGGTCCTGCATTAGGTTTCATACCTAGGATTGATTCTGTTCTTGGAAGTCTTTTTTTGGAGTGTCGTGGAGTATTCGTCATGGCTAAGTGAAAAAGGAACAAAGGTCAAAAGAAAGCTACTAGTGTCAAGCAAAAATTTGATAAATCAACCCCTACCAAGTCTAGTGAAGTTTTGTCTCAAGAATTACCCTTTCCAGTTAATACTAAAAGTGATCCTGTAGTTGGTGAAGAAGATCACTTAGTAAGTGACTTTTCACAAGAATTTGGCAAAAAGGATTGTGAAGGTGATGAGTTTGAGGTTGATTTGGAGGTAGAACTGCTTGCTACCTTAGATGAGCTTAAGAGGATTAGAAAATAAAATCAGGATCTTAAGGTACGCTTACAGGAAAGTGTCAGTGTCAATAAAGTTGTAATACAAGGTCATAATGATGATAAAATGATTATTGAATTTCTGAAAGCCCAAATGGTTGATAAGAAAAAGACTGAAGAGGGATTAGAAGCCAAGTTAAAAGACAAGAATGAATTATGTAATAAACTGGAAAATGAGGTTGCCTCATTAAAGAAATGTTCAGATAATGATTCCTTGTTAAAAGAACTAACTCTTAAAGATGGCATGATTATAAGTCAGAAATTTGAAATTGAAGAATGTAAGAGGATAGCAAATGTTGTAAGGTCTGATTTGGAAGTTAAAAAGATTGGATGTCTAAAACTTGAAGGAGAAGTAGTTGCATTAAGAAAAAATCTTGAAAGTGTCAAGGTTCAATCGGATAAAAATCATAAATTTGATTGTAGTACTAATTTATTGAATGAGATGGTAGAAAAAGTGTTTTAAAAGATCCCTATAGGTGGGATGTATGAAGTTGGATATTAAAAGCTGCGAAGAGGAATCTAAACATGGAGTCAATTTTTTTTTCTATTGAGATGGAAAAACGTTTACAACAAAGAAAACAACAAGATTGAAGGTTGATCTTAGTCTATATTATTAGTGACTTGCTCAAAGCGAGGAAAAGAAAATGGGTAGATGAAAGGAAAAAGACCATCAAGATCTATGTTTTATCGAGGGTATAACCACTCTAAATTTCCTTGGCTATTGTTATTGTTTGTAATGCTTATATGGACATAGAAGCGAATTTTGGATGAATAAAGTCCTTAATCATGTGAAATGTCAAGAGAGGGTTCATACAACGTGCTTTAAAAGAAATTATTCTCTCTTGAATTGAGGACAACACTATTATATGTTATAGGTGTAATAGGTTTGGACAAGTATGGAGAAGAAAGAAAGAAAAGAAAAAAGGAAGAACTAAATCTTGTGCATGTTGCATACGAATCATTTCTAAGAATTTGAAAGGCAGTATGAGGATAGGGGGAGATGATTAATGCATTTTGAATAAAACCCCTTTGATATCAAATAAAAGGTAGTAGAATCTTGTTGCTTCATAATCTATTTATCATCAAAATGCAAGACACAATTTTCTTTTATTGTCTATGCTAGGAATAACCGTGATAATGAGTTGATGATAATTGTCTTAATGCTAGGGTTCATTTATATCATCATTCTATTAGAAGATGATTTCTCATATGACTATTGGTGTTGCAGCTGTTGATTCTTTTTTTTTCTTTGGGAGTGTTCATAGTAAAAGATACTTGTGGCACAATTACGCTTTCCACCATTTGTGGACAAATTGTTATTAACCTTACTTTGTTGTAATGTATTGTTTGGGCCAGAAGGATCAATATTTTTCTTATACTTATCATAATTGGTGATGGTTTGTGTTACTCAAGAGATTCATGAGGTTAAGATGCTTGAATAGTGAAGCAGTGCTCATTTTTTCTTTGTCATTAAATCTTGTTATATCGTCTCATCATTTTTCGATACATTGAAACCATATCTAACAACAACTTGATACAATATAGTGCCTTATTTTATATGAATGATGTTTTAGCAATAGAGCATGTTAATACAATGAGTTGTTTGAGGTCTTAATTGAAATAATGATAGAGGCTGTTAGTTGAAAATTTTTAATGGTAAATGCTAAGTTTTGTTGTGTTGTGCTTGGAAAACATGAACAACATACTAAGTATTTGCTATAAAATCAGTCTTCTGGAGTTGTGGTTGCTGGCGTAGCATTTTTGACATTGATTATGTTGGTATAGAATATGTGTACTTGAGAATAGACAAACAACATTGATAGAAGTTTGGGTATTCTTGGATGATGAAGATTTCAATATGCATCTAATGATCAATATTTTCTTTTGATAGTTGATTATTGCGTGATACTGATAGTTTGGAGACTTGAGACTTATGTTTATGGAATGTATGCTATAAATTTGGCTGCTTTGTGTTATTGTGGTGGAAGATGTTATTATGAAGAACAATTAGGATATGCATTTGTGCATGGTTATTCATACTGGTAACAATGTGTTTATAGTTGACAATGGAGGATGAAGTTTAATATGACCAAAAGGCGGTATGTTCAAGTAATTGATCTTCAATATTTGTTGACAAAGATAACCATTAAATGTTCAAATGGTTTTGTCATTTCATATCTTCATGGTTCTTTCACATTGTCTTAGTGATTGATATATCTGAAGTCTTCATCCGGTTCATATGTTTCAAATTGGCTTGACATCATAATCAACATCTAAAGATGAAACATTGGTATTGATTAATAGTGCTTTGTTCTCTAATATTGTTACATAGGAATAGTTAGCCTTGGTGTGTAGTTTTGGTTATGAATCTTTGACAGGTTGCTTGGCTAGTGGCAGCACAATGATGTTTAGATTTGCAACCTTATGATGTTGTTGGTTTTTCAGTCATTTTTGGTTTTCTCTTGATGTCAAACCCGAGATTGATAATTTATTTAGATTCATGAAATTAAGATGATATCCATTGGCATTCATGGTGTGGCAACTTACAAAACTTATTTCTTAGGATATTCCTATTCATATTTCTCCTTCACAGATGCTTATGTTTTTTTGGACTGTCAGTGAGAATTATGCTATAGGTTATTCAAGATCATGAATTTAGTTTATGTTACAGGTCATAATTTTGCATGGGCGTGTATTTTTTTCAGGTTTGGCTTGGTATAATAGGTGACCACGATATTGGTTCTTAAAAAGAGGATTCATCTACATCCGCATTAAAAAAAAGGTGCTTGAAAGTATTGGTTCATTATTTTCTATTCATTGTTTTGGTGATCATCATGACACATATTATTACCTTCACCAAGCACCATAAATTGTTTTTGATTCACTTGGCTTATGGTATTGGGTCTTCATTTTTGCTACATTATTTCTCTATCTGCAGCTGGGTATTGGTTGGTTGTTGTATTTCATGGCATATCATAGGTTTCTTCCTTTGTCCTTGTGACAAAAAGGGGGAGAAATTGGTGGTTCAGATGGCTCATATTTTTTGCCATCAAGGACAAAGGGGGAGTTTGTTGGCTTCTTCTATGGCATTTTTCCTTGATGTCAAAACTATCCTGGGTTGGTGCCTTGGCATTTAAAAGTTTGGTCTTATTATGGCATTTGATTGGCACATTCGATATTTGGTATTCATTTGACATTGGCACAGTTGGCGTAGTTTTTTGTTAGGGTATTCGGAATGATCATGGCACATAGGTTATTGATCATGTTGAGGAATTGTAGGCTTAGTTTTCCAAAACACTAAGTACTTCAGATGTCAAAACATTCATTTTTTTAGGTGCTTAAGGGCTTCATGTTTTTTGGTCTTGATTATCACATTTTATTGTGTTTTATTTATGCACATATGTATATCTCTTGGAATATATGCTTGATACTATAATTGTGTCATCAGATATTAGAAAATAGATATCAAAGTATGTGGATGAAATCTACATCAAAAGGTTATTAAGAGGTTTGCATGGTTTATAAGTGATATAAATTTTTTGTAAGTGCCTTGGTCGACATTATTGCATAGCACGTTTTAAAAGTGCACTCAAGCCAACTATAGTTTTTTTGTGATCGAGTTGTTTATAGTTGACATGGTTCACTGTTTTTGGCATGGGTATATGGTACATTGAAATTGGCATGGAATTAGCCTTTATTTCATTTCAAAAGGCATTGGGTTTATTGGGCTTTAAGTCATGGCAAATGAATTTGAATAAAGGTCTTATATGATATTGGGTCTAATGTTTGATAATTCATTAGGCCTCAAGGCCGACAATAGGTATGAGTTTTTTTATTATTTAAAAGCCACTATGAAAGTGACATGGCTTTAATTTCTTGGTAATAATGATGGCTAAGGTAATAGGCATTTGTTTTATGTGGTCATGAAAAATTATTTAAGACTTAATTATGTCGGTATTCTTACTTGATTAATCATTAAACACTGATAATAATGATCGATAATTTGTATGCATTCAAAGGTAATAAGATTGTCGACATGCATTCCATTGGCTTGTCCACAGAATTCAGAATGCATTATGAGGTTTCTACTTATGACTTCAGTCCTTTCGGACTTCAAACTTTATCAATACTTGAAAGTCATCGATTATTTGCTAAGGAAATTTAGGTCATTCTTTTTGCTTTACAAACTTGAGGGTTTGGAACCCTATCTTGGCCGCCACCATAGAGATCTTCTCACAGCCATTACACAGTGTTTGTTGGGTTACTGCAACTCTTTGACAATGAATGGGGGTATCTGGAAGATCCTTTCCTTGGTCGATGGTTGTGTTAGCCTCTTGTCTTTGGGTGAAGGCTCGAAATTGGAAGAAGTCTTTGCTGTTTTGCTACTTTGTCAGTCTGGTAAATATATCCATGACAATTTCTCTATCGCTCTCCTCAGGTATTCACCTTATCAACTATCTTTTGAGCAACTATTACTTCTATTGGCACAAATAATTGAAGACAAGTGTTTGCTTCTTTCTGAAAAATGATAAAATGGGTTTATTTCTTCATGGTCAAAAATAATGCATGTCAGTTACTAATAATCTGAAATGCATACCCATATATTTTATCACATAATTTTTGCTCCTTCTTTAAGGGATGGTGTTTTCATTGATGGGTAATCATGATACTTCAGGCTTTCTTTTGGAATTAGTGGTTGTTGTTCTTGGGTGCAAAATAATGGGTTTTTCGGTTATATTTTTTGTTGCAATAGTACTCAAGGGAATTTTTATGCATGGTATATATTGTTTAAGTTTGTTTCCATTAGCAATTGCCTGTGTAGGATCCTTGTGTGGACAGGGTTCAATCTTCTTTCTAAAAATGCACTTTCCTTGACCATTCTATCATAAACAAACCTCCATGATGAGCATTTCTCAGAATCACTAAAATTCATGGCAGTATGGTTCGACAGAAGTTGGGTACATAAAAATTACCTCTATTTTTTTTAATTGAAATGAGACAAGTTACTGTGTTGTAATTTCTTGAGATGTAATGAAGAAATATATGTAAGAAGAAAAAGAGAGTGAGTGAAGAGTTTTTTAAGATTCATGAATAACAAAGAGAAAGTGTTAATTGTTTTAGAACTATGATAAATGACTGTGAAGTATAGTGAGAACATCACGGCTATTGTATTGAAGAAATGTTGAGTTTTGAGATTGAAAATCTGAAATATGAATTCAAAATCAAGTTGTCTTAAGGCTTGACAATGGCTGGAATTCTAAAGGTTCATTCTTGAATTTTGAGGATTTTAGATATTGTCTGTCAAGAGGCACTTGAGAGAAAAGAGAGAAACAGATAGATGCTCTGTATCATTATATGTCTTTCTGAAAATAGAAAAGGGGTTGGTGCTCCTTGAGTTGGTGCTAAGAAATTAGCTTATAAGGCATTGTCAAAAGTGGTTTTTAAAAATATAAGCCTAGAAAGGCAACAGTTTAGGAGTGGTTTTTCTACCCCAGGAGGGTTTTCCACTCGGAAATTTATGTGTCTCTCTTTTGTGTGATTTGTGTCTATCTTGCATAATATTTCTTTCAGTCATTTATGTTATTGTGCTCATTCAATTGGTCAATGCTCTAATACTTTAAGGTTGTTTAAAAGCTTAACATCAATTTGTTCAAATCTGTCATGCAAATTTAGATTGTGCAGATATGATGTAAAAAGTCTTTCATAAATAATTTATATCTACATTCTATGTTCATTATATGAATGCTCAAAAGTTTGTCAAAAGCAAGTCAAAGTTGTATTTTATGAAGTTGTATAGTTCTGTAAATAAAGCACAACAAGATTGTTCATAAAGCTTTGATTGAACAATATCATATGATGCTTTTAATATGGGTTATAAACATTAGTCAAGTTTCATGTCAATCTGATCTAAAGTATTAATGTTCACTTGCTTAAACAAATCTATCACATTGGGTTAAAATTAGTAAAAGTTTCATTATGCTTTCAAAGTCAAAAGTTAAAATTATTCCACTCTAATTCACCCCCTCCTCAGAGTGAATCCACTTCCAACAAGTCTTACATTAGTACTTACATAAAAAAAAAAAAAAAAAATGAACTTATTTCACATATTTTTTTATTATTTCCATCTTTGGAAGCACAAACAATTGAATTTTATTTCTTATAATTAGTTACCAATTTTGTAACTTGTTATGAACTCTACTCATGAATATATATTGCCAAACATGACAAACCACCCCATTGCATGTCACAACTAGACATTATTTTCATAAGTAAATTCCCTTCTATTTTTTACAAAACAAAGCCAAGTTAAACTATCTCATTGCCTTAGGTGGGGGTCTCACAATACACTCTTGTAAAACGTCATTAGGAAAATAACAATGGATATGGTAGAAACATCACAATAAATATAAAATTCAATAAGTATTCTAAAAATCTATTTGGTGCATGCGCGATTTATTTTAACTAATAAAATTTTATAAGGCTCAAATTATGTTTAACTACTTTTAGTTGTTGACCATATTTTTCACAAATAACGAATTCAAAACCATTAAAAAAGATAAACCTGAATTAAAAAAGAATTCAAAATCATTTAAAAACATAAACCTGAATTAAAAAATTTAATTCACATGCAAATATTCATAACATGTTATAAATGACTTTATTTCATTAAAAAATTGTGTTAAAATTTTCCATTTCTCAACCTTTCTAATATCTTTTGAAATCTTTCTTTATACCCATCAATTAAATTTAATTAGATGTTAATATTATAACAAAAACTTAGAAATTATAACAATTAAAAAATAAAAAATCAATGAAATGATCTTGGGTGGAACAATTTACAAAATAACTAGATATCTTGCCTTGATTGATCTAAATTATAATTATAGAATTTTAGGAAAATACATGCCATACAATCATTTGATCAAATATTTGGTGAGCATCGCTTCAACTTAACACTTTTCATACATGCATATAATCTTATACCTTGAAATACTTATTTAAAATATGACAAAAAAATAGATAATTAGTACATACTATAATTCTTTAAGTGGCTTCCTCCCCTTCAACAATCCCACCAACTTCATTTGTCAAGGAGTGAAGAACCTCATTGATTTATGATAAAGGTGGAAGACTCTATAGGTGTACCCATGTATTAGATTATAATTAGTAAAACAATTTTTATGAACACTTATCTAGAAAAAATATTTGTAATGATAACATAAATTACATTATAAAAAATACATATCATTATTTCAAATGAATGTTATTTTCTTTTAGGAGAATTATAACCCATGATATCACCATTATAAAATGTATCTCAGGTTAAGGTTATCCCCCATAAATTGAGCTGAATATTGGGATATATTGCAGTCTACATGTTTGTGTCGTTTGATGGGTGAATTTTAGAAGATAAAAATTAAAAATTTGAATTTTGACTAAATCTTATTGAAATATTATTTGCAACAATATTATTATATTGGTTCTTAGATAAGTTCATCTGTTGGGTAAGTGCAAGAAGTTGAGTCCACAAAATGTAGAAGTTTTTGTCTTAGCTAAAAAAATGAAATCAACATTGCAAAAGTAGGATCTCGTTTTTAATAAACGTGATCTCGCTTTTTAATAAATGGGATCCCGTTTAGGCTCGGGATCCTGAGCCTAAAATCAAAAAATGGAATCCCATTTTGTAAAGTTTATATTTTTGGAAGATCTCGTTTTGTAAAGTTTCTGTTTTTGGAAACTGTCCATTTTTGAAAATTTTCATTTTTGACAATTTTCAAAATTGGATCCATTTTGTAAAAGCATTAAAAAAATATTCGTTTATAAAATGGGATCTCGTTTTTTAAAATTTCAAATGTAGGTCGGGTTTTTCCTTTGTTTATAGGTCCGAGAAATGGTTTGGGGATCCAAACCTAAGCCCTGGCCCTGGTTTGACCTATAAGTTGAAGGTCCTAGTAGTGTCACAAAAATACTGACTTTGGACATACGTCTGAAGGCTTTCTTTGCAGATTTTTTCGATGAAATTAAAACCAATTATAGATTAGACAATGTAGATTCCAAATATGTAATTTTTTTTACAATTATTGTTTTTTTTCATTTAATTTCTAATTAAATAAGTCCATAAACTTGAATTATTAGTGTTTTTTAGTATTTTAATAACTTTTTATCAACATAACATTTTTTATGAACAGATTGCACGAGAACAAACTTCAAACAATTATTTTCAATTTAAATAAAATAAAAAAATGATAAGTTTAGGTCATCTTATGCATGTCATACACGATAATGTTTTAAAACAACAAATATGCCTAACAAAAATTTAACAAAAATAAAAATATTCAATAAAAAATTACAAAAAAATATCAAAAACAAACTTCACTAAGTCACATATCTTTTCCCAAAAGGATTTAGAAAAATACAATAATTTAGGTCAAAATATGGATGTCGTACACGTGCATGGTATGGTAAGAAGAAGTGACTTTTAAACCGTGGTTTTTAGCAATGCCTATTGAAACTCAATTTGTACAATCTGGGTATTGAAATAAACTACATATTTGGAAACTAGACTCCAAGTACTACATTTTATGATCAGTGACTTTTTCAAAGATTCGATCTCTAAGTGCTTCAAATTTTAAGGTCAAAGTGTCAAATTCTGAAAATCGGGGAAAACACCACTTTTTGGCCAAAAAGTGAACTCAACTTCTTGCCAACACCCTGTTATAAGTTTTTTATGTGTGGTTAGTGGTTGTTTCTTGTGTTGTGTTTGAGGAGACCTTTTACTATTTCTTGTTGTCTCCTTTATTTTGTTGTTTTGGCTCAGGTTGCTGTTTGTATGGGATTATGACCGTTTCCTTGCTTGTCTAATAAAAAACAAGATAATATTAAAAACTAAAATCCAATGACAACATTATTAGAATCCTCATCTAGCATTATTGAATTCCAATTATAAAAATATTAAAATCTAAAAATATCATTATTGAAATTTAATAACATCTTGATTAGAATATATAAAAGACATTATAATCCAATAATATGAAACCTTTGGGTCCTAAAATAAATCTATATTTAATGAAATAATGATTTAATGCTCTTTATATACATATTTTTTTCCATTGTATTCCACTTTTTTGTGATCAATATGTGTGAAACTAAAAATATTATATTGTGATTTGTATGTAATTTTCTCAACCATGAGAATATCTATGAGTTCTTAAACCATGGTTACAATTATTTGACTATATATAGGATTGAGTAAACATGAAATTTATTTCATTTTTATTATCACAAAACTTAAAAAACATGATTGGATGAAATTCTAGAGAATGTAACTACTTGTTGTTGATGTAAAAATTTAACTTTGTCAAATCTTTAGTTGCTCATCTTTGTTATGAGATGTATTTCTAAATGACATATGAAAATTTTCCTAGACTTGTATTGAATTATTGTACTGAGATGAAACCTCCATCTATGTACATGGTGTATTTTTCTATAAAATCTACAACTAAAATAATGGCACCAAGATGAAAGCTATCATGACATATTTTAAATTGCTTATTCACCATAAAATATCTTTATATCTATTGTGCATAGTCTTACACAAACAATTGACTTGTATTTTTTATAATTAATTATCAATTTTGCAACTGTAAGTGTGAATAAGTAGAAAGGAATAAAACACTTCTTAATGAAACATTGTATCAAAGATTAAGCTAATTAATCAATTGAAAGCGTCTCATTGTCTCCTATCTTCAAAGATTTATTAAGCTATTGTGCTCTCAGATTTAAATAACACTATAACTATTAAAATGACAATCTAAAGAATGGAATAATGTTGATGCAAATGATATGAGGCTAATATGATAATACTAAATGATAAAAGAAGTTAAGATGACATGAATTGGCATGAACTGACATGAAAACTGATAAATGCAGCTACAAGAGGCAGCCATGATTGTGAAATCTTGAATGCTTGATTCTTGATGTTTGATGAATTCCTGCAAAGTAAACTTGATAACCTGGGATTCTGGATCTTTTTCCTAGTTGAATGAAGCTTTATTTATAGATTTCCTGGCTGTAGAAATGCACAGGGATGGCAAAGAGAGGCTTGGATTCAATCTGGAGGATTGAATGGTGAGAGATGGAAGAGATTGAGAAGATTTTGGAGATTGTCTCTACTCATGAAAACACCAGGCAAGCGAAGAGGAAGGATTGATGGAGGAGGATTAAGAGATAAATTTGCAATTTGTCTCCAATTCTTCCTGTGAAGTTTCAACCAATTAATTTTGACATAAATTAGACATAGGATATCTAATTTGATTTTGAGGAAATATAGAGGAAAATTCCTTATGCCTTTATTTAAATATTTTAAATTAGCAAAAGAGGGATAAATAATTTAATAATTTAACAAATTATAGAAGTTTTTATTAAATTAAACAAAAGAATATGGCAATTAATCAATACAGTGTTTAATCTTTATTTAATTAATTTAAGATTGATGTGATAGAATAAAATAAGGAAATGATAATTTAAATCAAACAAAGTATTTAATTTTTTTTATTTAATTAAGATTAGAAGAATTTAAGTGTGAATGTGAACGTGAACTATATAAATAAATATTTCTATTTATTCAAACAGTAGAGGAAATCGGGATAAATAATTAAATAATTCTTATTTAATTAATTAGAATTCTCTAGACCAATTTTAGGTGTATACAACAACTTTACATGAACTCCACTCACCCCAATTGCATGTCACAACTAAGCCTTATTTTCATAAATAAAGTCCCTTGTATTTTTCACAAAACAAAGCCAAGAGAAATTATGTGGTTGCCTTAGGTGGGGGTCTCACAATACACTCTTGTAAAACATCATTAATATGCAAATAACAATGAATAGGGTAGAAAACATCACAATAGATTGAAAATTCAATAAATATTCTAAAAAATTATTTGATGCATGTGTGATTTATTTTAACTAATAAAGTTTTATAATGCTCAAATTAACTTTAACTAGTTTTATTTGTTGACTATTCTTCATAAAATCTCATACATGGTACACATGTTGTTGTATAAGAGCTTTTCAAAATAATTTATAATCAATTTGTATAGTTTATATTTATATAATGCTTTCATCAAATTTAAAAAGATTTGAAAATACAAATATTCCTTAGAGATATTTTACATTACAGGCATCATGATTTTCAAATCATTAAAAAATATAAACCTCGATTAACAAATTAATTCACATATAATATTTTCATTTAAATACAAATTGACATTATTTCATTAAAATATTATGTTAAAAAATTTCATTTCTTAATTTCTCTAATCTCTTTTGAAATCCCTCAATTTAATAACAATTGAAAAAAATAAAATCAAAGTGGAACAATTTACAAAACAACTGAGACAATCCTGCCATGAATTTAACATATGGCAGAAATATAGGAAGGGCAAATGTCCAGCCAACAAACACAATGAAAGCAATGGACAAAGCCAAGATGTTCACTTGTTGTAACCATGACATGTCTATACTTAATATTAAAATTTGAACAAATAACAAAGGCACTTGTTTATCTTAATTATTATTCTAATTATCCTTACTCCATACATTCTTTATCTCAAGAATCTAAAATGGAAACCCATACAATTCATGCAATCTTCTCCTGGTTCATCGTTTATACCATGTCTGGATATGGTGGTGGTAGAACTCGAAGATGGGTCTGAACATTTAGCCTCACCTTCTGCATTTGGAAAAATGTTTCTCCCTTCGCAAACCACAAATACCTGACAAGAATTTGGAGCATGCCTGTGTACATATTCAGCTTTGTTTGGTCCCTTCTTCTTCAGCTTTCTGCTCTCCAACAAACAAAAACAAACATTAATATTTGACTCCGTTAACCACATACAAATCCTATTTTTAGACTGTAACTTAAAAGATGATCCAACCTTGTCATTGGATGAGTTGCTGGTTTTGTTCCCATAACAAGTTTTGAAATGTTAAGCACTGATATCAATTCTATCAGTGATTTGTGAGGCATATCGCTTTCAATCAGAATTGTTTCTGTTTTTGTCTGCATTAAATTATATGTCAACATTCAATCAATAGTAAAATTTCCAGAGGCCATAATGTTAGATTGAATATTTCTAAATTAGACTATATAAAAAAAATTCTTTATCGAAATTCTATTATCAAAATGAGAGGAAGAGAAAAAAACATATTCCAACATTCTATCTACATATGTTATTGTTATATAATCAATTACCTTGGCATTTAAGCACATATCCAGGTAGTTTTGTAGTAACCTTGTTCTCTTGACCTCTTCCTCTTTTATATGGTTGTCCACAATGTCTTGTGACACTTGACTTATAGGAATCTTTCCAACTGTTTTAAAAGGTTCCAACATAAAATCTTTAGCCTGGTCAGTTTTGATTATTTATTCATAGATTCATTATGTTAACAAGGAAATGAATCCGTTCTCTTTTAGTTACAGAATAAGATTCTTGTGAACGAAACATAGTTGAAGAAGACAAACACAAATACAATATTAAGTATTCTTTTCATTATCTCAGATATCAAACCTATAAAAATGAAATAAAGCTGAAAAAATAAATTTTATATCAAATATGTGGTAATAAATGAAAAGAAAAGACAATATTGAAAATCTAATTGATTCCCAAATAGTAACTAGTAAAGTATAAAATTAAAGTAAGGGCTGTGAAGAAAATTTTGAGAAAACATCACATGAAGTTGATCTGAGTAAAACTCCATTATTAGCTGTGTGGTACCCAAAACAGAAATGGTACCCAATTGATTTAGAGAAACAATTTTAAGTAGAAATCATTTATAACTTTCTGATTGGTTTGTACACTAAGGAAATTCAAATTAGCTAATCAATCATGCAAATCATAACTGAAAAGAAAAAAAAAGGATTGTAAGACCAGATCATTATGACTCACCTGGGGTTGGAATTGACTTCAATGGAGGGAAAACATGAATGAGAGTAAGAGAGTCCCCCTCTTTAACAAGATGATTCAAAGTCCATTGCAGAGCAGAAGGGTCCTTCCCCACTGCAACATATACCTGACTATCATCCTCCTCCTCATCCATGCATATATCTTCCTCTATCTCACAACTCCCTTCTTGAACTGGGTTGAATCTGGAAAACTCCATTGTTCTTCTCCAATCTTGGCTTTTCAGAGTCTCCTCAATCATTTTGCTCCATTCTTTACTATGCAACTGCTCTGCAACCAATTTTTTCCCTTTGGCTTCCTCAAATTCTTCTATACCTGAAATCTCCTGACTTTTTCTCCTTTTGATCTTCTGGGATTTGATTTCTTCCAATCTCTCAATAGTACTATTATTCTCTTGTGAACTTTGACCAAACTCATAAAAAGCACTGCATTCCACAGGAATGGAAGAGAGATAAAATTTAGAAGTCAACATGTTATACTATAAATCAAAAGCAAATTCTGTGTACTGGCAAATAGAGAACTTTATCTGATGTCAATATATATTATCTCTATGTTGTTTTTTATGCCATGCGTACTGATTTTCCCAGGAGGTACGTAATAATCAGTTTCATATAACCTGCATTTCTATCTATTTTAACCATTCGAAGAATTTGGAAAGGTCACTAATTTGTATGTTTAGCTATAGAAAACAATATTAATTGAAGAGATCTAAAGAAGCATATTCCGAATATACTTATTGACTTGTTAGGTTATGACAATTTCCTGATTTCAAATAAAATAAAGATAATGACCAGCCTCTGGAAATTCGAAAGGTTTTAAATGAAGACAGTGATAACACATAGTGAAGGTATCACCGTCTCTGATTCAGTGTATCTTTTTTAATCTTGAATGGTAAAATTGCATGGAATTATCGTATAAGCAAGTTAATAAATCGTAATATAATGTATTATAGGTGGTTTATCACTTTTTATCGATGAAAAAAACAGTTATCAAATTGTTTAGCATCAGAACAAATCATCTGCAGCACGTCTAGTTATCTGGTTTAAGAGTCTAAAGAATAAAATTATGAAAATGGTTATTCTTTTAGAGTATTAAAGAAAAAAATAATTGAAAAGAAAAGAAAAGTTCTTTAGATTAACAATGTGAAAAAATACAATTAAGTATAAATTTAATTTAAATATTGTATTGCAGATGGATCAAATCAATAATAGTAGATAATAAGTATAATCATATGATAGATGATAATAAATGAAAAAAGAGATTGCTTAATTTAAGATAATGATATTTGTATGTCTCATAATCTAAAAATGTGTTAAATAGTCATGTATATGGATTACATATACATATTCCCCTTTGCTCTATGCTCAGTTGAGTCTATATATAGATCAAGTTTCTAACCTCAAAATTTCTTTATAGCTATGAAATTAGTCTCTAATGATCTTTGGATTTTTCCTATGAACTCTTAGATAATAGATTGTTAGTTAGTGATATCTTCTTTCACACTTTCAAGTTTTTCTATCAAATTAGTGCTATTTAAAAATATCTTAATATGTAGCATGTTTCAAATATGCACATGAATTCTAGAATGAATTAGTGAGACTTTGCTAGTCCAATACAATATAAAAGGATTGAGATGATTGGTTAGTGAAAATACACCTCTTGTATTAGTAGCCTACCTATCTAGACCTATTAACATAATTATTTTGGCGCAATAAGGAGAAAAAATACAAAATATCATTCCTAGCACCTTTTCATTAAATAAAATTAAAGCATTTTATAACATTATGTTTGTCACTTGCACAAGAAAACAAATTCAAGTTGAAAAAATTAAGATGGGTATTTGTAGTTGGACTCAATGTTAGCATATAGGTTTAAATGAGACATTTCTAGGTGTGATGGTTTGCTCGAGAATAGTCATTCAAAAATTTGATAGTTTTTTGTTTTAGGAAACTTAAGAGACTTTCATAATCTGTTGTAGCTTATAATGATTGGGGTATTTGTGCAAAAAAAGACACCATAAATATTAGTAACTCATCCAAATATATTATATGGCACTCCCATTTTAGTTCAAAGAGGTGTGAAATATAAAATGTCACTCTTACCTATTCATAAATTAAGATTGAAGAATTTAACAACATTATATTCATTACCACTATAGGAAAATAAATCCAAGTCAACAAAAATCAAGATAGGTATTTGGAAATGGAAATAATTCCAACTTGTATGTTTGGACAAGGCATTCCAATGTGCCATAGTTTGATGGATCAATTGTCCTAAAATTTGGTGTTTTTTTGGTCTTGGTAATTTTAAGAGACTCAACTAGTACAATGTGGAAACATATAGATACCTCCAATGACAGTAATCCATCCACCTATATATGTTGGCACTACTAATTTGGTGCTAAAAAGTGTGGAATCCAAAACATCACTCCTAGCACCATTTCAGTTAAAAAAAGTAGATAATTTTATAACACCACATTCATCACAATAACAATAGATCAAGTTTGAGTTGAATAAAATTACTTATCATTTTTAGGTGGATTTGACATCCCTAAAGTTTTAGATAAAAATTCATAAATTCCAAAATTTGAGAGAAGATTCATTACAAAAGTTTGGAATCCTTTTGGAGTTAAGGCTCTTAATAGAATTTGTTGGTCCAACGTAACTTGAAAGGATCAAAATGGTTTGGAATAAAAAATACACATTTAGTACTAATAAATACTCACTTCGATGTGTTGGAGCTATTAGTTTAGTGCCATAAGTTGAAAAATACAAAATACCACTCCTAACACCCTTTCACTATACGAAATAGAGCATATTGCAACATTGCATTCCTCACCACAAAAAAGAAGAATATAATTTTAATTGAAAAATTGATATAGCTATTTATAGGCTAAACTAAAGTCCACCTAAAATTTTATACAAGAAATTCCCATGGTTTGAGAGAATACTCATTCCCAAGTTAGCTAATTTTTTTCTTAGGGATGTTAAGAGACTTTGTTAGTCCAATGTAGCTTGGAAGGATTGAGATTATTGAGAATAAAAAACACATCTCTAGTAGTAGTAACCCATCATTTGGATGCATTATAACTATTAGTTCAATTCCACAAGATGTGGAATATAAAAAACTCACTCCTAACACCTTTTGTTGAAAAAATATGAAACATTTTATAGCATTATTGAAATGTTGAAAAAGGTGATCCTAAGTCTAATCCAAATAACCTAGGATCAATTTCCTTTTTTCTAGAGAATTATTAGGATGCAAATCAACAAGGTGATTAGATTGAATTTCAACCATGAAGATGAGCTAATCAAACCTGAATTTGATCCTTTTAAGTCTTGGAAATTGATTGGAATTGATTTTCCTTAATTAACCTAATTCAAAAATTATGTGCCCTAATATGAAAATGCAAGATCTGAAAAATGAGAAACTATAACAAATATTCACCAAAAAATTTGAGAAAGGCATATTTTTGTGTACTTGTCTTGTAAATTTGGAGTTAACCAAAATAAGAGGACTAATTCGTCATATGATGTATGTGTCCTTTTAGGGATATTCCAGATTTTTTTTTGTAGTTATTTGATGCTAGATCAAAGCTTTATGTTTCCTCCTGTAAATCTATAGGATCACTGTCAGATATTTCTATAGGTGAGTTTTTGTGAGTTGAAAAGGTGTAGGTATTTGAATGCAACAATGGATAATTGATCTTCAAACCTCCCTCAATCCTCTCCAAACCTGAAACCTACACATTCAAATGGAGATGAAGGGTTGTTCCATTTAGGGGCTTTCCTTAGTCAAACCACATGCTAGTTTTTTCACTTCCACAATGGTGATGTCTTGATGATAAAAGGATAAATTATAGGAAGGAATGTTGAATCCATAAAGTGCTAGAACTCATCACCATTCAATGGCTTCCTTGAAGGACTGAAGTCATTTACATATCCTCAAGGTCTTGGATCTTGCTTGCTTGATTTGATTGAATTTCTTGGAGACCTACAAAAGGATCAACCTTCATAAACAATGATAACATGAACATGCATAAACTCACATCTGATTTGACATGATGCTTGGATCTTGAATTACTGCAATAAATCCTTGAAAATTTTCTCTTGACTTGCTTGATAATGCTTGATGATGCTAGATTCATTCATTTTTCACTAGATTCTCCTTGTTAGGTTTGAAATGATGCAATAACTAGGTATTTATATGCAATTATTCTAATTTGGACACAAATTGAATCTTGATAGCCGACTTTAGACATTTGAACTACAAATAATAAAATGACGACACCAACATATTTGAATTTTGAGGGAAAATAGGGGGATATTTACACCAAAATGGGACCCATTTTCCATAATGGGACATATGTGCCATAGGGCGTAAATGTCCCAACCCCATTTTCTAGAAATTAAGGTGTTGAGGGGAAATTATTAGATGAATGCATTTGTTTTTAGCTTGCAATTTATTGATAATTGTTAAAAATGGGCCATAGAATGCATAATTTAGGAAATTAGGGGTTCAAACAGTTCAAATTATTTACATAGTGTGAAATTGTCAAAGGTGATGTCCAATTTTCGATACTACATTTAGCCCCTACTTTAGCGAGAGTATGAAATTATGCTCAGACTCACACTAAATTAGAAAATATATGTTAAGAGAGGTTTGATTGTCCAAATGCTAAAGAGATAGGATGACAAAGGATCTAGGGGGAGTGCACAAGCCTCCAAGATCCAAGATCCTACGACAAGGCATCATAAGGAAAAGGAACACACATTTTTGATATGCAACAAGACAACATACACAAACATACACAATGCCAAAAAAAATGCTAAAGGAGGGTATGTACTAGAAAACTATGTTATGCTAGGGTCCACTCCAAAGGTGTTCATGACTCATAGAATAAAAAAGTTTGATATTTTGTAGGTGAATTACAAATCGAAGGAAAAATGGGCTAGTGAAGTTTTTTATTCACTAGGTGAGCCCCCAAGACAAGGTAGAAAGATGAGAAACAAACAAGGTCTAGTGAAACACGATATTCACTAAGTGTGTGCCCATTGACAACCATACTTGGAATTATGCTCTCTGATAATTTTGATAAGGTGCTAGAAAAATCTAATGTTATACCAATGTATCACTAAGTTCAACACATATGATCAAAGTGAAGCAAAAATGGTAATCTCAACACACCACTAAGTCCAACACATGTGAACAAAGTGAAGGGAAAAGTTCCAATGTCAACACACCACTAAGTCCAATGTGTGTGAACAAAGTGAAGCAAAAAATGCCAATGTCAACACACCACTAAGTCCAACACATGTGAACAAAGTAAAGAAAAAATTCCAATGTATGCCCCCTAGTGGAACCCCTATAATTTTTGTGTTCTTGACTGATTCTAAATGTAAAATTTGGCTAGATCCTTCTGGTTTGTATGATTCGTGTGGCTTAGGGTTTCAATTTTACTTTTGTTCTAGGGTTTTATTTGTGCCCTAAACCCTTTGAACAATCCTAAATGGTAAATCCTTGCATATTTTCTAATTTGCAGTTGACTGGTAATTACCCATTCTCGGTTTTCCAAGTCACCACTTGAGCCATTAAAGTTGTTAACTTACCAGCCCCTTGTGCTTAGTCAACCAGTTGCTACCCGTCAATTTTTTTAAATCATATTTTATGTTATACGAGTCTAAAAATATTAGGAGGGTCCTAAATCTTTTATTATTTGTCACTTTATCCTAAGTCGTGATCTAGATTTTGGCGTAAATCTTTTATATTGGAAACCTTGTGAACCCCCCTTTTAAGTCATAAATTGGTGCACGTGTCTTTTGAACTTCTAAATAATGCTTGGTGGGTCCCACTGAACACATCTTATTGGTTCCCCTCAAGCCCGCGAGAATAAAATATTATGATAAAAAATCTAGAGGGATAGTGGGTGGGTGATACTTGTCCACCCTCACGGTAGGTCCCACCACCTTTTAAAAGGCACCAATGGAAAAAGGTTATGAAATCAATGGTTATAAGGAATTCTGACAAAAATATCAATTGTTCCCCGCTAGCCTATGAGGGACCCACTGTCTGATCACGACTCATGGAGGGATAGCAGGAAAGTACCATGTGGCATCATCGCCACCGTCTGCTAGACTATAGAGGGTGTGGAAATATTTAATGAAGTTTTTCATAGCAACCATGGATTGGATAAAGAATGAGCTAATAATGGAATTTTTGAGCACATGCAAAATTAATTCTAGAGATGTTTTAATCTCAACCGTTCATCATGATATAGGGATACCATCATCTGATTGCTAGCTTTTGGATTAAAGAACACACATGTTGGAGGGTGTCAGGTTGATTTGGGCTATTATTCGCTAGCATGTGACTGTAGATATAAACCCTCTAGACTCCAAAGGGTTGTTGGGTTGATGATACAGGGATCTTCTTCTGGTTTGTAAAGTATGGTGGGACAACGAGGTTGACGAAAAAGATGCACACTTGGCAGAAATAAAGAACTATGGATGTCGAGTCAACAAAAAGGCAAACATTCAAATTTTGTTGACTCCATCTGAGTCACACACTGGTCCACATCAATATCAAATCAATGAAAAAGATTAAAAGTTTCTAAGGGACATCAGTGAGACATTCTAGTTCGCATGAGCAAGTAGTGGCAAAGTTGATGGGTTTCTACTGAATTAAGAGCTTTACTTACCATAAAATCCTTCTTTAAAGTTTTTAATCGATTGTCAAAGCATTCCCAAAGCATATAGAAGTTGTTGCAATGCATTTTGAGCTGTTGGCATCTTCAAATTAGGGTTTCTTGCGTCATTAAACCAATAAGTAAAACTCACACTCCTTGAGCTAGTTTCATCATGGTTTTCATTCAATCTACAATGGTTGCTATCTAGGGCTTATTTTAAGGTTTGATGTTCATTAAATTTATATAAATTATGATTTTAATCATTTCCTCGTGTCAAGATTTTCCCTAAAAATGTAAGATCCCTGGTTTGAATCCTATCAAGCCCTAGGTCAAATTATATTTTAGACATGACACCAAAAATTCAAGCTTCTACGTCAAAAGGCCAAGCCTATGGGTCAAAACCTCTAGTGAGACCTTTAGTTCAGGACTTGATTGTGCAATTACCACCCTTAACAATTGATAAACCAAAGGGAAACCTTTGTTCCATGGCCTCAGAGTTAAGCAAGGTATTGATAAATTTTGCACAGTCAAAGATGCTACCCTACTATATTCTGGATGGATTCTTTTCTAGGGGTGGTTTGGAAATAGGAATGGTGGTGTTCCACTTTACAACCTGTAGACATGTAAAATTGACTCGACACCTATCACACACCTCAAATAGCATTGAACAAGCTCAAACAACATCAAACGGTATGGAACATCATCTCTGATCATTCTATAACATCTCATAATCATCTCATAATATCTTGGAATGACTTAGAATCATCCTGTAATATCTCAAAATGACTCGAAGGGTAAGTGCACCAAGATGGTTCCTAAAAAGGGGACTTAAGTGGACAATGTTTTTCTGAAATTAGGAAATACTGACCTTGGACATGAAATTGAGGATACTTAGACTCAAAATTTTGAGATGGAACAAAAAGAAGGATTCAAGTGCTCTGAGTCTAATTTCTAAACTACTAATTTATTTTCAAAATGGTTGAGATTAAGGGGTTCAAATGAGGGACGTACACAAATTGGTGTTGTTTTTGTCAGAAAAACATAACATAGCAACTCTTGTACGACCCTCGTACGGTGAACTTTTTTTTAGTATTTTTAAAATTGCAATGGTAAGAAGTTAGCTAGTTGATGCACGATTTTTCTGATAATTTTTTAATGAATATTTGATTTTTTACTAATTTGTGAAGTGGACATATCCTGAAAATAGAATTTTGGCCGTGCTACCCCTACAAATTTTGGAAACTAATTGATTTGTTTTTTTTTAATTTTTTAATTTGTAGAATGGAGTCTAGTTTTTTAAAATGTAATTTATTTAAAAAATTAATGAACGGTTAATTTATAATGAAAAAAATACCAAACACTGCTTTTTGGCAAAAAAAAGACATACAGATAAAATAAATTATGGATGAAAGACTTAATATTTTCATAAAGTGAAAAAAATTACATCGTTGGATAGCTAAGAGATAACCCAACATTACCCATGTGCTCGATTTTTTTGATATTGAACCACATGCAATCCTGATGGTGAGCACGAACTTGATTATGAGAAATATGGTGGATTTTTTAAAAACACGTCTCTGGTCGTTGGGAATTCCCTCCAAGCCTTTGGGTTGGTATTCCAAGGCAAATACCAAGCCTAAGGCTCAAGAATTCCCAACGCAAGATATAGTGCGAGCGCATTATAACGCGCTCGCGTTATATCTCAGTTTTGACATGGTTTTTTCTTCTGCATGGAACATGTCTACTAGCACATAACATGAGCGCGTTATGTCTTACTCTATGTTAAATGCCAATATATTAATATATGCTGATATATTTTTATGTACATGTATGTCATGTATGTATGTATGCTTGTATGGATGTAAGATTGTATGTACATATGTATTATGCTTGTATGTATGCATTTATGTATGTCTTTAGATGAAGGGAGAATTTAGAGAGATTCTAGAGAGATGGAGAGGGGGTTGAAGTGAGATTTTAAGAGAGAGGGAGTGGGAGAGAAGGGGTTGGATTGAGGGGGACTTAGCTAGGTAAGATGGGAGGGATAGAGGGAGGGAGAGAGAGGGGGGGGTGGGAGAGAGAGAATTGAGGGAGAGGGAGAGAGAGAGAGGGGGTGGGAGAGAGATAATTGAGGGAGAGGGAGAGAGAGAGGGGGGAGAGAGAGAGAGAGACAAAGAGAAAGAGAGAGTTATGTAAGTAGGGTGCAAAAGGGAGAGCATTGAGAGTGTGAGAGGGAGAGACTTGAGAGTGTGAGGGG
Source organism: Sequoiadendron giganteum (assembly GCA_007115665.2). Taxonomy (NCBI): domain Eukaryota; kingdom Viridiplantae; phylum Streptophyta; class Pinopsida; order Cupressales; family Cupressaceae; genus Sequoiadendron; species Sequoiadendron giganteum. The sequence continues at coordinate 180,306,190 of CM021105.1, forward strand.
GGTGAGAGGGAGAGACTTAAGAGATAGGTAGTGAGAGGGAGTGTGAGAGAGAGGGAGTGTGAGAGAGACGGAGTGGGAGAGAGAGGGAGAGGGTGTGAGAGGGAGTGACTTGATAGTAGAGAAAGAGGGGGGTGAAGTGAGAGGGACTTATCCAGGTAGAGCTGGAGGGATAGATAGAGAGAGGGGAGAGAGACAAGGAGAGAGTTACCTAGGTAGGTTTCCATAGGGAGAGACCTTAGAGAGAGAGGGGGTGGGAGGAAGAGACATGAGAGAGGGAGAGAGAGGTAGTGGGAGAGAGTGGGATGGAGTGGGAGGGACATAAAGAGAGATGGATAGAGGGAGTGAGAGAGGGTGGTAGGGATTGATTGAATGAGAGGTACACAAAAAGAGGGAGATGATAGATAGAGACAATTAGAGAGGATGGGAGGGAGGGAAGGAGTGAGAGGTGAGATGTATAGATAGAGAGAAAGTGATAGGGGTTGAGGGTATAGGGTTGAGGGATTAGGGTGGAGGACCTATAGGGTTGATGGTTTCTAGGGTATTAGGGTTTAAGTTTTGAGGGTTGAGGGAATAGGTTTGATGGTAGAGGGTATTTGGTTGAGGGTATAGGGCAGAAGGTTTAAGGTTTAAGCGTTTAGGGTTGAAGGGTTTGGGGTTAAGGGTTTAGGGTTAAGGGTTTACTTAGTTGAGGGTATAGGGTTTAGGGTATAGGTTTGAGGGTATATGGTTGAAGGATTAGGTTCAGGGTCCAATGTAAGGGGCAGAGGGTTTAGGGTTTAAGGATTGAGGGTTGAGGGATTAAGGTTTGAGGGTTGAGAATTGAGGGTTGAGTGTTTAATGTATAGGGTAAAGGGTAGAGGGTTTAAGGGTTGAGGGTTGAAGATTGAGGGTTCAAGGTATAGGGTCAAGGGATTAGGGTTGAGCATCCAATATATAGGGTAGAGGTTATAGGGGTTGAGAGATTAAGGTTTGAGGGATTAGGTTTTAGGGTAGAGAGTATTGGGTTGAGGGTAGAGGTTAGAGGTAGAGGGTAGAGGGTAAAGGGTTTAACAGTTTAGTGTTTAAGAGGTTAGGGTTGAGGGTCGAGGGTCGAGGGTTTAGGGTTGAGTGTTTAAGGGTTTAAGGGTTGAGGGTTTAAGGGTCAAGAGGGTTGAGGGATTAGGGTAGAGAGTTTACTAAGTGGGTTTAAGGTTTGGGGGATTAGGGTTGAGGGTAGAGGGTAGAGGATTGGCGATAGAGGGTAGAGGGTTTATGGGTTAGGTTTTAAGGGTTTAGGGTTTAGGGATGAGGGATTAATAGGTTATAGGGTAGAGGTTATAGGAGTTGAGGGATTAGGGTTTAAGGGTTCAGGGTTGAGGGATTCAGAGGGTATAGGGGTTGAGGGATTAAATTTTAAGGGTTGAGGGTTGAGGGATTTAAGAGGGTATAGGGGTTGAAGGATTATGCTTTAATGGTTGAGGGTTCACGAATTAAGAGGGTATAGGGGTTGAGGGATTAGGCTTTAAGGGTTGAGGGTTGAGGGTTGAGGGTTGAGGGATTAAGAGGGTATAGGGGTTGAGGGATTAGGGTTTAAAAATTGAGGGTTGAGGGATTAAGAGGGTATAGGGGTCGATGGATTGCATTTAAGGGTCAGAGGGGTTGAGGGTTGAGGGATTAAGAGGGTATAGGGGTTGAGGGATTAGGGTTGAGGGCTGAGGATTAAGAGGGTATAGGGGTAGAGGGATTAAGGTTGAAGGGTTGAGGGTTGAGGGTTGAGGGATTAAGAGGGTATAGGGATTGAGGGATTAGGGTTTA
>CM021105.1:180311856-180336168 GCA_007115665.2 Sequoiadendron giganteum
TTATACTTTCAACAATATTTTTAGTCTTTTGTTACAACATTTATATATGTATTAATTGTCATAGAGTAGCCAAGAAAAATACCTTCATCATACCTAGAACCAAACTTACCCAAATGTTCTTCCTCCCTTTTGATGTAGCATTTACTTCCAAATATTTTTAGATGTCTAACTCAAGTCGGTCCTCATCTCCATAATTCATATGGTGTTTTTATCAATTTTAGGTCTGATTTGAGCTCTATTCAAAATATATGTACTATATTTTGGACTACTTCTCTTTAGTACATATTTAGTAAACTTGCTTGACTCAACATTGTTTTGGACATCTCTTGTACAAACCAGTTCTTCCTACAACTCCATTCTACTGCGAAGTCCTATGAGTGGAAAATTACCTTTGGATCCCATGTTCCTCAAAGAATTTACCATACCAGTCAGAAGTGAACTCTCCACCTTTGTCTAATATCAAAACTTTGATTGTTCTTTCAATTTCATTTTCAACCATAGCCTCGAATGCTTTGAATTTCTCAAAAGCTTCTGATTTATCTTTTATAAAAGTAATCCAAGTCATTCTAGAGTAATCATTAATAAGCATCATGAAATACCTATCACCTTGTAGACACTTTTTCCTCATCGGTCCACAAAGATCCATATGAATCAAATCCAGTGGCCTTGTTGTAGAGTATTCCTTAGTAGGAAGTCTAGTCTTTATCTATTTTCCTTCATGGCATGGTTTAAAGCTGGTAGACTAAGGCTTCTTGATCTTTGGCTTGTCTCTAACCATTCCCTTTGAACTAATATTCATAATTTCATCCAAATTAATGTGTCTTAGCCTTCTATGCTAAAGCCAACTTTTTTCTTTCTATATAGCAAAGCAGTTTTATCCATTTAGCTCATTAAGATGGTATACATCACTATCAGTCCTTATTCCTTTCTCAATCAACTCTCTGGTACTGGTCATTCTTATTTCATACCTTTTAGCACTAAATAAAATCTTGTAACCTTTGTCACACATCTGACTGACACTTGAAATATTATGTTTCAATCCTTCAGCATATAGAACATCATGAGTTTTTATCTTTCCACCATCAAGACTCAAAGTACCCTTACCATTAATCTTAGCAATAAAATTATTCTCGAGAGTTACATATCCTCCATCAAAATTCTTGAAGTTCATAAACTTACTTTTGTCTATGGTCATGTCACTTAAACATCCACTGTCAATGATCCACAAATTCTTCTCTTTAGAATGTAATGCAGTTTGAGCTACCATGGATTTTTTTGATCTTTTATCCTTTGTTTTCTTCTTCCAAACTTTATCTAATTCATTATTCTAACATCTTGAACCTTTCCTTTTGTTTTTGGTAGTGGAGAACTCACAAAATTGCTTCTGTAGTTTTATCCATTTAGCTCATTGAGATGGTATACATCACTACCAGTCCTTATTCCTTTTCCAATCAACTCTTTGGTGCTGGTCATTATTATTTCACACCCTTTAGCACTAAATAAAATCTTGTAACCTTTGTCACACATTTGACTAACACTTGAAATATTATGTTTCAATCCTTCAACATACAGAACATCATGAATTTTTGTCTTTCCACCATCAAGACTCAAATTACCCTTATCATTAATCTTAGCAATAAAATTATTCTCGAGAGCTACATATCATCCATCAAACTTCTTGAAGTGCATAAACTTACTTTTGTCTCTGGTCGTGTCACTTAAACATCCACTGTCAATGATCCACAAATTCTTCTCCTCTTGAGCATGTAATACAGTTTGAGCTACCATGGATTTTTTTGATCTTTTCTCCTTTGGTTTCTTCTTCCAAACTTTATCTAATTCTTTATTCTAACATCTTGAGCCTTTCCTTTTATTTTTGGTAGCGGAGGACTCACAAAATTTCTTCTACAATTCCTAGCAATGTGTCCAAAATTGTTGCATTTGTGGCAAACAATATTAAAATTGTACAAAGGTGCAAATGCATTACTACTAGCAAAGTTATTTCTGCTTACCAAATCCTTTCTATAATTCATGGCCTTATGAACAAAATTATTGCAATCAAAATAGTAATCATAAAAAATGATTGAACCTAGTATTGTATCTTTATCTTCTGAATCTTTTGTTCTTCTTCCACACTTGGATGAAACCATCATTTTGTGCCCTACTTTCATCACTTGCAACAACTTTCTCAAAATTTGAACTTTTGTAACCAATCTCTTACAGATTCACATTGGTTGAGTTCACAGACTTCTCGATCACCTTGTTCTTTTGTATATCAGTAAAACCAAGTATGGTTTTGATATGGGGTGATCTCTAACTTCCCAAACTTGAATTGTAGCTTATGATTTACCTTCTCAAGCTCTATTATTATTGACACAATTTATGATTCAAACTTTTCATAGTCCTTGTCTCTTGATAGTAATTTTTTGGTCAGAAATTTTTCAATTATTTTCGCCTCTTCCACTTGAGTCTTCAAATCAATTATCATATTTTATACTTTCTCAATATTCTAAGATAATTTTTCTTTAGCCTTTACTTCCTTAGCAATTCTTTTCTTTAGTCTCTTAATCTCTTTGCCAGTATAGAGCAACTCTTCAACAATATATACCTCATCATCATCATTTATGGAATTCATTTATGCATCTTCTTTATTAGTTTCCATAGCCATGAATACAACCTTTTCTCATTCATCTCTGAAGATTTCTTGATCCTCTTCATTAGTTGAATAGCCTTCTTCATTAATTAAGAAATGATTTTGTTTCCTCTAAACTTTATTCCCTTTCAAAGATGACTTATTTACATACTTTTTCTCAACATTGTTAGAGTCTACATAAGGAAACTTAGCCATAAAATTTCCTACTTCACCACAATTAAAAAATTTGAAGGGTATCTTACCTTTATACTTATCAGTTCAACCTCTTTGCAACTTTATGACAAACTTTTCTTCCTTTTGATCTAATCCAATTTATCAAAGTCTGGATCAACTTGCTACATAGAGGCTTTAAAAGCCTCTTCTTTCTTTGTAGAATTTTAACTATCAATCCTCATTTTATAGGCAGTGAAGATACCATGCAACTCGTCCATAGTTAGTGTATTCAAATTTTTAGCTTCTTCAATAGCGGAAACATTTGCATCAAATCTTTCAGGAAGGGATCTAAGTACCTTTTACACAATCATGTAGTCTTTCAATTCTTCACCAAGACCTTTGATAGAGTTGACAACATCATCTACCCAGAGCAGGAATGTGGTAATGTTTTCTTCTTCCTTCATTTTTAGATTTTCAAATTGACCGAGTGATGAGTTTGAAGCTTTTCTTCTTTAACCTTGTCATCACCTTCATAGATATTGTTACAAAAATGATGCAACCAAACAATGGTATAGCTCCAACCTTGGGTATTTCCATTGGGAATCCTTTTATTTTTATGATCTCAAACATAATATCTCCAAATCCATCACCTCTCACCAACTTTCAATATAGTTGTCCACATAACACATATACACCCCCACCATATTCACCTCCATCCCAAAACACAACTAATGATTCTGTTATAAACCAACTTTTATAAAATTCCACATCCCTTCAACAACAAATTTAGCAACATTGAACCAAAACCAAAATGGACAACCTTCACAATATGTGAAGAGAAACCCATTCTCATTGGAGACGTTGAAAGAACAAGTGCCACAAGGTATAGAGATACCTCGCTTTAAGAAGTATGATGGTAAAGGAGACCATAGTAACCATGTATTAGCATATACAACCTTATGTAATGACTTCATTTTTGAAGATAAGCTCTTCTAGCTAAACTTTTTCTTAGCTCTTTGAAAGACACAACCTCGGAATGGTTTTTTCATTACTGAATAATTCAATCGGCTCATTTAATGAGCTTGTTGATGCCTTTCATAACCATTTGCAAGTGCACATTGTTCCTAATATGGCTCTACCTAACTTAATGAGGTGTAAACAATAAGAAGGAGAAAAAGTAACAAATTTTATAGCACGTTATCAATTGCTTTACTTGTAAATCAATATTAACCTCCCCGATGTGAATCTTCAATGAATTTTCATTGACAAATTTCAAAAGGAAATATGAGATAAAATTGGGATAACGAAGTTCATGTCCTTTACACATTTGTGTGTGGCTTGAACATATGTGATTATCATAATTCAGTTAGTCAATATGAAGAGAAAACTTCTTTGAATCATGTTGAAAAATCTAAATCTATGTCTCACAATAATTTTCAATCATTCAAGAAGCAAAAAAAGGATTTTATTAACATAAATCCACCTCAAACAACCCTCCATATTGAGCCTCAAGTTTCTGCCATAAAAAACAACCCCATGCCAATTTAGAAATAGGGATAGGAAATTCACCCCGCTCCCTAATTCCCTTCATTTGATTATGTTGCAACTCTTGAGTAAGAATTTAATCACTTTACCTTTGGTTAGGGCTATCAATATAGCTAAGTCTTTACCTCCAAACTATAACCCAAATACATTTTTCCAATATCACTGGAAAAGTGGACATGTTATGGAATGATGCATGTGTCTTAAACACCAAGTATAGGACCTCATTGATTCCAATCAGGGTGATCCCACAATACTAGTTTACAATTTTTGGCCAAACTGGACACTGAACTGGGGCGGGTGCAAAAATATGGGTAGCCAATTTGTGGCCAATTTACTTTTTCATCCCAAAATAGCAAAAAGCATGTGTCTTAAACACCAAGTGCAGGACCTGATTTATTCCAATCAGGGTGATCCCACAATAATAGTTTACAATTTTTGGCCAAACTGGACATTGAACTAGGGCGGGTGCATAAAGATGGGTAGCCAATTTGTGGCCAATTTACTTTTTCATCCCGAAATGGCTTGGTAATGACCGAGCCTTGGATCGGTCATTACCAAGTCATAACACAAGTGCATTATAATGTGCTCGCGTTATGGTTTAAATTTCAAAAAATGCGCACATTTTGAGTTCAAAAAATGTGCACTTTTTGAAATCAAAAAAACATTTCCAAAACATGAGCGTGTTATAACGCACTCACGTTTTGGTCTACATTGAAAAAAATATTATTCTCTCTTTCTTGTCTCTTTCTTCTTGTTATCTTTCAAGGAAACTATATACATGAAATAAACATTTAAGTATAAGTTGATATTTACATATGGACATTTACTTTCTTATACTTAAAGTTATATTTCATGTATATAGTTTCAGGATGTTTGAGAGTGGTTTTGGATCTCTAGGAGTTATAATGAAAATTCTAATTTTTGGAAGATTTGAAAAACTTCACTTAGTCAAATTTCAGTAATCAGCATGTCAAATTTCAATAATCAGGAGGTCAAATTTCAATAATCAACAAGTTGTATCATCTTTCTCTCTCTATCTCACTCATTTTTTATCCCTTATGCTCTAGACCTCTCTCTCACACTCTATCCTTCCCTCTACAAGTTTATATCTATCTAACCTCTCTCTCCCCCTCCATCCATCCCTCCTTCCCTCTTTCCCTCTCTAATTTTCCCTATCTCCCCCTCTCTCTCTCTTCCTTCCTCCCACCCACCTTCCCTCTCTACTTCACTCTATCTAACCTATCCCTCTCTACCTCTCTCTCTCCCTCCATCCCCTCTCTCTCTCTTCCTTCATCCCAACCACCTTCCCTCTCTACTTCTCTCTATCTAACTTATCCCTCTCTACCTATCTCTCACCCTCCCTCCTCTCTCTCTCTCAATCTCTCCACCTTCCTCCTTCCCTCCTCTCTCTCTCATTCTCTTTATCAAAATTCTCTCTCCCTCTATCCCTCCCTCCTCCCCTCTCTACTTCTCTCTATCTCTCCTTCCCTATATACTTCTCTCTACCTCTCTCCATCTCTACCTCTCCCTCCCTGATTCCCTCTCACTCTCCCTCCCTCTCTCCCTCTCTCTTAATCTCCCAACATTCCTCATTCCCTTTGTGTTTCTCTCTCTCATACACTCTCTCCCTCCTCCATCTCTCTCTCTTTGGTTTAGGCTTTATGGTTTAGGGTTTAGGGTTTAGTATTTAGGATTTAGGCTTTATGGTATATGGCTTAGGCTTTAGGTACAACCCCCTCTCTCTCCCCCTCTCTCTCAAGTCTATCCCTCCCACCCCCTCTCTCTCTTAGGTATATCTCTCACTCCCTCTATCTCTCTCTCTCAAGTATATGTCTCACTCCCTCTCTCTCTCTCTCTCTCTCTCTCTCTCTTAGGTCTCTCCCTCCTAGGTCCCCTCTCCCTCTCTCATGTCTCTCCCTCCCACCCTAACGAGATAACTCTCTCTCTCTCTCTCTCCTAGGTCTCTCCCTCCCACCCCCTCTCCCTCTCTCAAGTCTCTCCCTCCCACCATAACTAGAGAATCTCTCAATATTCCTCTTAGCCCCTATATCTCAGGTCTCTCTCTGCCACCCCCTCTCCCTCTCCTAGCCCCTCTCCCTCTCTCAAGTCTCTCCCTCCCACCCTAGCTACATAACTCTCTCTCTCTCTCAAGTCTCTCCCTCCCACCCTAGCTAGAGAAGTATCTCTCTCTCTCTCAGGTCTCTCTCCCCCTCTTTTAAGTCTCTCCTATTGGAGCTTCTTCTATGGAATTTGTCCTTGATGTCAAAAATGCCCTGGGTTGGTGCCTTGGCATGTCATATTTTGGTCTTATGGCATTTGATTGGCACATTTGATATTTAGTATTTATTTAGCATTGGCACAGTTGGCATAGTTTCTTGTAAGGGTATTCAGAATGATCATGGCATACAGGTTATCGATCATGTTGAACATTTGTAGGCTCACTTTTCCAAAGCAATCAATACTTCAGATGTCAAAACATTCATTCTCTAGGTGCTTAAGGGCTTCACGTTTTATGGTTTTGGTTATCACATTTTATTGTGCTTTGTTTATGCACATATGTATATCTCTTGGCATATATGCTTGATACTATAATTGTGTCATCGGATATTAGAAAATGGACATCAAAGTATGTGGATGAAATCGGCATCAAAAGGTGATTAAGAGGTTTGCATGGTTTATAAGTGATATAAATTTTTGGTAAGTGCCTTGGTCGACATTATTGCATAGCACATTTTAAAAGTGCACTCAAGCCGACTATAGTTTTTGTGATCGGGTTGTTTATAGTTGACATTTGATATTGGCATGGGTATATGGTACATTGATATTGGCATGGAATTAACCTTTATTACATTTCAAAAGGCATTGGATATATCAGGCTTTATGTCATGGAAAATGGCTTTGAATAAAGGTCATCTATGATATCGGGTCTAATGCTTGATAATTCACTAGGCCTTAAGGCTGACAAAAGGTATGAGGTAAGGTATTGATTATTTAAAAGCCACTATGAAAGTGACATGGCTTTGAATTCTTGGTAACAATGATGGCTAAGGTAATCGACATTTTTTTTAAGTGGTCATGAAAAATTACTAATGACATAATTGTGTCGGCATTCTTACTTTCTTAATCATTGAACATCGATTAAAGCTTACTATTGATAATGTTGATCAACAGTTTGTATGCATTCGGAGGTAATGAGATTATTGGCATGCATTGCATTGGCTTGACCATGGAATTCAAAATGCATTATGAAGTTTCTACTTATGACTTCAATCCTTTCAGACTTCAAACTTTATCAATTCTTTGAAATGGCATCGATTGCTTTGCATAAGAAAAAATAGGTCATTCTTTTGTGCTTTACAAGCTCGAGGGTTTGGAACCCTAACTTGGTTGCCACCATAGAGATCTTCTCACATTCGTTACTTATTTTTTGTTGGCTTACTGCAACTCTTTGACAACAAATGGGACTCTCTGCAAGATCCTCTCCATGGTCAATATCTTTATCAGTCTTTTGTCTCTACGTGAAGGCTCAAAACTAGAAGAAGTCTTTGTTGCTTTGCTACTCTGTCGATCTGGTAAATATCTCCATGACAGATTCTCTATCATTTTCTTCAGGTATTCACCTTATCATCTGCTTTTTGAGGAACCATTACTTCTATTGGCACAAAAATTGAAGATAAGTGTTTGCTTCTTTCTGAAAAATGATAAAATGGGTTTATTTTTTCATGGTCAGAAATAATGCATGTCAGTTACTAATAATCTGAAATGCATACCCATATATTTTATCACATCATTTATGCTCCTACTTTAAGGGATGGTGTTTTCATTGATGGGTAATCATGATACTTCATGATTTCTTTTGCAATCAGTGGCTGTTGTTCTTGGATGCAAAATAATGGTTTTTTTCGGTTACATTTTTTGTTGCAACAATATTCAAGGGTATTGTGTACATGGAATATATTTTTGTTTTAATGTTGTTTCAGTTAGCATTGCCTGTGCAAGCTCCTTGTGTGGACAGGGTTCAGTCTTCTTTCTAAAATTGCATATTCCTTGACCATTTTTGTCAGAAGAAAACCTCCATGCTGAACATTTTCTAAAAATGACTACAATACTTGGCAACATGTTTCGACAGAAGTTGGGTACATAAAAATTACCTCTGGTTTTTTTATTGAAATGAGATAAGTTACTATGTTGTAATTTCTTGAGATGTAATGGAGAAATATATGTAAGAAGAAAAATGGAGTTAGATGAGGGTTATTAGATTTATGAAAAACAAAGAGAAAGTGTTAACTGTTTTAGAACTATGATAAATGATAGTGAAGTATAGTGAAAAAACACAGCTATTGTATTGAAGAAATGTTGAGTTTCGAGATTGAAAATCTGAAATGTGAGTTCAATATCAATCTATCTTAAGGCTTGACAATGGCTGGAATTCTGAAGGTTCATTCTTGAACTTTGAGGATTTTAGATATTGTCTATCAAGAGGCACTTGAGAGAAATGAGAGAAATAGAGAGATCGTCTATATCATTGTATGTCTTACTGAAAACATAAAAGGGGTTGGTGCTCCTTGAAATTGGTGTTTCAAAATGAGGGGTTGGTGCTCCTTGAGTTGGTGCTCAGAAATCAGCCTATAAGGCATTGTCAAAAGTGGTTTTTAAAATATAAGCCTAGAAAGGCAGCAGTTTAGAAGTGGTTTTTCTACCCCAGGAGGGTTTTCCACTCAACAATTTTTGTGTCTCTCTTTTGTGTGATTTGTGTCTATCTTGCATAATATTTCTTTCAATCATTTATGTTATTGTGCTCATTCAGTTGGTCAATGCTCTGATACTTTAAGGTTGTTTAAAATATTAACGTCAATTTGTTCAAGTCTTTCATGCAAATTTAGATTATGCAAATCTGATACAATAATTCTTTCATAAAGTGAATTTACATCTGCATTTTGTGTTCATTATATGAATGCTCAAAAGTTTGTCAAAAGCAAGTCAAAGTTGAATTTTATGAATTTTTATAGTTATGTTCATAAAGCACAACAAGATTGTTCATAAAGCTTTGATTGAACAATATCATATGATGCTTCCAATATGGGTTGTAAATGTTAGTCAAGTTTCATTTCAATCTGATCTAAAGTTTTAATGTTCACTTGCTTAAACAAATATGTCACATTGGGTTAAATTTAGTAAAAGTTTCATTATGCTTTCAAAGTCAAAATTTAAAATTATTCCACTCTGATTCACTGCCCCCCTCTCAGAGTGAATCCACTTCCAACAAGTGGTATCAGAGCGTAGGGTCCTGCATTAGGTTTCATACCTAGGATTGATTCTGTTCTTGGAAGTCTTTTTTTGGAGTGTCGTGGAGTATTCGTCATGGCTAAGTGAAAAAGGAACAAAGGTCAAAAGAAAGCTACTAGTGTCAAGCAAAAATTTGATAAATCAACCCCTACCAAGTCTAGTGAAGTTTTGTCTCAAGAATTACCCTTTCCAGTTAATACTAAAAGTGATCCTGTAGTTGGTGAAGAAGATCACTTAGTAAGTGACTTTTCACAAGAATTTGGCAAAAAGGATTGTGAAGGTGATGAGTTTGAGGTTGATTTGGAGGTAGAACTGCTTGCTACCTTAGATGAGCTTAAGAGGATTAGAAAATAAAATCAGGATCTTAAGGTACGCTTACAGGAAAGTGTCAGTGTCAATAAAGTTGTAATACAAGGTCATAATGATGATAAAATGATTATTGAATTTCTGAAAGCCCAAATGGTTGATAAGAAAAAGACTGAAGAGGGATTAGAAGCCAAGTTAAAAGACAAGAATGAATTATGTAATAAACTGGAAAATGAGGTTGCCTCATTAAAGAAATGTTCAGATAATGATTCCTTGTTAAAAGAACTAACTCTTAAAGATGGCATGATTATAAGTCAGAAATTTGAAATTGAAGAATGTAAGAGGATAGCAAATGTTGTAAGGTCTGATTTGGAAGTTAAAAAGATTGGATGTCTAAAACTTGAAGGAGAAGTAGTTGCATTAAGAAAAAATCTTGAAAGTGTCAAGGTTCAATCGGATAAAAATCATAAATTTGATTGTAGTACTAATTTATTGAATGAGATGATTGGCATACAAAAGCGTTTTAAAGATCCTACAGGAGTGGGATATGAAGTTGGACAAAGATCTGTAGAAGAATCTAAACATGAGTCAATTTTTGCTACTGCAGATGGAAAGACATTTACAGCCAAGAAAACACCAAGATTGAAGGTTGATCTTGGTCACCATATTGTTGTTGCTCAGACAGAAGAAAAATGGGTTGATGAAAGGACAAAAAGACCATCAAGATCTTTGTTTATTAGGTATAACCACTCTCAATTTCATGGCTATTTTTATTGTTGTAATGCTTATGGACATAGAGAAAGAAATTTTTGGATGAATAAAAGTCATAATCATGTGAGAAATGTCAAGAGAGGTTCATACAACATGCCTAGAATAAATTATTCTCTCTTTGGTCTAGACAACACTATTATATATTATAGGTGTAATAGGTTTGGACACAAAGCACAGTGGTGTAAGAAAAGTTTGTTAAAGCCATCTAGGGACTACATGTTCAAACAAAAGGAAAATAATACCGTGAGTAAGGAGAAGAAAAAGCCTATACACGTATGGAGAAGAAAGCAAGAAAAGAAAAAGGAAGAACTAAATCTTGTGCATGTTGCACAAGAATCATTTCTAAGCATTTGAAAGGCAGTATGAAGATAGGGGAGATGATTAATGCATTTTGAATAAACCCCTTTGATATCAAATAAAAGGTAGTAGAATCTTGTTGTTTCATAACCTATTTATCATCAAAATGCAAGACACAGATTTGTTTTATTGTCTATGTTGGGAATAACAGTGACAATGAGTTGATGATAACTGTCTTAATGTTATGGTTCATTTATATTATCATTCTGTTAGAAGGTGATTTCTCATATGACTATTGGTGTTGCAGTAGTTGATGCTTTTTGTTTCTTTGGGAGTGTCCATAGTAAAAGATACTTGTGACACAATTACGCTTTCCACCATTTGTGGACAAATTGTTATTAACCTTACTTTGTTGTAATGTATTGTTTGGGCCAGAAGGATCAATATTTTTTTGCACTTATTAGAATCGGTGATGGTTTGTGTTACTCAAGAGATACATGAGGTTAAGATGCTTGAACAATGAAGCAGTGCTCATTTTTTCTTTGTCATCAAATCTTGTTATATTGTCTCATCATTGTTCGATACATTCAAACCATATCTAATAGCAACTTGATACAATACAGTGCCTTGATTTATATGAATGATGTTTCAGCAACAGAGCATGTTAAGACAGTGAGTTGTTTGAGGTCTTAATTGAAATAATGATAGAGGTAGTTAGTTGAAAAACATTAACGGTAAATGTTGAGTTCTGCAGTGTTGTGCTTGGAAAACATGAACAACATACTATGTATTTTCTATAAAATCAGTTTTATGGAGTTGTGGTTGCTAGTGTAGCATTTTTGACATTGATTATGTTGGTATAGAATATGTGTACTTGAGAACAGACAAACAACATTGATAGAATTTTGGGTATTCTTGGATGATGAAGATTTCAATATGCATCTAATGATCAATATTTTCTTTTGACAGTTGATAATTACATGATACTGATAGTTTGGTGACTTGAGACTTATGTAGTGAACTATATGCTACAGATTTGGCTACTTTGTGTTATTGTGGTGGAAGATGTTATTTTGAAGAACAAGTAGTATAATTCAATGTTTTATTTGCCAATGAATTTGATCATCATATTGTGTTTTATTATGTTCATGGAGAAATATGCAGTAAGTTATTGAATCAATGATAAAGAGTCACTAATTGAAGAATTTGCACATTTTCAATAAGCTTGAGAAAATAAATGGTGTCTTACGAATCATAAAGGAATTTTTGTGAAGCTTCTTTGTAGGGGGATCTTGGTTCTATGGTTGCTCTCTTATAACTTGCTTATCTTTGTTTGCTGCTCTATTTGTATTTGCAGTAGGTTTCATTGGTTTTTTGGCTTTCAGATGTTTATCGTGGTTGTTTGTCTTTGGTAACAATACTGGCTTTGGTGACACATTTACATAATTTGGGTGGCACATACTGTGAACAATTGGTTCACATGTTTCATGGCAAGCACTTAGTTTTTATATGTTGGTACTAATGTTTTCCATATGTTCATTACAGTAGGATATGCATTTGTGCATGGTTATTCATACTGGTAACAGTGTGTTTATAGTTGACAATGGAGGATGAAGTTTAATATGACCAAAAGGTGGTATGTTCAAGTAACTGATCTTCAATCTTTGTTGACAAAGATCACCATGACATGTTCAGGTATAAGGTTGGTGATACATTCAACTTGACTTCTTGTAAGTTGTCCTCATATGGTATTTGAGTGGGCTTGCACAAAGCATATTGATTCAAGTGTATAAGAACTTCATTAATATTGAATCGTTATCAAGTTGATCTTGGCATCTGATATGAGGTTGTTATGCTTTCTTCAAATGGTTTTGTCATTTCATATCTTCATGGTTCTTTCACATTGTCTCAATGATTGATATATCTGAAGTCTTCATTTGGTTCATATGTTTCAAATTGGCTTGACATCATAATCGACATCTAAAGATGAAACATTGATATTGATTAACAGTGCTTTGTTCTCTAATATTGTTACATAGGTACAGTTAGCCTTGGTGTGCAATTTTGGTTATGAATCTTTGACAAGTTGCTTGGATAGTGGCAGTACAGTGATGTTTAGATTTGCAGCCTTATGATGTTCAGATTTGTAGCCTTATGATGTTCAGATTTGCAGCCTTATGGTGTTTGTTTTTCAATCATTTTCATTTGCTCTTGATGTCAAACCTGAGATTATTACATTTATTTACATTCATGACATTAAGATGATATCCATTTCCATTCATGGTGTGGCAACTTACATAACTTATTTCTCAAAATATTCATGCTTCCTATTCATATTTCTCCTTCGCAGATGCTTATGTTTTTTTGTTGGACTAACAGTGAGAATTATGCTACAAGTTGTTCAAGATCATGAATTCAATTTATGTTACAGGTCACAATTTTGCATGGGAATGTATTTGTTTCAGGTTCAGCTTGGTATAACAGGTGACCACAGTATTGGTTCTTAAAAAGAGGATTCATCTACATCTGCATCAAAACAAAGGTGCTTGAAAGTATTGGTTCATTGTTTTGGTGATCATCATGGCACATATTCTTACCTTCACCAAGCACCATAAATTGTTTCTGATTCACTTCGCTTATGGTATTGGGTCTACATTTTTCTACACTCTTGCTCGATCTGCAGCTGGGTATTGGTTGGTTGTTGTATTTCATGGCATATCACAGGTTTCTTCCTTTGTCCTTGTGACAAAAAGGGGGAGAAAATGGTGGTTCAGATGGCTCAGTTTTTTACATCAAGGAAAAAGGGGGAGTTTGTTGGCTTCTTTTGTGGAATTTGTCCTTGATGTCAAAACTACCCTAGGTTGGTGCCTTGGCATGTCACAGTTTGGTCTTATGGAATTTGATTGGCACATTTGATATTTGGTATTCATTTGACATTGGCACAGTTTGAGTAGTTTCTTGTAAGGGTATTTAGAATGATCATGGCACACAGGTTATCGATCATGTTGAACATTTGTAGGCTCACTTTTCCAAAACAATCAGTACTTTATATGTCAAAACATTCATTTTTTAGGTGCTTAAGGGCTTTATATTTTGTGGTTTTGGTTATCACATTTTATTGTGCGTTTTTTATGCACATATGTATATCTCTTGGCATATATGCTTGATACTATAATTGTGTCATCAGATATTAGAAAATGGACATCAAAGTATGTGGATGAAATCAGCATCAAAAGGTGATTAAGAGGTTTGTATGGTTTATAATTGATATAAATTTTTTGGTAAGTGCCCTGGTCGGTATTATTGCATAGCACATTTTAAAAAAGCACTCAAGCCGACTATAGTTTTTTTGATCAGGTTGTTTATAGTTCACATTTGATATTGGCATGGGTATATGGTACAATGATATTGGCATGGAATTAACCTTTATTACATTTCAAAAGGCATTGGATATATCGAGGTTTACGTCATGGAAAATGGCTTTGAATAAAGGTCATTTATGATATCGGGTCTAATGCTTCATAATTCACTAGGCCTTAAGGCTGACAGCAGGTATGAGGTATTGATAATTTAAAAGCCACTATGAAAGTGACATGGCTTTGAATTCTTGGTAACAATGATGGCTAAGGTAATCAACATTTGTTTTAAGTGGTCATGACAAATTACTAATGACATAATTGTGTCGGAATTCTTACTTGCTTAATCATTGAACATCGATTAAAGCTTACCATTGATAATGTTGATCAATGGTTTGTATGCATTTGGATGTAATGAGATTGTCGACATGCATTGTATTGGCTTGACTGTGGAACTCAGAATGCATTATGAGGTTTCTACTTATGACTTTAGTCCTTTCAGACTTCAAACTTGATCAAATCTTGGAAATGGCATCGATTGCTTTTCAAAAGAAAAATTAGGTCATTCTTTTGTGCTTTACAAGCTCGAGGTTTTGGAACCCTAACTTGGCCACCACCATAGAGATATTCTCACAGTCATTACTCAGTTTTTGTTGGCTTAATGCAACTCTTTGATAGCAAATGGGACTCTTTGCAAGATCCTCTCCATGGTTGATATCTTTGTCAGTATTTTGTCTCTACGTGAAGGCTCAAAACTGGAAGAAGTCTTTACTGCTTTGCTACTTTGTCGATCTGGTAAATATATCCATGACAGATTCTCTATCGTTTTCTTTAGGTGTTCACCTTATCATCTGATTTTTGAGGAACCATTACTTCTCTTGGCACAAAAATTGAAGATAAGTATTTGCTTCTTTCTGAAAAATGATAAAATGGGTTTATTTTTCGTGGTCAGAAATAATGCATGTCAGTTACTAATAATATGAAATGCATACCCATATATTTTATCACATCATTTATGCTCCTGCTTTAGGGGATGGTGTTTTCGTTGATGGGTAATCATGATACTTCAGGCTTTCTTTTGGAATCAGTGGTTGTTGTTATTGGGTGCAAAATAATGGTTTTTTCGGTTACATTTTCTATTGCAGTAGTATTTGAGGGTATTGTGTACATGGAATATTTTTTTGTTTTAATGTTGTTTCAGTTAGCATTGCCTATGCAAGCTCCTTGTGTGGACAAGGTTCAGTCTTCTTTCTAAAATTGCATATTCCTTGACCATTTTTGTCAGAAGAAAACCTCCATGCTAAACATTTTCTAAAAATGATTGCAATACCTGGCAACATGTTTCGATAAAAGTTCGATACATAAAAATTACCTCTGGTTTTTTTATTGAAATGAGATAAGTTATTGTGTTGTAATTTCTTGAGATGTAATGGAGAAATATATGTAATAAGAAAAATAGAGTGAGATGAGGGTTATTAGATTTGTGAAAAACAGAGAGAAAGTGTTAACTGTTTTAGAACTATGAGAAATGATAGTGAAGTATAGTGAAAAATCATAGCTATTGTATAGAAGAAATGTTGAGTTTTGAGATTGAAAATCTGAAATATGAGTTCAATATCAAGCTGTCTTAAGGCTTGACAATGGCTAGAATTTTGAAGGTTCATTCTTGAACTTTGAGGATTTTAGATATTGTCTGTCAAGAGGCACTTGAGAGAAATGAGAGAAACAGAGAGATCCTCTGTATCATTTTATGTCTTACTAAAAACATAAAAGGGGTTGGTGCTCCTTGAAATTGGTGTTTCAAAATGAGGGGTTGGTGCTTAGAAATCAGCCTATAGGGCATTGTCAAAAGTGGTTTTTAAAATATAAGCCTAGAAAGGCAGCAGTTTAGGAGTGGTTTTTCTACCCCAGGAGGGTTTTCCACTCAGCAATTTTTGTGTCTCTCTTTTGTGTGATTTGTGTCTATCTTGCATAATCTTTCTTTTATTCATTTATGTTAGTGTGCTCATTTAGTTGGTCAATGCTCTGATACTTTAAGGTTGTTTAAAATATTAATGTCAATTTGTTCAAGTTTGTCATGCAAATTTAGATTGTGCAAATCTGATGCAAAAAGTCTTTCATAAAGTGAATTTACATTTTCATTTTGTGTTCATTATATGAAAGCTCAAAAGTTTTTCAAAAGCAAGTCAAAGTTGCATTTTATGAATTTTTATAGTTTTGTTCATAAAGCTTTGATTGAAAAATATCATATGATCATTTTAATATGGGTTGTAAATGTTAGTCAAGTTTCATGTCAATTTGATATCTAAAGTGTTAATGTTCACTTTCTTAAACAAATTAGTCACATTGGGTTAAATTTAGTAAAAGTTTCATTATGCTTTCAAAGTCAAAAGTTAAAACTATTCCACTCTGATTCATCCCCCCCCCTCTCAGAGTGAATCCACTTCCAACATCTCCCTCCCACCATAACTAGATAACTCTCTCTCTCTCTTTCCCTCCTTCTATCTCCCTCTCTCCCTCTCTCTTAGGTCTATCGCTCCCACCCCCTCCCTCTCTCTCAATTCTATCCCTCCCAACCCCTCCCCTTCTCTCAAGTCTCTCCCTCCTACCCCCATCTCTATCTCTCTCAATTCTCTCCCTCCCACCCCCTCCCCCTCTCTCAAGTATCTCCCTCCTATGCTAACTAGAGAACACACACACACAAGTTCTCTCTCTCTGGTCTCTCCCTCACACCCCCTCACTCTCAATCTCTCTCCATCTCTATCTATTTATCTCTCTCTCTTTCTCTCTCCCACTCCCTATCTATCCCTCTCCCTCTCTCTCTCCCTCCCACCCCATCTCCATATCTCGGGTATCTCCCTCCCACCCAAACTAGAGAACTCTCTCTCTCTCTTTGTCACTCTCTCTCTATCTCTCTCTCTCTTAGGTATCCCTCTCCCACCCCTCTCCCTCTATTAAGTCTCTCGATCCCACCCTAACTATAGAAATCTCTCTCTGTTTCTCTATCTCTCTCCATCTCTACCTCTATTTCAGATCTATCCCTCCTCCACCCCCTCTCTCCGTATCTCCCTCCCCTAGGTACATAGCTCTCTCTCTCTCTCTCTCTCTCTCTCTCTCTCTGCTATATATATATATATATATATATATATATATTGTGTGTGTGTATGTCTTTGTCTCTAAATTCTCCCTCCACCCCCTCTCTCTCCTCTCCAAGTCTCTCCCTCTTGTCCCTCTCCTCTCTCAATTCTTTCTCTCTCACACACACTCCTCCTCCTTCTATCTCTCTCTTCCCTCTACCCTATACCTTCTATCTCTCTCCCACTCCCTCACTTTCTCTCTCTCAAGTATATCCCCTCTCAATTATCTCTCTCTCTAACTCACTCACTCACTCATATCTCTCTCCCCTCCACCCTCCACCCTTAAACCCTCTACCCTCTACCCTTTATCTCTCTCCCACTCCCTCCCTCTCTCTCTCTTCAAGTCTCTCCCTCCTACCCCCTCTCCCTCTCACCAAGCTCACTCCTTAATTCTATCTCTCTCCCCTCTACCCTTTATCTCTCTCCCACTCCCTACCTCTCTCCCACTCTCTCCCTCTCTCTCTCTTCAAGTCTTTCCCTCCTATGCCCTCTCCCTCTCTCAAGTCTCTCTCTCTTTCTCTCACTCAATCCTTCTATATATCTACCCTCTCTACCCTTAACCCTTAAACCCTTAAACCCTTGAACCATTGAACCCTCTACCCTAGCTTGCCAATTCGGTGAATTGGCAATATAGTGGCTTGTTTGAAAAAATGGGTCCAAGAAATGGGGTCCCTCGATGAATTACATCACCGAGAGACCCCATTTCTCAAACCCATTTTTTCAAAAAGGCCAAGTTAGATTTCCAATTTCACCGAATTGGCAAGCTAGTGGGCCCTCTACCCTCTAATCTTAACCCTCTACCATTTATCTCTCTCCCACTCACTCCCCCTCTCTCTTTGTCTCTCTCTCTCTCTCAAGTCTCTACCTCCCACTCCCTCTCCTTCTCTCACGTCTCTCTCTCTCACTCACTCACTCCCTCTATCTCTCTCCCCTCTACCCTTAACCCTAAACCCTTAACCCTAAACCCTTAAACCCGAAACCCTTAAACCCTCTACTCTTAACCCTCTACCCTCTATTTTTATAAAGTCTCTCCCTCCTACCCCCTCTCCCTCTCTCAATTCTCTCACTCACTCACTCACTCCTATCTCTCTCCCCTCTACCCTTAACTGTCTATCCTCTACCCTTAACCCTTAAACCCTCTACCCTCTATCTCTCTCCCACTCCCTCCTCTCTCTTTCTCTCAAGTCTCTCCCTCCTACACCCTCTCCCTCTCTCAAGTCTCTCTGTCTCACTCACTCACTCCTATCTCTCTCCCCTCTACCCTTATCCCTATACCCTCTACCCTTACCCATTAAACCCTTAAACCCTCTACCCTTGCTTGCTAATCTGGAAAAATTGGGAATGTAGTGACCTGTTTAAAAAAATGGGTCCAAGAAATGGGGTCTCCCAATGATGCATTTTTTCAAATAGGCAAGTTAGGTTGCCAACTTCACTGAATTTCCAAGCTAGTGGGCCCACTGGCTTGCCATTTTGGTGAAATTGGCAATGTAGTGGCCTTTTTGAAAAAATGGGTCCAAGAAATGGGGTCTCCTGGTGATTTACATCACTGAGAGACCCCATTTCTCAAACCCATTTTTTCAAACAGGCCAAGTTAGGTTGTCAATTTCACCGAATTGGCAAGCTAGTGGGCCCTCTAGCCTCTACTCTTAACCCTCTACCCTCTATCTCTCTCCCACTCACTCCCTCTCTCTCTGTCTCTATCTCTTTGTCTCAAGTATCTAACTCCCACCCCCTCTCCCTCTCTCGGGTCTCTCTCTCTCTCTCACTCACTCCCTCTATCTCTCTCCCCTCTACCCTTAACCCTAAACCCTAAACCCTAAACCCTTAACCCTTAACTTTAAACCTTAAACCCTTAAACCCTAAACCCACTATTTTCTCTGTCTCGCCTACCCCTCTCCCTCTCAAGTATCTTTTCTCGCTCACTACTTCCTATCTCTCTCCCCTCTACCCTTAATTGTCTACCGTCTACCCTTAACCCTTAAACCCTCTACCCTCTATCTCTCTCCCACTCCCTCCCTCTCTCTCTTTCTCTCAAGTCTCTCCCTCCTACCCCCTCTCCCTCTCTCAAGTATCTCTCTCACACTCACTCACTCCTTCTATCTCTCTCCCCTCTACCCTTAACCATTAAACCCTTAAACCCTCTACCCTAGCTTGCCAATCCGGTGAAATTGGGAATGTAGTGGCTTGTTTGAAAAAATGGGTCCAAGAAATGGGGTCTCCTAGTGATTTACATCACCGAGATACCCCATTTCTTGGACCCATTTTTTCAAATAGGCAAGTTAGGTTGCCAATTTCACTGAATTGCCAAGCTAGTGGGCCCACTGACTTGCCAATTCGATGAAATTGGCAATGTAGTGGTCTATTTGAAAAAATGGGTCTAAGAAATGGGGTCTCCCAATGATGTAAAATCACCGGGAGACCCCATTTCTTGGACCCATTTTTTCAAACAAGGCAAGTTAGGATGCCAATTTCACCGAATTAGTAAGCTAGTGGGCCCACTAGCTTGCCAATTCAATGAAATTGGCAATGTAGTGGCTTGTTTGAAAAAATGGGTCTAAGAAATGGGGTCTCCCAGTGATGTAAATCACCGAGAGACCCCATTTCTCAGACCCATTTTTTCAAATAGGCCAATTGATGGAGAGGTAGTGGGAGGGAGATAAAGAGAGATAGATAGAGGGAGTGAGAGAGATTGGTAGGGATTGATTGAGCAAGAGGTACATAGAAAGAGGGAGAGGGTAGATAGAGACAATTAGAGAGGGTAGGAGAGACGAATGAAGAGAGAGGTGAGATGTATAGATAGAGAGAAAGGGATATGGTTTGAGGGTATAAGTTTGAGGGATTAGAGTGGAGGACCTATAGGGTTGATGATTTAGAGTATTAGGTTGAGGGTATAGGGTTGAGGGTTGAGGGTTTAGAGTTGGGGGTAGAGGGTTTTGGATATAGGTTTGAGGGTATATGGTTGAAGGATTAGGTTGAGGGTCCAATGTATAGGGTAGATTGTATAGAGGTTGAGGGTTAAGGGATTAAGGGTTGAGGGTTGAGGGGTTAAGGGTTGAGGGTTGAGAATTGAGGGTTGAGGGTTTAATGTATAGGGTAGAGGGTAGAAGGTAGAGGGTTTAAGGGTTTAGGGTTTAAGGTTAAGGGTAGAGGATTGAGGGTATAGGGTTGAGAGTCCAATGTATAGGGTAGAGGGTATAGGGGTTGAGGGATTAGGGTTTAAGGGTTGATGGTTGAAGGATTAAGGGTTGAGGGTTGAGGGTTTAATGTATAGGGTAGAGGGTAGAGGGTAGAGGGTTTAAGGGTTTATGGTTTAAGGGTTGAGGATTGAGGGTTTAAGGTTGAGGGTAGAGGATTGAGGGTATAGGGTTGAGGGTCCAATGTATACGATAGAGGGTATAGGGGTTGAGGGTTGAGGGTTGAGGGTTGAGAGTTTAAGGGTTTAAGGGTTGAGGGATTAAGGGTTTAGGGTTGAGGGTTTAGGGTTGAGGGTTGAGGGTTTAGGGTTGAGGGTCCAATGTATAGGGTAGAGGGTATAAGGGTTGAGGGTTAAGGGTTTAAGGGTTGAGGGTTGAGGGATTAAAGGATGAGGGTTGAGAATTGAGGGTTGAAGGTTTAATGTATAGGGTATATGGTTTAATGGTTTATGGTTTAAGGGTTGAGGGTTGAGCATTTAAGGTTGATGGTAGAGGGTTGAGGGTTGAGGGTATAGGGTTGAGGGTCCATTGTATAGGGTTGAGGGTTGAGAATTAAGGTTTGAGGATTTAATGTATGGGTTAGATTGTAGAGGGTTTAAGGGTTGAGTGTTGAGGGTTTAAGCTTGAGGGTAGAGGATTGAGGGTATAGGATTGAGGTATTAGGGTTGAGGGTCCAATGTATAGGGTAGATGGTATAGGGGTTGAGGGATTAGGGTTTAAGGGTTGAGGGTTGAGGGTAGAGGGTAGAGGGTAGAGGGTAGAGGGCTAAGGGTTTAAGGGTTGAGGGACTAAGGGTTGAGGGTTGAGTGATTAGGGTAGATGGTTTACTTGGGTAGAGTGTTTACATCATCGGGAGACCCCTTTTCTTGGACCCACTTTTTCAAACAAGCCACTACATTGCCAATTTCAATGAATTGGCAAGCTAGTGTGCCCACTAGCTTGCTAATTCGGTGAAATTGAAAACCTAACTTGGCCTATTTGAAAAAATGGGTCCAAGAAATGGGGTCTCCCTATGATCAAACAAGCCAAGTTAGGTTGCCAATTTCATCGAATTGGCAAGCTAGTGGGCGCACTGGTTTGCCAATTTGGTGAAATTGGCAATGTAGTGGTATGTTTGAAAAGTGGGTCCAAGAAATGGGGTCTCTCGATGATTTACAAGAAATGGGGTCTCCTAGTGATGTAAATCACCAGGAGACCCCATTTCTTGGACCCATTTTTTTCAAACAGGCCAAGTTAGGTTGCCAATTCGGTGAAATTGGAAATGTAGTGGCCTGTTTGAAAAACTGGGTCCAAGAATTACATCACCAGGAGACCCCATTTCTTGGACCCATTTTTTCAAATAGGGCAAGTTAGGTTGCCAATTTCACCAAATTGACAAGCTAGTGGGCCCATTGGCTTGCCAATTCAGTGAAATTGGCAATGTAGTGGCCTATTTGAAAAAGTGGGTCAAGAATTACATCACTGGGAGACCCCATTTCTTGGACCCATTTTTTCAAACAAGGCAAGTTAGGTTGCCAATTTCATCGAATTGGCAAGCTAGTGGGCCCACTGGCTTGCCAATTCAGTGAAATTGGCAATGTAGTAGCCTTTGAAAAAATGGGTCCAAGAAATGGGGCCATCTCTCTCTCTCTCTCTGTGTCTCCCTCCCCACCTCTCCCTCTCTCTCAAGTCTTCCTCCTACCCTCCTAACTAGAATACTCTCTCTCTCTCTCTTTGCTAAACCCTAATCCCTATACCCTATAAAATTAACCTTCAACCCAATACCCTCAACCCTATACCTAATATCCTAAACCCTAATCCCTATACCCTATAAACTTAACCTTATACCTTCAACCCTATACCTTAAACAATAAACCCTACACCCTCAACCCTCATCCCTATACCCTATACCCTAAACCCTAAACATTATCTTTGAACCCTTAACCCTATAATTAAATGCTAAATCCTACATTAAACCTTGTACCCTAAACCCTCAACCCTAAACCCTCAACCCTAAAACCAATACCCTCAACCCTATACCAAATATCCTAAACCCTAATCCTTATACCATATACACTTAACCCTACACCCCCAACCTTGAACATTATACCTCAACCCTCAACCCTATACCTTAAACCCTAAACCCTACACCTTCAAACCTCATCCCTATACCCTATACCCTCAACCTTATAACCTAAGCCCTGAACATCATCCCTCAAACCTAAACTTAAACCCTAAATCCTACATTCAACCTTGTACACTAAACCCTAAACCCTAAACCTCAATCCTAAACCCAATACCCTCAACCCTATACCATTATTCTAAACCCTAATCCCTATACCCTATACACTTAGCCCTATACCCTCAACCTTGAACACTATCCCTCAACCCTCAACCCTATACCTTAAACCCTAAAACCTACACCCTCAAGCCTCATCTCTATACCCTACACCCTCAACCTTATACCCTAAACCATAAACATTATTCCTCAACCCTATACTTAAACGGAAAACTCTACACTCTCAAGCCTTAACCCTATACCTTATACCCTTAACCCTACACCCTAAACCCTAATCCCTATACCCTATACACTTAGCCTCATACCCACAACCCTGAACATTATACCTTAACTCTCAACCCTCAAACTTATACATAAATCCTAAACCCTAAACCATCAACCCTAAACCTAATATCCTCAACCCAATACCCTCAACTTATACCCAATATCCTAAACCATAATCCATATACCCTATACACTTAACCTTATACCCTCAACCCTAAACACTATCCCTCAACCCTCAACCCTATACCTTAAACCCTAAACCCTCATCCCTCATCTCTCATCCCTATACCCTATACCCTCAACTTTATACCTAATATCCTAAACCCTAATCCCTATTCCCTATACACTTAACCCTATAACCTCAACCCTATACCTTAAACACTAAACCTTACACCCTCAAACCTCATAGGGGGAGAGAGAAAGATGGGGGAGGGATTGGGGAGAGAGAGAGAGAGAGGTTGGGAGGGAAAGAGGAGATACAGATAAGTAGATAGGGAAGGAGAGTTAGAGAGACATGAGAAATAAAGAGTAGATAAAGAAGTACAAATGGAGGGAGAGGTATGGAGGGAGAGAGAGGGAGGTGAGATAGAGGTGAGATAGAGAGCAATAAAGAGAGTGTGGTAGGGAGTGATAGAGGGATATGCGGGTAGAGAGGGATAGGTGAGATGGCGAGAAGTAGAGAGAAATAGAGATAGAGGGAAGGAGGGAGGGTGGGTGAGAGAGGGGAGGAAGGGAGAGGTAAAGAGGGATAGGTGAGATAAAGATAAGTAGAGAGAGAATTGTGACATATAGAGGAGGGAGTTATAGAGAGGGAAAGAGAGAATGGTGAGATAGAGAGGAGAGAGTGAGAGAGAAAGAGGGTGAGGGAGGAGTGAGAGAGAGAGAGAGGTAGAGGGAGGGAGAGGAGATATAGAGAGTAGATAGGAAAAAAGATAGGGAGGGAGACATCTAGTGAGAGAGAGAGAGGGATAGGGGAGATAAAGATAATTAGAGAAAGAAGGAGAGGTAAAGAGAAGTAGAGAGAGAATAAGGGAGGGAGAGAAGCGAGATAGAGAGGTGTAGAGAGAGTGGT